>CP103031.1:740000-1340000 GCA_024752435.1 Allantophomopsis cytisporea
GGGGGGGGTGTAACAGTTATATACAGAACAGAATCAATGTAGTAGTAGTGAATAGAAAATCTAAAGCTAAAGAGAGAAGAGAAAGGAAAGAATAGTACAAAGCTCTTATATATACAGAGAGTGCCTGAGGCTACTACTCCTTGGTTTCCCAAAGCAGGTCTTACAAAGCTTTCCGGCAGGTTCTGCGATCCTTTCTCACATCTTGTCACGTGACTTCCACGTGATGGTCACCTGACTAGGCATTGCTTCCCTTCCTACCCGTCAACGGACCGTTGTCAGGTGCAAATCCTGACAACTAAAGGGACTACTACAGTTCCTATAGTTCTTATTATATAACTTCTATTTTGTCCTGTAATATCCTTGTATATAACTCTATTGTAGCCTTCTATATTATTGTAATTTTAGCTTATAGTACAAGGCTATAACAATTCAATGGGTTAATACAATACCTTTCTAAGTTTTAGAAGACTATTGTAAATAACCTATAGTATATAGCTGAAGTATTATTTCTAATATATAGCTGTATAAAAAGAATAGCTGCCAACTAGTAGGTAATCAATAAAAACCTATATAGTTTGATATTTTCAAAGTATATAGCAAATACAATTTCTGTGATGTTGCTATAGACCCGACTGAAAGTTACATCAACTTCAAAGATACTTCAGAAAAAAAAAGGGCTTGTTAATATTCAAATACAATAAAACAAAGTCTTGGCTGGTAAGAAACAAATCCTAGATATCCATAGAATATTATCAATTGCTATTCCAAGCAGGCTAGTCACTAAGAATATCTCGACCAAATAGGAATTGAGTAATACGTTGTTTTCGAATAAGATCTGCCTACCTGTCTTGATTGGCAAGTGGCGGATATATATTGGCCAAAAGTTTATATCGCAGTCCTATAAAAAAATTGTACATCGGGGACTCTTCTAAAATACAACTATATAGTCTTGTATCAGTGACCGACTGGTTAGAAGCTAGCTTCAAAGTAACTAACCGGTCGAGAGAGTGAGAGAGTTTTGGTTGATAAACAAAGCTAATAGCTCAGTTGAAGGTTGGGTGTTGTTCTTGTAGGTAGAGGTAGAAGATATAGATGTCTACCTTGGACTCGAAGTGCATCATAGAAACCGTTGTAAACCCTTTGGGATAATTACTCGGAATTTGACCTGGACTGGATATGCTCAAGAAACCCAATTTTAGAGCGAGATTGGTCTGTTACTGGTTGGCTACCGGTCACCTACTGGTTCTACTATGACTTACGACATCGTCGCCTTTTCGCACGGGTTGAATCGACAGTTGAGCAATGTCTAGATGTAGTATGTGAGCCAATTTAAAAAGATCGTTTAGGTATTGTACATTGAGCGGATTTGCTTGAGCAACTGTACGATGGTAATGTCCAATCCCATCACCTTTTGTAGAAGATTCGCAAGAAACTCAGTATTGGACACCTTGTGCAAGTAGTTAGCTACTAGACTACCACTGGTGGGGGAACAATTGTAAATAGAGCCGTTTTATATATCGTTGATTTATATCCTTTGAAGTACAGCCAACACGTGTAAATTCTTGTAGATGATGTTGGTAAACCGATTCTATAAATTCTGCAGCTTTTAGCCGGTTGAGATCTAGTTGAGGTCTAGTATAGGTCTGGGTAAATAGCCCTGGCTATGTATCGGGAACCGAAGTATGTTTAACATTTAGAATGTCGGGATGTGTAAAGCTGTATACTTTAACACCTGAGCACTAGTACCAGTAGACTGTAACTAACTGGCTGATGATCAAGAAATTGTTGACAGAGTATCAAAAGTTTTCGATCATGTTTCTTTTCTGTACGTAAGCCAGCTGCCGACCGGTCGCAAATTGGACAGAACTTACGTTACGACGCAGTTGTTTCCTATCATCATTGCCTTCGAGATGAATCAAGTGGATAGACTGTTTCAGTCTGTAAAGCGCTTTATAAAGCTTACAGACCTAAATCCTTCTACAAATCCGTATAGTTACTCAATATAGAGGTCTTTGTATATCTAAGGTATGTAAAGGAACCATATCCTGTAACCTATGCTTCAAATGCCTGTACAGGGCATCGAATAACTCATTGGACAATCTAGAGTTGTCCTAGCTACTAGCCAGCGCTATTGATATTTTTTATTTGCCTTGAATATTACTCTAGGGTTATTACATACATTCACAGCCGAAGGGATAATAATGTACAGTAGAGCGTAAGCGGTAAATTGCCTTGACATCAAGATGTCGATAGTTCACGTGTATCAAATCGACTCATATCATAAAGTGCTAGGATTAAAGGCAATATGTATTTGCCTAGATTAAGTCTCGGGTACCACCAGTACAAACTACCAAACCCCTATCCGGGTAGGTCATTAAAAACCTACCGCCCAGATGCTACTGCTGGTCCAGTACAACCTCCGGCAAAATACATGTCTGAAGTTGCCCCTTTGCCCAATGATCACACGGATGAATCCGTGTTTGATTTGGTAAGACTAAAACCACCATTTTCTGGCACCGGTTGCGATCTTTATAAAGGTTAATCTCTTCTACAATAATATGATCGAGATTGAAGCACCCACCGATATGACAGAGGCGAGAGGTATAATAACTCAGATTAGCGTTTGAGACAGAGAAGAAGAATCAGGTATATATATACCTCATAAGAGGCAGCTGGTGCGCCGGGGTTTGAGGATCGCGAAGTCAATCGGAGGAGTTGCCCCTTTCCCGAAGCGACAACGGCGAGTGGATGAGCCTTTGGCTGTACAGCCCCACCGTAAGCTTGCTGGAAAGTGCAGTTCTGTAGATCCCCAGGTATACGACTGTTCCTCAGGTTTATAGCTTGATAGCCATTTGGGTGAGCAGGATTGTTGCTAGATAGCCAACAACCCAATGTTGAGGTTGTATTGCGATAACGGGAGAGGAGCTCCAACGCCCAACAAGGATCACGGTCCGCAATAGCTTCCACAGTCTTTGTAGAATCATCGGCCTGCTGTGCTTCGATCTCCACGGCCCGATCAACTGCAAGACGGAGGTCGTAGAGGCTTTCCGAACTGGCTGGGCGGGCTATGTGAGGAGTAAGGGCAGTAGGAGCTTGTTGTAGGACCACATCGATGTCAACACAGGGAGTAGCCATGATAGATTATGTAGTCTATACAGATCGGGTCTCTCAACGGCTCGGGAATCTTGTTCGTGACAGTTCTATACGACTTCCCCTCGCCCCGCCAAGTTATTTGGGTGATTGTTCTGGTCTAGATGAGGCCGTCTCTTACGAGTAAGACAGCGGTCAAATGTAGAAGATTGTCTATTGGCTTAAGACGAGATGTACCGTTGCCTAGGGGGCTATTGGGCTGTGGTAAGTTGATGATGTCAAAACCTAGCGTATGGATATACTGGTTGATGTATAATGAATGTGTAAGTGTGAGTGACAATGTACCGTAACGAAAGGAGGGGGTGAAGAGAAGCATTTGGAGCAAAATCGTGCCATCAGCTGTATGTCGAGAATGAAAGGGAAGAGGAACAAAGGGAAAGGAAGGAATAGAAGGATAGAGAAGATCTTGAGAGGGGATTTGGAGGTCTTTGGCATAACGAAAGGTTTCGTAAGCTGCTATCGTTAGGAGGTATGTTACTGTCCAAGGGGATAGGGCATAGGATGGCGATTATCATTGAAAGTGAAGAGCTCCCTACGAAAGGTGTCACATAATACAGTTAACCTTCGGTTCTAATAGTACGGGTCACCTGAATATCCACTCAACAGTAGCGTTCGTGTGGCGTTGCAGATCTTCGAGTTGTCGCGTCACGTGAGCACAGGGCATCCTAGCTCCCGCGTTTAGTATGACATTAGTATCAATGATATTTAAGGTAATCTACGTCATCTTGGGATATAATATTTCAATCACCAGAAATCACAACAATAATCATGGCAGATGCTTCGATGAGCCGGGATGATCCACAACTCGACACTCATAGCCTCGAGAAGGGCGATCAACCACAAAAGTGGTACAAAGTGTCTTTGCGCGATCGTATCGTTCACACCTCATGGGCATGGTACACGACGACAATGTCTACGGGAGGCATAGCATTGGTTCTTCATAGCACACCACACCAATTCACTGGTCTCAACGTTATTGGACGGATTGTCTACATTTTTGACATTGTCCTCTTTCTGGGAATCACTGCTGCGCTGACGGCTCGATTTATCCTCCATCCATCGGCTTTGGGAAATTCCCTTCGGCATCCCACGGAATCCCTCTTTTTCCCGACATTCTGGCTCAGCATTGCGACAATCATATCGAATATGCAAGGATATGGTGTCCCTCGTGTTGGACCATGGCTTATAGTGGCTCTGAGAGTGCTCTTCTGGGTATATAGCGCCTGTACATTTCTGGTTGCGGTTGGACAGTATTATCTGCTATTTACAGCTCAACAGCTGACACTCCACTCCATGACACCCTCATGGATACTGCCGATTTTCCCCGTGATGTTGTCTGGAACCATAGCTTCCGTCATAGCCTCATCGCAGCCGCCCGCTCAAGCACTTCCAATAGTGGTAGCAGGTCTGACCTTTCAAGGACTCGGCTTGCTGGTCGCAATTTTCATGTACGCCAACTGGATCGGCCGGCTTATGACGTCAGGACTACCGGAACCAAGAACTAGGCCAGGCATGTTTATTGCGGTTGGACCACCAGCCTTCACGGGTCTTGCGATTATCGGCATGGCAAAGTCGACGTCCTCGATATTTCCAGAATACACGACGCTTGCTGCAGTCACGGACCCCTCAATTATTGCTTCTACACTATATATTATGGCTGTTACCACAGCGATATTCCTGTGGGCTCTTGCATTCTGGTTCTTCTCGGTTTCTGCAATAGCTACTGTGATAGGAAGTCGCAACAAGAGCTTTGTCTTCCACCTATCTTGGTGGGCGATGGTTTTCCCAAATGTTGGGTTCACTATCTGTCTCATCGATATAGGTGAGGCTCTCAACAGCGAGGGCATCCTTTGGGTAGGATCCGCAATGACTATTATTTTGGTTATTGCGTGGTTCTCTGTTGGATTCGCACAGATTCATGCTGTCTGGTCTGGGCAGATTCTGTATCCTGGAATGGATGAGGATAAAGACGAGGAGAAAGAGGAATAGATACAGCAACAGGATGATAGATTAGAGTGGGGATTATAGATTTAGACCGGAGGTTATCCGTTTAGACTGTACATTATAGATATAGATAGGAGACTACAAGTTTAGATTATGACCAAAACAGATACAATAGATTTCATGCCTTTTATTATTGGTAGCGAGTACTGCCAGCTACTTAGCAGTTAATGGTACAAAGCTGTCGTTGTCTGCATTTCAAATCACAACAACGAGCATAAGGCAAAGTATAGCCTTGGGCCCACGGAATCGCAATGATATATCCCCTCTGATATTATAAGTTTGGGACAAACAATACTTTAAGAGTAGCGATGATTTTAACACACAGTCACGTATAAGCTTCTGAAAATAAGGTTGGAACATGGAAGGTTACGGTTAGGTGATGTTAATGGCGTGTAACCCCGCAATTACTAAGGGCTTAGCTCCTCACGTGGGCCGTAGCTCTCCCTCACCGCAAGGGTTTGGTTGGGTCGGTAGTCGCGCCGAGGTTGAAGAGGACTGGAGATGGGAGCTTTGCTTATGACAAGCTAGAGGAGCACATCTAGCGACCCGTTACTAACTTCTCCGCATTTTGATGTTGTTGATGATCTTGGGTTTGCCATCCAATGATTAACGAGTCGTCGACTGACGATATATAAACTCGTGATTTATGTCAATTTCATCCACTCTGAGAACACGTTTAAAACCAGTCGTATTCCTCAAGCAAGTTTTACAATGCCTGTGCATAACGGATTACTCCCTCGTGAGGGTAAGACATACCGTCAATTACACTCATATTATATTATTAATCCCCATCGCAGGCTTCACCGTCGATGTCATCGCCAGTATCATCAGAAAGACAGTTCTTAACCCCGCACTAACTCTCCCTCTCGTTCTCCTTGCACGCTACACCAAAAAGGGCGAGGATCTCTCCATTTTACACGAGACGGCTTTCAAGCGCCTGAAGCTCCTCCTCTACTTGGGTCTTGCTCGATGGAGCTCCGCCTATTTCAGCGCAGCCCGTCTCGACAACTGGACCCCGGACACCTACAATTGGGAAAAGGAGATAGTTGTTGTCACGGGTGGCGCGGGTGGCATTGGAGGCCATGTGGTGAAGCTTCTCGCTGAGAAGAATGTAAAGGTCGTTGTTTTGGATATCATCCCCATGACCTTCGAAACATGTAAGTTTGATGATTGTCTATCTGCAATTTGCTATTGACAGCTGCTAGCAAAGAACGTTCATTACTTCAAGTGCGATATTACTTCACCCACGACCATCTCCTCCGTGGCGGCGGAAATCAGATCTCAGGTTGGGGAGCCCACCGTCCTTATCAACAACGCCGGAGTCTGCCGCGGCAAGACTATTCTCGACGCTAGCGAGAAGGACATCAGATTCACATTCGATGTCAACACTCTGGCGCATTACTGGCTCACCAAAGAATTCTTGCCATCGATGGTAGCCAAGAACCACGGCATGGTGGTAACCATTGCCTCTGTGGCTTCCTACGTGACAGTTCCGAATTTAGTTGACTACGCTGCCTCCAAAGCAGCTGCGCTCTCCTTCCACGAGGGTTTAGCAGCTGAGCTGAAGACGCGATACAACGCTCCAAAAGTAAGGACTGTGGTTATTAACCAGGGATACACCAAGACACCACTCTTTGAGGGCTACCATAATAACTCGAAGTTCGTGATGCCGACTCTAGAGCCTGAGACAGTGGCCGAGGCGATTGTGCGGAAGGTATTGGAAGGAAGCAGTGGTCAAGTGCTACTACCGGGCTTCTCATCTTTCTTGACTCTTTTTAAAGCTATGCCTCATTGGTATCAAGTTAAGGGGAGGAACAGGGGCGAGGCGATCATGCGAGATTGGCATGGAAGGCAGGTTGTGGATGTTGAGAGGGAGTATACATTGAGGAAAGAGGGGAGTGAGAGCGAGTGAGTTTTCCGCGTGTTAGTGTGAATGGTGCAGTAGCTGATTGTATAGCTCGACTATTTTTGTGAGACCAGGCAATGAGTAACATGATAGTGTTTCGGAGTAGGTCAGGAAGTGTGATATGCTCGGATACAGTGTTGCTAATGGGTCCTGGTTTGTTTCTGGATGTCAGTGTTAAGTGCTAGGCTTAGTATAGTGTAAAGTAACTTCATATATCTTGTGTTCTCTCAAACCAAGCCCTAGGCGCCTCGTGAATCATTCGTTTTCCTACAGGTATTTTCTGCTGAGATGCTCATGTCTCCAATCTGTTCAGTTGTTGAAGCTTCCAGAATGATTTGTTGTTTCTTTTGAATGCTGCTGATAACTTGGTAGCCGAAAGCCAGTTTAGAGCAGCAAATAAGACTCTTGAATGATTCAATAGAGTGATAATGAAGTCACTAAACTACTCTCGGTGTTTGAAGCCTACTAAATGTTTGCCAGATTCACTCTGTCACATTGAATGATTACGAAATGTAAATTTGCTATCATAACCCTTGTTTGTTTTGATTAGCTGGCACTGATGACATGGCAAGACCAAGTACCAAGCAGTAGCAGTAGCAATCCTTCTTCCCGCCCGTGGTGAACGACAGACCTACTAGTAACAAGACATCCCCTCCTGCCCAAGATCGAGAAGCGTATCGTACTTCAGATGAAGATACCTGTGAAGCTACCTAGTAAGTATAAGGAGCATCGACCCACTCAATTTTCTTGATAGAGACTTCATTTCTGATCATGGCCTTTAAGAAGCGGCGAATATTGGCAACAGACCAGTATGGCATATTGGAATCCGTAGGGTGGCTGGGATAGTCATTCGAAAAGGCCCAGAAAAGACCGTGAGGGAGGAACTCTGAGCCGTCGCCTCTGGTGATGCGCCACCATGAGTCCTCATCCGAACCCTCATATGGACCAAATTCGCGAATACGCTCCAGGACCAGCTTCTTAACATCGGCTACGAGATCACGGTAGGTCATTCCGACAATTTGAGGGCGGTCGTAGCGGCGGGCAGCGATAATGTTGGCATCGGAGTAGTCTGGGATGCTCCTGACTCTGGTGTACATATCAAGACGCACGAGAACTACCAGGTGCCGATAGTTGAGAGCTACGTGGAGCTGATACAACTCTTCGATGGAGAATTTCTCGATCTCGTCATGAGGGAAAGCTGGGTATCTGGAGCTGAATTTCCAGTTGAGCCAGTTTGGAGCGACTCCAACCTTCGTCAAAGGATTGAAATCGCCGTCCTTGACGAGCGTGACGCCAGTGGCTCGGTCTGAGACTTGTTAGACACGTAAACATGTGGTGTTGATCGTTGAAACCTACTAAGAAATCCGACTAGTTGCTTCATGTTTGCAATTCAGAGGTTGTAAAGCAAGTAGTCGAAAGCTCGATGCAGTTTTGTTTGGGTCGTGGATTGGAGAGAGGTTCGATAATACGGAAGAGTTGTTAGATGTATCACTCTCGAAGTGTTCTCGACGACTGTTAAACCTTTGACCTTTTTGCGGTGGCCATGATTTCCCTCGTCGCCCCAGCCTTATGGTAGTGATACATGTTAGATAGCAAATTAAGGCCTTCTCCAATAACAATCAAATCTAGGTCTCTAATCTTATATTCACCAAGTTGCTTATTGTTGGAATACTTCTCCTGCTTCGCCTATAAACCCTTTCCCTGCTCGGTTTTGGACTTCTGCTCATCCTCGCCCCTCAATCCCGTTTCTGCTCATTCTCAGACTGCTCTGGCTTCTGCTTGACACCAATATTGCTGACCGCGACATCAGAAGTAACATTGCAGCCAGAATCACGGACCTGTTCCTTTACCTTTCTCTTGACGGCTGCGCTACTTCGCTTTTCCTTTTCAAGTGCGTCTATGAAGTTCATAGCATCCTTATGTACCCAACAATCTATAGGGATGCCGAATCGAAGAGAGAACAGAATAGGAGGCCCTTCGATATTGCTATAATTCAAGCCGAATATATAGGGGTAATTATTTATCGTGAGAGCAAACATAATCATAATACCGAGTCTAACGAGGGAGCTCGTAAAGATCAGACCGTCCTTTATATAGACATCACGATATCTGAATAAGAGAGTTAGAATATCTTAATGATTTAGTAGTCGAAGATATCGTAGCTATACTAGTGCACCGGCCCATTCAATCTATCTGAGACACTTAATCAGTCTCGTCGACAGATTGTTTAGATTGTTTAGCTACACGGCAGTTCTTAAGACGCTACTTAACCTTCGTACGGCTGAGGTAGGCAGTTTATTGGACACCCTTATTTGCTCTGTACTCTTATGCTTTTCTATTATAAGTACACCAAATCCTTATACTTTGTGAAGTTGAACGATTCTCGCATTCTGCATGGGACTCGACTTAATCACAGACTAGCAATACACACACACTATGTGCAGTTAAAACAAGAGAAATGCAGATGAGATCCGTTGTGCCGTTAGAAGGGACAGCAGCTGGACGCAGTATTACCACAGAAGTCACAGTTCATTGGTTGACCAGCATGCCTATCAGATTAACATAGTTGCTAAATGACCTCTCCCAGTCACAGATAGATATTGTTTGACGTATAGGACGGCTGGACTGCTGCACATGTACGTTGTACATATCAGATTTGCAGGAAGTCCGTGAAGAACATAGGCAAAACGCAGGATGCGGGTCTTTCGCGGTATCATATTGAGCAGTAGGTTAAAGGTTAATGTAGTAAAGGGCCCTGCTAGATCACATAACGCCATCGCTAAATCCCACAACCCACCACCGTCTACATCGTGCTTTGGGAGTCAGTATCGCCGGTCTCCCGACCCAAAAGCATCAAGAATGAAAAATGTATTCCCAAGACCCTAACCACCTAACCCTAATCAGTGCTTGAGAAAATGAAGGTTGAAGTAGGTATGTTTTGGTTGATATCGATGGAAATGTGTGTGTGGGGCCCGTTATGGGATTTAGCGATAGCATTGTGGGATTTAGCACGTCCCTCAGTAGTTAAAGTGTTACCCCAGAACAAGGAATGGTGGGGAAAGCTTTCGCGTTCTCATTCCTCTTCTTGACACCGCACATATCACCCAACATTGCACGCCCAGCTATTTAACATCTCACATACCTTCGCAGTATCTCTCCGCTTCCTCCCCCCCCCCCTTCCCAACTTGGTCTCTTAAACATCCCAATACCTCACTTCCTCTTCTCTGGTAGATTTTATAGACCAGTTTAGACATCTAGAGAAAGGTATCTAGAATTTCGCAACAACCAGATAACGCCCAATACCCCGCCTTTCAACGTTCACCCAACCCGCTAAATCATCAATATGCCCAAGGTAGATAACACATACCAATTCTTTTACCCAACATAAGGAAATCATACTGACCGCCCCAGATCACCACCCTCCTCTTTGACTGTGACAACACCCTCGTCCTCTCGGAATCCCTCGCCTTCGAAGCATGCGCTGAGCTCGCTAACGAGATCCTCGCATCACGCGGTATTCCCGACCGGTACACCGGCCCACAACTGCTATCCGAATTCGTCGGGCAGAACTTCCGAGGCATGATTACGAACCTGAAGGCCAAGTATAAGTACGAGATGGACGATGCCGAGCTGGAGAAGTACGTGACACGCGAGGAAGACCAGGTGATTGCGAAGCTGAAGGCAAAGCTACAGCCGTGCGAGGGGGTGGATTCCGTGTTGCCGAAGCTGGAGGGCAAGTATACGCTTGCCGTTGTGAGCTCCTCGGCATTCCGCCGTGTCAAGGCCAGCATTGAGAAGGTTGGTCAGGAGAAGTATTTTGATGATAGGGTCTACAGTGCTGCTAGTAGTCTGCCAAAACCAACGTCTAAGCCTGACCCTGCGATCTATTTGTGGGCTATGGAGAGGATTGGTGTGAAGGCTGAGGAGTGCGTGGCTATCGAGGATAGTAAGAGTGGTACTTTGAGTGGTGTGCGGGCTGGGATTAGAGTTGTTGGGTATGTTGGCAGCTATGACGAAGATGAGAAAGAGAAGATGCGAGGTGTTTTGAGTGAGAATGGTGCGAAGCCGGTCATGGAGCATTGGAGTGAGTTCGAGGGCGTATTGAAGGAGATTGAGAGTGAGTGACTAGAAGGTCGGAAAGACTCTAGATCTCTGTTGTGATCAATGTCCTTGACACCAGATCAATGCAAAACAATATATTATTCCCCCCATGTCCGTTCCTTAGAGTATACCTTGTATATCGTCACATATTCCCTACTTGTACAACGATGCTTGCAGGGATTTGGTGTACTTATAGCCGAAGGGATAAGTTCCCCTCTGTCTTTTGCTCCTCTTTCTTCCAAGTTGCAACGCGCTCGTAGTGCTACCAGTACAAAATATGAGGCTGAGCGGACGAAGCCGTCACCCGTCTACCGGGGCTTGCCCGATAAGGAAACTGTTGTTGATAAGATCTGCGATAAGAATAGTGGGGTAATAGGTACCAACTCAAATAAAGACGTCGCATTCCTGACGGAAGAACATGGTGCAACAATCATAGATCTATTACCTTATAAATTCCATTTTCTTACTTAAGATTTTCTTGAGATTGTTCTCATCGGAAAGCACTCAGCTCACAGCTTTTGTCTTGCCATACGAAATTTCTCTTGACTACAGGGCTAAGGTCTACAACGACAATCTCACACGATCCTCGACTTCATATACAAATCAAGGTGTCCTAAACTTCGAAGCCAAACCGGTCTATTCATTGTCACCGTGTTATGATAGACCTTCATCATGTCTTCTCAAACAGCTATAGTCGATATTCACACTCACATCTACCCTCCAAGTTATATCTCCCTCCTTCAATCCCGCAGCACGATTCCTTATATTCGTACATTTAACGAGAGTAATCATCGTCTGGTCATCCTACCTAGCGAAGAAGCCTCTACTAGCATAGCGCCTGAGAAAATCGGCCGACCAATAGGTCCAGAATACTATGATATAAAGCATAAGATTGCCTTCATGGACACTCATAAGATTACCGCTTCCGTCATCTCTCTCGCAAACCCTTGGCTCGATTGGCTTCCAGCAGAAACAGCTGCAGCAACCGCCGCGTCTATTAATGAAGAAGTAAACCAGCTCTGCTCCCAGTATCGTAAGCGGCTCTATTTCTTTGGGACATTACCACTTAGCGCTACGCCCATCGAGATCTTATCGAGTGTAGAGCATCTACGCTTGCTTCCATACTGTAAGGGTGTAATTCTTGGCACGACAGGTCTAGGAGTTGGTCTGGATGATCCTGCTCTACTCCCGATCTTCGCACACCTCTCATCCTCCTCTTTACCTATCTTTCTACACCCGCACTATGGTCTTCCTGCTTCAGTCTGGGGTCCCTACGCAGACGACTACGGACACGTCCTCCCACTAGCTCTTGGCTTCCCGCTCGAAACGACAGTGGCTATCACGAGAATGATCCTGGCTGGTGCGTTCGAGCATGACAATACGTCGGGCTTACAGGTTATTCTCGCTCATAGTGGCGGCACGCTACCTTTCTTAGCAGGCAGAATAGAGAGCTGTGTACGCCATGATGGTATGCTCTATGCCAAGGGGAAAGCAAGAAAGACTATATGGGAAATTCTGAAAACAAATATCTACCTCGATGCGGTTATTTATGACAAGGTTGGTCTTATGGCAGCGGTAGAGGCGAGCGGCTCGGATAGGATTATGTTTGGGACCGATCATCCTTTTTTTCCACCTTTAGACGGCAATGCGGGGGAGAAGTCGGAGTGGGAGAGTGTAGTCAGTAATTTTGGGGCTATTAACGGAGTCTTTGGACAAGGAAGTGAGGGGAGTAGGATGGCGATGGGCAGTAATGCCATAAGGGTTTTAGGACTGGACGTGTAGGCTTAGGATTCTGCATTCATAGACACTGAATACGCTCCAAGCCGGTCGTGGATCTCCATCATGAAACGAAAGAGTAAGCTATGTGATGTAGATATTGTCCGGAGTCCGGTGAGATGGTGTTGAACACGTATTTGTGAAAGCTCTTTAGTTGCTATTGTATGACAGTGAAGGTAATATTCAGATATAAAACCAAAATCAAGCAAATGAAGCCCTAGAGACGAGTTGAAGCACCAGGGCGTGAGATTCTGTTGACATTGACCTATATCCTAAAACAAATCAGGAAAGTAAAGTTACGTTCGACTAAAAGGGGGCTTGGAATTGAAATACCATAGAAGATGCCAATACGGTGGATGAAGGAAATGAGAATCCCCTCCGAGCTCACAACGCCCATACCATTTAGGTTGGACCAAAGAGTCCCTTCCAATTGAAAGAATTGCTAATTGTAAAGAGCCTTGACAAAAAGCAAGATCAGTATTGACGGCATTTCGCGATCTAAGACTCCAAGGTTGATATCCTCTGCATTGCCTGAACATCAGTTCTCAGGTATTGCTTGTTTGCACTCCAAGATTCTCTTGGTACCTTACAACCCTGGCCTCGAGCTTATATACCAAGAAGCGTAAAAGTCGCCCGGGCCAATCCTGTGAAATGGTAGAACTCGCTCCAGTCAAGTACAGCCGGTTTTATCCTGAATGGGAGGGCTACAATACAGGCCTGAATTCTGGGTAGATATTGTTGTCCTTGCAGAGCTGCTTTTATTTATAACTAATTGTCTTACGCATGTTATACAATCCAAGGTTGTATGGCTCAGTACCAGGTACGTTAGGTGCGCAGGTAGGGCACAGGTATACAATGCCTCAGGCCACACGGCTGTAACATAGCTGTGATCTCAGGCGCAATTATATTGTTGTGTCTAAGCTCTGTCCGAAAGTGGCAACGTCTACAATTCATCACAACAAATCTATACGACAAGACCTTGACACCGGCCCCGTCAAGTGATTGAGCTGTCCGTCCTCACTTGTCGAATTGATTGGCTTGACGTAGCTATTGGCAGTTATGGGGGATACAGCTCCATTAGCATCGTTGTCTTTGACACATGTCAATTATGTAGGAGACACATCAAAGAGAGTTCCAGCCTCAACTAACACTCGTAGGACCCGTCAGATCCAGTCTCGTACTTCTGTGCCTGGCTTGCACTCGTTCCACAAGGGCTCTGTATTGTCTACACGACATTAATATGGTCAACTCGTGAAATCGAGATCCTTCTTATGTTTGTTGGGCAGATAGGCTGCGAAGCATTGAACTTTTTGTTGAAGCGGATGATCAAAGAGGAAAGGCCAAAGCAGATGAACGGAAAGGGCTATGGAATGCCATCGTCCCACTCCCAATTCGTGGCCTTTTTTTCTGTCAGCGTTACCTTGTTCTTACTTCTTCGACATTCACCTCCTAAGAAAACTTCACCATCGCATACACCACTTACCCTCATATCTAGAGTCGGGCTTTCTATATTAGCCATCACCAATGCAGCCTTGGTTGCGGGAAGTCGTATATACCTCAATTATCACACTGAAAAACAAGTCATCGTTGGAAGTGCTGTAGGCGTATGTAGCGCAGTGGCGTGGTTTGTTGCTACAACCATTTTTAGAAGAACCGGCTGGCTTCAGTGGACTTTGGATACGCCGGTCCTGAGGTTGTTCCGAGTAAGAGATCTCGTTGTTGAAGAAGATCTCTGCCAAGCAGGATGGGAGAAATGGGAGGAGAGAAGACTTTTAAGAGAACAGGCCTCAGCTGGGAAGAAGAGTCGATAATCCATCTTAAGATATGGCTTCCTCTCAAATTAGTTTGCTAGGAATTTGTAGCAGCTGTACAGATATTCTGTTGACTCTGTGTCTAATTTGAGTCCTCAGATCGTTATGTGTGTCATGATCTCTCTATTATCATGCTTAGCGCCAAGATAATCATCGCATAACAAAGCTACGGTCAAGGTCGATTCGAGATAATCGAATGTTTAATATTCTACAAAGTTCGCTCAGAGTAGTCTTCTGCATCCTATAATACAACTAGCCAAATAAAAGTGCCGAAGCTTGAGAAGCTTACGCTAAGTAAAAGATGGGTGAATCATTCATCGATAATGACTTTGTTGTGAAGATACACGTGTGGTTGAAGTGGTTGAAGTGGTTGATCTAATTAAGGCGAAGTTTGGAATTCACAATTCCACCGATATCTTCTAAAGGCGAACAATATTCAACACAGCTTTCGCGACCGCGTCGATAACCGGTGACCGAGATACTTTATCCTGTTTGTGATATTACGCGGAAGCTAACAACACCATATTACTTATGGTCCAAGAAGGAAACACGATGGAGCTTGAGAAGTAAGAGTTTCGAATCAATAGCTTTGTGGATGTGATGAAGCGATGGAATATTCAAATAAGCTATGCTGTCGAGATTCAAAAGAGCGTATCCGAGGCGTGTAAGGGGTTAGCATATAGAGCCGGGGAAACGCGCTGAGAGCAAGACAAATCATGAGACTGAAGTCGTTAAGCAGGCAAAAGATGCCGGGTTCGCATCTTGCGTGAGCATAGTTTTTAAGTGTAGCTAGCAGACTTATCAAGCTCTCCTTTGAATCACCCAGCCACAAGGCACAGGATTCGAGCCATGCGCTGAGCGTTATCAAGCCAAGAAAATAAATTATAGGTACATATACGGGTTTCCTTGCCAGGTGACATCGGCGGTTCATCTATTGGATATCTTCGAGCGTCAACGATGGGGTTTACCAAGAGTCAGCTCACTGCTTGCTACAAGTTCCTGTTTCGATTCATGGGCATAGATAATCTCAAGTGCCGGTATGGAAAACTTGTAAGCGCTCCCATCTTATTTCATATGTACAGACATCCCGGGGCCAGTACTCTATTGAAACGCATTTAAGTCTCCCTTCAACCCGCCAATGTCGCCGACAGCCTCCTTGCTCATCAAAGTTTTGACAGCTGCTCTCTGAGCGACGTCAATGAGACCTCCATCCAATCTCTTACCTTCGCCGATGCCCGCAACAATGGTTCCAAGGAATGTATCACCTACTCCGTTGACGCTCACGATGTTCTCCTCCAGGACATCTTTCGCTGGGAATAGTCTCATATAAACCCCACCAACAACTTCCCCACCACCAGAATGCCTACTCAAAATCCACTTCGCATGTTGTGGATCTGTCAGTCTCTCATCCTCTGGTGTAAGTAAAGCCGTCATGAGCACGCCATCCTTCCCCAGTTTTGTAAGAACGGTGGGAATAAATGGCAGTAACTGGACACTTTGCTGGGGTATACCCTGGTCAACCATATCACGGTTCGTCAGGGCTACAAAGCGGTCTCGTGCACCTGAGCTAGGAATGCCCATTGCATCAATGACCTGGAACCACTCTTTAGTTTCCATGTAGCTGTTTGAACGCGCCTCCATGTACATAGCTGCAAGTTCGTAATTGTTTGGTGCAGCTATATCGACGATGTGGTTTGGAAAGGTTGGAAGCATTTTTCCACTTGGAAAGAGACGAGTGGATTTCGCTGTTGACACGGGTTCGAAGACAGTTTGTGCGTTGGCGATTTTTCCAACAGTGAAGAACTGACGGATGGAAGACGCTGACCAATTAGCATCAACGACCAGACAGCTAGGCTTTATTCCCTCCAGACTCTCTTGCAGTTCTGTAGCATCATCCAGAATACTCATGTCCGCCATAGCAACCACCAGGTCCTTTTTCCTGTCGTTGATGGCTACATACTGAGCCGTTCGACTGCTGTCTCTTTTCGACACTTGGATCCCGGTGGTGTCTAGACCACGGGATTTGAGTGATGCGAGAATAGTCTCGCCAGCAAGGTCGGAACCTATAAGACTGTATAGTCTGACGTGCTTGGAACCAATTATGTGAGCTGCTGCTGCTACGTTATGACCGACTCCTCCTATGGATTGTCGGATAGCAGCTGGGTTAGATGTTGCAAGTTCAGGAGTATCAGAATGGGACGCCAATGGTGTATGATCGCATGTCAGATCGATTGCTATTGACCCAAGAACTATGATATCCGCCTTTTCAGGTACAATCGCTAAATTCTTCTGTCAGCTGCTAGAATCATAATGAGAGGCGTCGTCTACTGGTGGACTGCGTAAAAGATTTGTCCACACGGACATTACATAAAAACAACGTGAGTTTCTTACACTGAGGGTATATGTTTACGGGAGCTGGCATATAAGTTGTGTCACTCTCTTCGCTATATCTATCGTGTATGAGCACATGCATTCATATTGATGACATCCACCTACTCTTCTCCAATACCAAGCTTTGCCAGCTCCACTGCAACTCGTGTAGCCCTTGCGACATTTGATTCAATCAATGCCCGGTTAGCAGGAAGACTCTTTCCACCGGTCAATTCTTTGATCTTTGCAAGAATAAAAGGTGTGTTGGCATGACCTGTGTATCCCTTTTCTGCAGCTTCTCGAACTGCCTCGTCAATTGCAATGTTCATCTCCGCCAATGGGATAGAGAACTCCTCAGGTATAGGGTTTGCGAACAGTAAACCCGTTTTGATCTGCAAAGATCCTTGTGCATCTAATTCTGTCAACCTTAATTTTGTACCACAACATGTATGAACTCACAAATGATAGCAGCAGCCTCAGCTTCATTATTTACAACAGTTGGACTTTTCACCCCACTGTCTCGCGTCCAGAAGGCAGGCAGATCAATGTTGCCAGTTCGGCCATCTGCAAAGGTAGAGACGCATACACCCTGCGTTTCAAGGTATTCCAAGGTACGAGGGATATCCAGAAAGCTTTTACAGCCACTACTAATAACCGCGATAGGCGTTCTGCCAAGCTCAGTAAGATCCGCCGATATATCCATGGTATCCTGACCTCCACGATGAACACCACCTAATCCACCAGTTCCGAAGACCTTGATTCCTGCTTTTTGAGCTAAGATCATTGTCCCCGATACTGTAGTTCCGCCATGTATTTTTCGTCCTGATAGGCCCTGTTGCAAGTCAGCATAGCTTACATGATTATTTTTACTATCTTCAACACCATGCAGATGATATCTGCAACACAAACGGAGCAGAGCACGACATAGGAAGTCATATAGCTCTTATCTAGAAACGGACGACCTACCAATCCTGTGATAAAGGACAAATCTCTCCTTGACACTTTCATAGTACCCTCCTTCCCAGCCGCACTTGCAAGCTCTATGATCTCATCCGCACCCAATCCCACTCTCGCCTGCCCATTCAAAACTCCAATGGTAGCGGGTGTTCCGCCGTTCAGTCTCACCACGGACTCGAGGTGGGAGGCCAGAGCTATGTTATCAGGATATGGAAATCCATGAGTATAGATTGTACTCTCAAGCGCAACGACAGGACGCCGCTCATATAAAGCTGTACGTACCTCCTCTGAAATCGAAAACAGCTTGGAATTTAAGGCTGGCACAATAGAGGGTGAAGCGTTGTTGGTAAAAGCGCGTCGAATCATTTTGGCGCGGTTGAGTGACTTTGGCACTCGCATAGTAGCTTGATACATAGCATGAGGCGGTTATAAAACAGGTTGTCTATTGTGAGCACGCGTTGGGTATGATGGATGATGTTGTTGATGTATTGAGTCTGTGGCTTATCACTTTATCTGATATGACAGACATGCGGGGCCGGATCTTCTTTTTTGGTGACCGAGGTTTTCGCCAAAGCAACGAAACGACAGTAGATGATGTTTTTACCTCAAACTTAATGAATCTGGAAAGGAAGAACAGAACAAGTACAGAAAGACATATGAATATTCTCGGCACCAAAGTCAATCAAGTCACTAACTACTCGTGATGGTGTGATTTTACATGGTTTTTGAAACTGGTGCTTGATAAGGCTATTACTACGTACACCTAGTAAAGGACGATTGATTGATGTACTAAGGTCCTAAAGCATCTACAAATCGATTTCAAGATGAAAGATGACTATGTATTGTTGTATGTGGATATCTTGAAGTCAGTCACAATTGTATATTGTCTATTGGAAGTGCATTTGAGATCAAAGTAACACTGTTTTTGCTTTATCAATCCTACCTGTGTTATTACTCACTATCCTTCTTATTGAACTGCCAAAACCTGCATATGTTTTCAACCCGAAGTCACTTTATCTGGGGAATTTTACTTTTGAAATATTCTTGTGCTGGTGTCCTAGCACTCCTGGCAAGATCCCAGATGAATGCAACTTCCTTAAACATCACGTGAGCGCGCGCGTCTTTACAGCATTGCGACACGCTGCGACGATTAACGATTTCCACACCCCAAAACACAACCAAACATCACCATGTCTCGTCGCTCGTTGAGAACTATAAACTCAGTCGCTAGCACAGTTGCTCATGTCTCCAAAGTTGCCAAGCCCACGACGCCGAAAAAAGCTACAAAACCCAAAGATGTAGTGAAAGAAGAGCTAGAGTCCAGTGAAGTAGATGTGAAGAAGGAAACTTCGAGAAAAGCGGCATCAAAGGGTGCCAAGGAAGAGGAGATTACTGTGGAAGTTTCTGCAGCAGAGGTATCGAAACTACCGGCTACAAAACGCGCAAAGAAGAAGTCCGAACTGGTTGATGAGGATAGTCAGATATCGTCGCTGGATGAGAATAAGAAATCCGAGACGAAGGTAAAGGTCCCGGCGAAGAGGAAACCTGCGAAAGACGATGGCAACTCAGCACCTAAGAAGCGGAAGACGAAGGAGGAAAAGGAAGCAGAAGCTTTGCCAGTCGCAACACGAACAGCAGTGTCGAGTCTGAAGAAGGCAATGTACATTGGAGCCCACGTCAGTGGAGCTGGCGGTAAGACCGTTCTCGTTCAAACCTACATTACATAGCAAGATCTGACGGGTTCTCATGACAGGTGTACAGAACTCTATCAACAACGCCCAACACATTGGCGGCAATTCCTTCGCACTCTTCCTAAAATCGCAAAGAAAATGGGCCTCTCCACCACTTGCGCCAGAAGCTCGCAGCCAATTCCACGCTTTCTGCAAGGAACACAACTACGACGCCGCGAGACACATTCTCCCGCACGGCTCATACCTCGTGAATCTTGCGCAGAACGATGCCGATAAAGCGGAACAGGCATACAGCTGCTTCCTCGACGACCTACAACGCTGCGAGGCTCTTGGAATCCAACTATACAATTTCCACCCGGGAAACACAGGCTCGAATCCGCGACCCGAAGCCATCAAGCGCATCGCGACGCAACTGAACAAGGCGCACAAGGCTACAAAGACGGTCATTACCGTGCTGGAAAACATGGCTGGCGCCGGCAATGTCATCGGCTCCACGTTTGAGGACTTGAGAGATATCATTTCGCATATCGATGACAAATCGCGCGTGGGCGTCTGCATAGACACCTGCCACACCTTCGCGGCTGGCTATGATTTACGCTCCCCGGAAGCGTTCAAGAAGACTATGGATGCTTTCTCGGATATCGTGGGGATCTCTTATCTTAAAGCTTTGCATCTCAACGACAGCAAAACGCCGTTGGCATCGAACCGTGATCTGCATGCGAACATTGGGACAGGCTTCCTGGGTCTCTGCGCTTTCTATAATGTTATGAACTACGAACCGTTTCAGGGCATGCCTATGGTGCTGGAGACGCCAATTGATAAGAAGGGTCCAGATGGCAAGAGCGTGGAGGATAAGAGTGTGTGGGCGACGGAGATTAAGTTGCTTGAGAGCTTGATTGAGGCGGATGTCGAGGGGGAGGAATTCCGGAGGGAGGAGGAGAGGTTGCAGGAGGCGGGAAAGGAGGAACGCGAGAAGTTCCAGAAGCAGGTTGATAAGAAGACGCAGAAGAGTATCAAGGATATGTTTAAGGGGGCGGGGAGAGGGAAAAAGGCTAAGAAGGAGGAGGAAAGTGGTGATGAAAGTGAGGGCGGGTGCAAACACTAATGATTGGATGACTATGAATGAGAGTATGTACTAGACTTGACTGTCTTGCACGATTGTGTAGGTTCGTGCTGGCATACCTTTTGGAAGATATGCGTCTTGAACGTCTAATTTTACACTGGTGATAGCTGTTCAAAGCTAAAGGTTCCTGGAAATGGATATGGACATAAGCATGGAATCACTTATGTCTAGATTGTACAGCATCTCGTACTCCACGCGTGAATCTCGAATGCCATTGCTTCGTCCATACACGCACAGAGTGACTTCTGGCATCACTTGTCACTTGTGCCATTGGTGTCTATAAGCGTCTCCTACGCCGTCTCCTTACAGCAGAAATACTAGCAGCACATGCTCAACATACGTGTGACACCCGGAGATCTCGAAATCGGCACCCAGCACTTACTTAATCACAACCTCTCTATCACCAACCCCTTCATCAATCTGGCATTCATCGCCTTCATTCTTTCTTGTTCGTCATGCACTTGCATTTCTGGGAATTTGCACCAGATATTTGGTGTTGGCTAGCCTCCATAAATATCTAGGAAGGGTAGGGTATGTTACCATATCGAAGATACTTTGGGCTTCAGTAGTTGCGTTCTTCTCGGCTTTGGCCACCACAGTGCCCGGGCAGCCTGGTTTGGAGAAGCAGCGGGCAATGCAAGTTAGTCTTACCTTATGCTCCGAGCTGTTGGGGAATGGCGGGTGGTGAGAGGAGGCTTGTTCGAGTCCGCTCTTTGGTGCTTCACCTGAGAGACTGCCTCTTGCTATTGGATAGATACTGGCTTTTCGATGAGGAATTTCCATGATGGAAGATCCGTATTGGTGGAGTGTGAACTTGGGGAATGCTCGAGCAGCTTGTGATCATAACATTGCGTAGACTTCTCAGTGAGTGTGAGCATATCGTTGATGGCGATAGATGGGTGACAGGGAGGGAGGGAGGTTGGTCTTACGAGAGAAAACTTCTCAAGTAGGATTCCAATAACCCTTGGATTCAATAATACATACTGCGTACATGTATAGGCACTGTCAGCTAGCTTTCTCGCAAGTACCTTTTTATGCTGTTAGCTGGCTCTGAAGGCTCTTGGGAGATTACATGGTACATTGTATTCCAGCACACAGTGTACTGAGATACTCCTATCCGAAGTGATCCATTTCACCATGAATGTGCAACCACAGACCGAGGGGGGGAGTCGTACGTTCAGTTTTCAACAAAGACGTCTTTGCTTGCTCAACCTCTGAGGCCGCGCATGTTGTACGTGGAAGGAGATTCCAAGTAGATTGGACAGAAAAGTCAAGGATCTGTACTGGTTTCGATATTGACGAACACAATAGAAAGCTGAAGTAAAACAAGATCAAACAAAGTAAAACAAAAACGAGGAGAAATCATATTCCACTCAATTGTGATAAGTCTACCTCCGAGGCATTTTTTGACAAGTGGGCTGATCGATGGATCTCTGTCCGCCAGGTATTGGCACGGCTCGGAATGCAAATTGAAATCGTATGGACTATCTGTCGACATCCAGATAACTTGACTGGCGGAGATTTTGTGTGAGGCATATCACATCAGATCACATCAGAAGTGCAGAAGTTGCACCTTCTTGTACCTTTCACAGCCTCCCGCATCCCCGTTCCGCCGGTCCATTGCAACGGTGATGGAGCAACGATGAATATATGACCTGCCCAAGAAGCCAGGTCGGAAAGGTTGCGACAGAGCGGTGAAGGTGCTTTATACCACGCAGATGCTCCTGAAACTTGAAGAACTGCCTTGCCGTTGCGGATGTTTGATTGAATTACTTGAGATCCAGCTGTGTTTCCCCATTCTGAAGGATGTTACCGTGTGGATTGCCTATTGTGGAGTGTTTGACGGGCACTCCCAGATATCATCCCCACATCGTGGGCGATCATGGTTGATGAGTGGAGCCTGATTTGGAAAGAGGGTTGTGTCAGTGGACGACGATAAGATACCTACGATATGTACATGGATATACATGGATACATGGAGACAATGAATCAAGAGATGCGATTCGAGTCAGTGGTCCGTCTTGAGTATTCCCTGGTCTTCCTTGGTGTTCCTGCAGATGCACACCATGAACACCCGGCGAAGCGTCGGCACATCGGAGCTATGCGATGTGTACACTCTGACCGGGATTCTCAACGAGAAACGAGAAGCGATTTCGGTGGATCATCTATGCGGATCATAGGAACGACGAGACAACATGTCTCATCACGTCGGAGGGATTTCTGCACACGTAGAGGGACTTCAAGCGGGTGGGGTCCTGTAGGAATCTATGATGGTGATGCTCGATGCATCATGGATCAATGATAATTAAATTAAATATTTAATGTAGTTGTATATTTAATATCTCATATCTCATGTTGAATATCCTACCGAACATCGGTACATCACATGAATAGGAGAAGTACAGGGAGAAAGGGAAGGCGGTCATGTGCAATTGTGACATCCTGTACTACTCCGCACTCGTCCCATCGATACACTACACAGTAGATTGCCGCAGACTCACACTCACTCGACAACAAACCGTCATCGATCCCAGAATCTCACCAGTTCTACTATGTACAGTACGGTGTACGACCTGCTGCATCTCTGCACCTCTTCCCACCCGCCAGCCCTCATGCGTCACATGTCATGTGGGAATCCGAAGCCCAAATCGCGTGCTCGGAAGCCACTGCCCTTCCAGAAAGACAGGGATGGTGTGATCCTGGGAAACTGCCACTTCCACTTCCACTTCCACTTCGGATTCGGGGTCAGCCTACGCACCGCCACGATCTGTGGGACCCGGCGATGTGCCTTCTTACCGGATCAGGCCTGAGTGTGGCTGGAACGCCCGTCAATGACCGAATATTCACTCACTCCCCCTTCGCGTCCAGCAGATAAAGCCATGCATCTTCTGAGAAACTTGTGCAGGGGAGACGCCACACCCCGTATAATATCTGCCATTCGGGATTAGCGCCAACCACTATGCTATGATGGGGCATTTTCCCTTGGGGCTTCTGGCTCGACGCTTCGTCGACACATAACGGAGCGACCTGCTAGTTTGAAAGATGTTTGTACGGAGAGGCATGGCCGTCACTTCTACATATTCGACTTGGTTGTCCAGGAGCCCACGAGCCCACGTATGAGATAAAGCTAAGGCCGTTCTCCTTCTCCGCCCTCCTCCCTCTCGCTCTTATTCATCATCTGACTTCCCTGCCGACCTGGAAGTTGTTCTCCGCTCCAGAATAATAACTCTATCAACAAGGACATAACTTCACCGCATTCAGATCCTCTTTGGTTGCAATCTACGATAGACGACTAACCTGTGACGCTCTCTGATACTTCTTTCCGTGTCTGCACGACCATCACAACATCTACACAGATCATACATCATAAATCACCACAACACAGATAACCCAGAATCTTCCAATTCACATATCTTCTGCTGCCAAAACCATGGCACCAGATCTGAACTCTCTCCCATCCTATTCAGATGCGGCTGTGAAGGACCCAGCATATGCATCCAAACCACAAACCGCGCGGCCAACGCCAGCGCGCAAGCCGAATATCCTCTACATCATGGCTGACCAGCTGGCCGCACCACTCCTCAAGATCCACAACGAGAAATCCCAGATCAAGACACCACATCTCGATGCCCTCGCTGCCGAAGCCGTCGTATTCGACCAGGCTTACTGCCCATCTCCCCTATGCGCTCCATCGCGAATGTCCATGGTGACGGGTCAGTTACCCACAAAGATCGGCGCCTATGACAATGCCGCCTCCGTTGGATCCGACGTCCCAACCTATGCACACTACCTCCGCGCAGCCGGCTATGAAACCACGCTCGCGGGAAAGATGCACTTCATTGGAGATCAGCTACACGGTTACGAGAGCCGTCTTACTCCGGATATTTACCCGGGTGATTATGGGTGGGCGGTGAACTGGGACGAACCCGATACTCGTTTGGAATGGTACCACAATGCCAGCTCGATTCTTCAGGCTGGTCCGTGTGTGAGAAGCAATCAGCTTGACTACGATGAGGAAGTTATGTACCGCTCCACACAATTTTTGTATGACCACGTCCGCAAAGGCCCAAACACGCGACCATTCTGCATGACGGTATGTGATGAGATTCAGCTGTGAAACCCGGAGTGAACCAAGCTCGTAGGCGTTTAGTAGTATATTCTCTGACTCTCATATAGGTCTCTCTAACGCATCCTCACGATCCATACACCATCGAGCAGAAATACTGGGATATGTACGAAGATGTGGACATTGAACTCCCAACTGTCAAAATCCCCAAGGAAGAATTGGATGGCCACAGCCAGCGCCTGTTGAAGGTCTGCGACTTATGGGACGCTGATATTTCTGATGAGCAGATCAAGAGGGCCAGAAGAGCATACTACGGCGCAGTTAGCTACGTAGATGACTGCATTGGCAGGATCCTGCGCGTGCTCAAGGACTGCCGTCTGGACGACAACACAATCGTGGTCTTCAGCGGCGACCACGGTGACATGCTTGGCGAGCGCGGTTTATGGTACGTTCCAGTCCCCCCATACCAATCCACACCATTGACAGCATCACTGACTCTTCGCAGGTACAAAATGTCCTACTTTGAATCCTCCGTTCGCGTGCCCCTGATGATCCACTACCCCGCACAGTTCACGCCCCACCGTGTCACTCAGAACGTCTCCACACTCGACATCCTGCCCACGCTCGTCGATCTCGCCAACACAAAACTCATCCCCTCCCTCCCCATGGACGGCCTCTCCCTTCTCCCACACCTTTTATCCAAAGAAGGCCATGACACCGTCTTCGCAGAGTACTGCGGCGAAGGTACCATAGCTCCCATGATGATGATCCGCCGCGGCGTCTGGAAATACATCACTTGTCCCGCGGATGTAGACCAGCTATATAACCTATCTACGGACCCACTCGAGCTCGTGAACCTTGCCTCCTCCAAGTCGCAATCCTCAAACTCGGCCGAGACGATCAAGGTCCTGGAGGCGTTCGTGGCGGAAGCGCGTGCCAAATGGGATTTCGGAAAGATCACGCACGATGTGCTGGTTAGTCAGCGTCAGCGCCGTCTCGTGTGGAGTGCCCTGCGCGCTGGCAAGTTCACGTCCTGGGATTATAATCCTGTGGATGATGGGCGCGAGAAGTATATTCGCAGCCATGTTCCCCTCGATGATTTGGAGTTGCGGGCTAGGTATCCGCCTGTTGATACGCATGGCCGAGAGACGGTTAGTAGGAACGGGGCTGGGGTTGTTAGTGTTGATCAGGCGGGGAGTCATGGGCAGTGAGTTTGGATTTGAGGGGAGGGATCATGGGTGATAGGAGAGTACGAATGGATAGTGGAGCATAAGGTGCTGGGGAAGGATTATGTGGCTAAGAAGAAGTGAGGAGGATGTGAATGTCAGGAAAACCCGCACGGATTTGACCCGGAGAAAAAGTGCATGGATTTTGCGAGAGGAGAAGAAAAAGAGATTTGAGAATGATTTGAGTCTGGATTGGATTTGGGATTGCTGATGTTTTTGAGCGGCATTATGAGTGGCATTGCTTGCGGGTTGAATTTTTGACGGCACTGCATTTCTATAGAATGGGAATGCATGGAGCGTGCGCTTGGTCTTTTGTCGCTGGGCTGGGATATGATCCATGCTGAGATTGTTCTGGGGGGAGTGCGTTTGAGTGTGGATGAAAAAGGGAGACATGAGTGGGTTGTTATGGGGGAATGTAGGGATTATTCAAGTGTTTGATATTCAGACGTTGGGGGAAGCTTGGATTCATAGGTTAGTGTAGGATTTGTGTTGGTGGTTTTATGATATTATGATATTTGAATCTGATGACTTGGACTGAATTTGAATGGTTTGGAGTGAGTGTATTGCTGTGTGAGTTTAATGTGTGAGATGCCGACTTGATGGTTTTTCGAGTGAGTGGCGTGTTTGATGTATGTTTATAGTTGATCTGTTCATTCTGTTGCTCGATGCCAGCTAGATTTCTCATATGCTTATGATGTTCTGTTGTGAAGTAATGTTCTGATTCAAATAATTTGTAGGTGTAGGAAGTGCCTGGCAAGTATGTTATCACTTAACATGAAGTTGTGTTATCCCTGAAAGTGCTCCGCTTCGTGTTGGGTCGGTCTCCTTGGTATTATCATGTGAGGATTCCATGTAAACTAGGAGATTAACCATTTTGTAGTCTTCTAAGTATATGCCAAGAGATTCTCGATAAAGATATGAAATCAGACGGAAAAGTAACGTTTCTGTAAGCTAGATAACAGCTATTGTACTGGCTCTCTAAGCAGGTTTCTGAATATCTTATGTATTCCTTCCGAGCCTGCAAATGATCTGCAACAAAGATAGTCTATATCGTGAAAGCACTAGTAGCAGGTATAACCAAGAATCCCAAACTCCATCTGAGGTGTATAAAGCGTGCTTTGACCTGAAACTCTTACAAGCATAACCATCAAAAACCAGTATAACCAGGAATCCCAATTCCATGTAAGGTGTATAAAGCGTGCTTTGACCTGAAACTCCTACAAGCATAAACATCAAAACCCAAGCTTCCTCGCCCCGTCTTCATCCTCATGCCTTCCTACACACTCGTCTCTCCCCCATCTCCCCCACTAATCCCCCCACTCTGCTTAACATGATAACTATTCGGACGATTCCTCTCCACCGTCTCCCTAGCCTCTTCATACCTCCTAAGCACCTCCTTAACAACGCCCAGCACTTCCTTCTCACTCTTGGGCCCAAGGCCCCCCTCAAAAAGGCCCTCCACCTCCTCAATATAATCCTGCACCTTCCGAATCTCGTACCCATCCTTCCGAAACCGATCAGGGAGACCATTCCCCTTCATGAGCGCGAGGAAGCCGGCAATGAACGTGTTGCACGCGCTCAGGATCGTGATGGCCAGGTGATGCCGGTTCGCGACTGGGCCCAACGTCGTGAGCGTCGTGCCGATGAGCAGTTGTGCCACCAGTGCTATTGTCAGCAGGAGGTCTAGCGTCCAGTATTGTAGCGTGTATTGCTGGGCGTCGCGCGCTAGTGTCCTGTAGATGCCGCGGGGGAAGGAGGCGCTGCGAGCGGTGGAGTCGGGGTTCATGCCTAGGGACTCGCGGAACATGTTCAGGTAGTCTCTTGAGTCGCCGCTGTGGTTGCCATTGCTTTTGCCGTTTCCTGTGGGCGATGGCGAGGAGAAATGGGTTGGGCCTAGGAGAGGCTGATGTTCGGACTCTGTCATGATAACGACGATATTCTTGAAGGATTTGTGGATTTCGTGATGTTTGCTTTGTCTTGACTTGACTTTCTTCGAGTCGTCAGGTATATAAATGAACTATACGGAATCGTTTTCTCGCTTTTCGGGTAGCATGCAGATGTTAAAGGTGAAAGGTGGTGGGAAGGATATTTAGCCTTCTTGAAACAAGCCTGCTCAATCTCCATCCTGCCTTCCCTTGCCCTGAAAAAATTGCATTGCGTTGTGTTGCATCTCTTATCACGCACCTGTCGCACGACCAGGTGTTGTAGCCTCGTGCCGTGCCCTGCAGGGGCTCACTCGACCATTATCCAATCACACGGATATTTTGGTGCTGCAGACATGCATATCGCTGGAACGCAAGACCTGCTTTTGAAAACGATTGCAACTTGAATGACTTCATGAGCTGGAGGCTTTAGATGAGCCAGATATTCCTAAATGCTTGTGTTCGTCTGTACTTTGGTAGCCTACAGCCTCGTTAGCGGTTGTGGTCAGAATCTTGACATTCAGCCCTTTCCATTTGATCCTGCGGAAGGCTGCTATGGTACCTGATGACGTGAGATGCCTTTGCGTCTGCAGATTCAGCGTGTAGGATAATGAGGATTGCGCATCCGATGGATGGGAATATCTTTGGGGGCTGCTATCAGCTGTGGATGTGATGTTGTTGGAGATCAAGAAGATAATTGTGAAACATACCTTATACGAACTTGCGATTAAGGCGGACATATCTCACTCATAGAAAAGGAAAGACAGTCTCGCAATGTACACATTCTGTGTTGACATGTAGTGAAGGATGTCTTCCTCAGCCGACGATTAGTTCCTGCTGAGGGCAAGTTCTCCTCGGTGTGCGACGACTGATGTCAGGTATCTCAATCCCATTCAAATCCAAGTCACGAGACAGAAGCGTACCATCTTATGACGACTATTTGCAATCTCTTGAGCTTTTTAGAGACATCTTGATCATGTGACATTTCAAAGATAGGCTTCGCTACAGGCAGATTGGTATATATATACACTCCCGAAGCGGAGAAACAGACTCAGGATCAAGCCAGCTGACCAGCACATGCAGATTCAAGGACAAGCCTAGACATCGGCAAAAGCCCTCTCTGTGTTACCAAACTCATTTTCTTGTTGAAGTCACTCACATCGATGAAATCGATGTCGTTCCTATAATCAACAGATGGCCTACATTAAACTCGTCTTCTATGTAGGCTTTTAAGCCATAACTCAAACTGATGAATCTCATCTCAGGGTTCATCCGTACGGATTTCGTAGAGGCCCGATACTCGGAGATCCGATTTCATGCGTGGTCAGACCATACCTTAAGTGCCCAAGTTCTCCACAATAATACCATACGAGAATAAGGTACAAAGCGAAAACGATACGTTAGGTAGCCTAATGCTTCATTGCCCTATAGCATCGTGAAGTCCCGATATGCATACCTTGGATACGGCATTCCAACAGATGGGTAGGGAATAGAAGACTACCTTGGCTAGCCGTACAGCCGCTTAGAAGCAACAATGAGCGGCAGTGGTGAACTCTATGAACGGACTTCGATTTTGGTGTATTTACTTTACTTCATGAGGAGGAGGATGAGTCGAGGATAAGTGCGTAGTTGTGGCAATCAGTTGAAGATAACGAGGTTTGACTTGGCTTGGCTTCAGATTGGCCAGGGTTTGGGGTTCCCGCTTTGATAAGGTTTGGTGGTTTGCATGACATGTTCCATGTTCCACGATATCCACAATTGCAACAATGGGGTATGTGGATCATATGGTGATGGTACTTTACTTCGTTGTTTACACGATAGATATTCTTTGAGATGGGAGAAAACAAAGGGTATGGACTATGGATTATGGACTGTGGACTGTATCCTCATTGCGTTCATGTACATATTTGTATATCTCATACGGTTGATCTAGGAGATGTAAATCTTGGTGGAGTCTATCTATACAATAGATACGATATTCCAAGGTATGTTGGTAGGTCCAGCCCCAACATCTTCACGAGACATCTCAAGGATCATATGGAATCAGCGACTATATACTCGCAGTGCATATCTCGTAGAGTCGGATTCAACGTCTTTCGTACATATAACTCTCTTGATAGTGTCGTCCTTCGTCTTCATATGTTGAATAATAAGCCGGACTTTCGTGCCTGCGCGCGGCGTTCGCGTAGATATCAGCAGCGGAAGAGGCGTCGACCATCAACCTATGCCAGTGGACAAAGAGGAACCTGTCTTGGAATACTGTCTACCGTACGGTTAAGAAACCCTCCAAATTGGTGGAATGATGTTGATGACTTATGGCTTGTTCTACAAAACGAGTGAAGAAGCCTCGATTCCACGTAAATGGCACACATATCCAGTCGCTATTGCAGACTCGATTCTTCAAGACATCGGAAAAGCGCCTTGGGTGACGTCAATTACAAACTACGATGAAGATCATGTAGATTACATTGAGATGTGTGATTTGATGCAATGTGATCTCAAGCATCCGCCGTGAGAATTTGACCAGCACTCCGTCCGTGGTGACCCTAGTGATCATTATGATATGCGCCGCCGCGGCAGATGAAGAACAAGTAAGCCATTATCCATACGATTCGTGTTGATTATATATCGCACTCTCTAAAAGCGCAGAAATGCAGTACTGGCCTTTTGGCCGACTCTGTTAGTCATTATTGCTATGGCGCCCTGACGAGTGGGGAAAACGGCTCTTATCAAAGCTTGTATCTTATCATCAACGGAACCCCGTACAACCAGATCATGGACATGGATGTGGCCTCTTATCACCAAATCTCTCAACTGCAATGTGAGGTGAAGAGCAGCCACCCTGGAACCCATATAAGCATGTATGATGCCTCGACTTCGAGCGTGTCACGCCTGCCAATTGCTCATACGCTGTCCATCGACATCGACATCGACAGCGACATAAATTCAGGCAAGTCGACTGCATTGGCACTTGACACTCTACATCCGCCACCATGTCAGGAAAATCGAGCACCTCGGATGAGAAGAAATATGCCGAGCGCGACACTGAAGTCATCGAGCCGGTAACCATAGGAGAGACCGAGGACCTCGTCGACGAGGTTTTCAAGAAGACAACCGATGGCGTTGATTTCCGCACTGTGGGATGGCCGCGTGCCTCTGTGATCTTCCTGAAGTTGATTTTCGCCACGGGAGTGCTGTCTATCCCAACAGCAATGTACTCGCTAGGCGCACTGGGAGGAGCATTATCCGTCGTCGGCTGGGGAGCTCTGAATACCTACACGGCCGTCATCCAGGGCAACTTCCGCAACTCGCACTCGGGCTGCCACAGTGTGGCCGACATGGCGAACCTCATTGGCGGCGTATGGTTCAAAGAACTGTGCGGACTTCTCTACCTCATCGCCTACGTGCTATGCGCCGGCTCCGGCATCCTGGGCGTGTCAATCGGTCTCAATGCGCTCTCCTCCCACGCCGCTTGCACAGTCTGGTGGTCATTCATTGCAACTATCGTCGTCGCCGCCACGGCCTCCGTCCGCAAATTCCACACTATCGGCATCCTCACCTGGGCCGGCTTCCTCTCCATCTTTGTTGCTGTCTTCATCGTCGTCATCGGCGTGACAACTCGTGATCGCCCGGCCGCCGCCCCGCAGACGGGCGCTTTCGAGCTGGGATACTATGTCATCGCCCACCCGACCTTCGTCGCCGGCATGTCAGCCTCCGCAACCATCTTCGTATCATCCGCCGGAACATCCGCCTTCTTACCTGTCATCGCTGAGATGAGAAGACCAAAGGACTACAACAAGGCGCTTTACTCGTGCATGATCTTCGTCAACGCTTGTTATCTCGCCTTCAGTCTTGTCGTGTACCGTTGGTGCGGCGCGTGGGTTGCCTCACCATCCCTTGGTAGCGCAGGAGCAACAGTCGAGAAGGTCGCCTATGGAATCGGCATGGTTGGCTTGATTGTGTCCGCTACCATCTATCTGCACGTCGCCGCCAAGTACCTGTTTGTGCGCTTCTTGCGCGACTCGAAGCACTTGCAGAGCAACACCGTCGTGCACTGGGGTACCTGGCTCAGTTGCACTTTTGGTCTCGCGGCTATCTCTTTCATCCTCGCTGAGGCTATCCCTATATTCAACTACTTGCTCGCCCTCACCGGCTCCATTTGCTTCGCGCCACTTGCGATTTGCTTGCCTGCAATCTTGTGGTTGTACGACCGCATGGATTGGAGAAGAGGTACCCTTTTGCAGCAGGTTGCTTATTGGCTTCATTGGGGCATGATTTTGCTCGGCTTGTTCTTGCTCGTTGGTGGAACGTATGCCACTGTTGAACTTATTATCGAGGCTTACGCTGATGGCGAAATTGGTGAGTTTTCTATCTTGTTTTTGAAGCCATCTGCTTTTCTGAGTGGGCTCTTGTACTAACTTCCTCTAGGCAATGCATTTTCTTGCGCAGATAACGCATGATTTAGATTTAGATTTAGATGACTCCCTGTGGGGCATTGTCTACCTTTGCCGGCCCATACGTGATGTTTTATGTTTTTGTTTTAGATACCATATATATTGTACAATTTATCCCATATTTGAGTTACACACCTAATGGTCTGTAACTGTATGCAGCCTGTCTTGTTAATACGCAGGATATTCACAGAACATCATGCACTCGTACCAACGGATATCTAAGTATATAATATCATATCGTTTGAATCGATGATACACGACGACACTTGTCTATTTCTGATGTATTAGCGAGGGGATTTCACAAAAGGGGAATCAGCTTTAACACAAGTCCTAACTAGGGCAAACAACCCCCAATATAGGAGACCTACTTCAGTAGGTTCATGCAATCTCTGAATAGAAACTCACGGGTTATGTGTACATATTGATTTGAGCGGTTCTAGTCAACGTCCACTAGATACTGTACTTTCAAAAGATCTACAGAAATTTGGAACATGCTAATACTGATATCTCAGGTGATGTTTCTACCGGGACCCATAGTGAGCGGCTGAAGAGGGTATACATAGTTTCCACCATTGTCTTGTATATCACGCCAGCTACTCTCCACCACTATGCCACTTTCTTCAAGTTCGTGCAGCAATATCCCTCTCAATTGCTACAACTATTTGCAGCCTGAGAGTCATAATCAGCTGTAAGCATGTGCACCTATGTGAGACACTGCTATAGGCAATGTAACATGTGTGAAACCCGCCAGCAACAATGTGTACCACCAGGTTATCTGACTAGAATTTTCCAGCAGAATGGCTCAGGGGCCCAATAGTGCTTTTTTCACGGTATGATATTGAGATGGGTGGATAGCTTGCGAATTTCATGTAAGGGTAATAAGTGTGGAGCACGAAGTAGAATCCGGTTGACTTTGAGGCTCTTGCACATGTGGAATGAAGATGATATGCTGAGGTAGCTCTTGCTAGAAAGAGATCTGTCTGCCTACTCAATGCTCTTTGCGCACACAGTGCAGGGAAATGGGAGGTCGCTTTCAAGTGTGACAATGAATTCAACGACCAGAGAAAGAAGTGCTTTGCAAGCAGGGTCGAATGAAAACTACGGCCAATAACGAAGCAATATTCTGTCAAAGAGAGGGAGGCTTTTGTTTGTTCCCTTCTTCTTCTTGAACCGGTGTAAGCCGAATCGTTAGCCATGTTCTCTCCATTTATATTGCGATTGATACTGCAATGGAACTTAGAAATCAGATCGAAGGCAATGCCATTTGTGCTACTCTGCATTGGCGGCAAATTATATATATTCGGGGCAAATTTGCATACATATGAATGTCCATGGTGACCGGGAAGACGGTAGGTAGTACGGTGTACAGCTCCTTGTGCTTGCAGATATGCGTGTTGCTGTTGGTGCTGCAAGCATCCTAACTGTTGGAGATTCGATACGTCATTGTTCATTCACTTGGTACGGGGTGGACTTTGATTACCTTGTGAAAAGACCACTCGCCATCGCACAAATTTCACGATATTATTGAGAACAATATAACTTCGAGGAGAACATCATTGGAAATCAGCTGGATCTATCCTGGAAGGATGTATGTGATACGGATTGCGTCGAGTTGTAGGAAATGGCATTTACGACGCATGTCGTAGAACCGAAGCAAGAGATATGATAAGTGCGCCTTTCAGCCTTTCCTGACGCCTCTTTTCACCGCTGGATGCCTCAGCTCCTCCTCGGTCGTTCTACTCAGACCTCGGCGCCAATGACAAATCACCTGGCGATTCTCTGACGGCCTTTCGAGCCATAGAGAAGAAAGACGGATAGTAATCAATAATCCACTTTTGAGATTCCATCTCGAAAATGAAGTCAGTGGCAGAGGCTAAGTAGGGGTATGGACCATGGTGCCCATGCTCGACGCCATAAGATAGATAGATTTAGATGCGCATCTGAAATCCTCCCGCAGATAAGTTTCCCCAGAGATTATCCCGCCGGACGCCTTTTTGAGGCACATACATGAGAACAGGGCGTATACACATGTACATAGTACTCAAACAGGCATGCATTATGTAGGTGTGTTCTACGCATTGGAAATCTTGATGTCATAGAAGCTGGAGAGATGACATCTGTATCGCCGACGAGAGTCTTGGAATCGCGAAGCGACATCGAAGATGGGCATTTCGATCGGAATCTGTGTTTAGCAGATGTCGATTGAATGATGTTCATGATAGCCAGGATGGGTATGGTTCATGGAGGGGATTTATTATTGTATTGCTCTCTGGTGATCCTTACCTGCTGCTGCATTGCTTTGCATCAAAAAAAGTATCTATCTGCATTGACCACCAACATAAGCACAAGCATCAGGTAAGTAAAATAAAAATCAAAGAGAAAAAAGAAGGGGACGATGTTCTCAGTGTATTGAATGTCGATTGAGGCAAGGCATTAAGTAAAAAGGATATGGTATAAGTAAGGTATTCAAGTAGAGCGAATATACAGAGCAATTCGATGCAACTCAACTTTTCATACTCCCCCCACGTCTCCGCCCAGTAATAATTGACTCTCTTATCCTGAGAACCCTTACTCAGCGATCCCTTGATAGGCCAATCCGAGGGCAAATCGAAGCAGCTGGTCGCTCCGGAGGCATAATCCTTCCTACCAGGTCACTGGGCCATCCATGCACGCTCCATACTATAACGCATCCCAGTAGAAAAGTCGATGAAGGCTGGAGGCTTCTCTGTACTGTACGCAGTAGAGTGCGAGGCGAGGATCTGACATCTGAGGTCTGAGGTCTGAGGTCTGGGGGTTTGAGGGATCCTTGGTGAGAGTTTAGTGATAATCTGGTAATCTGGTACTATACTTACCTACTTACCTACCGTAAGAATCTTGTGCTTGGAGATTGAAGTCCAACCATTGTCCACAGCTGCCCTCAGATGTCAGCCACTATGCATATACGCCTTACTCTGTCCGTACCGACCGGCGTCGTTGATTAGAGTACCTTATGTAGAATCTGTAGAATCTGTAGAACAAGTGGTGAGGGCCGCGTCTCTGGCTGTGCGTGTGGGTGTGAGAGTGTGTCTGTCCCTCCACCAACAACTCCGCTACTACCAATGCCCATTACACGAGTGGTCAGCACACCTCCATGCCCCCACCACCCCCAGCTTCTACTTACCTTGCCTGACCTTACCTCACCAGAATCAACCCACATAAACGACTTTCTTATCTTTGCAGCGCCCACAGCTAACTCAATATACTACCCGTCCAATTGCTTGCTGTTCCACGATGATTTGAGGCGTCACAGTCCGACAACCTATCCCAGCTCGAACAAAACTCCTCACGGTTACTCAGCAGTGTTCTCAGTCCTAACCTGGACCCCATCATCATCATCATCATCATAAGTAGCATCTCACTCTCCGTGGAGAAGTATAGAGTCATGCTCTGCGCATCGTTGTCGAGTCCACACCAAATTCCCTGAACAGGACTTCCCATCCGAGGAGAACTGGTCTTCAATTCACACTTTTACATGCACACTATCCTAGAAAATCCAAAACCTTCCCTATCATGGCCGACCTGGCGCAGCCTCAACAACAGCAGCCTTTGCCACAGCTGCAATCACAACAATTGCATCAAGCGCAGCAGCAGCCGGTCGTACCGAACGTCGCAACACCAAAGAAACCCAGATCGCGCAACAATCGAGACAGTGCGAACAAGAGGCGTTGTGTGAGCACGGCTTGCATAGCATGCCGGCGCCGGAAGAGCAAATGTGATGGGAATACACCTGCGTGCGCTGCATGTTCGAGCGTCTACAATACGGGTTTGTGCTCGATCTTTTTGCCTCCCGCCTGACCCTCACGGCGCGTCCCGTGTTGCTTTGCGGGGTATAGTTGCTGACTGGCGTCTGTGCAGAGTGCATCTACGATCCCAATAGCGATCATCGACGGAAAGGCGTATACAAAGAGAAGGTCGACAGCCTGAAAACGAGGAATTCGACGTTGCAGACACTCATACAGGCCATTCTCAATGCCGCTGAGGATGACGTGCCGGCTTTGGTCCAGCAGATTAGGACCTGTGAGAGTCTGGACGACGTGGCCGATACTATCATGAAGCAAGAACAGGGGATCGAGGAGGAGGATGACGACGATGATTTATTGGCGCCCTATCCGACAGATATACCGACCTTTGAGGGGGAGCTGTCCGGGAAGATGGGAGAACTGAGGTTGGAAAATGGCAGTGTCCGCTTCATTGGAGGGACCTCGAATCTAATATATCTGTCGCCGACGGACGATAATGACGCGCCATCTTTGGAGGAATATGAACACCAAGATCAGCCAATCCTAAGCTGGACGACCGTCACGTCCGATTCGGAAGTCATTTTACACTTGCTGAATATGTACTTCACATGGCACTATCCTTATTTTACGACATTATCAAAAGAGCTTTTTTACAACGATTTCGTACTTGGAAAACCACCTGCAAACTCGAAGCGTACGGTTTATTGCTCGTCACTACTTGTGAATGCTATGCTTGCTCTGGGATGTCATTTTACGAACTTGCCAACCGCATGCTCTGATCCAGATGACCCAACGACCAAGGGCGATGCCTTTTTCCAAGAAGCAAAAAGACTCATTGTAGAGAACGATGAGTATGAGAAGCCGAGGTTGACTACTGTGCAGGCATTGGCACTGATGTCAGTAAGGGAAGCGGGTTGCGGACGAGAAGCAAAAGGCTGGGTATACAGTGGGATGAGCTTTCGAATGGCATTGGACATGGGCCTCAATCTAAATTCCGGCGGAATCACAGCAAACAAGGAGACCATGGATGAGAAGGAGATCGATGCCAGAAGGATCACATTTTGGGGCTGCTTTCTCTTTGACAAGTGTTGGTCGAATTATCTTGGTCGGTTACCTCAGCTCCCGCTGGCCAATATAACCGTGCCAAAATACGATGTTTTTCCCGAGGAAGATTCTGGACCCTGGTCTCCTTACACAGACAGCGGTGTCGGTCATACGTATTCACAGCCAGCGAGGACTAGAGCAATCGCGTTGCAAATCAGTGCTCTCTGCGAAATCAGTAGCGACTTACTCATTTTTTTCTATCACCCACACCAAATCGATAAGCATGTTGGAAAATCAGTAGAGCTGAAAAAACTGAGTGAGATCCATACCCGACTTGAAGCGTGGCGCAAAGATCTCCCAAAGGAATTCGAACCAAAGGAAGGTCAACTACCTAATGTAATATTGATGCAGTACGTATATCTATGCCCAAGTAGAGTCCACTTACTAAATCCTCCCAGCATGTTCTTCCACCTCCTCTATATCCACCTCTTCCGCCCCTTCCTCAAGTACAACCCAAGCACTTCCCCCCTCCCTTCCCACGTTTCGCCCCGCAAAATCTGTACCCAAGCCGCCTCCCTCATCTCTAAACTCATGCGACTCTATAAGCGTACATACGGCTTACGTCAAATCTGCAACATAGCCGTCTACATGGTGCATTCCGCCTGCACTATCCACCTCCTCAACCTGCCGGAAAAAACTGCGAAACGTGATATCGTGCACGGCGTGAAACATCTTGAAGAAATCGCCGAAGACTGGCTCTGCGCCCGCCGCACCCTCTCTATTCTCTCTGTTCTCGCCCGCAAATGGCACATCGACCTCCCTTACGAAGCTGCAGCAGTACTGCAGCGGACGGATGCGAAATATGGCGTCTTCAGCACAGCTGACGTTCCATCCCCGAAATCAGATGCCACATCCCCTATGCCAACCACCGCTACATCACCGCCGAGGCCGCTGCAGTCCATCGATGCCGCGAGCATGGATGCTACAACTGCTTACTATAGAATGCCGCCTGCGAATGGCCTCTTGAGTCCAGTGAACCTTCCGAATGCAACCCCGCTGTACAACCAACAAGTGCCCACCATGACTCCCGCCCCTAGTCCAAGACCTAATGGTGCACTCCCCCTCCCCCCCGAGTCCGCTATGCAGATGGCCACGCCGTATGAAAGGAGACACTATAACATGGTGCCGCCGCAGCCCGCCGGCCAATCTACTAATCCGAATCACAGCGCATCGGGGACCTCGTCCGCTACGCTCACGCGCCAGACTAGTCCTGGTACTATTTTCGGCGGCGTAGATGCGCTGGTTGAGAGCCAGGATTGGTGGCTGCGTGACCAGGTCGACTTCGCAGCCGGATTTGGGAATTGGAATGGGATTGATATGGAAGGGTTATCCGGGCCTGCGGGGACCGCTTCGGGAAGTGCTGGATTGTTTCCTGGAGTTACTGCAAATACTGGGAATGGAACGGGGAATGGCGTGAAGGATGTGATGGGGGATGACGAGTGGTATTCGTGAGCTGGGTAGGTCGCGTGAGATGGCTGGATCTTATGCTGGGTGTTTTGGATTATTTGGGAGTCTGTTTTGGATGGAGGGATGGTTTACACGCTGAGCGACGGAACTAGGGCTCAGTGTTGGGCGCTGGATATAAATGGATAGGCTTTCGTTGCTTTTATGAATGTTGAATATTGGATATGACAATCGATGATGGGCGGATAGATATCCGAGGTATTATAACGTGTAAAATTTCAACAAAGCTATGTTTCTTTGCTCGATGCTCTCTCTTTGTCGTGCTCTTCCTTGTTCTCTTACACGCAACAGATATCTTGGACTTCGAGGCTTGGGCTGGCCACACAGACTTTTAAGCTCTAATGAATATCGAGAGGGCCATCGATGACATCGATCTTCAGCAGAGCTTCACAGGTGCGTGATTTTCGTAGATCTCGGGTCGTGTGAAGAGAAGTAAAGAAGACTGCGTGATCGGGTGATGCCAGGATGCAAGGCCAACAGACTTTTACTGCCTTTCCAAATCTTTTCTCACGGCGCTCAAGCTCTCCAACATCGAAAGCACAGATTTAGAAGATGCGCTATATTGCTTGATGCAGGAGTGGTAGTAAGGTACACAGCTTCGTTTCGTTTCCTACCTCTTCGCGTCTCACGTCGTCACGAAGAAGTACTGAGCGTTCCTCGACTTGGGATTGTGAGCCACGGGAGTCAACGTACCAGCTGTGCGCAGATGCAAACAGACCTTCCTTCCTTACCGATCCCATTATCTTTCTTCCTCTTCTTGGACACCGCTTAGGCCCCTGGCGAGCAGATAACGAAGACTTCTGGGTGCGCATTTGCAGTTGCTTCCAGGCTATGTTTCAGGAGCGGATTCGCTTCATTGTGTTTTGATAAGGGCACGAGTATGTGTACGCGATATAGACCCGTGAGATTTGTTTGTGACTTTCTCTTCATCAAGCAGAGGCGGAGGATGTTTGGAGGAAGACTTCTGGGCTTGGATTGGTGGCAAATGGTTATGCTTGAGTCTACGTTTCAAGAACAACAACGACAGAACTGCTGTGTGCTGACATACGTATGTCTGGATAATCCACATATTATTTCTCCTCGGGTTTTCAGAGAGCTTGCCTCCAGTCCGAATTTGCTTTTTCCCTATCCTCGTCGTCCCACATCTTGCAGACTTGCAAGATAGGAGGTCTTGGCATACATGCGGGCGCTTGTCTCCCGCCCACATCTCAAGCATGAGTTCAATACATCACGTATCGATACGACGTAAAAGCAGGATTAGGTAGGTTGTAGATCATGGATTTAAATTCATCCCTACGGCCATCTTCTTGCTATTGCGACTCTGCTCTTTCCTGTCTTGGTCCGAAACTCCTGAGCAATGCATTCTCTAAAACTGCGCGTTTCGCCAGCAGGGAGGCGGAGCAGAGCATCTCAGGCGTGCTGCCCAATATGAGGCCTGCGGTGACAAACTGTGACGTGCCTTCGCTTGCTATGAAGTGTTTCCATATCATGCCTCGTGTTGCCTTGCTGGGAGGACTGCAAGTAGATACAGAAGCATAGGCGGGGGGAGCTTGATTCATGATGGCTATGCTACTGAAAATCACTGACTTTCTCGTGCTGTTTGTGACTTGTTATTGTGGAAATCTTGAGTCAAGTTCACAGTGCTCCGCACAGCCTCAGCGGGAGAATGGAAGCACCTTTCTCGAAGTTGGTGATAATTGTGCACTCCATCTGATAGTAGCGGCACATATGCAATCCTACCTGCTTTATATGATCTTATCTTCTTCGGGAAATCAGTAAGGAATACTTGAGATTGCAGGTCAAGAGTTTAAATCGGGGAGCCTGCTGCACCACCCTCCTTTCCCTATGCCATTTATCTCAATTCATCTTATCTCATCTCATCCATATCTTCAATTCCCTCTTTTGAATCATAGAGACAGAACGCATACGTTCTCATAATGGTTTTAAGGCTCCGCATGCCCGACTGAGGTAGTGTATTTCCACCTCTCGACGATGGAAATACTATAATCCCGGTTTCCGTTCTCATACGAGTAACGTGCAAGTCCTTTTCACGGGACGAATCGCATGCGTTGTTTGTATCCGCGGCTCAGGAATCCTATTTTGCTACATCCCATGGCTGTAAAGCTTACCGTGCAGCACGACACGTAATGTCTCAGATACTTTTGCCCTGCGACCTGGGGGAATATCTCCTGCTGAGATTTCGGTACGTAGTAGATGCAAACGTAAGTGGCAGTAGCCCCTTTCGCGCTTGGCGATTGGCGAATGGGAGGTCGGCAGTGACACTTCACTTACGACTCCCGTGGCCGACTTGAAAACTGTTACTGGACGTAGCGTGTCTAGGTTTTCTACCGAGTATTCTAGATGTTAGATGTCAACAGCTCAATGAGATTTATGTTACTTAATTCATGCCTGACTGCCTTTTTCTGTTGCCTAGAGTGAGGTGAGGTGAGGTGAGGCGGGGGTTGGTGACTGCTTATGGTGCATACGCATAATATTTGGTTGGATACGAGCACTGGAAGAGAGGTATTTGTGCCTGGGAATGCATTCCGTGTTGTTGATCATGATTCGAAGCGGCTTCTAGGCTATGTATTGCCTTTTGAAGTGCATAGGAGATAGGTTTTGGAAGAGTAAGGACTAAATAGTACGGTACTAAATAATATCAAGCACCGTTTACAGGAGGCTTGATAGATTCTGACGTCGGTGATGGTTGACGTACCTAGTGAGGATATGGATGAGAGATCTAGTATATTTGACTGAGAAGACGGCGACAGTTGAATTGGGGATTGATTTTCAAAGGACTGATTGACATCTTGGGTAGATGTAGACTAATGTATTGTAATCTCAAGTACCTTAGGTGACGGTAATGATATATGAACCACTTATGTAGGAATGTTATTGGCATCTGCGGCAGTTCCGTAGTTACGGGTTACTATCACAAGTGGCTACCATTCCTTATTGCTTCAGTATTCACAGATGCACGGAAAGGTAGAAGCAACTGTCTTCTGTCCCTCTCAAATCGCCTTATTTCAACTGCGTACGCCCTGAAGTATTACATGTATCATCTAGGAATGGGAGGAATACCGTGGAGGGCTACATGTTGACGTTCAGACCAATCCCCAGCTTGAAATAGTTATTTGGATACTGGTGGACTAGAGCAAGATACCTCAAGCACTTATGAATTCAGTTCTGTCGTGTGCCTTGTTGCTCCTCCTTGTAAGCCAAGCCAAGCCAAGTCTTGGACGCATATACCGAACAACCTTATATTAAAGGTTTCTAATGAATAGAAACTTAAAACCGAGTACAATAATTGTCACTTGTCTCGAGAATATCTGCGAGTGCCAGAAAATCAATCTTTTATTAGGTGTGAAAGTCTATACGCACCTACGTCCCTACCATATCTTCGTATCCATCCATACACCCTCTCACCTCTGAATTCTGATTCTGATTCTGCACCCACTTAGACCCGACGTTATTTTCTCTTCCTCTTCTTCAATCCGCGTCCTCGACCTTCACTTCCAAACAACACCGCCCCATTATTCATATAAATAACCCCACGTGCGTGAGCTTGGACATCACTAGTTCTCAATCCGCTGCCGCCTATCAAGTCAGTAAAAGTGTACGGGATTGAATGGTAAAAGGGCGATCGTTCGCTCTACGCAACCACAACCGACGATTGAAACAACAAATTTCTTCCTCGTACGGAATTCCTCGGCCTGCTCATCTCTCCTCGTGCGTCAAATACGACTTGCCATTCACGAAACATACACTGCGAATTGCCAAAGTTGCAGTATTGAGCGCAGTGGTTGAGCGAGAGCGCTCTTCGCATTGAGAACGAAGACGGCTGCGCAATCGTGAGCAAACAGCATGTCAACTGCCTCGGTAAGCAATGAATTGATCATTCACGGCAATATCACAAACTTTCACCGCGAGCTTTGCCAAGCGATCTGAGCTCTTGGCCCCGGCTATCTGAGTACCAGGACCGGTGTCAGAGTGCAGAGCGATATATCCCAATCACTGCATTGATGTAACCGTTGCACAAGTGGGAGGCAATCCCACCAATACCGACAGAGCCATTGCAATTATCATTCATCACACAGCCTTTTTCAAATCCTCTACAATGCCCGCAAACTAATTACAGTGTTGCGCAGGAGAAAGCCAACCTCGCGCGCATCCGCGACAATCAGCGCCGCTCACGCGCCCGCCGCAAAGAATACCTGCAGGAACTCGAGAGCCGCCTGCGATCATGCGAATTGCAGGGTATCGAAGCCTCATCCGAGATCCAAGTGGCCGCGCGGCGCGTCGCAGACGAGAACCGAAAGCTGCGTGCGCTGTTGATGCAATCGGGCATTGGCGCCGATACCATTGAGGCATGTCTCGCGGTTGACTCTCAAGGAAATAATGCCGGCTATGCAAATGGTGTGCCTAGCCAGTCAGTGCAGGCTCTCGAGACGCTTCTAAATACAAAGAAATCATGCTGTGCGAATGAGACTGCGCCCGTGATAAATGCCAATCCAGGGCCTTTCACAACGAGCCAGCGTGGGGCAAGTTGTGCGAGTTCGGTGGGAAGTATGAGTACCATACAATCGACTTCTTGGGAACACATCCCGCCGCACAGAACGAGTAATAAGGCGGCTTCTGGGAGTCAATTCATGACTCCTACTTCAACGGCTAGCAGAGCTTCATCAATCTCTTATGGCCGCAATATGCATCCCATGCAGAGCCTGCCAACAACAATTTCCCCAGCATCTAATGGGATCCCTATCCTCTCGAGAGACTATCGGCCCCAGCATGTGCATCCAGAGAATCAGCTTCAGCAACAACGTTCGCATTCTAATGCTCATCAGCAGAATCAACACCAACCTCAGCAACATCCAAGCCAGCCTATCTTCGACTTTGGTGATTCTCTGCATTTCTCAGCCAGCCAGAATCAGTCACAGGCTCAGCAGGGGACTTTTCCGCCGCAGGAGCATGAGTACCCGCCGATATCTAGTGACAGGGATACGAATTCCTGTCTCTACGCTACGGATATCATCACTACCATGGCTGGGGGAAATGAAGAGGATGTTAGAGCCGAATTGGGATGTCTACCCGATATGGATTGTCAGGTTGATAATCAGCTGGTTTTCAATGTTATGGATCGGTATTCCAGAGAATCAATGGGTTTCGATGATTGAGAGGCTGGCATGCCCATATTATTGGCTGGTGCTCGGCAAAATGCACATATCGAGACGGGACTACCCCAGGGAAGAGCCCCGCTGCGTTGAATCTATGCAATATGGGTATCTCATCGACGACAACCTAGCAAAGAACGAAGACTCGGGATGCAGATCTCCCGGCTGGTGTTGAATGATATCTATCCTCATTATCATCCCAAGTGGGTGTGCAAAGTAGGACACAGAGACGGCGAGGAAGAGCAAGCTCGCGCATCACAGACATTCATGCGTAAAATGTAGGCGGTTGAGATTTCGATGTGTGTTGTTCTATTTGATTTCTGCTTCTATACTGTTTGGATACCAGCGGGGCCTGGCGTTCACCATACCATACATTGTCAAGTATACTAGGCGTAAGAAGAAGGGCTGGAGTTTGGCTTTGGGAATTGGGCTTTTCAAAGCCTATCCACATCTTGCACGCCGTTTAAGTGGAAGTAAGTGACCATGCGCAAAGCTCATGACAATCAGAGCAGCCCTTTACAAAGTCATTTTCACCAGGATGTTGTTGTTCCGGATGTTTTCTATCCGCCTCCGTGATTTGATTTGAGTAAGGTGTAGAAAATGATAGGTGTGGAAGAAGGGTATTCGTAGAACTTGCGTTTCTTTGTAAGGCGACTTGTTTGCGCTCTGCTTTGCAATATTACGATTGTGAGTTTGGGTAGATGGATGGAATAATCATCGGCTGATTTGCCATATGCAATCATTGAGTTGCTTGTTTTGCTTCACTACAGCTCGTCTACACTTGTCTTTACCAAATTTCTTGAACACACTCTCTTCCCGACCGTCACTTTTGATTGTGGAATTTATCCTGCAGAGCTTGCAGTTCGTGTTCGGAGCTGATGTGTGGTTTCGGCATCACTTCTTACATATTATTCGAGAAATGCAATCTCAGATTACAATTTCTGTTGCATTTCATCAATTATTCACTTCTTTACAAATCTCACTGCACTTTGTTTTCTCACTGTTGACGTGATGAGAGAGGGCTTTTATCATGTATTTCCACTCTGGGATTAGTCCATCTTTTCAATTGCTCTTTCTCTGTGCTTTGTTACGCTTGAAGAACAAAGATATATAGCTAGCGGGATGTCTTTTGAATTTCGTTCTTTGTCGTTTTAGTACGCTTCCGAAGGTCTTTGTAAGAATTTGAGGTAATTGTCTGCGGTCTCCTCTGCTTGTGTCTCTTCTTCAACTTCGATCTTTAAGTCTCGAGTCAAACAACAAGTAGCTCGCAGATTGTGGTGGGGACATATATTCTGAGCCGCGCTGTTGTGACTGAGTTGAGATTGCGTATTGCATTGCAGGTTCTGCAAGTTTCAATTAGTGAACACTGTTGTCAAGAGTCCCGACAACACGCTGCGAGCATATTCTCAAGCTTGATATCTTATCGTTCGTATCGAAGCAAGTTTGATCATCAATAGTCAGATTGCTACCATGGCAGAACATTCACCTCCACCAGAGCCGGACACTCCCAGGACTCCGTACAAGCTAGTTACTCCAACTACGGTGTCACCATGGGCCCCCCCGACCCCAGCCCCCACTCCAGGTCCCAACCCATCTTTCGCATTACCACGTTCTCGTTCAGATGGACCCATTTGGGACTTCAGCAGCCTCTCCGTTGCTCTCTCCTCTCATCAAACACGAACTCCGATATCAATACCAAACAGCATCTTTCCATCGCCATGTATCAGTAACCATGAGTACTTCAATATAGAGAATTTTCAAAATCACCAGAAAGGAAACGAATTCTGGGAAAGCTGGAGACAGGCGTGGTTCAAGTGGCACGGCCATGGGGACCCAGCTGATCACGAACCGCAGGAAGCATATGATGATGAGCCCGCATATGAGAGACCTCCTGATGATGCTTCTGACAAGACAAGGGAGGCGATTTTCAATTGCAATGCTCAACTTAGGACTCAGTGGAGGACTGAGAATGATGCGCGTCGCGAGAGGAACAAGGCTAGACTTGAGAAGTATATCTTTGGATACAAGGACCGAAAAGGGATCCAGGATACCATGAAAAATATGATCTGGATGCCGAGGATAATCGACGAAGACACTGAAGTCAATTGGGGCGGAGAGGACCCACAGGCCCACGCTGACAAGCTATGGAGTGAGCCTGATGATCTTAATCTGGACGCGAAGCAAGAACCTGCCCAAATGCTACAGTACACAATTTTGGGAGGTCAAGACGGCACGCGCAAACGCTATGTCTGGAATGGTATCCGTGGAGGAGTTCACTCCTTTCCAATCTCGGATTGGAGTCACGAAGGAGCACACTTTATGAAACCTAGAAATTCCAGATATCGGGAGACTGTTCGGAGGGCGTTTCCAGTTGATATCCGCCGTATCGAGAACCTCGCTGTAGCAAAGGAACTTGATTCCATCGCAACAGAAGAGGTCTACAGGATATTGGAGGAGGAAATAAACGCAGCTATGGGAGAGCCTTCCATTGATCGCTTTGAAGCTATCCCAACCTACACACTCAATGAAGACTGGCTGGAGCAATGGAGACGCGACAATAATCTCACTGGTTCTCAAATGCCCACTCCGGATCAGATTCGAAGAGCGAAAGAACTTGGCGAACAGCCTTTGGTATACAAATATAGAGCTCTCAAGCGATTTGGACACCCAGAAAGTAGATGGTATTCGAATTTTGAACAGACTTCAATTGTATACCGCGAGAAAACATGCGACCAAAATTTTCAAGACAAAAACTTGCAGATGCATGAGTATATCCGGGAGTGGAAAGACGATACCATACGAGGATCTGAAGGATACTTCTTGATCAATTTGGACCCGCGAGAAGTTAAAGTCAATGGAACTCCGGTTGGTAGTGGCCAAATTGCCGGACCTCTCCCCGGTTTTGCGGTCATCGAGGCCCCCGGTGGTCAAGTTGGGTTTTGGTTTGGGAGAGATGGTCTGAATTATGCTCCCTCCATTGAAGATCCGGACGATGATCCACCACCATTCAACGACAACTTTGGACACAAGGATGATGATATGCCCGACCCACCCGAAAGTGAAGATGAAGAAGATCCCGACGCTTTCATCTACGATGATCTGACTGGGTTAAAGAAACCTCCTCCTCTAGACTTGCCAGATGATGAACCTGGAAGGACAAGATCTCGAATTCCTCGTAAAAGAAAACACTTGCACCGGCCAAAACGTTCAGCAGAATCGTCTGATGGCGGTAGACGTGAATCTAACAAACGCCAAAAGCTCGGACGCTATAGAAGCGCATCTTCGTCCGAAAATAGTAGAACTGGGTTATCGACTGAAGATTACGTAGAGAACTTTGAATTCCGAAATCAAATGAGTGCCCAGACGGATGCTGCGGAGAGAGCTCGACTACGCGAGGAATGCATGCGTCGTGGACTTGCTCCAGTAGGCTCAACTTTAGAGATGGAGAGGGCCATCAAGAATCATGATGAAGGCCCTCCTCGTTCAACACGTAATACTCGATCAGATCGTTCATCTTCAAGTGATTCCTCATCCAGACAACCCCCTTCGCCAAATCATACTCCCGAGGAAATGTGGGCCATCATCTTAAGGAATCAGTGTGTTGAGCTGAATATATCCCCGATAGGCTCGGTGCGTCAAATGTACGCGGCGATCGAAGCTCGTAAGCTGGGACTGGAAGGTGTTTATGACCCGATACCAGCGAACGAGGAACGCTCTAGAATTTTCCGAGAAAGGATTAACAAGTTTGAAATACTGCTTCAAAGCAAAGCTTTAGAACTCAACACTCTTAGGGTGGAACTCCAAAGATCCACAAAGGAGGAAACAAAGGGTGTAGAGAAAAAGATCGAAGAACTTCGCGCACAAATCGCGAGATTGCAGGATCATAGAAGGCAACTTGAACAGGGACAGGTTCCAATTCAGCATATCCAGCTTCAAAAACCGGGAGAGCTAAAGTTTTCGAAGAGACGACAGGAACTTGAAGTATTGCGGGAACATTATTCTAGGCTCTTCGCAGTAAATTCGCGCCTAGATGATTTAAAGCGACGGCGAGATGTAGACTTGGAACGCGCCAGAATAGCGCAGACCGTTGAATTGGCTCGAGCTGCTGTCCTGGAGGGGTATGAAAGAGATTTCGGGAATGTCAGCTCACAAAAGACCTTATTGATAAATACGATCGACAGGACGCGTCAGAACAGTGATCCAGAAGTACTCCGACGAATTGGCATGGAAATGGAGCAGGCAGAAGCCCCTGGTATACAAACAATTCCTGATGGATTTTTTCATGGCTATGTGGATGAAGAGTTCTCTGAACGAGGGCCGCTCGAGAGATACATAGCTACAACACGAGAAAGCAATAGACTCCTTGCTGATCCACCACAACCTCTGTTATCAGACCCGGAATATATGTGGCTCGCAAGAATTAGACATCAGCGGCAGGAGGAACAGACGCTCTCCTCTAAGCTGCACTTTGCACGAAGGCACACAAACATCCGATTCAGCGAGCGCTCAGAGCGTATGCGCGAGCTGAGACTCTTGCGTGAAAAGCATCGTACTATAAATGGGCTGTACGGCACATTGACTGAGCTCCGCGCCCAGGCTGATAGACTTGCGGATCTGGACGCATATTTCGATTCTCCTTTCGTTCAGGATGACCAGAAGCAGCGAGCCCGAGTTATCAGGAGACGTGATAGGTTCTTGCATAACCACCCTAAATTCGTTGTTCGCCCTATTGGACCCCACGAACAGCCTCATGAGATGGACATTGATAGCCCTGCTGAGCTTCCGGCAGGATCTCTAGCTATTAACTTTCAGCCTGTTGAACATCAGTCTGGTATAGATATATCTACCATCAATACAACTGATCCACTTGAATCAGCTGAGGGATTTAGAGGCCAGCAACTTGTACAAAACAACAGAAGAGCTCTTGGTATCCGCAGGAGTCAGTGGGACGTTCTTGATGGACTGCAGAGAGAAATCAACAAGTATCAAAATTGGGGTGAACTACGGTCGAGTGACAAAGTCGAGTGTGACCAGAATGTGCTGAATAACACAGCGAAAATCTTTAGAGAATTGAATGACCGGGCTACCGTGACTGCAGAGCTCTTGCGGCAGCTAGTCACTGAACGTAACCTCCGAGACAAAGTGATAGATGCACATAAGAAATTTATACGCACCAGGAGTGAGGCGAACAAGACTCAGTACGAGGAGCTGAAGAAAGCACAGACAGATCTGAAAGTCGCGGAGAAGAAGCATGACGCTGAAAATGACATGCCAGAAGATGAAGGCCAAATGATTGAATGGCTTGAACGGCAGCAACCGCATAGTCAACAGCAGCAGCAGGGCGGTCTAAAACCCCAGCCGACTGCAGGAGAACAATCTGCGCAGTCGCAAGCGCAACGCCCTCCAACCTCAAGGACTTCATCTACACGACGCGCTAACTTGTCGGAAACTGGTAGGCCGGATATGAAGCCTATCCCCCAACCTACTTTAAGGGAAGAATTACATCCCGACCAGGCGACTGCTTCTATTGCACATCCAGTCATTGACTTCTACAATGGCTCTCCAGAATCTGGTAGGAAGCAACGAACCCTGCAAACAATCCTGCAGTACTCGCGAAGTGATCTCGAGATTGTCCATGACTACATTCAACTCCTCTTTCCAGTACCGGAGCCATCAAGATTTGAAGAAAATGCGCCAGCCATGGACCAGCAAGCCTTCGAAGCCTTCCGCAGTAGCCCCTACATGGTCCCAAGGATGAGGCAGGCGTTGCGCCTCATGCTCTGGTTCTTTGGCTTCTCTATGATTCGAAAACTGACAAATGGAGTCTGGACTGTCACGATATATACCACCAACCACCCTGGTCAGGCATACATGTGGTTACAACCAAGTGATCACAATCATTCACGCATAACCCGCATTATTCGATCACTTCGATTGGTTGGCATGGATCTGGAAGCAGATGCCTTCTGGAAAGCTCTTGAAAGGCGCTGCAAGGGGCTCTCGCTTGGCAGGCGTCCAAGTAAGACTTCAAGAGATTACTGGCGTGCCGCAGCTACTTGGCCTCTGAATGTGGCTCCTAGTGCTCTTGGCCTTCCTGCTGCTGTCCATCTTGTAGGACCACAATTCTTGAGAGATTTTGAGGAACGAAGAATGATGGAGTCCCAAAGGCCGTCGCAAGGTTCAAGTGGCTTAATCGAGTTCTTTGACAATGGTCGTGATCCTCATGGTCGAACTCTAGGAGAAATACTCTTGCAAAGCAATTTGCAACTCGACGAAGACCATGCTGCCTGGAGGATGCTATTCCCTTTGCCGGAGATAACTGCTGATAATCAGGTAGAACCCGTGATGGACAGATCAGTTTTTGAGGCCTTTCATAATAATCAAAATGGCATGCAAACTCAAATGAGAACCATCCTCAAAAACATTCTTTCGCAGCAATATGGCATCAAGATTACTTGGAAAATTCCAGACTATTATCAGAAATGGGTTGAAGTGGGTTTTACCTTTCCCTTTCGACGTTATCTTGCTAAAATCAAATGATATAGGTATCGAAAGGAATTAACTTCGTAGAGAGCTCCACCAGATGGAGAAGTCTCGACAACAGAAACCACGTACGCCTTGCTCGTATCATCCGCTCACTTCGTCTCGTCGGCCTGGAACCAGAAGCGCAAGAGCTATATAATTTCCTCCGACAGCAATGTACAATCCTGAGCGACTCGAATAACAAGCCCACTGTGAGAATTTTCAGATTGTGGGCGCACGCTGTCAACAGGCCAGTCAATCAAGATATGTTCCCGCCTGACAGTGGAGTGAATGAGCAAAGCGGGCCGCTTTTCTTGCAGGAATATGCGAAAGTCAAAGCAGCTGAAAAGATGGAAGCCGAAAGACTATCACATACGAACCAACTGCTAATAACTGGCGTGCCCGTCAGCCCCTCCAGGGTCCTGCCTCTTTCTGGAATACCCCTCGATGTAGATGTCTCTGACGGAGGAACACATAGGATAAGAGTTCCTCAAGAAAGTCACTCCCAGAGAACTAATCGAGCTCCGGGTAAGGGGAGCGGCAGAGGCCGAAGAAGTGGACATGGACAAAATCGCGAGTCATTCGGGCCCTCGGATCCAGTGGAGGCCATTGAAGCAACACAACAAAGAGTCGAGCCGATATACAGCGTCCAACGATTTCCACCCGAGCAGACCGCCCCGGTATCTGGTCCGCCAACAGGTACCAACCATTTGCCGTTCCCGCTACCGCAGACTGCCCCGCCTCACGTCCCTCGAGGCCGTCAAAGGGCCCGACGTGGTCGCAGGACAGCCGTTGCGAAAGGTGGAAATCGTCCATCTAGCAGTAGCACTAGCAGTAGCAGCTCGGAAGACGCTGGTCCACCTCCCCCGCCACCTGTGGTGCCGCCTGCGGGAGTACCCCCCGCACAAACACCCGGAAAACCGCTCAGTCAGCCCCCCGCTCCTCTTGGCCCTGTGAGCAAACCCGAACAGCCGGTGTCACAGAAGCCCGAAGATCCTGACGACGCGCGCCTGGAAAAGCTCGAGCACGACTGGACCATGCGGACATGGAAAGAGTTGAAAGACTTCGATTGGCAAGCCCCGATCGTACCGGTCGACCAGGACCATCTCTACAAGGAAAAGGGGGCAATCAGAGGGGTTATAGCTAACGATTGTTACGAGGGCGGTCATTCGTATGTTCCGGATGTACGTGCTGAGAGCGAGAAGAATGACGGATATGATCTGTCTGATATCGATGATGCCTCAAGGGAACTCATCCAGTACCTTCTGGGCAAGAACTTGTTGAGAAGTGGGCTGTAAGGATATTTTATCGGACGCTTTGGAAGAAAATTATAGGATGTTGTATATTTACCTTACCTTGTTTTCAAGTATATTGCTGTTTACTTGGATATAAGGCGTATAGGGTTCTTCTAGGTAGTTATATGGAATTGAGTTGTTTATATACATTTAGAGGAACAGCCACTACTTGAAAGTTTTGCTTTGCTTTGGTAATTCTCGCTTCTGTGTTTAAGAAATAGAAGGTGTACCAGTGTGCAGGGCGGGGCTTAGCTCCCTTCACTCTGAGCTTCTCCAGCGAATGTCGCCCTGTTCTCAATACTTCCCAGCTCGTACCCACAGGAGACTAACATCTTGGTTAAGCATTTCACAGAAAGCCCGTAACGAAAGTTACATAAAACAAAATAGGTCATCATATATTCATCAAGTAGTTAGCCTACAGTATTCACGTATTCGTAAACATACAACAACGAAACCTTACACTCATCCATCCATCCGTCAATTCCAAGGTATCAAATCAACCAATCATATCCCCATCGACCCGCCCCTTTTCCAAGCGGAGTGTAATTCACGCATACATACAAGCCCCCACGCATTTCCAAACCGAATTCCCGTCCCCCCCATCCTCCCACGCCCAATTCCTTTTCCGATACCGAGTGCCAACTTCAAGTGCGGATCCCCGTCCAGCGAAGAAATAACAAAGGAGATAGAGATATACAATTTATGGCGTTGACTTCATAGAGCGAGGCCTGTCCCGTCGCCCGTCCAGCGATACAGGCTCAGCACCTCACGGCGCTTGAGCTGCTGCTCGCCGTAGTCCTCGGGCATCCGGCCGCGGACCTGCGCGAGCGCGGAGCGCATGACCTTTCTGAAGTTCCTCTGTGATTTGTGGCATCAGTCCAGCATCTTTCAAGTTTTCACATTGTCGGGGAAAGTGGGATTGTGTGCGGCAGAAAGGTGAAATGAAGAGGGGATATGTGGAACGTACCTGATACTCCGTGTTCAGAGTGGCCACACAAGCCTCGTGGGCCCTGACGACTAATTCGCACGCCACTACCACGCTCTCACTGACCTCGCTCCCTAGCTTCTCCGCGATCAACAACAGCAGGAAACTGCCCTGGAGCAGATAGACCCCGAAGAAGAACGGCATGAAGTCCAATCCTGGGTCGCACTCTAAGATGTTGGAGATGGCATTGGCGGCGGATACAGCGTGGGAGGTGGAAGAGACGAAGGATGGCGTTGAGATCCACAGGTCGGCATCTTCCAGTAGCGAGATGGGGTCCCATTTTCCTGTTAGCAGAATGTGGAGCACGTGCATTACGTGTGTGGAGTAGGCGATCGTTGTTTGGACTTGGATCTGGGTTGAGGAGGTTGTGTTCACTGAGTGGGTGGAGAGAGGTGAATGTGTTGAGGGGGAAGTTGCTTCTTCCATTGCGGCTGATGTACCATGTTAATCTTGAACTCAAAGGGAGGACTTAGCGATGAAGGGTTGAGTTCTGACTGCGCTGATTGGTGAAAGGAAGGGGACAGAGGAAGGGGAAGGGAAACGGGTAGGGATGGAAACACACCTTCAAGATTACACTTCTGCTCAAAGTCCTTCAAACTCTGCGCATAAAGATCCAAATGCCTCTTGATCTCCTCAGCCTGCTCATCCCAATCCTGAGCACTCCTAAAACCAATGCCAAATCTCGGATGGTTCCTAGCATGATTAAGGTCGACAATCTCGCCGAGGATCGTCATCAGCGGTAAGAAGTACCCAAAAAGGCCATGGCCAGTACACTCGAAAGAGGGACCAGTCTTCTGCGTCTCATAGTCATAGAAGGAGCCGGCTTGCCACAGCTCATCGTTCATGGGCTGCCGTAAGCCCTCACACTCGATGTCCATGAGGAAGAGGGGCTTGTTGTAGCACAGGCTCAGGTGTCTGTCAACGATGTAAACAAGCCACCAGATTCTCCGGCGCTCCTCACGCTCCTCGTCGCTGATCACATTGCGGGGCGTACTGCCCATGCCCTCATCCAGCTCGCCATCAGCGTCCATCTCCCCGTTCTGAGTGTTCTGGGAGCGTGCATCGGCGGGTAGTTCGCGGCCTAGCTTGAGCTCGCGGGCAAGAGACCACGCGGCATTCCACCACCGCAGGCTGGCGCCCTTGTACTCGGAAGCCGAGACAACAGTCGCGAGGTGGATGTAGGTGACTACATCATCGAGCTGGCCTGCTGCGCCGAAGGCATTGCCGCCGCCTAGAGATTCAGAGTCCACGCTACCAGGCATGGCTACACCGAGGCCGCCGAGGGCAACGCCATTGACAACTGTGCTGGCGCTGTTGGCATTGCTGGTAGAGTCGCTATTGGGCGTGCCGTGGATGAGTGGTTTCAGAAGACTGACGGTTAGTTCAAGGAGACGTTGGCAGATTCGGCCTCGTGCAGACGGCGGTGTCGTTAAGAATGAGGCGTCACATGTTTGGGCTGCTACCCAGAGCATGCTTGCGAGCAACGCGGGACTACATGCTCGAGGGTTGGAAGGGTGGAGGAAGGACTGCTTTCTGAAGACGTAGCCAAGAACATAGGGCGATGTAGGGTGCATCTGGGCTACTGAAGTGCTTGCAAAGTAAACGTCGAGGAGGTCGCAGGCTAGTGGCAACGGCACAATGGAACCTAGATGCGGGATCAATGGTTGGAGCACGGGGTATCTGAGCATGGATCCAAAGGTCTGCTGGCGGGAGGGAGTCTGATATTGATGCGGTGGCGACTGACAGTATCTCCAGTCACTCATAGAATCGCCATTGATAGTGACAGGAGAGGTACCAGTCATCTCACCAATAGGAAAGGACATCGGGCTCTCGCCCATCCGGAAAACACCAGGAGCACTAGCCGGATAAGATGGGGAGGTCTGGATGGTGTACGGTAAATCAGAATATCCGGAACCGGATAAATTGTTTTGAGGGGTGTGGGCGTGGGCATGGTAAGAGGATTGGTGCATGGCATTGCTCTCAAGTAAGGTACCGTTGGTGGCTGGACGTCCATATCCGTGCAAGCTAGAGAAGCCGTTCAAACCCAGCCCTATGGGACTGCTGACGTGCTCTGTGCTCTGCAGATCATCGGAGTGATCGAACAGCGACTGTTGCTGCTGCTGCTGCTGCTGCTGCTGCTGGCTTGAGACGTCGCTGAGTCGCCCTACACTGCTGCGAAGTACATTGCTCTGGGTGGTGCGCGCAGCGCTGCTGCGTCGTCGACTGCCTGCGGTGCTGCCAAAGCTCATGGATCGCTGCTGCTGCGGCGCATTGTTCACTGCGTCGTTAGAAGAATCATTCGAAGAGCCGTTATCCTGACGGGATTCCGTCGGAGACGAATCCTCGGAGTTCTGTCTGTTAGGGGATCCAGGTGCTTGCTGTGCAGCCGCCGCAGCTGCAGCTTGCTGAGCAGCAAGATCCTTTCTCGAAGCCTTTCCACGCTTCTTGCGCTCACGCACATATTCACAACCAAGACCGAATTCTATGCTCGAATCAGAATGATGCTCTTCTCGGAAGTTGAGGAGGCTTCTCACCAACGCAGTGCGCACACGGCGTTTGGCCGTCACACTTGGTTCTTAGTTGATTGCATTGATCGCAAGCCCTACTGATTCTGCGGCGTACTGGACCATTACTGCTGGCAGAGTGGCCGGAGTTGCGTCCATGTCCGTTGCCTCTTCCTCCGTAGGGATGCTGGCGCTGTACCCTTCTTGCCTGGTGAAGTTCAATATTCTGCTGGAGTTGTTGGAGGGCGTACTGTGAGCCGTGGGCTAAGGTATCTAGTCCTGGAGCATGTAGATGATGAGAGGATAGACCTGTCGACAGCATGTCCGAGGAGGGCAATGCATTGTAGGTGGAGTAACGGTGAAGTGGATTAGACAACATTTTGGAGGTGTTGGATGTCTGTCGGCTAAGACCACAACAGACAGCGAGACAGTGAGTGACGGAGGAAATGCGGTTGGAGATAAATTTATTATTTCTAAGCTCGATGACCGGACCCAATAATTGTGCTCAAGCCATCTGTATGTATACTCCTGCGCATGCGTGGTTCAAATACGCAGGGCCCTTTCAAAGAGGCAATGGGAGTGTTGTACAGAGTGGCAGAGAGGAATTTTAATCTTTCGCATGAAGAGAGAGAAAGAGAGAGGGCGAAAAGAGTACCAAATGTATGGGGATGCTTGGGGATGATTTGGGGAAACAGGGACGGGTGCCACAGATGGGCAAGGCCAGGTAGTTTGACTCTTAGTTTGGCGGGGTTGAACATGGGGGGGAGTCAGGATATGCATATTCACTCTTCATCTTCTATGAGCTTTGGATGGCACAGATGGTTGCTCGTCCCTCGTTCCTCTCGGATAGTCTCTAAGTTAGCTGGCACTTGAGATACTGGGGGTGCCTCCGAGGTGGCTGCACTATCAACTGGGGATATCATTATTGGGGTCAGTGTGGATGGGGTTGACAAGCGTGACAAGTGCGGATACGTGACCAGGGGGGCGGCGAGGGGGAGGGGTAAGTATACTCGAGCATTACCAGGGTGCTTGAGAGATGAGGAATACTTGAGCCAACAATATGTGGCAATGGAGAAAGCAGTGCTGGGCAAATTATCATTGAGAGAAAGTCAGTCGTACATGCAATCGTAAGTCGTAAGTCATAAGTCGTCAGTCGTCAGTTGTAAGAGGCGCGAGGATTGTGATGGTGTGCAGAAGCGGTATGGATAGAGCAGCGATAGATAAGTAGCGGATTAGAGTATTCGAGTGTCAGTATTAGAGCCATGGTGATGGTGAGGAGACAAGTCATGAAGCTTGAAGCTTGAAGCTTGAAGCTCGAAGCTTGAAGCTTGGAGTTTGGAGTTTGGAGTTTGGAGTTTGGAGTTTTGAGGCTTGAGGCTTGAACACCGTCTTCAATAGGTCTGTCTGTCTGTCTGTCTGTCTGTCTTGGGTTCAACTGGGCCCTTGAAAAGTTGACGGGTGTCGACGGGGGATCTTCCTCCGTGAGGGCTGGCCTTGGGTGTTCGGCCATACATTTTCCGAGGTATTGAGGTAAAGGTAGTGGGTAGCTGGAAGGTCAGGTAAGGTAGTCGGAAGCAAGCCTCGCCGCACACGCACCATCCCCATCCCCATCACCATCACCATCGCCAAAAGTCCACACCACCACCATAGTCTGTCTCTATCTTACACAACCGCATCAAGCCGCCTTTTGCTCTATGAAGATGAATCAGAGTATGAATATCATGATGCATCTGCGATTGCAAGTACTGATAAATGACTGGTTGCTGTGATTGATGGTAATGGGGTTCAGATGGTCAGGCACACGTATGAGCGTGGAGGACATATAGTATATATCACTATGCAGTTATAGGAAGTTGTCAATGGGCGAGATGCTATGCGTCAAGATATGGGGAAGAGTAGGGATGGCCTTCGGGGGTAAGACTGGGGAGATTTCGTGTAGATTGGCTGCGTGTTACGTATAGGTACAACAAAGTAGTACGATTAATCCCATAAGCTTCAAATTCGTTCGATCGTCCATTCGTTTGTTCGTTCGTTCGTTCGTTCGTTTCGTTAGTGACGGCATTGCCGTTGAATGGCAGGCAGATCGAGTGGATGTGGAGGTGGATGTGGATACAGACGTGGGTGTGGAGCGCTTGTATGGATGATGAGGAAGCGAGAGCATGAGTACATCGCATATCCATCGAGGAGGTCATGTTACCGTAAGTCTGTATTATTGTAGTACAAGTATGGAAGGGTATATACGATACGTAGAGTAATAACAATGATTCTCATGATGATGATGATGATGATGATGATGGTAATAATACACCAGTCCTAGTGATATAGAGTGTGGGTGAGAGTGAGTGAAAGAGAGAGGGAAAGAGAGGTGAACATCGAGAAATGTATTTTCGGAGAAGTCATATCGTCAAAGAAAGGCAGTCCGAACCGCCATTCGTTGATTTAAAGAAGCCTCGCGTAATCAAGGGCCGAAAGCCAAATGGCGTCTACGTCTACATGATCTTAGTATGTATGGCTGAGTGAGGCCGAGATCAGGTCAGGTCAGGTCAGGTCAGGTCAGGTCAGGTCTTGGTCTGGTCACGCCTTGTCCATTGTAAGGTATGATGGGCAGACGGACGATAAATAAAAAAACAAAGGTGACAAGAAAGCAACAGTGATCATCACCAAATGAGAGAGAGAGAGAATAATAAGCATGGGAAAGCAAGGGACAGGGCAATGAATGGGCAAGGTACACCAGCTCGATTGTCTCTCCATCCATATTCTCCCTCCCTCTCTCACCCTCTCTCTCTCTCTCTCTCTCTACTCCAGTCATGAAGCGTTGCGTATTATTGTCAATGCCGGTCACAGATGTCAAAGCGCAGATGATTATGCTTACACGAAAATCTGGGGTGCGGGTGCGGGTGCAGGTGCAGGTGCAGGTATGTATGTTCAATGCTAGAAATCCGGGGTCGACTTCGAAGAGGATGAAGAGAGAGGGAGAGAGGGAGACTTCAGGGAGCCTTCAGGGAGACTTCAGGGAAGAAGACGTGAGAAGGAAAAAGGTCGCTCCTCTCGTCCGTGATACGATGGACTTTGGACTCATGGCGATGCGAGTGTGAGTGTGAGAGAGTGTGTGGGTGGAGAAGTACAATGAATGATACTAATGATGATGATGACAGACATCTCATCAGTGTGAAAGCTGTGCAGAAGGGAACAATCGACTCCGCTCATTCAAAGCCACAGCCAGAAAGGACCGATAATATGGGGTGCCCACAAGATAATGCTGCTCTTCGCTTCGCCCAAGGATTCTTATGATTCGTATGATTCGTGGAAGTCTGATGGTCGAACGAAGAATCCTTGTGCGATATGAGAGCCCAAATATGCGAGCGATCGGGACACTCGCCTCAAAACACACCCACCACCCTAACCATCAGAACTTCCCCAGACTTCAAAGGCAAATGCAAAGGCAAAGGCAAAGGAGACCCCAAACTGTTCTTCTCCATGCGCATGGAAAACAACCTGAACCCGAACCTGAACCTGAACTAGCCTTCCGTGCGAATGAGCACGCGGCCATGATTCAGGGCTACATCTGACATACCGTGCACCCTGTCGATAGAAGCAACGAACGAAAAGAAAACATGGCTTCTTGACTTTATGGCAGAAAGGACCGGCCCTTAATCCGAAAGACCAGGGGGGTAATGGGTGGTGCTCGACCATGCTGTTCCTCACCCGAATCCTGTATGGATGTTAATCTTATGGAGAGCATATTCGATGAGATCCTGTAGCCGGTATGATATGTGACGGATGAAAAGTCAAGCAGATGGAAGCAAGCAGCAGTAGCAGCAGGACAAGAGATGCAAAAAAGAATTCCAGGACACCCGCTCATTCACATCGCCATGCGACTCGGCAACAGCACACACCCACGGCAGCCATGATCGTCTGGTTCCTGCGGATTATAGTGGCTATCATCGGACGGCTGCCCTGACGACTCCTCAATTAATTTGCAACCTGCGCGAAATGAGCCAATCTCAGGGTGGCGCGCAGTGGTTCATGTATGGAAGTGACGCATTCACCTTTCTTGGCTTAATATATCTTCCCGTCGACAGCGTTGACAACCAGCTCCGGTGTCCCAAAGCAAGTTGCGGCTGTCGCACAAGCAGGTCTCGTTGCCACGAGAGCGACAGGCTTGCTGTCAGGTCCGCGCGATGGTCGATCCGGCAGATTGTGGATGAGGGAGATGGAAGTTCGAGAAGACACGGGATCAGAGTCCACTAGACCCCTTCCAAGCCCGCACGCCTCGGATGAGATAGATGCTGCTCAGAGTCTCGCTCCATCACAACCATAATCATCAGCGACACTTCATGCCGAGCTTGATGGATGCCGGATGAAGGTTGCATCTCTCTATCCTTTTCGAAACACGATCTTGCAGCTTTTCCCTCCACTCAAAGTCGACCCTCTGGAGTCACCCCCTCAGTAGAGCTCGAAAGAAAGAGAAAAGACCCCTGGCCCGCCCCCTTCTCTGCTCTTCGATGGCCAGATATGATATGAGGAGTGTCATCAGGGGCACTAGTCAAATGACGACTCTGATCTTCCAAAGTTCAGACGAATTCGTTACAGCTTCCTAGGACTCTATACCGTCGGAATTCCTCGCCGTCGGAGCTCCTCACATCGAGGCCCAGCTGGCGCAAGAGAAAGGTCCAACGTGACCTGTCAAATTTTCTTTGAGGGGGGATGCATGAGGAGAAGTTTGCGATAGAGCATTATCTCGGCTGATATTGACGATGAACCGCACCTTTTCTTCGGATATCAGGATGCTCTGCCTCCACATCGGAATGAGGCAGTACAGAATGAAGTCGCATATGAAGGTTTCTATGCAGATCACCGAGGAAGTCATGCTGCACAGCTATGCGCATAGCTACCATAGCTGCATGTAGTATAGATCACGTGTAGCTTTAGTTTGTATGTATGTATAGAAGCTGTGATGGGTTTGTGGTAACGTCGTATCACTTTGCATGGAACACAAGTGATACTGCAGATGTCATCACCTTTGGCTGCATTTTGATAGTCAAGCACAACGATGGATGGTAGCAAGAAGGTGTCTTGAACTTAAAATCAGTGTAGTTGTTTGATATCTCCCTTATAGTACGGAGGTTTCTCTACGGAGTATATGTGTGTGTGTGTGTATGTTATTATGTACGTACATACATACATATATGCAAGCTAGTCGGCCATCGTAAGTGTTCAAACAACGGCTGTGTGTGAATATGTAATGTATGTACATGCATTGACGAACACTCTATTCTGTACTTCACGTACCTCACATTAAGAATGGAGAACATTCATCTCATGTTGCATTGACTTTTATAGCGTGCAACTCACGTGTATATCACATACACACTCACTCACTCACGTACTTACTTACTTACTTGCGCAGTAAGAGGCGGAAGTGAGGCGTTCTCACTTTAACTCTTCTTCCCGCCGCCACACTACCGGCAGTGTCCAAGGTCATCCGTGCAATCTCTCCTACTGCCTACATTACATACTGTCTGTCCAGTACAGTACAGTACAGTACTGTACTGAGTACTTACGTAGTATGTACGTACCTTGATCTTTACACTCATGTCATACGCATAGTATCATACAGATTTATTTCCAATTCCAATTCTCATGGCTGAATAAGCTTCGGCTTCTTTTGCGCATGGCTTGAGGAGCTCCAACATCCCTCGGTTGCTCGCACAAGTGGAATGTTATCTATGGTAAGGGAATGGCGTGAAACTCAAAATATATCGTTTGGTGATTGGAGCCGTTCGGCAATCAGAGCAGTCAATCAATTGTACGTCCGTCACCTTTAATTCTGTGCTTCCATATCCTAAGGAACCTTATGGGCTTGATGAAAGGACTGATGAAATATTCATCATCCTCGTAGATCTCTGATTGACATGATGAACCTCTTCTCCCCTCTTCTCTCCTCTTCTCTCCTGTTCTCTCCTCTCCTCTTCCCTCATCTCCTCTTCCCTCATCTCCTCGTTCTCATTCTCTTCAAACAGTCAATCATGCATGTTGCTTCCTCTCCCAATTCGAGTAGTCCTTTGGTACCTGTAGAACCTGAATTGAACAGGATATCGGAGATGTCTCCCAATCAATCCATTTTCATCGGCGTTTGCTGCATAGCTCCTAAGCGCACGTACCGGACGAAGGCATGTCCATCCTTATCTAGTAATGAAATGGGCAGATTCACCGTTTGCGAAGCACTTCGATCAATGCGAAGGAGATGTCTACGCAGCAGGACGAGACACGCTGCTTGGAATTATTAAGCAACTCCCCACATATTTCTGCCAACAAAGGCGAGAGGCTAGCAGTTGGTGCCGTTGTCATTACCGTAACAGCGCAATAATACCCCGCGTCGACTTCGCATAGAAACTCTCACGTCATAGAAACGTTATGCTGAACAATCAAAAAGGTAGAAAAGTGCCCAATGCTCAATACTTCGTTGCATCACTGGAAAATTGCTATCTATTTGAACAAGAGTCTCATCTCCCTTCGAGTAAATTATTGATCTGACTTGTCTACACATCAACCATACCCAAAAGCTTTGATTGAACTTCTTTCGAACTCACCAACATGTCTGTCCCATCCACCCAAAAGCAATGGACTGTCGCAGGTACCACCGGCTTCGATGACCTGAAATTCGACACCTCTGCGCCCGTTCCCTCTGTCGGGGAGCAGGAAGTCCTCGTCAAGTTCCACGCCGCATCCCTCAACTACCGCGACCTGATCATCCCACAGGGCCAATACCCATTTGCGCAGCGTGAGGGCGTAGTGCCAGCCTCGGATGGTGCTGGAGAGGTCGTAGCTGTCGGCTCGAAGGTCTCCCGCTTCCAGAAGGGCGACCGCGTAGCAACCCTCTTCAACCAGGGCCACATCGCAGGTTCTTTGGACCTCAAGTCCGTGACCACCGGTGTCGGTGGCACGGTTGACGGTGCCCTCCGACAATATGGTGTTTACAGTGAGCAAGGCCTCGTGGAGATCCCAAAGAGCTTGAACTGGCAGGAGGCCTCGACCCTCTCCTGTGCCGCCTTGACCGCTTGGAACGCCCTCTACGGCCTCAAGCAGGTCGTGCCTGGCGACTATGTCCTTACACAGGGAACCGGTGGTGTCAGTATCTTTGCGCTGCAGTTCGCTAAGGCCGCTGGTGCCAAGGTCATCTCGACAACCTCATCCGCAGCGAAGGCGGAGACCCTTAAGAAGCTTGGTGCCGACCACGTTATCAACTACAAGGAGAATGCGAACTGGGGTGAGGAGGCCAAGAAGTTGACTCCAGGCGGTGAGGGTGTTACGCATATTCTTGAGGTCGGTGGTCCAGCTACCTTGGCACAGTCGCTCAAGGCGATTAAGATTGACGGTCTTATTTCTATCATTGGGTATGTTCTATTTCCCATTTCCTTCCAATCCGCTCAGATGACATCTTGAGTTGGAGAGTACTAGAAGGATCATACTGACTCTCACAGATTCCTCGGAGGTAACGCAAAGGAGCAGCCATCTTTCCTTGACGCTCTCGTCAACATCTGCACTGTACGCGGTGTGCTTGTCGGAAGCCGCCAACAGTTCGAGGCCATGAACCGCGCCATCGAGGCCAACGGCATCAAGCCTGTCGTTGATGAGAAGGTTTTCACTCTCGAAACCGCTCGCGATGCCTATCAGTACATGTGGGACCAGAAGCACTTTGGAAAGTTGACCATCAAGATCGACTAAATGCCATGACTATGCGAGAACGAACAAACATATACCCGTTATATCTAAATAATAACTTTGTTAAATGATGAACTATTCACAAATTCTCGAGGATTATGAAGTAGCGACGAGTATTGCTCATACTTCGTCAAACCAGTGATTCATAACAAAGAAATTGCTTAGGCCAGTCAACTTGTGCAACGCTTTCGATCGAATCAGCCGCAATATTTGAGACTGCCTAATTTACCCAGCCGGATTTCGAGCTTCACCCAAATACTCCGTCTAAACGACAGTTTTCTCCACCCAGAACATAATGTCACAGCGAATCCAACAAATGATTATGCTCATCTACAGCCGGAGCTATCTCCCCTCCTCGTACACAAACATACTACACACCACCTTGCTCGTTTACAATCGCCGTCTTACTCCCGACTGACCATTAATAGAACCCTTCACGGATAGCATACATCATAGCAACGTGTGATTATGGAGCTAGTCACGCCCTATCAAAATCCAGGAACCTTTCAGCCATTAGAAAAAGAATTGCATATTCGCACCTAATGCGGAGATCCCAACCCGTGACAGTCATTCACGGTAATGCAAAGGCGAGGTAAGACTTTAGTTTGGTCCTGAGCTGCGCAGGTAAGGTACACATACCCGTCCAATTATTGATCATGTGACCCCCGAACAGATGCCCTACATAACAAAGGCACTTGCGCCGCATCCTGGGTGGGACAAAAAAGTTCGATGTGCGGGGTGACCGCTTGCATATCATGCAGCTCCTGCTTCTTGTCTTTGTTTTCACCGCGTCGCTCGTTTATGCTGACGTCGTGGCTGAGAGCGTGAATCTTTTCCACTGCGAGAAGCCGTTCCGAGGCAATTTCCGGTACGGCGGTTGCTGTGTTCGGTTTTCTGAGAGGAAGGAGAATTATGGTATTGCAGGTTGGTCATGGTGTGGATTCCCTTGTTTTGTGTTTGGGGAAATATAGGGTGGAGGCTGATTGTTTAGGGGTACCGGCGAAGGGGTATGCGATAGGTACACAGGATCCTGCGTATGTTTGCAATGATTACAAGAACCCAACTTGTTGTAAGAACGAGGTGAGTTTGTTTGATGCTCTCTGCTTTTTGTATAGGAGAGCTTACGAGGATTTGATATAGATGACGGAGGGTGGGAATTCGGATTGCATCCCTTCCGATGATATCAATGATAAGGAGCGTTGGTGGAGGGAAAGTGGTGAATGTGAAGACATAAATCGGGTGACCTTCAATAATCCTACCCCATATGATCTTCCCCGTCGTCAAACGCAGCGTTTAAGGAGACTTACGGCCTGAAGGGGCTTATGTTCTAGGGCAAGTCGTAGATTATCTGGTTGTCTTGTTGGTTGTAGCGACGAGGTCGACTTTCTGCTATGCAAAGATCTGCCTTGAGACTTGCAACTCGGCTTTCTCAATAGCCTCATTCCTACCCCTCAAAAGAAGCGTTATTCTAGTGGCACAAGAGCAGACTCGGAACGGTCTTTCCGAGGTCAGAGGTCGCCGAAATCCAGTCTAAACTTGGTTTTCCAAGAACATGCATGAGCTGTTGAACCTCAATGAGTGACACCCTTTGATATTCTGACAAACATATTCTCTCATTGCACTTTGATTTGCACGTAGATAGTTCGTAATTTCCCCGCTCTCCTGGAGGATCAAAGCCACCTGATGAAAAAGCGACCTTCAGCTCCAAATCTCATGTAAGTCTTACAGGGCGAAGGTAGCAATTCATCCGCCAAGCAAAGTATATAACCCCCCTTTACCAGCCAAGCCTGTCTCCAAACTCACTTCCCAACTAAATCTCAACATCACCACACCTTTCAACTAGCCAGTCCAACGGACACTGCGACAATGAAGTCTCTTGCTCCCCTCCTCCTTGCCTTCGCCGCAGTCGCTGTCCGCGGAGAAGAGGTCGTCTTCGCGTGCCCAGACGACACATCAAGCTATTACTACGGCGCCTGCTGCGACAGCTTCTCGACCGTTCTCCCAAACCTCTGCGTGGGCGGTGCGTTACCGACATGACTACCGATATATGTGGCCGTGACTGACAGAACCAGGCTCTCCTGCTGGAGTTATCCTAGGCCACGGGCCGAACGAATATGCTTGTGACAGCTCCGAGATCAATGCTTGCTGTCGCTTCCCTGTGAGTTGAAATGCAGAGATGCACTGCGGGATGGGGCTGATGTTGTGTTTAGGTCGTCGATGGCACTAACTCGAACTGTCTTCCTTCTGATGATGTTTAGGGGTTTCTCTATGCTGATTTCGAGACTGGAACTCTTGAGATGATCTTGCTGGAGACTCGGACTCGCAACATACATATTTCTTGACAGCTGGAAAATCGTTCTATATTGAATTTCTACATATCAGATTGACGGGTTTATTTTTATTTTAGGTTACTTTAGGATACACTCTTTTTACATATTGGTTAGCACCGTCTTTGAGTAGACAAACAAAGATCAGTCCTGTTATTTTTCCTGGACTGCAATTTAAACATCTGTCTTATATGAGAAATGCTGCTTATGATGACCTTACAATCACTTCCTGTCCTTCGCAATGTGTGTCTAAAAAGTTTACTTTGATCTTCCAACAAGGGAGTTCTATCTTAAACTCAATATTCTCTTCACACTGAGGATATCAACATCTTTCTCCCTCATCGTCAATCCCTCCATGGGGAAGACCTTACAAAACACCAATATCGGCGGAATTTTTCTCGGCTTGTCTATGCATCTCCTCGACAAGACTAGAGCCTGGTATTATCGACTCATGAAGCTCCTGCAAATGCAATATCAACATAGTTGATGTGACAACATTGCTTGGAAGTCCCAATTTCCGAGTGAATGCGAGTTCCATGTAGTATAGATCGTTTATAGCTACATCGAAGTCCTACATGATTTGGGTAATCAGACGCTGCATGGGGTAAGTCTCTTCGATGGTGTGATGGTAGCCTTGTCCATAGATGATACCAAGGCAACCATGGTTGAATGGCCTGCTGTCTCGTTCAATCTTGGATGGCTGGCTACAACAGTCGATTGGCCATATAGTTGTCCTATGTTGATGGTTCTCCACCAAATTGCGGCTCGTTTCTTCTCACAATCCCGCCCCATAAACGCTCCAAATCCAGTTCATTACGCTTCTCCTCAGTAAGCAATTGTACGACAATTTTGGTGCCCTCAGTACGTCTCCCAAAGCCAACAAAATCTGTGTCCGCTGGCAGGTTTTCAGCAGACGCAGCACTCTCAACGGTACCAACATTTACACAGACCCAACCAGTCCTGATTCCATCATCGGCATTCTCATCGATAGTGCCTTCACCAGTTAACTTCTGGCGACGAGCCTTGCGCTTCAATTTAAGCTTCAGCTCTGCCCGACCCAGGAGGCCATCAGCGTCTGGTCGCAAGTGGTATGTGGTCCGAAGCCATCGGCACAGTCTATCTGCCGAGACATGTAGATGCCGTTCACTTCGAGCAGTGCCAATGAGCATAATGAGGTTGGCTCCTAGAGCTGGGGGGGGATCGAGTTTTCGTAGATCCAGAAGACTGAGCTCGTCTAAACCTAAATCTATGGAGATCTTGGATACCATAGGTTCCAATATCGGCGGTGCATCATCAGGGATCTCGGGCAATTGCTGCCGCTCCGAGAGAGGTCGTATTGGTGGTGTCGGCGCTTGGTCTTGAAGGTACCATGGTAGGGACTCATCAACGGCTTCATCGAGTGCAATTGCTTCGGCTTCAATATCCTCATCGTTGACCTCGCTCGCTAGCTCATCCGCAATTCTTTGCTGGGCTTCCGATAATTTGAACTCTCCAGGCTCTTGGAATTGGGAGGAGAATTGAAGATGTTGAAGTCTTGGGCTTGTACTGATCCGAAAAAATTTCGTAGCACCATAGACTGATTGATTTTCAAAAGCTAGATGGGCATTGGAAAGAGAAAGATGAAATTTTGAGCGGCTGCTCGCTCTGAGGAGCCGACTGGAAAACATTGTCCTCAAAAATAATGTAGATATGGTGGCAAGTGAAGGTCGAAATTATTATCATAGCTTTCTCAAACCCTCGGAACATGCCCGGTACGGGAATATAGTCGATTATGTAACCAGGCAGAAAAAACCCACTATTCGTCCATCAGGCCAAAGCTTCTCGGAACGAAAAGAAAATCACTTTGCCTCTCTACCAGATTGATGATAAACTTTGAGCACGCGACAAGCTTCATCATTCTTCTCGAATTTTTCCTTTTTAGACTCAACAAAGGGCGGGTTGTGTAGAGCTGTTACTTGTTTATGTTTTCTTGTTTTTAGTCCTCCTCCTTTAGGCGGAAAATACCTCCTGCAGGTCTTTGCATTCTAGATAATCTACCAAAATCATGTTGTTACGGGCTGCTCGACGAAAAGCACAATGCGAAACCATACAAACAACGAAGCTCTCAGCCCATTTACGTCCATCGTGGCTTTGCCCTACACAACTTCGATTTCAGACTGAACAGCGAAGACTGAATGCATCCGATGCGAGACCTCGACTTACTGGTCTTCACCAGAAGAAAGATGGCCAAGATACCACAACCACAACTCTGCGAAGGTCGATGGCGACGGCGGTGGAAAACTACGGATTGGCAGACGATATACCTTTCGAAGGCCTACACGGTGATGTCTACGGGCAATCAACACCGACAACTTTACGACCATTCAATCCGAGTATGACGCTCTTGCTCAACGATTCCCTTGCAACGCCGCCCCAAAAACACCGCATGGCTAGGGGAATTGGTGGCGAGAAGCGCGATATGGTTGCTCTCATGCGAGCATGTCTGCAAATTGGACGACTACAAAGAGCCGGTGCCATCCTGCGTCGACTTGCAGCATTGAAAATCGATAAGGATGATCTGCTCGATTACCACAATGACTATCTAGAAGCCGCAGTCAACAGTTTGATCATCAACCCGAGCGAGACGGCTTCTCTGGCTCTGCACAAATGGTTCGAAATGGAGCTCACCAAACAGGTGGAGCCAAATGCAGAGACTGTGGCGTTGATGTTGAAAGCTTCTATGCAGTCTCCGCCCGGAAATAGAAGGGACAGACTTGTTCGCCGCTATATGGGGATTGTGTCTGAAAGTACTGGACTGGAAGCTCTCCAAATTGGAGGTATCCTCTCAGATGATGAATTGGCACATATCACACAAATTGCACCGGACTTCAATTTTCAACAAGACGACGCCGCAGCTGAGGAGAATGATAAGGTTCTGATGGAGGATATTGGCCACGCCGCACCGATTGCTGATGTGGAGCCAGATTATGACATACCTGAAGTCATGCCAGCTGAACAGAAGGGATATGGATTGAAGACCTTGAAAAAAGCTCTCTCGCTTTTCGCCACAGACAAGGACCTACCTTCTAATAACGAGGCACGGCTTGAACGACAATACCAATTGGAAGAGGACTCTATAAGCTCGGCAATGGATCGCTGGCGCTTGGAAAGCGCCAGCTTGACGAAGTTGGGTATGAATGGTGCGCTGCAAACCAAAAATATTGGAGCCCGCATGTGGGCTTGGCAAGTCGCTTTGGCAGAGCGTTTGCGCGAGGAATTGCGCAAGGTGGAAAAATCTGAGCAAAAGGAAAAGATGACTTCAAGGGATTCAGATCGATGTTTTTGCGGCCCATTCCTGAAGTCTCTACCATTGGATAAGGTTGCTGCAGTCACAATTTTATCTATGATGAGTGGAATGACTGCTCGGGGAATTGAGAAAGGCATTACCCTATCATCTGCGATTATGACCATTGGTCACAGCATTGAAGACGAGAGCGTTGCCGATACATTGCGCAGAGCCAACAAGAATATTACAAATGGTACTCTCGGTCACAAGAACAGGAAGAAGCGTCTTGATGATATGCTGAAAAGGATTCGACGGGAGAAATCACGGCCTTCTAGCTATATGCTTTCAAACCTCGGAGACAGCCAGGATCCTTGGGAACCTCAATGGACATCTACGGTAAGAGCCAAGGTTGGTGCCATTCTGCTCGAGTGTTTGATCGATGTGGCTACTGTTCCAGCAACTCGCCAAATTCCCGGCACGAAGGAAGTCATCTCTCAAATGCAACCTGCACTGTCACATTCTCACCAATACAAGTTGGGCAAGAAGGTCGGCGTCGTAATGGCAAATCCTGTACTTGTTCAGCAGCTTCTCCAGGAACCAGTCCATTCTCTACTTGTCAAGCATTTACCAATGATCGTCAAACCTGCTCCATGGAGCCAATTCAACAAAGGCGGCTTTCTTACTACCCCTGCAAAAGTGATGCGAATTAAGCTTGGAGACTCGGATCAGCGTAACTACGCTGAAGCGGCACTTGCTAGGGGAGACCTTGACCAGCTTCTCAAGGGTTTGGATATCCTTGGGAAGACACCTTGGAAAATCAATCAGCCCGTGTTTGATACGATGCTGAAGGCATGGAACTCAGGTGCTGCCGTTGGGAATCTTGCGCCAAATGATCCAAAATTCGACTACCCACCAGAGCCCTCAAAATCCGAGAATCCTGATGCGCATCGCGAATGGGTGACCACTATAAAAGCGATAGAGAACACGAAAAGCGGTTTACATTCACAGCGGTGCTTCCAAAATTTTCAGATGGAAATCGCACGTGCGCTCAGAAATGAGATCTTCTACTTTCCTCATAATGTCGACTTCAGAGGCCGAGCTTACCCGATACCTCCTTACCTCAACCATATGGGCGCTGACAATTGTCGTGGACTCTTGCTGTTTGGCGAAGGGAAACCTTTAGGGGAGCAAGGTCTGAGGTGGCTCAAAATTCATCTCTCGAACGTCTTTGGCTATGATAAGGCTAGCTTGAAAGAGCGCGAGGAATTTTCTATGCAGCATCTGCCTGAAATATACGACTCGGTAGAAGATCCTTTGGGGGGCCAACGTTGGTGGCTCAAGGCTGAAGATGCATGGCAAACTTTAGCAGCTTGTTTTGAACTCAAGGCTGCCTTGGATTCCCCAGATCCCACAGCATTTGTTTCTTACCTACCCGTACACCAGGATGGAACTTGCAACGGCTTGCAACATTATGCCGCTCTTGGTGGAGATGAGTGGGGTGCGAAGCAAGTCAATCTTGTTCCGGGAGATCGACCAGCAGACGTCTACACCGCTGTAGCCGATATGGTCAAAGCTAGTGTGGCAGAAGATCTAGCAAGAGGCAATCTGCATGCACAGGTAATAGATGGAAAAATCACCAGAAAGGTAGTGAAACAGACTGTCATGACCAATGTTTATGGTGTTACATACGTGGGCGCCAAGGCACAAGTTCTCAAGCAACTGAACTCTCTATATCCGGATCTTCCAAGAAACAACGACATCACCCCCCAAACTTTATCTGCGTATATAGTGACGAAAATCTTTCAATCTCTCTCAACCATGTTTCGTGGAGCTCACGATATTCAGTACTGGTTGGGTGAATGTGCTGGTCGCATATCGGTCTGTCTCACACCTGAACAGATAATTCGATTTGAGACCGACCTCAAAACGGCGAAAGAAGAGAATAACATCAAGATGACGAAGAATGATCTTTTCAAGACCATTGAACAAAACTTGCAACACAGATCGAGCGTGATCTGGACGACACCTCTACATATGCCTGTGGTACAGCCCTACAGGATTTCTCAATCAAAGATCATCGAGACCAACATGCAGCATATCAGTTTGTCTGAGCCGCATAGTTCCGACCCAGTCAATAAGAGAAAGCAGCTTCAGGCGTTTCCCCCAAATTTCGTTCATTCACTGGATGCGACACATATGTTGCTGTCAGCGCTCAAGTCTGATGAGATTGGCCTCTGTTTCGCCGCAGTTCATGATTCTTTTTGGACTCATGCAGGTGATATTGACCAGTTGAATGAGGTTCTTCGTGCTGCCTTTATCCGAATTCATTCTGAAGATGTAATCGGTCGACTAGCTGCAGAGTTTGAGGTTCGTTACAAGGGCTGTTACTACAAGAAGGAATTCAACGCTGGAAGCGAGATGGCTTTGAGAATCACAGAACTTCGCAGGTCCGCAGAGTTCCGCAAGCTTTTGGCCAAACACGTCCCCTATACTTGGACAGAGAAGAAAAATTACACTCATCATATGCTTGAATTGCTTTTGGAACGTAAAAGGCACCAACTACTTAAATCTTCGGATCCAAATGAGGTTGAGGAAGGCCGAAGTATGGTTACACCTGGCAGTCTTTGTGAAATGTTTGACGAGGTAGATACTTCTTCGGAAGAAGTTGCTGGCATTGCACTTGGTGTTATGACCGACAAAGAGGCTAGCGATGATGGATCTCTTGGTGTGGAGATTTCAAAGACGGATTCTGAGGACATGGAAGATGTAGAGAACGCAAGTGACGCTGGCCGGGTCCTTACAGACGCGGAGAAGGAAGCTCAATATGAAGAGGTTCAACGTCGGGTGAATTCAGCAGCTACACCCGGTAGCACCCGATTTGCAAATCATCTGAATAGGTCCAACGTGAAATCGTCAGGGTCTCGGCAACATGCCTGGGTTCCTCTGGTATTCCCGTCGGTCCCAAAGAAGGTAAGATTTTGCGATACCAGATACCAACATCATGACAGAAAACAGCTGACGCTCCCAGGGTACATTCAACGTAGAGAGTCTCAAAGACAGTTCTTACTTCTTCTCCTGATTGAACGGATTGTGTCATAAAAACTGGGCTTCTATTTGAGGCTTGCATTTGGGGCTTGCACTTGGTAATTGTACCTGGTAATTGCATATATAAAGGATTTGAATTTTGAGCACAGCGATAGGAGTTGCACAGATGGATTTCATTTAGATGGCGTGAAAAGGTGTAAAGTTTATTGGAGGCACGGGACACGGAAGGAAATGGTAAGACAGAAACTGTTTATTCGAATTGTACTACTACTACCCCGCAGGCTCAACTACTCTGCGGCTGTTAAATTCTACAAAATAAGATACTTTTTACGAGCTTTGTATCACCTGCTTGCGGACATCTGAGCCAATTACTTAGTATTTGATTGCTATTCGCTTATTCTGTCAGCTGAAATTTAGTCCGTCTTTCTCTCGGTGCTTACTGTATTAACTCGGCTCCCTCTTTGAAAAGTGCTCGGCATCATCATGAGAGACACCTTGGCAGAATTTGGTTGCAGGTCGGCCTTGCAGATCAGTATAGTGTGATGGGCGGATCGTACGAAGGATTGACGAAGGATCCTGTGCACCGCACCGGCCATGTTTCCAGAAAATGGTATAAAGGCAGCATCTTGCGCCGCCTTGATGTTATGGTACCGCTGCATCTTGAGCTGTGCATGAATCCAATTCCAGATATCGAACAAAGTCTAACACTATGCTTAAATTCTTCCTTTTTGCGTTGGCAAGGTGAGCCCTACTTGCCGTGAGCTATTTGGGTTACCAATATTGATTACGATATCCAGCAACATTGCTTTTGCCATACCAAATGCTGTTCCCAATGTTCTCCAGAGAGATATTCCAGCAACCTGCACAGCTACAGCTGTGACTTCTGTCTATGTGACAACTATCACCACTGCCGATGTTTCGACAGTCACTACTGTTTCTACGAAGCCTCACTCTTGCTATACCTTCACAGTTCCTACTACGAGTAAGCTACCATTCAAGCAAGCTACCAAAACATGAACTAATTGCTGTGCAGCTCTCTGTTCGGATTTCGACTCAAAGACATGTGGACCTGTCCCTCAATGCATTATTGCAGGAACTACCACCATTGATGTCCCTTGTCCAGATGCATGCTGTCCAATTACAACCACGACTACTTCTCCGGTCTGTTCCAGCTGTCAGACAGGCTGCAGAACCGATGATGTGACGGTATTTGTGACCTACGGCTGCCCTTTGATTCTTGCGAGCAGTACTCCTACGGCATATTAAAGGTTCAGTACATTAAACCTCGTTAGATGTGTTCTTGAATCATTGTAGTCCCATGTTGCTTGAAAGCAAGTGCTTGTGGTACTATCTCGAGTTTCTTGGAGAATCGATTGCAACTTTGTTTCAAACTTCGGTAGTTAGGACATCTTATTAAATACGAAGTATTTCATATTCGCTCTGAAACAATGTCGGAATCCGCAAGTGAACCGAACGATATCTAGGGATGATTCACTCAGTGAGATGATGAGTCTGATAAACATGACAGAGATAGAGTGTGTGATACTTACCCTTGCATTATTCATTAAGGAACTATGATCCAATGCAAATAAATCAGACACAGTACATATGCTACGTAGTAAAAGTAAAAGAGGTTAGGTAGGCACCTGCCTAGCTCGTAGAGAGGTAGTGTCGACGGATTTAATCACGTGAGCTGATTTAATCATTTCTGCCTGAGGATATAGATGCGTAATTGGTTCGCGACTTTGAATCTTGAGATTCGATAAGTTTTGAGAGTCGCGACCTCACTCACTTGTAACACATTACACCCAAGTCGCCACAATGCCTGTCGTCAAAGGAGGTGTCTGGACAAATATCGAAGACGAGATTCTTAAAGCCTCCGTCAGTAAATATGGTTTGAATCAGTGGGCACGAGTCTCCTCGCTGCTTGCACGGAAAACACCCAAGCAATGTAAAGCAAGATGGAGCGAATGGTTGGACCCAGGAATTCGAAAGATCGAGTGGAGTAAGGAGGAGGATGAGAAGCTTTTACATCTAGCAAAGCTGATGCCAACACAATGGCGAACTCTTGCACCAATCGTCGGTCGAACAGCTACACAGTGCTTGGAGCGATACCAAAAACTTTTGGACGAGGCTGAGCAGAGAGAATCGGGAGAGCTGGGACTCGGAGGTCCAGATGGTGGAGAGACGAAAGCACCGAGTGCAGATGATGTACGCAAACTACGACCCGGCGAGGTTGATCCAGATCCAGAGTCGAAGCCTGCACGACCCGACACGATCGATTTGGATGAGGACGAGAAGGAAATGCTGAGCGAAGCTCGCGCACGTTTGGCCAATACGCAAGGAAAGAAGGCTAAAAGAAAAGCTCGCGAACGACAACTTGAGGAATCGCGACGACTAGCAGTTCTACAAAAGCGTCGTGAGCTCAAAAATGCTGGAATCAATATCAAGGTTACCCACAAGAAAAAGGGTCAGATGGACTACAATGCCGACATTCCGTTCGAAAAGAAAGCCGCGCCCGGTTTCTTCGATACCGAGGAAGAAGCCACCTTAAATGAACGTCAACGAGCAGCGTTCGATCCAAGAAAACAACAGTTGGCAAACAAGCGAAAGGGCGATCAAGAAGATGATCCAGATCGCAAGCGGAAAAAGACGGAGAAGGAGGCGCCGTCAGCATCATATCAAGCCGCCGTGAAAGCTGGCCAGATGCAGAAGATTCGTGAGGCTGAGCAAAGCAGCAAAAGGAGGGCTCTAGTCCTTCCATCACCGCAAGTAAGTGAGGGTGAGTTGGAGGAGATTGTCAAGATGGGTATGGTTGGTGAGAGAGCCAATATGATGGCTAGAAGTGGCGAAAACGATGCTACTAGAGGTCTGGTAGGAACATATTCCACGGTCAACACAGGTGCACCGGTCAGAACTCCCCGAGCACCAGCTCAAGAAGATCACATTGCAAACGAGATCAAGAATATTAGAGCTTTGACCGAGACGCAATCATCTTTGTTGGGGGGCGATAATACCGAGCTATATGAAGGTGCTGGTAGCACAGGTTTTGACGGTGTTACTCCTAGAAGACAACAGATGGAGACACCTAACCCAATGGCGACCCCTTTTAGACAAGGTACAAATGGCGTAGGCGCCACTCCAGGACCTGGAGCGACTCCGATGAGAACGCCGAGAGACACATTCGCCCTCAATGCAAATGGTGCCATACAAATCGCTGGCCAGACGCCAAGGGATATCAGGCTCCGTGAAATGGGGATGAAGCGACAGCTCAAACAAGGCCTTGCTTCATTGCCAAAACCGAAGGATACAGAGTGGGAGCTTGAGTTACCTGAAGAGCAAAGAGAACCGTCAAGAACGGAGGAGTTGTCTGAGGAGGACGCAGAATTACGAGATCGCCGAAACCGACAGATCAGGGAAGCACAGGAGGCACTAGAGTTTAGACGACGTACACAGGTCCTACAAAAGGGTCTTCCTCGTCCAGCGGTTGTAGACGTCGAGGCGATGTTGAAGAATGCATCCGACCAAAACGACCCAGTATCAAGTGCTATCTCAAAGGAGGTTGCCTTACTGATTGCTAATGATGCCTTCAAATATCCAGTGAATGGTGCTAAAGTCAAGGGCATTTCAAGACCATTAGAAACATTCAACGATGATGATTTGGCTCAAGCACGTCTCCAAATTGCCATGGAGTTGCCAAGGGACTCGACTGAGGAAGGAGTAAAATTATTTGAAGAAGCATGGACCAACCTGCATGGCTCATCGCTACTTCCTGGCCTCGAGGGCTATGGGGAGGATGAAATTGATGAGCATCAACTAACGGTTGAAGCTTTCGAGGTAAGACTTAATTAATGCCACCCATCTTCGAAGGCCAGAGCTAACGCATCGTCAGAATATCCAAGACTCCATCGTTTCTATCGCTGAGAAAGGCAACAAGATGGAGAAGAAACTCAACCTCCATCTCGGCGGTTACCAACAGCGTGCCAAGACGCTCCGAAGTAAGGTAGTTGAGGCGGCAGACGCTTTAGAGAAAGCCCGTTTCTCTCTTGATGCCTTCCGCACCTTGCAGATTGGTGAGCAGGCTGGCATTCAGAGGAGGCTTGAGGGTTTGCGGTCTGAAGTTGAGTTCGTCAGTAGAAGGGAGAGAGAGGCACAGGATTTGTATAGGGCGAGGAAAGAGGAGTTATTGGAGCTGGGCGCTACTAACGGATTTCATTGAGCATGAGTTGTATGATAGGGTTAAATGGGCTTGGGAAGATGCTCTGCGGTAATGGCTGAATAGAAAAGGTCGTTTACTACCATTGTTTTTGAAGTATACATGAGAGGAATTCTTCCAAACTTATTATGAATGGATTTTATGATTGTCTCGGTATCGCAGTCTTGGGTTAATGGTGAAATTCTGAGTAGTTCGTTGAATAAAATGCCCTTGATCTCTATCTTCAAAGCTTTACGTTGTTAGTCTCCAAGGTAATTTTGCATCATTACATTGGATTGACACTCCTACTTAAGAAAGTGTACCTGGAAATTTTATATTCAATCCTTTAGAGTAACCCGGGATTTCATGTCAGGGATGATTTGATATACTCTAGGTAAATTGTGTCGGACACAAGTATTGGAATGATATTTATTTGAGACTTCAAATGAAACAAAGTATTAACGGGTGGGATAATCGTGGGTGCTCCTTACTCCCATTCTCACACATACGGGCCTTGGAGAATACTAGAAAGAAACATGTAGAATTCCCATCTAGGCTTCATCTTGCTTTTTATCTAGCTAAATGTATATATACAGATGTTTCTGTGGATCTAGGTTTCAAGTCTCTTACTAGAAGAATCATCATTATTTTGGCACAAAATGTCAGGCAATGATCGTTCAATCTACAGATATCTCACGTCAAAGTCTACTCCAAGGGCAACAGATTGAAGTAGACTTAAAACGATAATCACTTCCTACAAACCCTAACAGTCCGAGTACTCTTTGGTTCTTTACTAGTCTCGACAACCATCGACCGCAGATATGTATCCTTCGGTCCACTCCCCAGCCTCGCCCGCATCCACCCAAACCCAGCTCCACACCCGACCCAGCCCACTCCACAACCCTTCCACCCAATTCCATCATATTTCTTGACAAGCTCTCCAATTTCAACAATCAGGTGATTGGATTCGTCCATCACCTTCCCATCGGGCGGCTTTAGCTCACTTGGGAGAGCGCCAGACTGAAGCTCACTTCAGGATCATCTATCTGGAGGCACTGTGTTCGATCCACAGAAGCCGCAACATCTGCGACTCGGGGTCCACTCCGAGTAATCGAACCATCTTTTTTGTACATTATTCATACAAATACCCTCTTTTTGGCTCAAGTGCGCTGAAGTGATTATGGGGATGATGAGGATTTCAAGTGTGCTTTCCTTTTTGGTTGTTGGGTTTTGATGGTCGTCTTGTTTGTTCCTTCCTTCTACGAATTCGTGTTCGCAGCTTGGGAACGCGGTTTTTCGGGTGTGTATGTACTACGTACTCCTGTGAACTGACTGCACGCAGCTGTATGCTGAGCGAAGAACCGCTTCCGATGTTCCCTGCTATGCGAACTCAGCCAGCCGCGACACACGCTTGAACCACGCAGAATTACCATTGGAGGACCCCGAAGTACAGTCAGATGACTACTGTCGACCGTATCCTGCGCACCTTTCTCTTCTGGTGGCTTATCTACTGGCTTTTCTGCTGGCTCTACTGACTTTTTCGCTGGCTGTACGAGTACCCATATGTTCGTAGGCGCTCCTATCAATGTACACAATCTGGAACTCTGATGGCGGTGCTGAACGGGTACTTCCTTACTGGATTGGGGAAAGGTGTATGGAGTGAGGTGGGAAGTTCGCTGAGTTATTTGCGCTGGGAACTACTTGCGCTGGGCACGACTCACTTCGGTCATAGGCGCTCCAATCACTCTTCATGGGAGTTGGGGATACTGACAGCTAGCGGCTTCCATCGGATGGAATACTACAGTGATGAGATATTGGTGGGATAATGCAGGCCGAGAGAAAAGAAAAGGCGCATGACTTGTCTTGCTTTGTGGATACGGTAGAATCTCCTCGAGTAATCTAGATTGAATGCGGTAAATGAAGAATTCTGATGGATAACAATAATGATATGTAGGGTAGGTGAAGGCACATGTCGAGAAGATGGTGTGCTCTAAGTGGCAATTTTTTGTGGAGGCGGAGCTTGTAATCTTGGGAAATTATCGGCGCCTCATCAGTTATCAGTAAAGTTGGAGGGGTCGTAACATGCGCGAGAAGGAAATAATCAATAAATGTAGATTGATACACTCAGTACATATTGTAGTACATATTGCTTTCTGTATAAAATCTATTCATGTGGTATAACTTTTTCTGTTGCTGCAATCTATACAGGCAAGTAACAGGAAAATAATTGTAAAAAAAAAAGAACAAGAAACAAAAGTTGTAGTGCGGGGAATGTAGAAGCTCAAAGCAAAGCCAAGTAACCCATGCATCTTCCCTCCCAAAGTCATCAAATCATCATAATCACAAGTCCTTTTCCCTTTCCCTTTCCTACCATCTATGCCTTGACAGCCTTGAACTTGCCATCCTTGACAGCCTGCAGCAACTCTGCAGGTGGATCTTGACGGTAACCACTTGGGTTGTTGCTGACCCATCTCCAGAGATCTTCGCAAGCATCCTCCAAAGTCAACTCGGTCTTCCATCCCAACTCCTCGTTTGCGCGTGATGGGTTGGCTGTGAGGTCGAGGACGTCGCCTGCGCGACGATCGACAACCTCGTACTTGAGGTCACGGCCAACGACCTTGCTGAAGGCCTTGATCATCTCGAAAACGGTGGAGCCACGGCCAGATCCCAGGTTCCAGGCTCGGACACCGGGTTGCTTCTCGCGGAGATGGTTCAAGGCTGCAAGATGTCCCTTTGCGAGATCGACGACGTGAATGTAATCGCGGATGGCAGTTCCGTCCTTGGAAGCATAGTCTGCCATGTATTAGCAAATGGTCCAATGCCTGATTGTATAAAATGATAAAAACTTACCATCACCAAATACGAGCAACTTCTCTCTCTTTCCTGTAGCGACCTGGCCAAGAAGTGGGAGCAAGTTGAATGGGACACCCAATGGGTCCTCTCCCATAATACCGCTTGGATGCGATCCAGCTGGGTTGAAATATCTCAAAAGCGCACCATTCCAATGCTCGTATGGCTTACCAGCCTTCTTCAAGTTGTTGCGTTGAGCAGTAATGTGATCAGTGATGACCAATTCGATTGTAGACTTGGTGTTGCCGTATGGGTTTGTTGGGCCAATTGGGCAGTGTTCTGGAATAGGGATCATGTTTGGAACTCGGGTCGCATCTCCGTAGACAGTGGCAGAGGATGAGAACACAATGTTGGGTACATTGTACTTGGTCATGCTTCGAATAAGGGAAATAGTGCCTCCGACATTAACACGGTAATATTCGAGTGGGATTTCAGAGGACTCTCCTACTGCCTATGGTTGTATAAGTTAGCCATTATTCATCCCTTGGTTGTAAGTTTGCGCCATGCAGCCGCAATTGCGCCAGGTGGCATGAGTGGCATTACCTTGAGTGCAGCGAAGTGAATAACACTGTCAATCTTTGGGTAGGTCGCAAAGACCTTATCGAGGGCTGGTTCGTCGGTAATATCGACTTCGTGGAAGAATGGTCGCTTTCCACAGAGGAGTTCAATTCGATCAAGGACGACCTTGGAGGAGTTGTACAAACTATCTACAATGACAACATCGTAGCCGTGCTCGAGAAGTGCCAAAGTTGTGAAGGAACCAATGTAACCAGTACCACTACAAGACGTTCTGTGAGTATATTTTCATATAAACTTCTTCCTTCTGGTCGCACGATGCTGGCAAAATGCACTGCACGCCAGCTATGACGCTGATTTGTACAGACAGGCGCAGCAGAATGGGGACAGAAATAAGTTGGGTAGCGCAAACTTACCCAGTAACCAAGACTGTTCCGACGGACATGATCGCAGAGCGTATATTGTAAGAGTTTGGATATGCAGTGATAGAAGAGGTAGGGATTGTAAAGAGCGTGTTTTAATTCAAATCTGCAGATGTTTGCTTGATTTGTTATGCAAGATGGGTTAAGTTGGAAGAGTAAAGTAGAGTAGAGAGAGAGAGTGAGAGAACTGGAAGGGTTTTGGTAGAATAGGTAAGGTAGTGTCGTGCGACCTGCGGCTCTAGAGACTGACTGGGCTTTTCTTAGGTGAAGGATAGTGTGTCGACTGTGGTTGGTGGGGGTGTAAAAGTTGGAGGGTCAGAGGGAGAGAGAGTCAGTTGGGAAGCGGGGAGGCAAACATATACATATATTTATATATTATTTTTGGACTTGATCATCATCATCATCATCATCATCATCCGCATCAGATCATCAGACGAGACGGGAGACGGACTGTAAGATGGAGTACAAGTAGTAATGTTCTGTTCCTCTTCCTGTTCCTGTTCCTGTTCCTGTTCCTGATCCTCTCCTCATGCTCTAGATGTCACAGCATATCCAAGGCAGATCATATCAGAGATCCAAGTAAATCAAATGAGAGAATGCAAATATAATCGGATAATCCTAGCAACTCCATCCATACTCCTCCCTACCCAGGTCCATGCATCCCTCCATACAATATCTAATATCATATCTTTGAATAACAATATCATACTAACACCTCACATAATCCCTCACACTTTGTGCTATGAAGTGACGACGTTACACCATGTTTCACGCAGAGTATGAAATGCATCCCATAAATTCTCCGTGCAAATACTCCCAAACCCGTCACCCCGTCATATCCAGAGAGAGAGAGATCAGAGAGAGCGATCATCGAGGTAATAATGCCGAGAAGCAGGTTTCCTTGTGCAGAAGGATCAACACCTCAACAGCCTTAAATTATGACAAGCTTCCGTCTATGTTCGCTGCATATCCGCTGCAATTTCATGGCATTGCCCGCAATTGGTCACAACGGTCCCGAATGAAGGGCACGCACTGGAGTTACTCCATAGTAGTAATGAACTTCGCAATAAGAATATCGACTTGGAGGAAGGGAGTGGGGAGGGAGGGAGGGGAGGGGAGGGGGGACAAGGGCACGGAGGAGTCAGAGTATGGATGGATGGATGTCAATGTAAATATGTACCTTTCCTAGGTATCTATTCGTCTATGTACATACACAGTAGATACCAAGACGGAGCGAGGGGTGGAAGGAGGCCCTTGAGGAGGCCCTTGGGATGCTTGAGAGGAAATGGAACACGCGGGGGGGCTACGATACTCGACTCTACTACTTCTCTACTCTATCGAATCCTCTATTATTATTGTCTGTATGTGTTTTACATCGTTCCGACGTTACCACTTACTTTCTCGGACCCTTGTTCAACTGCTCATAGCTACCCTGCTCGTCTCTTTCGGTTTGACTCCATCCCCATCTCCATATCAAAATCGATATCCACACTCAATGACCTATTCTGCTCTCCTCCGTAATTGTCCTTTCTTTTGCCCAGGCGATCCACGAGTCGTCATTTGTGACCGAGGCCTGTTAATAGCAGCAGCAGCAAGGCAGTCTGGCCACTTCAATCTCCCCAGCTTTACTTTTGGCTTACGTAGTACTGCGAGCTCCACTGTTCCACTGATCCACTCTTGTTGCCATAAACTGGTTGCTCGCTTGATGGGACTATGTACTATTTACTGCTTGCTGCCACTGGTGCTGCCGATACATACCACTCACCACAGACACAGACAGAACCAATTTGGCCATTCAAACGTCTTTTTGAGGGTCACTGGACAGTTCGCCAGCTTACCTGTGCAGTGTGCGGCGAAGAGGCGACTCAAAGCAAGTTCACGCTTGTAACCGGGGCATACACGCGTGCACTTGCATCAATCTCAAGTGCTACAGTACCTGCTTTACGCACTTGAAGCACTTCTTCATGAGATGATACTTCGTGCTTCCCTTGAGTCGTATTCTAAGTCCTGTCAGTATCGTGTAACGAAACCAGTCATGTACGCACGAAGTGTGAAGTACATTATGTATGTACGTACGCACTCCATACTTTTACTGTATGCAAGACTTGACATTGCACAATCCTATCCTTCTGCCAGTTTTGCTGTAATGCTGTTACTCCTAAATGTCGATCGCGAATCCTGCAACGTCCCTTTTTGCACCGTAGCCCCCTTACGCGATGTTTCAAGTCAGGAGATATCCCTGCAGGATATGAGCTGTCGGCCTTATTAGAAAGATTTAGGAGCATGACAGCCTCAGACACCCGTTTGCCGGCAGGATCTGCAGATCATTCTGATTTCGCCTCAGGTCCAAAGGAAGGTACGTAAGGTATGTACATATTTATATTCTGCCAGAAACTCCCGCCTTGAGAGCAGCTAGTCACGTGCTAATCTCATTGAGGTTGAGTGCCTCAGACAGAAAGAACAAGAACAAGCACCAGATAGACTAGTCCGAAAATGGTCTAAATCCTACATCCGCGCTCTTTCGCGATCCAAATCGGCGGTCATCAAGTCCCGCGTTCGAAAGCAGCCGGTGTGAATTTCGACATCATAACAAAGAATCATTTCCAACAACCTCACTCACGATACTCGGACTCATTATGCTTGGACGAATCCGGTACTATCGGTCGTGGTCATCAAAGAACTCGTAGTCTAGTAAAAGCAGATAGAGCAGGTCTTTTTGTTGCCTCAAAGGAGCATGTCCTCCATTGTGAGCCCACTCACGACACCTTTGCGCCGAACAGTTTCTCTATTTCCAACCACCCTCGACTGGCCTTCCGATACTGTTCATCATCGACGGGGACCTCGGAGTATCGATTGTGACGCGTTTTATTATTCAAAGCGGTCATTGAGTTAACAGTGACAATATCTGCATGTAAGTATTGACTGCGTGTTGAGACCTCGGAAAACTACCATACGAGCCGCTTCACAATAGCATGAGCCCATTGTTTGTCATCTTTGCATTCTCAAGCTTTTCGGTTTGTTTCTATTCTGTTCATCAAAAGACCATGTCCAGGGAACTTCCAACATTTCGAGCGCTTTAAAGGTCGGATTATAATAGTCCAGTGCTCAGTTCTGTTATTACCTTTCACTTTCCATGGTGTATGGATAGTTTTCTGCAACACAGATCTAACACTTATCGCAGATACGAGAACAAACAAAGCCTTAACGAATATACGCTTAGGACTTTGTGTCCAAACAATTTCAAAGATCTCCAACATTACGCACGATAGTACCTCGAACGAGACGCACCTTTCGTTCTTCGGACTCGAATACCTGATATCGGATAAGCAAGTACGAATTCGCCAGTATTCGATATAACCTATCAACATGCCTCCAAAGCGTACTACCCGAGCTTCAAACGGCCCAAGTTCTGCCGTCGGATCGACTTTGACCCCAGGAAAGCGTCCTCGTGGCCAGAAAATCAATGAAGGACTCCCTCCTATTGGGACCGCTATCAGTTCATCTTATGGATCTGGAATGTCCATGACGCCGAAAGACTTGGGCCGCTTTCAAGGAACTGCGGGCCGAGGACTGTCAAATACGCTCGCGGGAGCCATGAATCGGAGAAACCTTTATGACCGAAACGAACCTATAATTTTCGCAGATGCCCCTCAGAAAGCGGCGAAAGCGGTGGAACCTGAAGTTGAAGTGGAAGTACAAGCAGAACATCTGAATGAGGAAGAAGAACAAGAGCTGGAGGAAGAGGTCGATCCATTTTTGGGTAAGTTTTTAAGGGCTCAGATGATAGGATAGGAAATGAGGCTGACACTGTTGAGTACAGTTCTTGGAAGAGGTAGAGGTAGAGGAAGGGGTCCACCTGCCATGCGCAAACGAACTGAACATGGGACGGGCCCGAATGCGTCAACCTCTAGTGCGAAGGAAGCGTGGGAAGCGATTGCACGTGGACAAGGACGCGGGCAAGGTCGTGGGCAAGGACAAGGAAGACAAAGTCGTGGGCAGTTGCCAAGTGATGTCGAGCGAACATTCGGTCAAGAGTCTGATATCCATGGGAACATTGGTATCCAGGAGACACCACGAGCACCTGATATCCATGGGAACATCGGTATTCAAGAGACACCACGAACACCTGCAACTCGATCTTCTCCCCATTTCATTGCGCCACAGATAAGTCTGTCCGCTCAACTTAGAGTATTCTGGGCTGCTATGACTGGTTTGATCCGGCAGTTCACGGGGTGGATCATGGAGACTACCGTTACAGCCATGGCATGGACGTTAGACGGGGTTGGCGAAATGCTACTCCTGATTCTCGAAGCCATTGGGAAGCTTTTTGAGACCGCTATAACCAGCCTCAATCAGACACGTCAGTTTTTACAGAAGTCCTGGAAGCCATTAGTCCTTATTCTACTAAGCGCTTACGCTGCTACGTTATTAAAATCGGGAGAGCCCTCAGATAATTCGATGAACAACGATGTTCTCGAGAATGCGGGGACTAAGTGGAATATCCGCTCATTTGGATGGGATATGACGCGTAACATCGGTCAATTAATACCATATGCTGTTGCTCATCCAATCAGATACCTCAGCGATCCTGACGTCCGCAAGATACAGGAGAGGCTGACTAGTCTGGAGTATGACGTCGCGCATCTACAGAGCCTACAGAGGATAGATCACAAAGGAATCAAGGTGCTGGAAAAGAAATTGCCAGACACCATGGCTCTTCATGTTGGTTCGGATGGCAAACCACAGATATCTACAGATTTTTGGAAGTCTATCAAAAGCCAACCACTTTGGGAAGACTACCTCCATAGAGTTGAGGGTATTGTCGATTCCAAAATGTCACAATCTCTCGGTAAGGAGGTAGATCAGCTCGTGCTTGAGACTCTGAAGAATTATGAGGTTATGACGAAGCATAAAGTCATTGATCTAATTCAACAGCGCTATGAAGCCGACCTGGAGAATATCCGCAAGCAGTTCTACCACGTTGCTCATTTACAGAGCGAATTGGGCGTTCAACTCGAGGCTGTGGCATCCGTTGCAGAGAACGAACTGCTGTCTCGCAGTACTTACGGTATCAATTGGTTCACCTTCAGAACAGGCGCTATTGTCGATGCAACGAACACGTCGCCTACATATCTCTACATTGATAGCCGTACCAGCTTTATAAGACGGACATGGCTCAAGTTCATCGGCCGACCCTTCAGCTTGCCCAAGCCGCCCATCACCGCCCTGGAAAGCTGGAGCGAAGACGGAGATTGCTGGTGCAGTCCATCCAACACAAGCGACCCCAACAACTTCCCACCAGCCTTGACAGTCATGCTGGGCCAAAACATATATCCTCAGCATGTGATCATCGAGCATCCCCCACAATCAACGCTCCTCGATCCAGGCGCAACGCCCAAGAATTTCGAAATCTATGCTTTCATCCCAGGCTTGGTTGCGAATGAACTATCTACCCTCCTCTCGGCGCATATGTTCCCCTCACACACCGAACGGCCCTTCGGCGACGAGTTCGTCAAGATCTCGGAGTTCGTGTACAACCCTCATGCCGGAAGTAACATTCAGGCCTTCCCAATGCAAGTCAACCTGAAAGATGTCGCGCGCTATGACGCTGAAACTTCGACGAAGCGGATTGTTGTGAGGATGCTGGATAGCTGGGGCGAGGAGATGACGAATCATACTTGTCTCTATAGGGTTCGCATGTACGGGGAGAGTCGTGATTGATGCGCTTGGGTTTGAGACATGATAATTTGGCGTGGTGTTTGTGGCGTTTGATATCGTTGTTTAGATTGGTGACTAGGAGTTGGGAAGTGCGTAAGATACCCTCCTATCTGTGCATTTCGTGAATTTGCAGGAGGATGGGTGTTATATATGTAGTCAATGAATAAACATGAACTTATGTTATGAGTGGTTTGTTGTTGTATTATGTGATACGTGGTTGATTGTTGCCAAGTTTCATACTTCGATAGTCAGGTGAAAGAGCGGTAGCTGATAATTTGATCCACAATGACTCTTGAATTAGTTTGGCTTCCGAATACTCAATCAGATACTTTAACTTTAGATTGTGGCTTACTGCATGCACTCCACGATGCGGGTATGCAACAACTCGCCCTAGCCTCTATATTAAAGTAGCACTCTAACTCGGCTGCAACAAAGAGATGTTTAAAGTAGCCATCTCATAATCTCTATCCAATCTTCCGCATTTACAAAGAATTAAAGTCATACCTGGCGCTCAGCATGCATCTCAATAAAGGATCCTTTGCTGCTCTCCTCCCTATCGCTGTAGTCATTGCACAATCCGGACCACAAGCCACGCAAATTCCACCATGTGTTGTAAGTCATATCATTCCCACTTGATTCATCCTAACAGTCATGCTGACGTAGCTTTTGTAGCGACCTTGTGATACTATAGCCATCAACTCGACAGTCTGCTCGTCACCGGACCAGCTTTGTCATTGCCAACATAGCAATCAAATACTAAACAGCATAATTCCTTGCGTCGAGACTGCGAGTAACTGCACTGATCCTACCGGCGATCTGTATAGTGAGTACTCGAGCTTCTTTCCCTACGATAACTGTAAAGAGAACGTGTGGCGTGACTTCAAATGCTCCTTTCATTCCTTCATCGTTGTTTTCTTATTGATACGTAACCACGTAAAGCCTGTTAGTTGAGGTATTTTCGGAAACAGACTAACGCCACTACAGTTTTCGAAAGCCTCTTTGCTTCGGTGTGTGCTCCATTCAATATCTCTATCCCAACAAATACGACTACGGTACCATCGACCAGCAACAGCACAAGCGTTTCTACCTCGACACCAGAGCCGACTTCCACCGCTGTCTATTCCAGTGGAGGGAGGAGAGCAGTGTCGTATCCATGGTTAGGATTACTTCAGTCCTGAACTTTAAAGGCTTCTATGTATGGGAAGAACTGTAATGCGCTTGGCTTTCCTGTTTGATCGTTGTTTGCATGATGTCTTCGGCGTTTGATGTTGTTGTCTTTGGTGACTATGTTCGAGGGTGCTTAAGGATATCCTCTATTGCTCTCGAATTGGACTGCTGACGACATATCCTTAGTATGAGGACGTTCATGTATTGACTCGCATTTTTGTTGCTAATGGGACATCTTTCAAGTTGGGCGTCTGAATTGGGCTCATAGAGCCACCGCTATCCAGTGCAGCGGACACGTCCTGACGAATCTTGGAAAGTAGATTTCTGTACGTCTGATCCACCTCCAAATCCTATTGCACCTACAAAGTGCTTAGATTAAGGATACGAAATAGAGTAGATGTTGATGATGTACGGTACTTCGAGACACCTGTTCCCCATATGCTTCCATATATTTATCTATCGGATCAAATCGTATTGGCTGCTTCTCTGTCTCTTGATGCAACAACACTGTTCTTGTTGGCTATAGAAACGAAAGTTCCGCTTCTTCCTGACCTGAAATAGTCATATTGATCTAAACTACGATTCGAGATCTTTCGATACTATATGAATGGAAATGTTATCCGACCGGTAATTCTAACCCAAACACAGTCAATGGAATGAGAGACCATTTGGAATGCTCTGGTTTTTTTGGAATCATTATCAGGGTTCTTTGACGGCGTTGATGAGGTTAGAATGAACCTAGTTATACTACTCCTTTCCAAACATACTGGTACATCAAATGTATATACGTACAGTATCGCTTCGAGTCACAGCGAGAAATGACGTTGATGGATCTCTCTATCTTCCCGTCTGACATGCAGGTGTCTACACGTGACCCCTGCATTCCGGTCAGCATGTTTGCGGAGCAGTGCGGAGACTCAATCACATGTCTGGGGCCCCAGATTCATACCCCAGACCACAACGACATCTGCATGACTACTCTAACACCAATTCCAAGATATTTATTTTACCATCATGGCATCTCTAAAGCCTTTCAAGATTGATGTCCCTCAAAGCCAAGTCGATGCACTAAAGACAAAATTGAAGTTGGCCGAGTTTCCTGACGAACTGGAAAGTGCGGCGTGGGACTATGGCTCGCCTCTAGCAGACATCAAAAAATTGACTAGAGCGTGGGAGAAATGGGATTGGCGGCACGCAGAGAGAAAGTTGAATGAGTATCCTCAATTCCACACAGATATTGAAGTGAGTGGCTTTGGGAGTTTGAATATTCATTTCCTGCATCAGAAGAGTGAGACTAAAGGAGCCATTCCATTGCTTTTCGTGCATGGCTGTAAGTATATCTTTGTCGAATATATGAAGGATTATATATTTGGTTCTGAACAACATTAGGGCCGGGATCTTTCATCGAAGTCCTCAAAATTCTCCCACATCTTACCAATCCTACCGGCAACGATCCAGTTCCAGCTTTTCACGTGGTCGCCCCCTCACTACCTAATTTTGGTTTCAGTCAAGGTATTTTGAAGCGCGGCTTTGCTATTTCTCAGTACGCTGAGACATGTCACAAGCTCATGATGCAGCTGGGCTATCAACAATATGTAACTCAAGCTGGAGATTGGGGCTTCTGGATCACGAGGGCAATTGGCAGATTGTATCCGCAGAGTTGTAGAGCAAGCCATCTGAATATGGTGAATGGAAAGGAGCCCACATATGCTAATGAGCCTTTACTCGCCTTGACAAACGACCTGGTAGCTTTTGATGAATTCGATCGAACAGGACTTGAGCGGAGAGAGTTATTCAAGAGAGAGGGCAGGGGTAGGTTGTTCATTCACTCCTCATACCTTGCACTGAGAATACTGATATCTGCTTGAAAGGTTATAACGTGCTTCAATCCACAAAACCGCAGACACTTGCCTACTCCCTATCAGACTCACCTGTTGCCTTACTCGCCTGGATTTATGAAAAGTTGCATGACTGGACGGACTCATACCCTTGGACCGAAGATGAAATACTAACCTGGATAAGCATTTATCAGTTTAGTCGTGCAGGTCCTGGAGCTTCTGTTCGTATCTACTACGAGACATTCCACACACCCGAAGGCATCTGGCCACACCTGTCGTACAGCGCTTTGATGGAATACATTCCAAACGTGGTTTTCGGCCTCACTTATAACCCCAAAGATCTGGAAAACGTGCCCAAGGCATGGGGGAGGGGGTTGGGAAATGTTCGCTATGAGGCTGAGAATGAAACTGGCGGGTGAGTACGACCTATTTGGGGATATTATGGGTGCTGACTTTGGACAGTCATTTTTATGCTTGGGAGTTGCCGGAGCTTTTGGTGAGGGACGTTAGGGCTATGTTTGGAAGGCATGGCAGTGCCCCTGGTGTTATTGCAAATAGGGATGGGTATTCAGGTGGACCTTGGGCACTTATTGCGAAGTCGCACTTGTAGTTCCGTCTTTACACATGTACGTTTTGATAAGTGATATGATAGGAGAAGTGTAGCACATATTATTGATTACACTTTTGAGCTCTTGTATTTGTACATACAATGACTCAACCGGTTCGTTGTTTATTGTAAGTGAACCGCCGATAGTTAAGCTGTTTAAGTGGAGTAGAACGTGGGTATGATATCGTGAAGCAGTAGGTTCTTGAACTTAAATGGGACACTTTTATAGCCTGCTGATTCACAACTATGTATGTACTATTTGAAATGGTACTCAGATCTTGTGGCATTACAATCAATTATTAATTCCACATTAGAATATTCTTAAACAAGCGAATCCCACCTATTGCTATCATGTCTGCCCAAGATCGCTTTCCGTCACATTCCATAATATTATTCTCATGCAGCGTACCGAATCTACACGATCTCCTTCACAACACGTACCCTGACACCCTTAGAACCCTTCTTCGGAGCCGATACGAAGCAATCTCTTACGATGTCCACATCCGATCTGTCTGTCTCGAAGAGCTCGAAATCAAAACGGCGGAACACGACTGCAACTGCGAGGTAAAGTTCTGCGTATGCGAGATTGATACCTACACAAGCTCTAGTTCCCTTGGTGAATGGGACTAGATACTTCTCCAGGCGGTGATTACTTGACTTGGCCTCGATCCAGCGCGAAGGATTGAAAGTGTTTGGCTCTGGGTAAATGTCCGGGTTCATGTGGATGTCGTAGGCGGTCATGCTGACGGGAATCTAGCTGGGTTAGAAAGGGGACAGGTAGCAATTGGGAGGGATGACATACACCTGCGGGAATGATCCATTGCTGGAAGCGGAGCTCTTCTTTTGGCGAGATTCTTGGGAGGCGTGTTACGGCTGCGTTGGTGATACGAAGCCCTTCATTAACGACCCCCACCTAATTCAAGTCAGTAGGATATTCCAAATATGTACAAGGCAGTTACCATATATGGGAGGTTTTCCAGCTGTTGCCAAGTAACCTCGCTGTTGGCATCTGGCATCACAGTTTCCAGCTCTGCCCTGAGCTTCTGAAGCACCGATGGGTTGTTGATAAGGTGGAAGCTTATGACCGCGAGAACTGAAGCGGTGGTCTCAGACCCTGCTCCGATAAGAATATTGCCCTCATCAGCAAGACGCTTTACAGTTTTCTCTTCTGGTGGCAAGTTACAGTCTCGCAGTTCATGAAAGATAGTGTCTTGACGGGTCGTTGCTGGGTCATCTTCATGTCTCAAGATCTTCGAGACTTTTACCCTCGTATTCTTGTTGAAGCCTTAGCAGTACTCAGAGAATAAAAGACTGGATATTTATTTACCGTGTGATGTTTGCCAATAGGCCCAACAATGGAGTCGGGAAGAATAGCAATGATATTTAGCAGCCAAGGAAAATGCATGAAGACATTGGCCTTCTCGAAAACTTCAGCCAGAGTATGATACCACTCCTTAGCAAGCTTCTCATCCTCAAGCGTGTTCCACGAAGCACCAAAGCAGTAATCGGAGATTATATCAAGAGTAAGAGATGAATAGGCTACGCGAAGATCGAAAGGTTGAGCCGAGGCCAAGCTTGCTTGAAATAGAGAACACAGTTTTTCCACTCGTCCCATAATCATTGGCTGAATTGACGTGATCGTTCGCTTTGAGAAGAACTGATTTAGGGCTCCTCGTCGAACACGATGTAACTCATGTCCATGGGTTTCAAAGCTAGAAAGTGGGGAACCCCCACTAGTTGTAAACCAGGGATATCTATCTTGTTGTCAATTTTAACTCTATGAAATCTCAGTTTAGATTCGGATTGGTACTTATCGCGCTTCTTTGAAGCTCCCGCATACAGTTCATCATAATAATCCGGATCAACAATGTGCAATTCATGTGGGTTAATACGGACAATGGGCCCTACAGAAGTCGTCAGTGCTTCTCATAGATATCAAGAAAGGTAAAATTACCGTATTTCTCATGCATTTTCTGGATTTCCCACATATATATGCCATCTTTCCAGATATTAAAGTAGAACTCATACCAAAGGCTTGCAGCGGCAAGTTTTGGGCCAGGAAATTTCGACAAAGGGCTGAAATATAGGCGATAGATGACCACGCTGGCCGCCCAGGTCAACGCGCCCACGATGAGAGGTACAACAATCGTCTGAATGAGCGTCATAATAAACAGAACTGAGAAGATGTACGAGCCTGCTCGGGGTATTCATCTGCGTGGTGCCATTGACCCTTATGTAGTCAGCAAAATTACCAGGTCCACTTCCAAATCCACTTATCATGCACAGCATGAGGGACCCTAGAATTATCTCTGCGCAGCATCGGGGATGTGTGTTAATATCAATGGCTTCTAATTGGTGATATCGGGCCTGATAACCTTCATGCTGCACTGGTGCGACCCTTGATATTACTTAGTAATGGGCTATTATGCGATTGATCATTCCAGGGTACGTACCGTAGTTAGCGAGCGAGTGAAGCCTTCTCGTCGATCACAGCTTACTTTCCAATGTGATAGCGAGAAATATGGCTCTTTCTGACAAGAATACATCTCGAACTCATTGTAATGGATATTGTGTCCAGTCATTTGTGATATTCGATCTCATTTCAGAAAGATGTATACATTTTTTATTTAAACTGTAAATAATGAAAATTCGTGTATGTATGTCATCCAGTACCTTCCATGACCAAGCGATAGTAAGTGACGATAATAATGCCAAAACAGAAGATATCAGCAAATTGCTGAGTTAATTAGGCCGCCACAGAATTAACCTTAGCAAGGATACCACCGTTGAGATAATTGCCAGTAGTGCCATTACTCAGAGCCCCATCGCCGTTAATGTTACCGTTTACCTTCGCACTACCGTTGGCCTTGCCATCAATACCAGCATCAACATGGCCATTTGAGCCGTTAAGCTGGCCGGCCTTCCTGGCAGCTGCCTCGAGAACCTTCTCCTCCTCCATCTTTACATTTTCGGTGTATCCAGTATCACTGGCATCAACGTACGCCTCAATGCCCTCGCCGTTGCGTGGGTACTCTCTCATGAGTTCCTTGTGTCGTCTGAGTGCAGCATTCATCTCCTCGGCCGAGACGTCATTCAGGAATGTGCAGCTTCCAATGGGATTTGGCACAGCTGCTCGGAGCAATCCATCACGTGTCTTAAGAATTGCGGTGGTGGCCTTCGCCAGGACCTCCTCGTTAAATTGGTAGTGATCCATGGAAAGTCCGGCTCGCGAGAACAAGTTCAGAAGACGACGGTGCTCTGCGTCAGAGATGAGCTTGCGGTTGTTGGCCAATGTAGCAGAATACGCCATGTCAATAGAGATTGCGTGGCCGTGACGGAGGGGCGTCTCTGGAATGAGCTCGTGGAGTGGTGACCATCTATTTTTTGTCAGTCACAATAGTAAGGGTAGCTTTAGTTAAAGCTCACGTGTGTCCATATGCAATTACACGATCGAGACCGATTTCGTGGAGGTTTGGAGTCTCCAACTTCAACATCTCGTGGATGCCTTCACGGTTGATCTTGTCTGCAGCTTCAATCAGCTCCTTAGAGGAGCCCTCAGCTCGGCCAAAGGAGTTTTCAATCAGCTGTTCACAGTACTTGTCCAATAAGTTGAATGTCTCCAAGTGAGAGCACGTGGAGATCTTAATCAACTCGGCAAAGCCGTTTCGGATCTGTGCATGTGGAAGGGTCCTGAGAAAGGTGAAGTCTAGGAAAGTGTGGATTGGTGCATGGTAAGCTCCGAGACGGTTCTTGTAGTTGCCGTAGTTGACTGCGACTTTTATAGAGACAGAGGCGTCAATAAGTCCAATGACTGTCGTTGGTACTCGAATGAAGTTGGTGTTGCGTCTATAAGCAGCACAGGCGAATCTATGCAGAAAGGACTGTTAGCAAGAAGTCTTAGAGTCAATACTCGGTGATATGAGATTGATGGGAGAGTGCCTTGATGCTATCTCTGGCTTTCGGATATTCAATTACCCAGCAACATCGGTGACGAGTCCTCCTCCGACAACAAGTACAGGCTCCTAAAAGACGTTAGGATTTTCCTTTGGTGGAGGAAAGCAACAGTGGCCAGAGTACAAACTTTGCGGTAAATGCCAAATTCGGTCATGGAATCTACAATGCTCAAGAGGGTTGGCATGGTCTTTGCTTTCTCTCCAATCTTGGTCTTGTGGATTTTCAACTCAAGACCATAATGCTCGAAGTATTTCTCCATCTGCTTGCCGTAAACATTGTAGATGTTTTGGTCAGTGACAGCCAAGCATCTCTGCCATCTCTTGTAGCAGTCCGCAAGATTTGGGTTACTGATGTCAAATACTCCGTCGATGAAGGTGAAATCATATTCAATCTTCTCATAGCCTTCAACGTGGAAGCCATGGTGACCAGAAGAACTCTTGGTCTCAGAAACAGTTGCTTTCAAGTCAGACATTTTGTTTGATATGTAGAATTATGGAAGGAAGTTGTCGTTAGTAGAACGAAGAATGATTGAATAAGTGATTATAGAAAATTTTAAGGCTGAGACCAGGGTCTTTAAAGTGAATCAAGATGCAGGAACAGATCTTGCACACGTACCGCAGCCATAGGACATATGCCGTTCCTGACATAGATCCCGTATACATCATCACTTGTCCCCACAAAATTGTAGTCTGACCTAGTACATGAAGATGTGAAGCTAGAAAAAAGGTGGTACCTATCTTCCGTGGAAAAACATCCTGAATATGTGGTGCAATGATTTTAGACCAATCATTGGCTCACCATATGAAAAACGTAGAAAACGGGATTTATAGGAACACTTAAGAGGAACATATACTACGTTATCGAATAGTACTAAGCTCATTGATCCACCTTGGCTGGGAGCGATCTCGCTTTCCTTCTAGCCCGTATGGTAATAGAGGCAGGTCGTGACGCGCTCACATCTCCAAGATGCTTGCAGAGACAATGAATGCGTGATTCAGGATTTCAGAAGAGAACGGACAGAAAAGTCGCAAGGAACAAAACGAAAGCGAGAGCGAGCACCCGCAATACTACGGTATGTCTATGCTAACGGACATGGAAATTTGATAGAAATAAGGATCCCTACTCAAAGATGCTAAATCATTTCCATGAACAACAGCTCATATGCTTTTCCAGCCCTATGTGGGGCGGAATTGATCAAGAGGCCAGACGATGTCCCGAATTGAAAATGAACTAACAAGAACATCGAGGAGAGAACGTTTTGCATGACGGTTCAAACAGTCTCGAAGACGCAATATGCATTCTGAACGAGAGCTGTTTCTTTCTATGCTATTTTAGTACAGGTTTCGGGTAGATTAAGTTGAGGTGATGGAAACTAGCTCCCAACGGGGCCCAGCATACTATCCGTCCCTTGCAAGAGAGATCTGCACATATCCCCTTAGACCCGGGAGACTCGATGGTAAGTACAACACGATACATGCCCGCTCCTTACTTACAATGACAACTAGTTAGGGGTATTACTTAGCATTTTCTGAGTCTCTGTGGTGTACAAGGATAAAATAGTCCTGAAATAGAAAGAGTGAGGTATCAAAATCTCAAATCTCAAGACGGAGCAACCTGACATGCCGGACGAGAAACCCCGCAACCGGTGCTCTTGTTACGTAATATACGGTGGAGTTGACATGATTCGAAATGAATAGATTCTAAAGATCTGTTATAAAACCGCTTCTCATGCTGTATGCGTCCACCATGTGAAAGACAAAGAGTAGAGAATGCATGTGCAATTTACTACCAGACCGGTCTCGGTCCCATACGCATACCAACAAAGAACTGAGAATTGATTCCATACCTTGTATAAGTAGCCCACTCGACGCTGAATCAAAGGATGTTTGAGTACTTGTGTATGATAGGTAGTTTGCCATTGTTAGAATATGAGAGCTGAGGAATCTGTCCATGTTGAGGGAATGTCATGAGGTCACAGAGTGTCTCAAGCGTTGGCGGCGGGTCTGCTTTCATGTTAAACTCTTGATTAACGTGCACCAGTGGAGCGCGAGGGGAACAAAGAGCGCTAAAATGACCACCGACACCCCACATTCCTAGACAACATGTCAAGTCAATACTCCATCTTCAACGAAAATCACTCAGTACACAAGCCCTTCTCTCTGTATTTATCGGTTCAGTATGAACACTACGCTATGCAGACCGAAACATGTAGCCTTTGATGCATCATTTCTCCAAGGACATCTAGATCTCCTTGGCTCCGGTAGCTGCAAATGATTACGCCTTCATTACGTCTATGCTTCAAACCTTCCGAGTACGAGCTGCGGGGTAAACAGTGTCCTGTGAACTTGAATACATAATCCTTGACATCATTAATCATGAGCAAATACAAAATTAGCAAACTGTATTCATTCAATTCCTTTGCTTCCGGTGATTGCTGACAAAGGAGGAGTCTGAGCTCTCGTACTGTATCGTAAAAGTAGATACTTGAATAGCCACTGTTCAATAGCCGGCCCGTGGCTATCAGGCTTGCTTTCCCTCTCATAAATGGGGGAGACTCCTAATCTTGTGAGAATGTTCAAGCTTATTAGTAGTAATTACACATACCACATCCAGCTACCGAATAAGCAATAAACGATGGGGAGCTTTGAAGAGAGAAAGGCATACGCAGCACAAGAGGAGGAGATCTTCGTAAGCGATCCTCTCTGTGCCACTGTCAATGGTTGTCTAATCATGATAGTTTGACGATGGTCGAGAAGAAGCGCTGGTGGACTTCGTCCAAAACCATGCCGATAGAGACAACATCCGCGGCTCGCCGACAAACGTTCTCCGCGCAATTGACGAATACGCACGCACTCAAAAATATCTCATGAATGTGGGCGAGGACAAGGGGAAGATAGTCACGGATTTGATCGCTGAGCGAAAACCGAAAGTCATGGTCGAGCTTGGAGGGTATTGCGGTTACTCGACGATCCTCTTCGGTGCAGCTGTGAAGCAGCATGGTGGTAACAAATACTACTCGTTGGAGCGAAGTCCAAAGTTTGCAAAAGTCATTGAAACGCTCGTCAAGTTCGCAGGCTTGGACTCTATCGTCGAGGTCGTAGTAGGCCCCAGTGACGAGGGCATAAAGAAGCTACATGAATCTGGCAAATTGCAGAGTATCGATATGATGTTTTTGGATCATTACAAACCCGCATATACCACTGATCTCAAACTTTGTGAAACACTTGGTCTTATCGTCAAGGGTACAGTCCTCGCTGCGGATAATGTTATCACGCCGGGCAACCCACCTTACTTGGAATATGTTAGGAGTTCGGTCGATGAGAAGAGAGCGAAACTCACGCGGGCGCAGGAGAAGGCGGACACGGATCATGAGGCTTTCAAAAAGAGATCTGCGATGCAATATGGAAAAGTGGAGCAATTGAGTACTGATATTAAGGGAAACCCGAATATCGTTTACAAGAGTGAACTTGTTAATAGTTTTGAGCCGACGGGAGTACCAGTAAGTACTTCTTCATCAGTCATGTGCAATAGTTGCTAACAACGATCAGGATGGTATTGAGATCACTCGTTGCTTGGGGGAGTCCAGCTCATAGGAATTTATAGACATATCTCAATAGAAAGGGTCACAATGCTTCTTCAATAAATTCCAGCCAATTGGTGGTTGTACCTCGATAACTGATCTTAGTGATTGATATGACATGCGATGACTTCTGAATCTCTACATAAACCTTCAATGAAAAAGATCAGATGAATAGTTTAGATAATCCACAAAATCCATGTGTGTAAACTCTTGGTTTAAGCAAGAGATTGCCATTGATGATCATCCTGCCCGATTCCGAATTCCCTTACTCTGGTCACATTTATTTTAGTACCCGCGAGCTCTTCACTTTAGTCAGGTACGTCCCAGTGTACTAGCATATGAATAATGACGTTGATCCAGTAGGAACACATTCCAAATGCACCATTCCAATGAAGCTTGCGCCCCGAACACAACAATACAAAGTTTCGACTATGCTGCTACATAGGATCTCATGAGCTCTATCTTAGGAAACGCAGCATTCCCAGATTCTTGAATGCTTCTCCAGTCCTAGCACCTTGACCATCTTCATCGCTCACCATGCCACTTACACCACACTCCTACACCATCACCCACCTTCTCCAGAACTTCCTCCTCCTCAGCATCTCTCTTGGCGCGATTCCTCTCCTGACCTTTATAACCCTGGCCAGCATTCTGGTATCCCCCTACACCGAAGCTGCAAAACACATCGCCCACTACCGCCAATGGCGCTCAACTTCGAGCACGAGTTTCCGTCCCCGCACCATCCTCGTGACAGGAGTAGGCATGACCAAAGGCCTCGCACTGGCCCGAACCTTCTACGCAGCCGGACACCATGTAATTGGAGCTGATTTTGAGCCTTATCGCATCCCAGCAAGTGGGCGCTTCTCACGATCTCTCCGGCGCTTTTACAGACTCAAGACAGGTGATGACTATGTCTCTAGCCTGATAGAAGTATGTATGCGTGAAGGTATTGAGCTATGGGTGAGTTGCTCCGGCGTAGCAAGTGCACTGGAAGACGGCATTGCCGCCGAGGTACTGGGGCGTCGGGGTGTGCAGGTGGTGCAGTTTGGCGTTGAGGTGACGGCGCTCCTGCACGAGAAAGATACTTTCATTGAGAATACGGCTGCGCTGGGGCTAAATGTGCCCAGGACGATTCTCGTGACGAGCGAGGAGGATGCCATGGATGTGCTGCACCCTGAGGATGCCGAGAATGAGCTGCAAGGGAAATTTATCCTCAAGCCTGTGGGTATGGATGACGGGACGCGCGCGGACATGACTCTACTGCCGCGACCATGTGCGAATGATACCCGTGCCCATCTGAGACGAATGAGACCGAGTGTTGTGAAGCCGTTTGTGCTGCAGCGGTTTATCGAGGGCAGAGAGTACTGTACACATGCGCTTATCGTCAATAACCGCGTCAAGACCTTCACAGCATGCGAGTCGGCCGATATCCTTATGCACTACGTACCTTTAGCAACGGACTCAGAGCTATATCGTGCCATGCTGCAGTATACGCAGATTTATGTGCGGGACATGAAGAAGACCGATAAGTTGATGACGGGGCATTTCTCGATTGACTTCTTGATTGCCGATGGAGAGACGGGGAATCTGGTTGACAAGATCTGCCCTATTGAGTGTAATCCTCGAACGCATACAGCCGTGGTGCTGCTAAATCATGAGAAGGAGAGAATGAGTGAGGCTTACTTGAGTGTTTTGCCAGATCATGATGTCAAAGCCGTCTCGAATGGGAGGGAAAGAGTTGACATCGTCATTTCTTCAAGCAGAACGTCTTATTATTGGGTCGGTCATGATCTTGTTACACGTCTCCTGCTGCCAATACTAAGCATGCTGAGATTCGAGATTGGGATTCGAGAGCTGCTGGGGAAATGGTACGAGTTTGCCTGGCATTTGTGGGCCTGGAAAGATGGTACATGGGAGGTTTGGGATCCATGGCCATTTTGGTGGTTGTATGCTGTTTATTGGCCGGCCAAATTTATATTGTGTATACTGATGTTGATTGGCCTTGTGCGTGGGAATGGGAGATGGAGCCGCATGAACGTTAGCACATTGAAGATGTTTGCTTGTTGAAAGCCAGAAGGTTGAACTCATCTTTGAAAGACAAAAAAGGATATAACGTATTTAGCTCTGCTATTATTCGACGGTATGCTATCAGAAGTGACAATGGGTATCTTAAAGTCCACCATGAAAGTTCTTCAAACAAGTTATGTCCGGATTACTCGTGGCAGTTGAAACAGCAGACAACACTGAAAGCTACAAAGCAATTATCAAGTGGCATCTCGAAATCGACCTGGATTCAAAAATTACAACTTTTGCTACCTCTATATCATAAAGAACCCAAAAAGAAATGCGAATCTTTCCAGAGACATTGGCATGATGGAGCTTAATGTGTACGTGTTTGTATCAAGATGTAATCGTAGAATCTATTGCATTTATTCATAACCCCTTCCATATGTACCAGCCCTCAATATCCCCTTTCCTATTCATCTCCTTGTACCATCTTACTTCTGCGGGCCATTCTGTCCCAGCAATCCACCTACTCCACTCTGCACGCCACCAAGAGCTACATACAACAGTCAGCCTCGATTCCGTTCGTATTCAAATACAACCGCCACCAAGATCAAGACTTACTGTTTCCAAGAAGGCCAGGATTCTGCTTTCCATCACCGGTGACACCCTTCACAGTACCCTATTACAGAATGAGTAAATGCGAACTATAATCATAACAAAGCATTACCTCGAGAGTGTTTGTCACACCCCCCAGCAGTCCGCCGTTGTCTTGCGTCTGTCCGCTCTGGTTTTGAGTTTGGCTAGTTTGTTCGGACATGATGTATATAGTAAGACAACAATCTTTCTCGTATGTAGAAAATATATAAAGCGTAGTCTGATTTCGGAAAGACAATATGAATATTTCAATAGTTCTTAAACCCAATAGCTTCCAAGCAGGACAACATCTCTTGTATACCCATCCCCCCTCTCGCCACATCCCAACACCCACTCCATCAAATCAGCCATCCCTAACACCACGAACGAATCAGCCATCAAAAACCCCCAACCCCAACCCCATTCTGATATCACCTCAATCTATGCGCCGTCCATAAATCCTGCCATGTCCTGTCCTGTCAGGCCTGCCAAACCCATCAAACCCGTCACATCTGTGCCTTGACATCATGCCCGCAAGGGATGGCGTCGTCATTCCCCACATTTCATCTATTTCGCTCGCTTCTCCCCGCCTCAGCCTGCCCAGCATTGCATGCATGTCCCTCGCCAACCTCACGAGCCACGACGAATGCCGCGATGCGATACGATGCGATGCGATGCGATGCGATGCGATGCGATGCGATCGAGGCTCGTGCGATTAGGTGGGATTGCAATTTGGTGAGCCACTGCGTCAATCAAGTCAAAAGAAATGATGAATTGCCCCACGCGGTGGCGAATGGTTGGTTGTGGCTTGTTGATCTGGAGGTGGACGCTTGAGATGGGGAGGCTCCATAAAATGATAGCATGTTCTGCGAGGTTAGTAGGTGAGATGAGATGAGAATTGGCGGTGGAGGGGAGGATTATGACAATGATGATGATGACGATGATGATTTCATTTTTTCCAATTGTTTATTGTGTTGGGATATTGACTGGGTAGAGTGGTATCCTGAAATGCCACACCTTTGACGAACAGGGGTGATGGTATTGGGAGCTTAAAGGCATGACCAACGAAATTTGTTAGATAAACATATAATTTATGCCGAGGAGTCCTCAGCGAAAACCAGTTTTCTAACCTGATGTCCCACGACATTAAGTAGCACATAGCTTAAAGCTTCGCATATCACGAATAGTTTAGCACTTCATCGAAGTAAACAACTCAAGACACGATCACGGATATTAAATAAGATCAATGACAATTGTGTTGAAGTCTTTATTTACAGGTATGTAAAGATATCCGCACCATCAAGTGCCTCAGCATATTTACAACCCACCCATCCATCAACCTTCAGTTCTCATCACCAGTACACATTCATACAAGACCGATCCATATGCGGCACAAAAGCAGAAAAACGCCATCCCATGCCATAGCAGGCATTCCCAGTCCCCCCCCCCAAAAAAATCTCCGATATGTACCTTGAGTTTCAGCAAAAGCGAGCCCAGCCGGGGGTATGCCAAACACCAATGCCCAGTACCCATAACAATCTCATCTTTTACCCAGCTGTATCCCAGTTGTCTCCAAAGCAAGCCGCCAGCCCAAGACCCGAAGTCGGGAATTCTAAACGAAACGCCATCCCAATGCCGCTAAGAATCAAACAATGCTCTCGAATCTCTCCCTTCCACCCTCACGCCTCTCTTCGTCCTTCACTGCGTCGTCTCTCGCGTCTCGCTCCGCAGCTTCACGCTCTCCTTCCTCCACCGTCTCAGGGATCCTCACACCCCTCAAATCCAACGGGTCCCACTCCTCGATACTCAATCCCCCAGCCGTAGTCGGTGGACTCGCGCCATCAAATCCCTCATCCCACCAGGAGCGCTCGGCCGCAGGTCCAGCCTGCTCCCTAGCCATGGCCGTTCTGGCCGCCAGTTCCTGCTCTCTCCGCCTATATGCTCTCCTCGCCTGCATAACCATTTCCTCTCTGCTCATGCCCCCGCGCCCCGTGACACTGATCCCGGATCCCCGTCGATTGTCCTTTAATGCTTCCCAGAACTTGAAGGATTCGATGAAGCCACCACTGGTCTGCGTGATGTGTCTCCATGGCTTCTCGCGGCTGCAGAAGAGCAGGCAGTCGACGGCGCACTGCATGGCGAGGATGATGGTTACGACGCAGGTGAGCGCGAAGGGCGGGTGAAGGGCATACTTTTCGCTATACTGCAAGATGTGGAAGACAAAGGGGAGGGTCCACATGCCGATGTAGACAAGGGGGTAGATGAAGAGGAGGCGCAATTGACGACGGATCTTCTCTCGGGTTTGCAGTACAGCATCCAAGACGATGTGCTCACCGTTGGAATCATAGAGCTCAAGTTGTGAGACGGGCGTGCTATCACTAGGCGTCATGTTTGCGGGATGCGTGTGCAGTGCAGCTATCACAGTGAAGATGGAGCGACTGGTGTTTGCTTCGGAGGCTGTGGGGAGCTGTCGGCCAATGACTGGCTCGTACGAGAGGGGCGACCTTTGGGCTGTTCCACGTCTTGGTGCTGTGGGAGCAGGTATCGCTGGCATGGCCTCAGTGGATGTTGGCGCCGATGTGATGTCCTGTTCAACTCCGCTCTCGAGACTCTGGGTGGATTCCGTGTTTGGGGGAACAGTTTGAGATCGTGATGCTGAAGAGTCTCTGGAGTTGCGAGGTGCGTAGGCCATCCATGGGAGATGTCCCCCAGCCGTCTCGCGCTGGTTCGAGTAGACTGTCGATGCAGATGTGCGCTTCCAATCTTCCGAGCCAGCTGTTGACTTTGCGCTCATGGTTCCTAATGAATGTGATCTCGAGCCAGGAATCAGACCGTGCAGCATCAATCTTGGAGTTGGTGGTAGACTGAAGCGCTTCCTTCGCTTCCTATGCTCTGTCGTCGTCGTCCCGAAACTCACAGGATTATCAATTGTCATCGAATTATTCGACGAGTGGTAGGTTTTCTGGAAAGTCTCGAAGCGGAAGCGCACATAGAAGTAGATCGAGGCGTAGATGACCATGATGATAATAAAGATGCAGTAACGCGGTATCCAACTGAGGGCAAGTCTGTACCAGAAAGGCCTTACGGGTAAGTAACAGTAAGTGAGGGATTCCACATACGCATTACTGTCGTTCACGAATGCCACCGAAGCAAGGGTTACCGGCACAGCTACCCAGAGAAAATACGCAATGTAGCGATATTGATACAGGCCGGATCCAGAGGACGGAGATCGCCTGAAGATGTTCAGTAGACTGTGAGCGGCTATCATGAGCACGGCGAAATCTATAGGTCATGAGTATGGTACAAGTTTAAAAGGGGGGGGGGGGGAAAGATCAACATACCCGAGGCTTCAACGCCCAGAGCAAACATGAACCCGTTCACCTGGCAGAAGGCTGATCCATTAGAAACCGGGCCATACGCGAAGGTAATGATTGGGTACATCATCAACCACAAAGCCTTCCATGTATCACTCTGAATAAGAAGCATAATGAGACTAAACGTCCGTCAGCATCTAACCCAGGGGTTTCGCAAGGAACATGATTCACATACTCATGTCGAAAGGATCTTCTCATGCGTAGAAACCAGTAGGACGTCACAATGGAGCAGGCGAGACTGATGGACGAAAAAGTCAAGGCGAGAGTCTGGAGCGTGTGTTCCTGGTCGTGGGTGAAAGCCGTGCCATTGCCAAGCGGGATGTTCTCCTTGGCCAATATAGAGATGTTTCTCGTACCCCATTCAAAGCTGAGATTGTCGCCCGTGACGAGAGGTGCCATGACAGCTCCAAAAAGAATCCGCTTCGACTGAAAAAGCACCCCCTCCTCCTCCACGAGTCGTCGCGGGCAATTTGCAATCGGGTATTCCGTATATCTTGAAAGCGGCGGGTTTTTGGAAAGGAAGGCTATCGTCTCGGTTGTTTCCCATTCCGTGCGGGCGACATGATGATGATGAGGGGCACTTTGATATATCGATTCCGGAAGACAGCGAGAGAATTCCTGAAGGTGAAAATACGGTGTAAGTCATTTGTGGGAGGGGGGGAATCTCTTTTGTTTTTATTCATCGAAAGAAAGAGAGGGGTGGGAATGGACGAGTGGGGAAGCAAAAAGGCCTTGAGGTAGTGAGTGGGGACGCACGGTGATTTCTTTGAATTTTTTCTCTTTGATCAACAAGTAGCGCGCTGTGGGGAAGAGAGGTGGTTCGTTGTGCGTTGTGCGTGCGCGCGCGGCGAATTGTTTGGAGGGTTTAGGCGGTGTATGGTAGGGTCGGAGGCAGGATATGGTGCGGTAAAGTGAGATACGTAATGTGGAGTCGACGATATGTTGAATGATCTTGCAAGGGAGCAACGGCGTAGTGGGGATGGAGGATGAAATGAAGGGGAGGGAATAGGTTTGAAGCAGGAGAAGAGAGGTTTTGAGGAGAAGAGGAGAGGAAGAGGAGAGATGAGGAGGTAAGAAAGAGAGGAGAAGAGGAGGTAGGAATGAATGCCCCGGATATTGTTCAGATGATATGATAATATAACTGATTGGGATTTAAAGAGAATTTAGGCAAGAGTGGAATTGTCAAGGGAATGAATAGGATAGGATAGGATAAGATGGATGACGATGGATGGGCAAGTATCATGAGAATCAAGGTAGAGAGAGTAAAGTCAAGTAATAGGGATCAGGTCGATAGATAGATAGGATAGGATACTCACCCGGTATGAGTATGAATGAAGATGAATAAAAGGATAAGAATAAAGAATATGAATACGAATAAATCAATAAATCAATAAATCAATAGTCTACCCGGGAGTCTATCCGGGAGAGTGACGACTAAGATGATTATCTTTTTATTTTAACTTTGAATTACGCTTTTACCTTTTTACCTTTTTCTCTCTTTCTCTCTTTCTCTCTTTCCATCTTTTTATCTCACATCTTTATGATTTACCATGAGAGGGAAAATGATAAAGTTAAAAAAGTCAACAAGCACCAGAGACCGATAGACAGATAGTTTGTGTTTATTTGTGGATGGTGATCGTGGCTGCACCTCTCATGTTCGCCTCTCAGCTCTGACCTGACACTTGTATTGTCTTGTGCTGTGTTCGCGTGTGCCTCTGAGCGTCTATCTTGTCTCTGGAAAGCCGCTCTTCACCACGCCATGTCAAGTGTAGAATTAATCAATAATAGAATAATGATAATAATAATGATAATAATAATAATAATAATATATACAAACAACTCGAGCATCTCTTGGCATAAATACAAAAGAGTCATGCTTCCGGAATAGTCCAGTCCAGTCTCATGCCTCATACTGTCTATACATCATAGCTGACCTCGGATCACCCGCCCCATCCACCCTGTCCCATCCTATTCCTGCTATTCTACTCACTCTACTCACCTATTCATCATTCTGGATGGAGTAAAAGGAAGCAACCCTTGGCCCTGAACAACAAATTACTAACAAATGTCCTGTGAATCGCTGAACAGACGACGAAAACCCCTCAGGAGTAAAGGGATCAATAGGCAGGCATTGCCCTCCGCAATTGAAAAATGTGAGTGTTGGAAATGCATACAGCACTACTGTATCACATCCATCCATTCATCTTCAAGGACCATAGGGGAGCAATGTATGGATATGACTAGGAGCTTGATCTGATTTCATGACTCAATCAGAATCTGAAATCCAAAGACCGAGTCGAAGTGAAGATGTAAAGTCTGGCTGTTTGCAATGAGATTGCTCTGTCCCGGCTTTTCAATGCAAGTATGATACCAACTAGTAGAATATTTACTTTACGATCCTGTTCAATCCTGTTGCAACATCATCGTGCATGTGCGTGTTTGTTTATGTTCATGTTCATGTTCATGTTCATGTGCACTCTCAATCTCAGTCTCTGTCTCTGTCTGTCTCTGTCTGTCTCTCTCACTCTCTCACTCTCTCTCACTATCAATCTCTCTCTCTCTCTCTCCCCCTCTCCCCTTTACACAATTCACAAAGATCATATGAGATGGAATACTCAATCACTCGTGTCACAATCTATTGAAAAACATCCACATGAAGTACTTTATTTCAAAGTCTATCACTGCATCCAAATTAAAGTCACGTCTATCTAATCTATGCTCTGCCTTAATTTAGGTACCGTATACTTACCTGGCAAAGGGACCACGACCACGACCACGACCACGCTCAGGCCAGCACCAGGCGCCAAACGATACAGCCCTCCCAATACCCTGCCCTTGTATACTTACTTACCTACCCATCCATAGTGGTGGGATGATGGCTGATCGCACTGGCTGATATTGAGCGAGGGCCGGCAGATACTTTAGTGATGCTACATTGCCTACCTGCGATGATAACTTTGGGACTCGATACGACCTTCGGAATCGTTATATTCATAGGGAATAGTGGAAAGACTGTTCACAACTCAGAATTTACGCATATCTTGCGTACAGTAGTGAAGTGGTACACAGTACATGCAAGAGTGGGGATGGCATCAGGGACAGAGCAAGCCTCTCAATTTCTGCTTGACGCTCATTCTCTCCTCAACTCACCGACAGAGATGCTATTCATTAATCATCACCACATCAAAGCCATCCACATAGACAATCTACATATTCATGCGTGAATCCAAACATGCAGACACCAGCCACTCTCTATGCAGACAACATATAACCATGACAGCAATCATCTTCCCTACACATACCTACTGCCTTACCTATCTACGCAGTATAAGCAGCAGTATCATACCCTCCAACCAAGCCAAACAACAAAACAAACACCCCCCACCAAGCCCCACCACCAATGGCGGTCAGGATGCACAACCAGACAATCCCACCCGCCGAACCTTAAATCACAGGGCCCCCTCCCCTCCGCCCCAATACGGCACGAACAGGGCGGGCGAAAAGGGCCAGTCCGAAAGCATCGATGCAGGCGCCCCGAACCCTCTGATCACAGCACAGGTAGTCTAGCAGCAGAGTATGGACACGTCTGAGAGGGAATTTTGCCCTCGGGGCGCTGCGTTGGCTCCGTGGGTACGGATTGGGCGGCCGATCCATCAGGGAGATGTGAATCCGACTGTGTACTAATGTTATTTCCATGTCTATTCTACTCTACTGTGTACATCTGTGTAGGTGGCCTTATGTATAATACGTATGCCCGAATCGAATCGAATCGTGCGGATCGACAGCAAAGCACGCGTTGGCGGTCGCGTCCCAAACGTATCCGGCCGATCAGCGGAAGCGCCCCCTCCGCTGTGCGCTTACCTCTCTCCATATGGGCGCTGCGCGCGCCGAGTTGATGCGTGTAAAACAAAGGGAGGCGCTTTCTACTTTGGCTCCTGAGGCTTTTTTTTGGGGGGGGGGCTGTTCCCGTATATATCGGGGGATGGGCCCGGACGAAGGAGGAGGAGGAGATGGGAGGGAGGAAGAGAATGTGAGGGAGAGATGAGGAATTTGACGAGCGTGGAGTGAAGTCGAGGACGTAGAAGTGGAATCTTCAGTCCTGCATGATGATATCTCCTCGGTACAGCAGATGAGAATTACGCCGGGAATGATTTTCTTGCTTTCTCTTTCCTCTTTCCTCTCTTTCCCTCTCTTTCCCTCTTTTTCTGGACATGTCGATGGATGCTCTGCAGCAGGGAAGTTTTTCATTGTGGGGATTGCGGCACGGTGCGGATCTCTTTCGGATTTGAGAAGGGTTTGTTAAGGGAAAGCCGTTGCCGAGGATGTGTTGTATGTGGAGGGGAATGATGGATGATGAGATGAGGATGAGACTTCAAATGCTGTAGGCACGGCAACTGACGATGCGGTATGACCAGATATGATCTGTTATGGAGATTGATGATACATATGGATGTATGGATGTACTTAAGCATGTATGTAGGTAAGTATATATGTATGTGTGTATGGAAATAAGTATAAAAAGTCTCAGTTCATAGAGTAAGTACTATACTCGCATGAGCAAGTGTAGATCACCCTTCCGCTCACACCTACGTACACAATCACGACAGTATGCATGAAATGCAAGATGGGAGAGGCGTTGCGAGCTATCGGTCGGCCCGTCGTGCACGATGTATTTAGTATTTATTCGCATTATGTGTACTGCGTAAGTATTTACGGAGTCGTATATACGTACGTAGTCTACGAGCATGATAATAATACTGAGATACATAGATACCTTGACAACTCAAGTTTTATTCCTTGACCGTCGCATGAAGAGAGAGAGAGAGAGAGAGAGAGATAGATAGTTGAGGTTGATCAAACTTACAAATAAGCATTCGGAGATTGATTAATCCCAGTGCATATGCTCTCCGTGTTCCGTGTTCAGTGCTATGAATGAATTTGGTTGTGATACTGTAGCATAGGATCCGAGGTAGAATGCAAGGGTGTCTACATAGTACAATAGGTAAGATAATACGTAGTACACGATACATAGTACTATGTACCTAGGTATTCAGAGGGTACGTAGCACGCACGATATCTACCTTGACTCTACGATATTTTACATTATACGGAGAGTACAGAAAGTATCATCGTCAAGTCTCAAGCAAGACAGCAACGTTACTCACGTACTCTGTACGTATGTGCCTGTAGTGAAGTGGAAATACACTATGCATCTGGCCCAGTCCCAGTCTCCCACTCTTATGCCGGCATGGTAACACAGCAGGATCTATGTATCTATGCATGTAACTGCGTAGAGAATGATATGCGCCATCAAAGCCTCGTATAACCAAAATAATCGGTCCATGTCGCAATTTAAAGGTAAAAAAGACAAAAGACAAAAGGCAAAAGGCAAAAGGCAAAAGATAAAAGATAAAAGATAAAAAAAAGGGTAAGCCAAGAATAGATCCACAAGAACTCAACTCAGCTGTTCCGCCACCATTAGTATTGTGAGCGAGGGGGAGAGCGGTGGGAGAAGACACCGTGCTGTCCAGTGCTCATGGCGCCGCCCTTGATAAGACTTGGACTTGGACGACTTGGCAAAAGCTATGTCCCGCCACTACTGAGCTCCACTATCAATCAATACCTTACGACTTGACTTGATTTGACTTGATTAGATTTGACTCCTGGACTGGACTGGACGGGACGGGACTGAACCTCAATGATTGTTTACTTGCTCAGACATATGCGTATCTCATCGTACACTGTACTCCGTGGCAATGTGAACACATTGTTGCAGAGCATCCTGAACGAGAGCAACAGATATCCACAATCTCCACAGGTACTCAGAATCGCATCTCCGGCATCTCCAGATCTGACTTGACTCTCACTGTCCTGTCCGTGACATCACCGTACTCGTACGGCAGTTACAACCGCAGCCGCAACCACAGTGTGAATATCACGCGCCGTATGCACGTTGGCCTCTCCCTTCTGGAGCAATCGAAAGGCGCCCGTGAGCATCGTGAGCATCGTGAACATCGTGAACATCGTGAACGTCGATCAATCATTTGACACTGACTCAAGTCCAAGAAGACTACACCACTACACTCGACTCGACTCGACTCGACACAGCTACTACTGAGACCGATTTTAGAGCAGAACAAAGCAAAGCAAAGCAAAAGAAAAGAAAAGAAAAGACAAGACACCTCTGTCCCTCTTACTCGGACGCTCTCGGCAACGCAGGGTTCACATGTACGCGAACTTGTGCCCCGTGCAGCTGCTCTGTCCATGCACACCTTGTCGTGCGCGTGGCAGTGTGTGACCTGGGAGCGTGTGCAGACATCTGGATGATGCGGACATGAGGTCCTTGCGAACCGGTAAGTAAATCGTATAAGCGCATCAAGTAGAAATAATGATATCAACAATGATGATTATGATGATAAATGAACGATCAATGACTGATTGTTGTACGTACTATCTCACGTAGTACATAGAATCTGCATTTGTCGATGATACTTCCTCACCACTCACCACTCACCACTCTCCAGGGCCGGAGATCGCGCTCTAGAAGCGCCGCTCTCTCATATGTCGATGTTTTCGTGCGCCCCTTGCTCGCTCTCACTCACAGTACTCTACATGTCCATAGTCCACTCAGCTGAAAGCAAGAACTTGACCGTGATGATTTCATGTGCGTTGCCACCAAACAATGACATACGCAGTACTCACAAACTCATGCAGTAAATATTGCCTTTGCTTTTTCCCTATGCAATTCTCTAAGATACTACAGTCTTTACATGCCATGCCATCAATGCCATCCATACCATACCATACCATACCAGCCGGCCAGGCAACACGCAGATCAGCCTTATGAGGACATGATATGGAGTTGAGATCGATTGAGCCGACCATCACAACGACACACAAGCATCAGACAAAGGCGCGCCGGATGCCAGGCGATCCCAACTAACCCGCATTATCGTCTGCTAGACCCCAAACCAGACCGTTTCATTCTCGCGCTCCGGGTAACTTGCACGCCGGTGCGCCCGGCTCATGAACCCCCTTCAGCCTGGCCTGGTGCGCGTCTCCTTTCTCTTACCCGTCACGTACTTCGTACCCCCAAACTCAGCACGCATGCCGCCTAGCCTGGTGGTGCATGTTTCTCTGGGGTGATGGGGATGCAGGTGGGGGCAGGAAATGCCGACTTGCTCTCTTTTTGTTGCGGTGGAGAGTCGAGTGGCTGGCTATGTTGAAGGGACTATGGGAAAGCCATTTGGCTTCTGTGGATGGGCGATCGGGTTGTTGTGTGGTTTCATGCTTGCAGAGAGAGAGAGAGACATGAGACGACGGTGGTTGTTGCTTAAACTTTGAGGCATTTCGTGTTCGACCGTGGTTGTTCTTGAGATGACGATAACGTTATTTTACTTGAAGTCTATCTCATTTGTGATATATTGTTGCGTCTGGCTATGATATGAACATTACATAATTCTGCCAGGGGCCAGCCTGCGGAAGTGCTTGTTGATATTCATATTGGTGCTTGCAGGAGAATTGACGCTAGTAGACACCAATTAGAGTCATGACGACTGAAGTTCATCAAAACAAAGATCACATGATATGTATTTTGCAGAGAGTCGCTCCACTGGAATTTGAAAAGGCCAACGAGGAAAAAGAAGTGTATGCTTGCCAGAATTGATTCTCTTTCATCTGGGAGTCCGGAAGCGATTCGACTGTGGTTCTTGTGTTGTGAGCTTTCATCATGGCTCCAGCGACTAGTGGTGTGAAGACCGGCGATGACTTGAATTATTTCATCTGTACGCTGGGTCAAGCAGCTACGATCAATAAAAAGTCACCGCACGATTTCCAGACTATCAATGAGTTTGTAGATCTTCGGGCAGAATGCGTGCCAGATTTACCGGCTGTGGCGTTTCCAATCCCTGGTAAAGGAGACCAGAAGTGGAGGTCAAGAATATTCAGTAAGCCTCATCTGATATCAGATTCGGATATGATCTGATGACGTGATATAGCTTTCAGAGATCTTCATCGAATATCCATTGCTGTAGCAAAGTATCTTGAAGGCACAGTTCTCAGCAGACCGCATGATGACTCACCGAAATGTGTAGCATTATTAAGTTCCAGTTCTGTTGACTTTCTCTTTGCCTGGCTGGCATTGATGAAAATGGGATATGGGGTTCTCCTTATTGCGTTAGTATTATTCTGCCCCTGTTTGGAGCTTAAGACTTCAAGTTAAATCATAATGAAGAATCATACTAATCCGATGCTTCAGACCACAATGTCAACCAACTGCCATTTCTCATCTCTGTGATTCTTGTGACGTTTCACTTCTCCTATATGATGATTCTTACTCCTCCCTGGCAACTGAGTCTGTCACAGTATCTCAGCAGAATGAGAAAATTCTTATCACAGCTCAACTCCCATGGCAAGACCATATTGAAGGAATATCCAGCATATTACACAGCTCAAATTGCACCAAGGCGTACCAGCCTTTCCGCAGATTGAGTGAGAACGATGTAGCCTACATCCACCACACATCAGGGACTTCCGCCGGCCTCCCCAAACCAATACCTCAAACTCACCGCGCGGGAGTCGGTGTCCTTCCCTGCCTCAACGGCTCCAAGACAGCAACCTTCACCACAACCCCCCTATATCACGGCGGCATAGCAGATTGTTTCCGCGCATGGGCATCAAGCGGACTAATCTGGCTATTCCCCGGCGCCGAAGTGCCCATAACCACCGAGACAATCTTGAAATCCCTAGACAGCGCCTCTGCCGCCTCCAAAGAAGGCACCCCGGAAGTCCGCTACTTCTCAAGCGTACCATATGTCCTACAGATGCTATCCGAGGACAGCACAGGCGTCGAGAAGCTGCGAAGCATGGACATAGTAGGCGTAGGCGGCGCCGCACTCCCACCATCGACAGGAGACGGGCTAGTATCGCAAGGCATCAACCTCGTCTCGCGCTTCGGCAGCGCAGAATGCGGGTTCCTGCTTTCGTCGCACCGCGCGTACGAGCAGGACGCCGAGTGGCAGTACCTGCGCCCAGCGCCGGACTCGCCGCATCTGCGCTTCGAGCCCCAGCCGGCCTCCGAGCTGCACGAGCTGGTGATCCTGAAGGGCTGGCCGCACATGGCGAAGACGAATCGAGACGGCGGCGCTTTCGCTACCGCCGACCTCTTCCTGCCTCATGCGTCCGTGCCGGGTGCGTGGAAATATCACTCGAGGAAGGATGCGCAGTTGACGCTTGTCACGGGCAAGAAATTCGATCCGCAGCCGCTTGAGGCGGCTATCGCTGCTTCGTCTCGCTTGATCGGCGATTGCTTGGTTTTCGGGAGTGGCAGGATGGTTCCTGGTGCGTTGATTTTCAGGGCTGGGGGGATGGATGTTGCGCATGATGAATTCGTGGATGCGATTTGGGATGGGATCTTGGAGATTAATTCTCAGGGGCAGAGCCATACGCGGATTGAGAGGAATATGGTCGTTGTGCTGTCGAGAGGCGCGGAGTTGGCGAAGAGTAGCAAGGGGACTATTTTACGGAGTGAGGCGGAGAAGAGGTTTGCGAAGGAGATTGAAGAGGCTTATAGTGGTGAGGAACAGGCGGGTGGTGTTATTGTGGAAGATGAAGATATCTTGCCCACTGTGCGGGATATCGTTGGCTCTGTGCTCGAAGGGAAATCCCTTGGAGATGATGATGATTTCTATCATTGTGGTGTCGATTCTGCAAAGTGTACTCAGATTCGTACATGGATTCAAAAGGCAGATTTGCTAGTCCCCAGCTTAAAATGTTTCTAACATTTCTTGCAGAAAATCCTTACAAAGGCACATGCTGTGCCATTTAATATCGTCTATGATTGTGGCACAATCAAGAGGTGAGAGCCAGTATCTCAATCTGAAAAGGGTGAACCGTACTGACTCACTACAGGCTCGCAGAGTTTGTCATCCATCTTCGTGAAGATGGTGATGTGCTAGAGGATGATGGATATCATGAGATGCTCAGCCTAGCTGCAAAGTTTTCAAGACCACTACCCCTACCTGCGACAAACAAAAACCAGAAGTCTAGCTCAAGACCTCGGAAACATACAGTACTCCTGACAGGTGCTACCGGTGCACTAGGAGCCCATATACTCGACCAACTGAGAGATTTATCGGATGTTTCTAAAATATTCTGTCTCGTGCGAGCTTCGTCATCCGAGAATGCCCTCTCAAGAGTGAACGAGAGTCTTTCGGCACGTCTAAAACCAAATTTGCCCTCTTCAAGTGAAAACATCATCTGTCTGCCATCCGATATAGGGCAAGAAAATTTAGGTCTCTCAAACGCAGACTTCATCAGGCTCATAGAAAATGTCACCCTAATGATCCATGTATGTCTCCTGACGTTCCAAATACGATGACAACTAACTCAGGTCCTCATTCAGGCGGCATGGCCCGTAAATTTCTCTCTCCCGCTTCGCACATTCACACCTCAATTCCACGGTCTGCAAATCCTACTCTCACTTACAACGTCCCCCCTCTCCCCACACCTTGTCTTCTGCTCGTCAACCGCCAGTGTCCTCCGCTCCTCCTCCCCAATCGCCGAAGAGTTCTCAAAGACTCCCTCTGATGCAGATTTTCTGGGCTATTCACGAAGCAAATGGGTAGCGGAACAAATATGCTACCAGTTTCCCGGTCGCGGAATCAGCATATGCCGTATCGGCCAGTTAACCGGCGATACTGTGAATGGCGCCTGGAACATGAGTGAGGCATTCCCACGCATGCTCAGCACTGTCAAGGAGCTTGGGTGCCTACCGGACCTTGAGAGCGAGGAGCTGAGTTGGCTTCCACTTGATATTGCGGCGAGGAGTGTGGTTGAGATTGGGACTGCTGGCAGGGGTGGTGTTTATCATGTTGTGAACAATCATCGATCTACTACTTGGCGGGAGTTGCTGGGCTGGTTAGCGGAGATGGAAAAGTTTGAGGTCGTTGAAGCAAGCGTTTGGGTGGAGATGTTGGAGGGCTTAGAAAGTCATCCTGCAAAGGGGCTTGTGGGTCTTTGGAAAAAGGCGTATTGTGGGGATGGGGTGCGGGGAATGGGGGTAGATTTTGATACGACGAAGGCTGAGGAGAATGCATTTAGTATGAACAATTTAAAACCTGTAGATGAGGTACTTTTCGGGAAGATCTGGAGGTGGTTACAAGGGGAACTGAGGGCTACAAAGGGATATGGTGCCGAACGGTGAGTCTGGACGCTTGGGGTGGCTGTTGGCTTCTGTACTTAAGATATATTGATAATCCATCCACGAAGCAGCTGCATTGAAATAAATACCGCCACCAGTTTTACTTTTGAAAAATCAATTTTGTGCAAATCAAGCATCATGGGGCCTTGTCTCTGTCATGTCTAGCATCCCCACTTCCCCGGACTTCAATGACGACGCGGTTAATTCTCGGAACACGATTGACACCTTCACAGACCTGAGATAAAGACCTGACTCTCACGACAACAATGGCAATCCCACGTACTTCGGTCCGCTCATTTCTCGCGACGGCAAAGAGCACATTACAAAATGCAGCTCACAGCTCCACGCCGGTGACACTCGTAGTGGGCAATGAATCGGCCGGTAAGACAATCTCAGTAGTGCAGCCAGCATACCATCCATCTCCGCAGACACCTCCGCCAACTCCACAGCAGCACAGCTAATTCTCCACCACAGATCTCGATTCCCTCTGCAGCGCCGTAGTCCTGGCCTATCTCCGCAGTCAGCCGCCGTCCTCAACCTTCCACATTCCGCTGTCCAATCTTCCCGCCGCAGATCTGGCCCTCCGTACCGAACTCTTGCCGGTTCTGGCCCACGCAAACCTCAAACCTGCGGACCTCATCACACTTTCGGATCTGCCTGCGTCCCCCCTCAAGCCGGAACTCACGCGATGGCTGCTCGTTGACCACAATGCGCTGCAGGGGGATTTGGGGGCGCTCTACGGCGAGCGAGTGATCGGCTGCGTCGATCATCATGATGAGGAGGGGCGAGTACCACGGGATACGAAAGCCGAACCTAGAATTGTGGAGAAGAGTGGGAGCTGTTCCAGTCTGGTTGTTGAATACTGTAAGGAAGCTTGGTCTTCGCTTTCTACTGAGAAGAAGAAGGACGAGCAACTCGATGTTGAGATCGCGAAGTTAGCTTTGGCGCCTATTCTTGTAGACACTGTCAATCTTACGGCGGAGGCGAAGGTCACTCCTGCGGATACTGCTGCTGTCAAGTACCTTGAAGACACTATCTCGAAGTCTGACAGCGCATATCAACGAGATACATTCTACGAAGAAATCAATAAGGCGAAGCTTGATATTGGTGGTTTGAGTATCTACGATATCCTACGGAAGGATTATAAGCAATGGACCGAAGGGGACATGGCTCTTGGTATCTGTGCGGTTGTTCAAGATATAGAATTTATGCTCGAAAAGGCAGCCATAGAGAAGAACTCTAATGGTGTCGAAAACTTAACAAAGCAACAGTATTTCTTTAAGACAGTCAAGGAATTTGCAGCTGATCGCAACTTGTCTGTATGCGCAATCATGACTACTTCTAATACGCCATCTGGAGAATTTCGCAGAGAACTTCTAGTTTGGGCTTTAGATCCCAAAGGCGTAGAAGCAGCACAACGATTCGACGAGCTTGCCAGTGGAGAGCTTCAGTTGGAGACTTGGGGTCGTGAAGAGTTGAATTCGAACACGCAGTCAGAATGGAGGCGCTGTTGGTGGCAGAAGAAACTTGAAGATAGCCGTAAACAAGTAGCCCCTTTGTTGCGCAAAGCAATGGAGGCTTAGAAAACGAAACAAACTATAGCTTAGAGTAGAGCATCCTAGAATAATTATAGTCTAGAAAAATTCTAGAAAGATGAACAATGGCATAGATGGCCACGGAATATGTACAATGAGTAGTGTGTACAAGCCACAGTACCCCGGACACAACGCCGTTCCAATGCTATTTCCGCGATCGACACTTCATTTCGGGGACTGGCCTCCCCAGCTTTTCCCTTGCAAACAAGGTAGCCGTGTGGTTATGTGCTATGGACCCCCACGCTGTAGGGAATCCCAACGATCTTCTATTCAAAACGGTAGTAAGATGCCGAGCTTACGAAGCAACATGTCCAAAACTGATCGTTTTTGGTGCAAGAAACGTCGTGCTGCATCAGAGAGGAGTGGCCATCATAGACACCATGATCAGAGTGATTGCAGTGATCATGGAGGTTGTCGGCATTTGAAAAGATAGGGTGGAACGCCATGCCGTCGCCGTCGAGCAATCCGGGGTAGATGGCCTGTCCGATGCTTACTGTGTACATACAAGCGGTGTGATTGCTGGGGAGTACTTCGGAGTACCTGACTACGTCGTCTCTAGTACCGTGCGAAAGGGGGCTGCCTTCCTGACCTGTGCAAAACACGAGAGAATTTTTCTTCCTAGGAGGCAAAATTTCTAGACCGGAGCAAATCGCATATCAATAAAGAGATGACTCGTTCTTATCCAGTTTTTTAACTTCTCAATTGATTTACTCCGAACGATTGTATTTTTTTCTTCTTCCAAAGCTCTAATAAGACGGACGCTTTATTCTTTGCTACAGTATCTTGCGCCTTTTCTCCCTCTCATCTCGTGTCGTGATCTATTATCTATCTATCTATCTATCTTTCTTTTCAAATTCTATTTGGTTTGTTTGTTGACATTCATCACACTGTCGTTACATTCATCCCTTATTGTCCGGTCAATTAAGTCCAATTGCACATATCTCTTCTTCCACTCTATCAAAACCTCCTCTCAAATACTTATTGGAGATTATCATCGCCACTGAGCCTTTCGCTCGCTACTTCCTATTATTATACATCGGCAGGCGAGAAGCCTCATTAATCAGAAGAGCACCGTCACCCCATATCGAAACACCAGGCAATTGATGGTCCGACTTGCATCAATCGTACGATCGACAAGAGATATATCTATCAACCAACCACAGGAACTCCCAGGACTTCTGGTATCAATAACATCATTTCCCAAAGCAACCAATCATCTTTCCCGTTAAGCAACAAATCAATTATGTCGTCGCTTAAGGAATTCAGTATCTTCCAGAATCTTCCTGCAGAATTAAGACTCAAGGTCTGGAAAGAAGCTCTATCAGGCCCCAGAATTTATCATATCACATATTCCAAATCAACCTCCAGATTCCTTATCTCCTCGCCCGCACTGACGCGCGTGTCGATTGAATCCCGCCAAGCTGCCTCCGAACTCGCTCATCAATCACGTGATAACATTACACGATCTATCATCAAGGGGGCATCAAATAACTTAGAAGCACTCTTGTCATCCATGAACGGGCTATCAATGGAACCGAGCTCCAGTACCACTCATCTGGCACCACCAAAGGCTGTGCAGCAATCGCACCCAACTCCCAACATTACACAGGGACTTGAGTTCTTCGATCCCAAAATCGATGTGCTCTACTTCGATTGCGGCGCGAAGGAAATCTACCAATTTATGCTGGCATATCTACCCAGCGTGCTCAGACATCACATTCGCTGTTTGGCGATTGATCAGTCTGATAGTCCGACGTTCTGGTCTGGTGTCAAGCTCTCGGACATCTGTAAGCATTTTGCAGGTCTTGAAGAGCTGCAGTTGGTGAAGCGACCGAGCACTTCGATCCGACCAGCGGCGGAGCTGGGTCGTGAGAATTGCATGAAGCGTGGAGATGTTGTCTTCAACGACATCGGGATGGGAATCAGCCAGGTAGATATCGGTATGGGCTGCGGCATGTTGATGGAGGATTCGGGTTACGAGAGTGACGAAGAGAGAGAGGTTTATGTTGCAGGACGCAAGAAAGTGCTGAGAGAGTTCAAGAGATGTCACGAGTGGTGGGATGCGCCTTGGATGGAGCCGCTTGTAACTGTTGTCGAGGTTCGAGGGGGCTCATCTCGTTATTGAAGATCTCGAGAAGATCAGATTAAGGGCTTGAGGGCCGGACATTTGTGTTTTTGGAGAACATAAGATATGAATTATGAGATTATATAGGTTTTGGGATACATGGCATGGCGTTAATAGAGGGTAGACGTTAGACGCATAGGAAGGATAGAACAGCATTTATCAGGTTTACAGTACATTGCAATCTCAGCTTCTACAAGGGTTGTCTACATATATTTCTAATATTCCGCTCACGCACGAAGTTTTGTTTTTAAGCTTGTGATCTGAATGCTCACTGTGAATGAGATTAATAAAATCAGTTCATCAAAGATAGCCACAAAGTGAATGGGTGCAGGGTCATTTGTTTGATAACCTATCAAGGCAGAAAAACTCTCCTCATATTTCTAAATGGGGGTTTCTCTGAAATATTTAGTATTGTGTGTATAACAACTTAATTCATTGATTGTGCCTATTTTAGTCATGAAACCATGCGGGAAAAGCCCAGAGTCCATCCAAGCTTTTCAGCTCCACCTGCCAATTCTTAGAAGTCTTCGAGCACAACGAACATCAGGTGATGTAACCAGGGTGGAGTGTCTAAAAAAAAGCCCAAGAGAATACTATCCGGATCCCTCTAGCAACTAAGCCCAGTTGCACCCATCAAGAGCTTTCACGTGATAACGAGAGTGATTCCGCGATGATTGGGCTTTTCCACGTGGTTTGCCAAGCAACTGCTTGTCCGCTCCGCCTCAGCTTGGCGGAACCAAACCACTGGCGACAAGCTGAGCGGAAATGTCGGCATTGCAACTCCTGTGCCAAGACCCCTAAGATGCACATCTCATCCCGAATCCCTTTAACGTGAACGTAACAGACCAAGTCAATCCACATGCAGAAAAGAGAAAACAGCACCACTTGCAAATCCCAAGAAGAACTCTCGCAAATCACCAAAAGCCATGCAATGCATAAAGTCACGCAAAGTCTCACCGTCTCTTATGGATTGCATGACACTCACATTGCAGAAGTGTTTGGGCGCCTGAAAACCTTCGAAAACGCGTGCGGCAAGATTGCTTTTGTCTGATGTTGGCGCCAAGATGCCAAGCTTCCAAGACCTTAGTCTTTTCAGCACATGAGATATTGGAGTCTTGGGAGGATGTTGGCATGAGCGGTTGCAGACATCTTTATGCCCGTAGCCAAGATAACAAGTAGTGTAGTGATGCCATTGTCCTATCCATCTCTAAAAGATGAGAGGTCAAATACCAGCTTACCCACCTACACGATCATGCATGTTCTCTTGTTTTGGTCGAAAGTGATATATACCCACATCGATATCGAGTGACACCTTCTGTACCCAGCAAAAAGCTCCGTTCGACTGTTCATCAGCGGCTCTTTGACGAGACCCACCACAGTATAATGACTGTGGTACCTTTATATGATGAGCCGGATGCAATACATCAACAAGAAGAGTGGGAGAGTTCCCATCATCTCAGCAAATCGAGCCTCATTGTCGTCATCATTTTTGGGACTCTTGCGGCTCTAGTGGTTTTTATCTTCTCCGTGTATATATTCCCCACTGTATGACATAGACATTTACTTATTTTGTCATAGGTTATATGTTATCCGCCAACGACGGAAAGGCCATACAGTTTCCTCATGGTTTGGTCAAGTCGGTTTCTTGAATCGAGGACCAAAGACGCCGGGTCAGACGTACAAACAGCGGAAAATTGAAGATGGCGAGAAATCCGTTGAAGGAATGAGGACTACTTGGGGTGATGAGGTTTGGTAAGTCTACCTTCACTTCAATCCGGAGTTGTCCAAGAGGAAGGTTGCTCACAATATGGACAGTGTAATATGCATGGAGTGCATTCAAGCTGAGCAGTATGTGTCGAGTCTGGATTGTGACCATATTTTTCATTCGAGGTGTCTCGGATCTTGGGAACGGATGGGAAGGAAGAATTGTCCACTTTGCAGATCCTATAGTGTGGTATGACCATATACGAAATAATAATGATAACGAATTTTAAGGTTAACGTTGGGTCTCTAAAGTTTGACCTGTAATCTGATAAGCCAGAAGTCAGCAAAATTGTGATCATGATGGTGAACGAGTAATGAAAGAATCTATGGCTCTATCGACTGTGAAACACTGCATTTGGTCGTACAACATTATTCTACGTTCCAGAGATTAGATTGGGGAGCTATCAGAACCATTTGGTTTCCGTTCTATATATATCGCGTTAGAAGATGGTTAGTACCAATTCATTATCACAATCGCATGGCGTTGTCGACGGAAGATAAGATAACGTAGACTGAATGAGTTTAGTCAACTTAGATATCTTCATTTCACAACATCAAAGTCACAATTTGGGAGAACCTTGATATTAGTAACTTGAAGTACAATATTACAAACAGTCACAATCACAGTCGTCAAAGCCGTAACTAGTCATGTTCAAAGATTCTATCCAACCATCTACACAATCCCACTTTTGTATCTCGGAATTTATACAATCTGCTGCTCAGCCCTCACGATGGTCAATAATCTCCTTCTCATTTCTCTCATGAGACTCAACCTCAATCCTAGCGTTTTCGAGCTTGAGTTGCCTCTGATAAGATTTACTCTGCCATGCCTGACTGACATTTGTGTACAGTTCATCAACCTGTTCCAAACTCAATCCCTTGGTTTCATAAATGCAAGCCCAGACAAACACAATGGCAACCAAGCAAAATCCGCCCCAGATGAAGAAAACTTTGCTCTTCAAGTTTGCAAAACCTGGTCCCTCATCGACGAGGTAGGGGGTCGAGTAGGCAATCGCCCAATTCAACAACCAATTGCAAGCAGTTGTCATCGAAAGACACTTGGCGCGGACTTTCAGAGGAAATATCTCTCCAGTTACCACCCAGGCTACCGGACCCCAGGTTGAAGCAAAGAAGAAGATATAGATGCAGACGAATGAGATAGCAGCCCTTTGAGCTGCAAGGTCTGTCGTTCCGGCAGCAGTCCCAATTATCGCCACAAGAAATTGAGATACAGTCATACCAATGGCACCATAGAGAAGTAGATTTCGGCGACCAAGCTTTTCCACTGCCCAAAGACCTGGAATCGTGCTTGCGACATTGATGGTATTAGTGATAACTGAAATAGTGAAGGGGTTCTCGAAGCCTGCGTTGGTGAAGTATGAAGTCCCATAGTAGAAAATGAAATTCACACCGGAAAGCTGCTGAAGACCTTGGAGAAGACATCCAGTCAATAGTCTCTTGCCAATAGACCCCGTGAAGCATTCTATGTATCGTGCCTTTCCTATCGACATTTCGTAATCGTGATTCCTCTGAATTTCTGCAAGTTCAGCAAGAACTTGAGGATGATCAACGTCCAAACGACGCAGGCGCGAGAGTGACTGTGCCGCTTTCTCCGGGCGTCCTCTCTTAATAAGATATCGAGGAGTTTCTGGGAGGTAGAATAGACCTCCCACAAGAATCAATGACCACGCGAATTGCAACGCGATTGGAATACGATAACATCCGCTGTCGTTTCGATCTTTGGTAGAATTATTAACAATCGCAGCTAAAAACAATCCAATTGTGATCGATAATTGGTAAGCACCAACAATACTTCCACGGATCCATGCTGGTGAAGTCTCAGATTGGTACAGAGGAACTAGTTATATGTTAGATATTGTTGTTACTTGCCCGAACGAGATCATCACTTACTCAATGCAGATACCAGGCCCACACCAAACCCAGCGAAGAATCTACCGGCAATGAATAATGGCTGCGAAGTAGCGGCGGTCTGCAGAATGACTCCCAGGTTGAAGACAATACCGGTGGACAGTATTAGACCCCACTTGCGTCCGAGTAAATCTCCAGTCGGTGCAGCAAGTAGGGCGCCGAAGAAAGTCCCTGCAGACAAAATAGAAACGATAAGTGATGTTTGGGAGGTAGTGATTCCTTCATTGCCGTCTGTTCGAAAGAGGGATTGCCAAAAAGGCATGGCCAATATTCCACTAATAGTACCCTATCAACATATCAATATGTAACCTCAATATTTCCGAACTTGCCATATCTTACAGTATCATATCCAAACATTACTCCACCGAAGCTTACAAAGAGCCCAACCGCGATAGAAGGCCATACTGCACCCTCTACATCGGCTGGTTTCTTGATCATGAAACCCATCTTGACAAGTGTCTGGTAATATATCTTAGAGAAGCGATGAGTAAAAAATCTCGATATAAACTGAGGAAGATCCTGGTTATGAAAGTTCTATATCATGGGCACCTCAACAATTTATATATTGGTTTGAGAGAGAAAGTCCCGACTTGTCGCCATAACTTCCGGCGTAACAGCAGAAGTTCTTCAAAGTCCAAGAGAACATGAAGACTATACTTGCCTGAAACGCAATGTCGCCAATGTTTCTGCGTAACTGGCGTTTCTAGAGCATTTTTTGAAATCTGGGGACCCCACAAGCCCCAGCTTGACTTTCTCAATAGTGACCCGCCTGATACTGTTGGCGGCTGGATGTCATGGCAGCGACGAGGATATCGTGTCACATGACCTTGGCCATTGTATCATTACTCGAAGGCCAAGCAGTGCCAATGCTAAGGCCAAGTAGATAGAAGAAGCGAAAAAACATTGTTTTGTATTGAATGGTGTTGATGGTATACGTGACGAGAATGACAAGGAACGAAGGAAGTAGTCGCGGTCTTAGGTCGGTGACACTCAAACGCTACGAACTTGGCGAAAATGCACAGCCTTCCGAAATCCTCTCGCAATCCGTTTCCTTTATACTAGAACAAAATGAATTGTCTCCAAAAGGCTATCATAATTCTAGGGAGATCCGAAGTGATATGTTCCCTAGAGTTTCGAAAGCCTCAACACACCTCATGCCCTTTTCTCGTCGAATTTCTTGGCGAGTGTCATGGAGATAATCCTCGCAACCCAAGATGGTGCATCGATCACTTCATCACTCATTTTTGGATCAAAAAGTTTCCATGGCAATAGGTAATAGTAATCTTTCTCCCCCCTTTGTTTTGCCATTAGTTCTCTGAAGATCAATGACATTCCTTCGAAATCTCTTAGTCTTTCTCTGTGCTTAATGTTCTTGGGTCGGTTCTGTCTCTCGAATTCAAGCACCATAGCTGCTATCCCAGCAGCTATTGGAGTTGCGAACGATGTGCCTGACAAGCAACGATGTGATCCCTTCTTGAGACCCAGCGGCCACGCGCCCTTCACACCTGCACCGAGCACGCTAAAGCTATTAGTCCCTCCTGAAGATACAGGAGTGTAGTATTTCATGTCTCCCTTTCCATCCGTGGCACCAATGCAGAACACATCATTTCTGACAGCCGGGAATGCTATTCCATCATTATTACCATGGTTAGCTGCGGCGGCAAAAAAGAGTACCCTTCTAGCATCAGGATCCTCGGGGTCAGGATTTGCTTCATCTATTGCCTTAGCAATGGATGTATGCCAGCTAGAGAAGCCGAAAGACATAGTTACTATGTTTACTTTCCATACTTCTGTAGCATGATTGATTGCCTTGAAAGCTGTCTTAGTAACTTTTCCTTTAAAAGAGATACATACATACTTTCGCAACATTTTCAGGCTTGATGTCCTCGCTGTCTTTATTCACAACACACGCGATGTAAAAATCCGCAAAAGGCGCAATTCTCAAGAGAACTGACAGTACATGAGTCCCGTGACCTTGATAATCCCTGCTCGATGGTCTATCCACGAAGCTTTTCCATTTCTTGATATGATTCTTCACATCATCGTTCTGGAAATCCGGATGCTCTTGATCAAAGCCCGAATCTATAATAGCTATCTTGATGCGACCATTTACTTTCGGCTCTCCAATGAACAATTTAGTTTGTGAGAAGAAATCGTCAAACCATATGTTTGCTGCTTCTTCTTGTTCTCTAAATATGTTAGCAAAGTAGCTACAGGGAACAGAAACAGTGTCCTAGGAGCGGGACATACTTCTGCGGATGAGACCAAACCTCAAATAATTTACTATACTGGTAGCCACTGTTCGTCGTTTCCTTCTGCGGCTCAGTAGGTGTTCTACTTGAGTTTCGGATCTTGGTCGACTTGTCCACAGACTTAGATCTCGGGTTTGGTGATGGTTGATCTTTGCTAGATGAAAGATTTGGTGCAGAAGAATGAGGATTGGCCTCTTTGCCCCCCTTGACAGATTTGGATGTCGATTCTTTGTTACCATTGATAACTATGACAGGAACTGGTGATTTGGATCCTCGATTGGAATCTGATAAAGTTATGCTGTCCTTGACTGAGCTAGTCGGAGCCTCCGATCCAGCACTTCTTTGCGTGCGCTTCGGTCGGTGCTCCAGCGCAACTAACTCCTCAGTACTGAGTTTGATGTCTTTCTTTCCCTTTCCAGGTGCTCCTTGTATCTGAGCTGAAACCCCCTCTACCATCACTTCAGCCTTGTCGCGCAAGTCCATCTGCATCTTACTGCTTTTGCTCAATTTATCACGACTTTTGGCAGAACCAGAGGCTGTGGTACTCGCTTTGGTCTTGTGTGTAATGGTCTCGATGACTGATTTGGATGAAGCTAATTCTTCATTGCTAGATTTTACCGGATCGGTGAATTTGGAGGTTTCTGGTTTTTCCGTCGAGTCAGATTTCATTCGAGATATCTCAATCCTCTTAACATCTCTATTTGGAGTGCGGTTTCCAGTATCTGGAGCTGCTCTGTGAATCAGCTCTTCCATTCAGTGAAATACCAAGCATATAATATACCTGTTATCTCTATAGTTCTCTTTGGCTTCTTCAAAAGATCACTGCCCTTTTCTCGGGTTAACTCATCTCGCTTGGGGGACTCATCGAGGTAAGATGCCGGTTGCTTTCGGTTCTTTTCAATTTGACTCTTCGACCTCTTCAGATCCTCTTCGTGGCTATGAACTTTAGTTTTCGAGGGTGAGCTTGATCTTGGCCTTGGGCCTTTCCCTTTTTTGTTTGTCGGAGCTTTGTTATTTTCATGCACTGATAATGATGGTTGGTTGGTCTTCGACTTCTCCGCAATAAGCTCTCCGCAGATGCGCAATCCTCTCTCGACCCAACTTGTCTGAAGCTTGTCTCGTTTCTTGCCGCGTCTCAAGATTTCCAAGTTTTCCTTGTGTAACTCCTGCGCACGCAATAGGGATTTGAGGTCTTGAAGCGCTACCAGATTCAATGCCAGATTGTGTCGGGTTATGAGAACATCATCATGATCTTCTCTGAGGTCTAGTTGCCGGACTGCGTAGTTCGTCTCGTACAACCTAGCCGCCTCCTTATATCTTCCGAGTTCGTGATAGTTCCCTGCAAGGTGATCTCTTACAGTTATGGTGTTATCGCTATCGTGTAGCCGCTCCTTTTGGCTGTCGAATTTCCTCCACGCTTTCAGGCTCTGCTCATTCAACAGAGCCGCCGCACGATAATCTCCAGTGTTGTGCAAAGCATCAGCAAGGTCTTGTTGTATTTCAACAGTCTGTTTCGATTCCTTTACACCATCCTTATATGTGAAATGTTGAAGAAGTTCTCGATTTACCGGAATAGCATCACTATACTTGCCGGCATCGTGTAAACAGCGAGCAAGACCAGATAGGCAGTCAATCGTTATTGAATCATCTTTCCTGAATTTTCCGTTACACCAATCAAGAGCAGACCTGTATGTCTTCGCGGCCTCTTCGAATTGGCCCTCTCTCTGTAGGTCAAATGCTGCTCTATATTTCTGATCAGCTTCCCTCTCAAGACTTCTGTCGGACATTATGATGTAAAGGTCTTTGCTTATACGTCGACTTATGGCCGTGAGATACCACAGATATTTATTGCCGGCTTTGAGAATCGAGAACTGTGCTCTGTATCAGTCGTGATGCGGCTTTCCCCGGTTCTCGTCGGGGTCATATCCATGTCACGATTATGCCATGCTACACCGATGGTCTACTATGAGAAACGCAAGGCTGACATACGGAATTATTGTTCATTGGCAATGAATAACATATGCGCATGTGTGGATGATTATATAAAATACTCTCGTTTTTCATTCATTTTTACAATATTACTTTTGGTCGTCGCTCACAATGCATGCTTACATATCTACTTTTTCGAGGTTGGCTTTTCTATGTAGCTGAGAATTTACTTCTTAGATAACTTTTCCATGACTTCCTTTCGACTTACGCAAAGAGCTGAGTCAACTCCTCAGACTTATGTTGTGACACTTGCGCTTACTCGCACGTCGTCGACCTTCACTACCGCGGTTCAGCTAGCTCCAACTTTGATCCTTAATAAAGAAAGCTCAAATGGAAGATCTTTATCACCGGGTATTATTGTTGGAGTTGCTTTTTCTGTTCTCGGGTTTCTCATAATTCTTGCTTTGATCTGTTATTGCTGGTTCCGAGCCCCCAGGTCAAAACCTCCTTCAAGAGGTCTTTTGGGACACGACTCACCTTTGCCAGGAACATCTGGAAAGGCACGAGGGTTATTCCCGCGGTCAGCAGTCATAGATCGTGGTCATCGTCGTCGTCGAAGTAAGAATCAACCACGACATCCGGGGAAAGGTCAAAATGCCCCTCCACCACCACCACCACCACCACCACCTCCGGCCCCCCCTCCTGCACCCAATGCTCAGGATCCCGAGCCCTCAGCAGAGGCTACCCAACCACCATCAGCGCCCAGTGCGCAAAAACCTGAAAAATCGGGACCAAAACCCCGACCAACTGTAACTGTAGCTACAAACCAAAACAAGCCCCTTGTAACGTATCCAGAAAAACTGACTGAGAAATAAATTTCTCCAAGCAGATCAGAACCTCGAAAAAACTTAAAGCCAAGACCAAAGTTAGCAGTAGGCATGGGCAAGGTCGGAACAGCCGTCGTGCCCATGGACGACAAAAGCAGCCGCCTAAATCAAGAAGTATCTTTGGGCCGTTCCAGCCGAAAAGACCTCGTAAGAGTGCAACTAAAAAGAAGCCCAAAAGTGAGAAGAAGGAGAAATCAGCTACTGCTGAGAAGGAGGGGTAGACGAGTCTGTAGTGAGGACTCTGTGCTTACATGCATGCGCGAGGTGCATATGCAGCACGCCTTTTTGGGTATCGCTGATATGGAGCCGAAGAACACAACCGACAGCCTCAACGATACTCGAAATAAGTCCACAGTCAATGCTAGACCGAAGACTCTTTCTCAAACAGCTCGTTGAACGACAGAACGCTGATATAATGCCACAACGAAAGTCCTACTTTCTTATGCAAAATTTCGATAATCCACCAGATGGACCAGTTCGCCTAGGAAATATCATCACCTCACCATTCGAGCCTGAAGACTCTCTTTTTACCCCACATCTTCCGCCGTCACTCGTAGTCCACTCTACTACACATGATAATTGGCATGCGGAAATAAGCTCTTCATCGAATCACAGAGTCGGTTTATACACCAAATTTCTCGACACAATAACTGGAATCGGTGCCGATATCAGTATCTCAAGGCAAAATCTTGCTACTGACAGATACAAGTTCTCTCGGCTCGAAACTCACTTCTTTGTTCCAAGTGCCGAATTTGTGCACGATGTGATGGCCTATGAAAATGTTAGGGAGTTTTTGATCACGAATGGGTTCAAGCAGAATGTATACCTGATAACTGGAATCAAGATTGCATACGGGGCCAATGTCACGAGGTCAAATCTGAAGGGAAGGGGAGGAGCTTTCAAAGTTGGCATAGATGGCACAGCAATAATGGCACCTGTTGACGCTGGGCCAGATATCAGTTTATCAAGAGAGGGTAAGAAGGAAATTGGGTTTGACAGTGGGGACTTTGTATTTGCTTATAGGTTAAGGGAAATATCTTACAAGAAGAAAGTGGTAAGATCGAAAGCCTTTGAAAAGGGGGCCTTGTTCAAACTTGAGAGAAATGCCGTAGAGTTGGAAAAAGAGGAGGTGGATACGACCCCAGCGGATATCGAGATAGTTGGTATTTCTGACGACGATGTTGGTGTGGAAGATGTAAATGCAAGAGGAGAGGTATGCACGATCAAAGTTTCAGGGTCTCAGACGAATATAACAGGCTGACACTTTCATCCGATAGATTGTGGTCGATGGAGACGGAGATGTCTGCCATTGCATTACTGCACCAGATGACGACGAGGACGCAGGGTCTGAGTAGGAGATCAGTTTTTCATTGACATAAGAGAGCTTGGAGTCAATGAGATTCAGTGACATTAGATGGTCGATGACTCGGTTTGTACGTTCTTATATCACCTGTAGTGACACGCTGAACATTGATTAACATGACTTTTGAAAAAATGAATCAAAATCCGTGGAGCGTAGTGCTCAATACCTGAGCGAATCCTTCCGCATCAGTCATGTAAGAGACATGTCCGCCGGGGAATCGCACGATGTCCTTTCCGATGGTGCCTGCAATAACTGCAGTAGGTCCAACTCCCGGCCCATCACCCGACACAACGCCTGCACCAGGAATATACTTTTCTTTCTCTTTGATGATAACCCCCATATCCACTGGGGCTCCAGGGTATTGTCTCAACTCAAACTCGAGCCAAAACAGAGCATTAGCACGGATTTCATCACTACGTGTGATGTCCATACAATCAAGCATGGCGTCCGCATCAGCGCCCTCGGACAAGCCACCCGTGAACGATACCATTGCAGCTTGGACGCCCTTCGATCTGTAAGTCTCATACACGTGCTGGAGAAGTCCCGTAGCCTTAAGGCTATACTCTTCAGGCAATAGAGTGAAAGAAGGCGGCTCGTAAGCGACAATAGCTTGCACGCTCTGCGGGTGACGTTCTAAGAGTTTCGTAGCTACAATTGCTCCGGAAGAAGTCCCAAAGACAAAGGCTGGAGAACCTAGATGAGTGATGAGAGAGTAAGCATCATCCGCATCGGTTGACAAGCGGTTTGCGAAATCTTGAGCGCCGATAAGAAGGCTCTTAGAGTAGCCACGGCGATCCCAGCATACGACTTTGAATTGAGCCGAAAGTAATTTGGCGACCTCGTGGAAGATCGACCCACGACCATCAGCTCCGGGAATCATAACAAGAAGGGGTCCATTGCCGAAAACCTCGTAGTGCAATATGGCGCCTTTTACTTGATGAGTAGGCATGGTTAATGATAAGTTGGTCAATAATGTAGGCGTCTGACAGTTGTTGTTGAAATAAGAAGACGAAGAAAGTTTCTCGGAATATACAGGCAGCTATGGGAAGAAACGTTAAAATGAATAGACATGCGGGTATCCAAATCTTTACATCCTACCCGATTTTTGATCACCATCCACTGTATAAAGGGACTGAAACCAGAATTTCCAATGAGGAGATTTCGCCGGGTTAATCAGATACGAAGAAGTGGAGATCGGCATAAAAGCATTGTTGTGGGGCCGAGAGACTCTCTTGGGCAGTTGAGCCGAGTTGTGGATATCAACTCATCGACAATAAGACTATGGTATATTCATCAGACTCAGAGTCCAGCCATCAAAACTGAAAAGTCGACCACAAAATCATGGGCCTCAAAAGGATATATATCAGCCCAACCAAGTCGATATTTTCCTCGGAACGCGATATCCGGCATATATGCGGCGATCCGAGAGGCTTGAGAGTGTTTTTAGAATTGACTATAACTTCATCTACAGAAGGGTTTGTTGTTTCAAAGAGTGTATTCACACAAGAGAAGCTCTTTAAAGCCAAGTCTTACAGACGTCCTTACGATCGAGATTCGATGATAAAGTTTCTTCAGGGTTTCCAGCCACGAGATACTGAATATCCATGGGTTCCATTGTATCTACGAGGCAAACCACATACCTTCTCCTACCGGCCATCTGTCTCTGGAAATTGCGTGAGGCCATATGCATATGATAACCACCTGGCAGCCATACAAGCCGAGATCTTGAAAATGGACGAGATGTCCGTCAGTCGGCCAAAGAAGGCGAGAACGCGCCCTTTACACGTGTAATTTTGTTTCAGAGGCAACGTATTTAGATGTATGGTAGGCGGATGAATATCTTATCTGTGAGGCTCTGTACTTTGAGCAAAACATCCCTGGTTTCGTGAGCCGGAGAAGCGCAAGTATGGCTCATATCGCCAACGATCTGCTGCTCCAATCCTGACAACTGTGATTGATACTCGATTTCGGCCTTGGTTACTCTTAGTTGACTTCTCACATGCAAGGAATTTTGAAGTATTGAGAAGCCATACAAAGATCTACTGATGTTAGTAACACAGTGATAGTTTGAAAGATGAGGTAGTTGCGTACCCATACCGTAAACCGATTACTTTTATGTAACGATGAATCGAGCTTTATTACTTTAATCTGTACGAAGGGAAACAACGTTGAGTCTATATTGTTGATGAAAAACAACCTTGTGAACTACTTCACATATTCGATCAGAGATTCATGAATCTTTGCTGCTATGAAAGTTGTTCCTGATACTGGCGTCCGAGTGTAAGCAGGATAATGCTTGCAGGATCCTACCCCATCTCTCGGATTTGCTTCTTGATTGGTTCGCCTTTCATGTATTCCGAGGTTCTTTCATAAGTTATCTCGAGATTTGGCTAATGAAGTAACCGGAAAAGAGATGCAAGAAACGTCTAAATCTAAACAATCAGAATGCGGATTGTCTACTAGAGGTCGTAGAATTTATGGTACTCACTGAGTCAGGAAATGGTTCTCCCGAGTTCAAACTTCTGGGTTATAATTCTTTCGTATCAGCCTAATTCATGGTGTCTGACCTGATGCACGATGGTAGTGTTGAATAGACCGAAAACACCTGTGTATCTATAGCTAAGTCTTCAAGACACGAAAGAATATCTCATTTTGCAGCCATTATGTTTATGGTGCCCCAAAAAATCCGAAGAATACCTCTGTAAGAAGCATTCTAACAATGCACGGAAGAGAAGACGTGTAAAAAAGAGCGAACCAAGTCGAATAGCCAGATCTTTATTCACCTTTAAAAAGGCCTTGAATCTACTTGCTGATCCTCAAATCGCGGATGCCGTCTCACACCGCCTCGGCAGAATCAACAAATAGGGCAAGATGCGCCCTTTGGGATTTTTGCGAAGTCACCTACGTACTCCGTACCTTTACTTACTGTTCACCGTATACGCAATCGATCTTCTATGTACTACTATCAATACTGCATAGCTATATGAGAGAAGTCCTATAGATAGTTAGGACAAAAGCCACTACGCAAGTCAAAAAGTACTTCCGGGGACTTTAGCTGTGAAGTTTATGAAGGATGTTTCCTACACGGATGCTACAGGCTTGCCGCATAACGCTTTTCACTCGCGCCAATTGCCAACTATGTACAAACGCCATTGATACACTTTCGAATGTGTGGGATGCACGGCCTTTCGTCTATCGGGAAGTGGATGTCATGAAGCCAGAGGGGAAGATATGGCGGGATCTCTACGAATTTGATACTCCAGTAGTTCGTATTACATTCCCACTGATGCATGGGCTGGAAAGCTAACCATTCGCCTTCATTTAGATCCACGTTTCCAAAGCTGAAAATGGTGACGAGGATGTCAAGCTCTCTGGGAAAGCTGTAAAGCTTATGCATAGGTTTACAGAAGAGCAAGTGAAGCTTAAAATGGACGAGATTGAGAATTCTTGATAATCTGTTCATTAGGCGATCATTGGAACTGTATGTACTTAAGATATCGTTTGAAATATCCTCTGCTTTTTATGAGGCCTGTTATCTTCGGGAATAGCTCTGCTGTCTAGTTTCCGGGTGCGAATTGAAATCATATGGAGGAAGATTAGACCTCGCGTGATATCCTTCAAGAGGCAAGTAAGCTGAACACAATAGCTCTGTAGACTCTGTTAGTATTTAGGCAGTACGCTTTCTTCTAAGATCCCCGTTTCTCGAAATGGAAAATTAAATAGCTACTCCCTACGGTCAACATCAAATGACCAGCAGTTGTACAACACTTGGAGCAGACTCTCAATATCAATCAAAGGTCTAACAAACTTGACACAGATAGACTTGAGGTAAATACAACCAACAACTAAAGTTGTCTCTTTGTGGCAATCAATCAATTCATGAGAAACACACTTTCAGACTTGTGCACTATATCCTATGTGTTGCATTAATCTCAGACCTGAAAGACAAAGCCTGGCCACAACGATAGCCAAGTGCCGAAACAAATCACATCAAAAAGCCACCAATTACGAATTATATTCTTTATGCGTAGATAGATCAAAAACACAATCAACTTAACTCTCGCATGCGTTACGTTCTCAGCCAAATTCTCTTCACAAGCCCTGCACTCTTAAGCTCGATACTCTGACTATTTCCCGTAGGATCCTCATCTTCTAGGTCAAGGTCTCTCCAAAATTGCGCTTTCTCAGTCATCGGCATGTGATACACTAGTTTGTATCCCAGAAATAGTGCTGCAAATAGAACAGGCTGTGGGGTTCGAGGTTAAGAACGATGAACTTAGGGGTGGGAATGGAAGATAAACATACAGCAAAATAAGCTTCGAGGAGCAAGTAGAAAGCTTTCACACCCGGTACTCCATTGTGAATTTGTAAGAAAACATGCCAACCATTGAATAGGATGAAGAGGGAGCAAGAGATGATGCCAAAGTAAGCGATAGAGGGTTGGCGTGGGACGCGATAATATCTGCTCTTATATTCATCGCCGTCTCGCAGAATTCGGATCCTAATTCAATTCAGTACCAGTTTTCATAAATCTGAGTGGGAAGCATACGCGCTCCTGAACCGTGTAAAAGTGTAACATTCGGCAACATATACGCAAAGAATTGCAATGGTAGAGATCTGACTGAAGACGTCGAGAGCCACATGAGACTTCCCTTGCCATCTAAATCAAAATCAACATTAGTTGTATTCTTAAGTTTAAACCTGAAGATTCTTACACGGCGGTTAGTGCAAGCAATCCCGGAGCAAAGCTGGCAACAATGGCGGCTACAGGCGTGCCGTTGAGGCTTGTGCGACCGAGTGTTCTACGAACCCAACGGATATCGCTATTACTTGATAGAGCGAATAGTGTCCGCGAGGAGACGAAGACGTTTGTATTGCTGTGAGCAAATCAGTAAGGCGAGTTCATGAGATATACTCAGTGCTTACGCTGTGGTCCAAGCTGAGATAATGAACAGCGCATTCATCGCCTCTGCCAACCGCTCTGGCAATTTCCCCTTTGTAGATTTGACGGCAATGATAAAAGGAGAATCTCCATTCCCCAGCGTGGTCCCCGTTGTTGTGCCGTTTTGTTCTTGCAGGCTTTGATTGTTATAAGGAACGTTGAAACTGACGAGAATTGTCGAAATCACATAGAGAAAGATAGTGACTAGGTATGTCCATCTTGACGCCCATGGAAGATCCCTTCTGGGATATTTCGATTCACCAGCTGCGATGATAATGATTTCAACCCCAATATAAGCGTATCCTGCCAGTGTAATGCTAGACCTATACGCAAGTTCTATTATTTGTGGGTTTATTTGGGAGGTGACTGTCACCTACCAGATTCCTAAAAATGCCCCCCAACCTCCAGGTATGTCTAGATTTGTGTCTGGAGGCACATCCGAATAAAACCCCGAACTATTGTAACCTGGAGTAAACAAATACTCGCTTTCCCAGTATTCTGCATGGTTGCCATTGACTAGTATAGTATTAGCATATTAGAGTTTATTTCATCGGACTTCCTTACTAAAGATTACACAGATCATGACGGCCCACAGCATAATAACAACTGATAATTTGAACCATTTTACAATCCATTCTAAGGCACCATACCACTTCTGAAGTGAGCACTCAATTCGGTATGAAATAGAAATATGGTACTTACCCGAATCCCACCGTAGATATTCGAGCTTCCAATAGTAATCATGATTAAGACGAGAATGCCAGCGGTATGAGAAGCTTGAGGAAAATTGAACAGCTGGCTAGCTGTTACCAAAAGTGTGATGAAGCTCGTAGTATATGATAGCCAGTAGATAACGCCTACGGCAAAACCCAACGCTGGGTCAACATAACGTTGTGGGTATTCGAATATAGCGCCGGGTGTGCTTCGAATCGAAACCATTTCGCTCAAACATAGCATAACAGATGTGACCATAAGTCCAGCAACCGTATAAGCTATGACCGCTCCTAGGGATCCTGCCAATCCGATAATGACACCTGCGCGAATGAACAGTCCCATGCCAATCGTGGCAGATATGGCGATACCTGTTGAAGTGGTCAGACTATATAGGTTCGAAGAATTCAAGAGTCTTGCCCGTGATATGGGGCCGCAAAAGTGCCCGATCTAGCAATTCATTACTCATTAACCTCTTAAAGAACTTGACGCGCTCCGAATGATTTCCATTTGGAAGGATTTCGCTCATGATTCTGGATAGCAGGCTGAGCCTTGTGTGGCGATGAATCAATGACTACTTTGTTAAGTAGGGCTTGAGGGATTTCATAGGTAAATGCATCTGGTGCTGGTCGGTGATGGTTTTCTTGAATGATTGATCAAAGCACAAAGCAGAGGGCCAGAGAAAGATCAAATGTCAGATTTGTTAGTGTAACTCTGACAATAATTCTTCATGAGGCTGAAGCCATTCAGCTATTTCCTTTTGGACAGAAAGTCGCGATTCAGCTGAATGAAAGGGTGTGGCTGCCTTGCGAACTATCTGCCTCGTCCATGGATTGAGCAAGGTCATTATTGAATTCACTCCATGGGGGGGCCAAGAGCATGCCGTGCCATGATCAATGCCAGGTCCAGGGTATCAAGTACCCAGTATCCATCCAGCGAGCTTGCTGACCGAGGGATCTGGCCATCGTAAGGCGCATACGGTTGCTCATGCACATACATACATACATACATACATGATGTACCTATCTATGATAGACTGCTGCTTGGTCAACTATGGTGATACATACTGGTACAACGCAAAAGCGGTTCAACCGATCAGTCATTCCTGGTTGCTTTACCGTATGCTCGGTGCACACTTTATAGATAGCAAGGTTCATGGAACCCTTCTGGGAAAAGCTGCGTAAACACCCTTGCTACAACCCTCTATTTTGGGCTCTGGCTTCCAATGAGATAACGCCCAGGAAATGCCCAGAAAGAGTCCACTGCATGTAACCAACGCAACACAAGTAACCACTTTCATAGCGTTGGGAGCAGCATCACAGCTGTCCGTATGAAGGAATAGGGCGAGAAAAGACGGGAAAGTCGCGATGGACGATCTATGAGCAATCGGTGAGCAAGCGATGAGCAATCAGGTGTGTGCCATACTCGAGGTTTATCCAGATGGAGTGCCAAAATTCATCTGGAAGAAGAGTATGAGAGTATGAGTATAGCAACAGAAGTTGTCCTTGTCTATGGTGCCTTCCCGTGATGCTTCCCGTGATGGTGGAAAGACACTCGTCCGAGGGTTGGCCAGAGCTTCGAAGATTGATGCCTGTTGTGTTGCCCTTGTAAAGGAACCCCTACACACTCACTGCTGACCTTGTCTGTTTTGTAATCTTACCGAGAGCATTGATCCTAGGATGGACGTATCTGTAACTTTGCCGCATCACTGGACTTCACTGTGTCATGCTCTTCCTCTTATTTATCACCCTTGTGCCTGCCTGCTCTTCACCAACCTATCTATGTACATACATATCCACGAAACTCTGTCTTCATAGATTAGACTCCGAGTTGTGCAATACTCAACACCCCAAGACTCGATACTCAAAGACCGCTCGTGTCTTTCATAATCTCCACAAGTAAAGCATTCATTGTTGATTGAAAATCCGACATCTCAGTCTTTCTTGTTGTGTCTTTCATCGTCATTCACCTTCCAAACAGATCGCATACCACACCAACATCGCCTGTAGCCTCGCGAATCTTTATCGCGTGAATGGAAAAATGTCCTGTACGAGGCGCCGCAGATCACCGTTGAATTGTATATCAAGTCATAATCCACCTGAATCTTGAAGGTAAGGGATTTTTTGCATGCAATCAATATGGTAAGTCCTCATTGACGGGGAAGTACTGTAGTGGAATGAAAGGCAGCATTCGCTAAACTTCAATAGCCGCCGCCCGTCGACGATCTTGTAACTGGCCTGAAAGTATTACGTGACGTCGAAAATGCCACCGTTGAGTAAGTAATGTACGACTCCTTGAAAGTTTAATACACGACCCACTAACATTGTACTCACAGTGTTGTTGCTCTTCATGGTATTGGTGCACATCCAGATCAGACTTGTGAATTTCCCTTTAGATTCACAAAATAAAAATAACACGATCTAACGTCGTGTAGGGACCGACAAAGATGCCGAGAATAAAGATCAGTATATCAGTTGCCTTGAGGATAAGCGCATGATTCCAAAAGTCTTACCAACGGCACGCATCTTAAGATTTGGTTACAAGTCGCAGTGGTTTGGAGATCCAGTCGTTTCCACCTTGACAACTATTGGAGATAAATTGACTTATGCCTTGGAAGATGACAGACGTTCGCAGGTGATTGCACTCTCTTCATGAGAGATCGATTTATGGCTAACAAGTCTTAGAAATGCGAGGACAGACCAATCATATTTATCGCACACTGCTTCGGTGGTTTGGTTGTGTTGCGAGTAAGAGATCAACCGTTAAAAGTCTTTGGGATACTAATAAACCTATAGGCTCTAACGCATCGATTCCGCCATCACATTTTCGAGGCCACTGCTGGTGTGGTATTTCTTGGGACTCCTTTCCACGGAACGCATCAGTGGTTCCATGAGCAGCTGCCTAAGCTTGCTGGTTATCAGCATGATAACGTCAAAGAGAATATCTTACAGACACTAAATGGCGATAATCCGACCTTGATCGAGCTTGTGGACCATTTTTCCAAGATGAGAAGTCACGCTGGCAGAGCAGGTATGCCCAAAGTCGCATGTTTCTTTGAAGAAAAGCCATCGAAAGTAGGTCGAATTCTTGAAAATGGCAAATCGAAGGGTCCTATCATTTTTGATGATCGACGGGATCGGCAAGAGGTAGAGGCCGAAAAAATACAGGATATCGTTATTGTTGGAGAGCGTTCAGCATGTCTCGATCTTTCGAAAGGTGTCAAGAAATACGCTTTTCAGCGTGACCATTTCCATCTGAATAAGTTTGGTAGTCCCGATGAGGCAGATTTCAAGACTCTATCAGGTGTCTTGACACGGTTCGCGGAGTCAGCGACAGAAGAAGTGAGACCAGAGCTCAAGAGTATGACTCGATTCATCTTGAATTATTATTATTTGGTTTGCTAACATATGCTGAACAGATCGCCAAGATGGTCGACTAGCTTTACCACAAGCTGCTTTCAACGAGCTTGCATGGAAAGAGGCAGATGAATTTGAAGACTTCGATATGTCTGAATCAACAGAGCGAGTTCAGTATATCAGCTTCGCTCACAAGATGTTCGATAACCCTCAATCTTCTGGATTATCTTTGGACTGCAAGTATGCGTACATCCGCACCACACACGTTGTACGCATCTATAAACTCTCTGAAGTTGATAGAGCACACAAGCGTTCCAAGAATCCAACCAAAATACACGTTGAACTGAAGCCTGATATTCCAGAGAAACAATCCAAAAAGGTTTTTATTCGAGGCGTAAGTTTAGGACGAACCACGTCTGCCACTATCATTGACAACAACTGCTTTCTGCATCGCTTTATAGATGGGCCTAACTGTGCCTCCAAAGCCATTTTTGAGAAGCAAAGGGAGAACAACTGGGAGGCAACATGTGTGGCTATTTCGGAGACAACGAAGGATGGCGACCTTGTTCTCGTTGCCATCGGACTCAAGAATTGGATTGGCACGCATCAGGGACGAGTCGAACTTTACAGTATTTTGCAAAACGACTGGAACCAGATCTCGAAGATCAAGGTAATGGATATCAAAGATGGGGCGACTGGAAAATCAGATTCTCCACGAACCTTGAACTTCTCTTTGGACGGCGCGATTCTAGTCTGCACAACGACCGTTAGCAACCAAATTCATGGATGGAGGCTTCCTACAAGAGACAAGCCTGGAACACTTGAACACCTTTGCGAGACGAGCAGGCAATTTGCAAAGGTAAGTTCTTTCGACGAATTGATTTAGCGCCTCTGAGCTGACACAACTTCAGGGCATGAACGCAGACGGCATTACATCCGCATCGACATTTTTGACCTCGAGCGGTAGACCTTATGTTCTCTGTACGACTTCCCCATCATCGGAACGCGAACGCAGCGAAGGACATGAATGGACATTCATATCACCCCTCACGAAACCTTTTCCACCGTGGGAATCCAGTGCGTTTCACTGCTTCTTACAAGTGCAGCGACAAGAGAGCGCGCACCGCCACCTCCATGGCTCAGCCATCTCACCGCAGGGTAATCTCGCTGCCCTACTTGACAAGCAAGGCCACATATTGTTCATTCCTTTAGAAGCCAATCCATCTGGCGGAGTGCTATCGTCCACCCACACCCACCTTGCTCGTGTTGGCCTAGGCAACAATGTCCCATCAATGATTGCTATTCATTTTAACGATCAGGGTACAGAGTTGTACGGTATCAATCGTGAAGGAAAGATCGTTGTAATTGGGTTTCCGAATGCCAGTGCGGCAATGCCCCTCCCTGCGCTCAGGAAAGCGTCGGAGCCCAGTGGTATATATGTGAGGTCGACGACATCTAAGGTCGAGAGTAGTAGCAGTGGAAGTAGCGAGCGTAGCATTTGGTCGAAGTTTGTGAAGAGAAGGCCAGGAGACTTTTGAGAGCTTTTGTGAATAGAAAATCATATTGTCTATAGATCCCTGGCACCTTTGTAACCAATAGAATCAATAATATTCGTTCGGTTAAAAGTTTGCCGGCATGAGATTTGTAGCGTATGTATTTGTAATTTTATAGAGATCAAGAGATTGAGCAGACGGTTAGAAGCCGTGGTACGATACCGATTATCAGCAAAATGTCTTGGCTGATTCGTTTTCGTGATAACAGGATATGCCTCATTGTGTTTCGGAAAACATGAATATTTCCTTACCCCTCTCTACATGGCATACTACTCGGAGTACAGTACCTTGTCTAGAAACACACGACCAGTAGTATATCAAAGAACGGTACCTTTTTCTCGCCTTGTATTTCTTGTTTTAACGACGTGAGCATGGTCGTTCATAGTATTTACTGTGCCATATGGTGTGGGCACGGCCAACCCCCCGGACAATCAACATGCATGCTGCTTATGCGACGTCATCACAAGATGTACCAATCCTTGACCACAACAACAAAAATCCCTGATTCGAAAAAAGGCATCGTGATATCTCACAATCCCATCCAGATCCCAATAGCAATCTTTCCTCTTATTAGTAATTAGGCTCCGTTAATATAGCATCATTGCTGCAAGACACTACCGGAGGTAGCTTTCCGCTCGAACCAAGTGCACTCCCATCAACGCTGTACTACGTACATATTCGCATGACGCCTCTTGCACAGCTACATACGTGGAGGTTTCTTTAATGTGCCGGCAAATGATAACTCTCGGCTGCTCCCGAGACAATCCACCGAGGAACCATGTCCGGATAACCTTCTTCGGCAGAAACTGGGGGGGGTGGTAGGGTTTATGGCGGAGACAGAACACTTGATATGACGATCTCAAGTTGCCTTCTAGATCATGAGAATAGGATTAATGGGCTGATTTCAAGGGTTTATCCCCAGGCGAGAAAACATACGGACTGTGTTCTCTTAGATCTCCGAATTCATATTCGAAAACGACGCGTACAACAAGGTTTACTTTGACTTGAGTGCAGTCCGAGCCTTGTCCTGGATAACTTGGCTGAAGGCTGTACATGGTATGTCTTGCAAGATAGCTACAAAGATGTAGCTCTCAAGATCCTGTGGGTATATATATATGTGAGTAGTATGCTATCTCTCAAGAAAGCCCATCTCCAGGACATTAGACTCATTTATTGGGCATTTTTTACTTGCAGTCATGTATCTTCCAAGCCCTTCAACAGCGATCCTACTACTCTCAAGTATATCAGCCGCCGCTACTGCATCCACACAACACCCCATTGTCGCAAAGCGGCAGAATTCTACCACAGCAGCATGTAACACAGCAGTCCGTCTTCCTTCCTCCAATCTTTATCTTAACTCCCTTCAAAATACTGATGCTTTGCAGTGCTCACAGCTAGCAAGTGCCTTACCCTCCAATGTCCACTTCCCTGGCAACGGAAACTTCACGGTATGGGATGCGAAACAACAAGAGGTGGTATCTGCATGCCGCGTGTTTCCTAGCACCACCGACGAAGTCGTCCAAATCATGGGCGTGCTTCTAGATAACTGGTGCAACTTCGCTGTGAAGGGTGGTGGCCATGCACGCAACCCCGATGATTCCGTGTCCGTGGGCGGTGTCACCGTTGATATGGCAAACTTCAAGTCCATTGAGATAGCGCCAAATCGCACGTTGGTCAAGCTTGGTAGTGGACATACGCTCTACACACTTTATTCCGGTCTCGAAAAGTATAACCTGACAACGACGGCTGGGAGATCGGGTGGTGTGGGTATCGGTGGCTATGCGCTCGGAGGAGGCTTCTCGAACCTCTCACCAAAATACGGCTTAGGCATTGACAATGTCTTTGAGTACGATGTATGTTCACGAACCCTTGAACAGGAGATGCTTTGCTCACGCTACCGTAGTTGGTTCTTCCAAATGCGACATTAGTCACTGTCAATCAGTACAATCATCCAGATCTGTACTTCGCACTTCGTGGGGGTATGAGCAACTTCGGTATCGTAACCCACTACACGATGAGAGCAATCCCTCAGGGGCAGATGTTTGGTGGGAACGTGGCGTACACGGCCGACAAGCTGGATGCAGTTGCGGCAGCAGCATATGAGCTTACTACTAACACGAACGATACTTCTTTCTCCTGGTCCTATGGCTATGGCTATGATCAAGATTCAGATTCGTTCTCAATTTCCTTGGTCGAGGCTTATTTGCAACCAATTACGGATCCACCAGTATTCCAAACTCTGAATTCAATCGAGCATGAATCAAGCAGTCTTCGTATCGACTGGATGAGCAACTTCTCAGTAGAAACCGCTGATGCCACGCCAGACGGTGGCCGGTACGTATTCTTGGTCACCCACAATTATATGATTCGCAGTCTTTGACTAACTTGCGCAGTAATTTGTTTGCTACGGTAACATACTATCCTTCAGCTAGCTTAGATCAACAAGTGATGCAAATCATGGCAGAAGAGATTCAATCCATCAAGAACGTATCCGGATTCTTCCCGAATGTCATTTCTCAGGCTTATGCTGCGGGAGCTATTGCTGCTGGCAAAGAGAGAGGAGGCAATGCTTATGGTATCGACATTGACGGGCCACTCACTGGTAAGTCAAGTATTGCGCTGCATGTATATAAGTGAAATGTTGACCAATTCCAGTTATTCTCCTGACTGCTGTGTGGGATAATGCCGAGGATGATGATGCTTTATATGCTTTTGCTAACAGATGGATTGAGAGAGCTAAGGCAGCCTCAGTGGATGCTGGCAAAGATTACAGATGGATGTACATTAATTATGCGTACACGTCGCAAGATCCTTTCTCAGGTTATGGAGAAACGAACAAGGCCAGGCTGAAGGCAATCCAGACGGCTGTTGATCCACAAGGTGTCTTTACATCTTATGGGTTGGTCAAGGGTTACTTTAAGCTGAACTAATTTGCGTCTGCTATGGAATCAGTTTAAGTTTTTCATTGGAACTGAATGCTGCACGTGGAGTCTAAGATGTAAGGTCCATCAAATAGTTAAAAAGAATGCATCCTCTCCACCTAGCATGATATCTGCTCTATCTGTCGCGGCATACGGAAGTACTGGGACAATGAAGAGCTAAGTGATTCCCCGGCCCTTGTTCTGGGAAAGTCTCTAGCAACAGCGGGTTCAAGCCATAAATGCCTCCAAATATGGCGGTGAACAGAGGAAACTTGAAATTCAGAGCGACAACGGCAGGAAAATGATACATGCCATGTCCAAAGTAATCCAGATAAAGAATTAAGCTTTCGTCGGTCCGCCATACGCAGGCCTCATAGGTATCTGACAGACGCTTGTACCGCTCCTCAAATGAAGGATTCGTCACAAGTTCTCGAATTGTGGATCGCGCTTAATGTTGGGGTTTCATAGCTACCTAGTTTATCAATCGTTTATGAGTGGGGTCTCAAGACAGTACGAGGGGCAGTGGGTCAGAAAAGTATAATGAACATATCCTTTCTGTACGTAATGATCGTAGAGTGGGTATAAGAGCAGGTGAGTAGGAGAGGCAGAACACATAGATGATATTCTTATAATATCTCATACCTGAGTCTGCAATTCCCAATTCCAATTTCAACATTCAGAACTGTGTTAAGCATCAATTCAAATCATAACTCACCAATCTCTCTTTATAATACAACGAAGATCAGTATGGGTAGATACGTTGTCAATGGGGTCGGTGGCAACATCGGACGCATCGCTGCCGATTATGCCCTAGAAAATGCTGGTCCAGACGACAAATTCGTTTTCACCAGCACGAAGCCTGATGCCATTGCGCCCGAGACCCTTAAGTTCTGGGCCGGGAAGGGCGTTGAAGTTGCCCATGTCAACTTTGACGATGTATCCAGCATGGAAAAGGCATTCAAAGGCGCCGACGCCATCACAGTTATTTCCACATGGTTTCTTGGCGACAAGCGCCGCGCACAACACAAAGCTGCTATCGACACCGCCAAGGCCGTTGGTGTCAAGCGTGTCTGCTACACATCCTTCGTAGGTGCAGATCTCGAGAAGGACATTCCTTTCCTTCCACAAGACCATCGCTGGACCGAGAAAGTCCTTCGTGAGTCTGGGCTTGAATACAACATCCAGCGCAATTACCTCTATGGCGACAATCTCTTCCAGCACTTCTCTCCATCCTGGAAGTTCTGCGGCAACAAGTGGTACAACAACAGTGGTGGAGTTCCCACCGCATTTGTTTCGCGAGAGGACTGCGGTCGTGTTCTGGGTGCATTGTTGCTCGGCAAAGGCGAACCAAACACCGTTTACGCCGTCTCCGGACCAGAGCTCATCTCTGATAAGGTCATCTATGAGGCTATCTGCAAGGAGATTGGCATTAAGGGGGAATATATTGAGCTCACCGACGCAGAGCTGTACAAGCATTGGGAAGAGGGACATGGACTTCCTAACTCGGTCTATGGAGATTTCTCAAAGACGCCGATGAAATTGTGCAGTCATGATTTGATTTCTTGTGGGGAGGTGGTGAGAAGAGGCTTGATGTCTGAGATCACGGATACTGTGGAGAAGCTAACGGGCCGCAAGCCAACGCCAATTCTGGAGCTACTGCCAAAGTATAGCGCTTTTCTCAAGGAGACAAACCAGTAGATATATTTGTTAGCTGTAGCCTGAAATACTATGTCATAATTCATCAGTACAAGATCAAGTATAAAAATATTTGCTGAATGAGAAGATAGATCAGTTCTTAGCAGATATAGATTTAACTAGCATAAATCCTTTTGACTTTTGATATAATATTCAATTGACTACTAGAATGTCTGTAAACGAACAATTAAACCAAAGGGGAAGAATAAAGCTAAGCACAGCCCAGAGAGAAAACAGATCCCAACAGTTCTTCCATCATATTTCAGACACCGCTATCAATATCTGGATTCTGCATAAGGTTTGGAGTGTTCAGATAATCATCAAAGGCTTTGCAGGTATCCATGATCGTTGTCGGTATATTGCCGTATTGAATATCGTATGGACGTTCGAGGATATTCATGAAAAGACCATTGGAGAGATGCCTAATACGTACAAAGATCAGCTTGCAGTCCCAGTCCCAGTCCCGGGATTTAGATTTGGGTATACTAACCATGCGTTATGGCAGTGGAAAGGCCAAATACCCGGATTGTCTGCTTCAAATTGCAAGACAAGATGACCAAGAGGTGGGATTAACGCCACGTCTCGACTCTCTGGATTCTCAGGGTTGACTATTGTGACGCCGTCCCACTCTCCTGGTCCAACGTTCAACACTTGCATATTGTGTCCGTGGAGATGCATAGGCTCAATCATATGTCAGCTACATTTTTACAAGATACATAATGAATCAGAAGACTTACATGATGCACAGCAGCAGTATTGTGGACATTTAGACGGATAACTGTGTTGTTACCAAAGTCAACGGTAGATTGATTTGTAGGAAAGACGAAAGGCACCTCCATGGTGTTGTTTTCGAATTGTGCCAATGCCTCCAGCAAGACTGGATGATTGTAGTTGCCCTTGAAAGAAACCTTGTTCATTTCCCATTTTGGAGACCCGGTCTCAAAGCCGTTTGCGTCAGTTTCATTCAAATGTCGCTCAATGGTGATATCATAGGTAATGCTTGGGTCTGAAACTGGTCTCGAGAAGACAGGCTTCGTGATCGAAAGAGGGTCCTAGATAGTAGTTAATTCAAAATTTAACACAAAAAAAAAAGAACTATCACTTACATTAGTACAATTCTGGGAATCTGTGATTGGGAAAGGATTGCTATTTGGAGGTATATTCGAGACAGAATTATTTGCCTCCGTGTGGTAATGAACCACTCCAAGGCCCTCAGTGATTCCCTGCGCTGGGTGATATGGTTCATCAGGCTTTCTGGCACCGCATCCAACTATGCTTGAGATTCTCGATCGCATGAAATAGGTCTGACTGGCATCCTGGTTTGCCTCAACTAGGACATTTGTCCTCTGTCCAATCTGGGGAGAGAATTAGCAAAATCTCCGAGAACATGTTGATGGACTGCTTACTCCAAGTGTCACTACATCGGTTTCATATGGTTCTATATCAACGAAATCGTTAGCAATGACTGTCAATTTGTGATTATCAATACTGAAGTAGATGATTCCATCAGCACCAGTGTTGATCAGTCGAAGTAAAGTCGTTCTTCCCGTCTTAATCTGGAATTGGGCAAGACCCGCATGAGAATTGCAAGGGTTATCTGTCTCAACGAAGCTACAATCGTAATCATTTTTGCCATCGATAAGGCTGTTGTCAGCCGCTGGCACAAATTTCGTGAAATTATCAGCTGTGCGATCATCGCTGACCACTGGCAATGGTTAGCCATATTTTAGATAGAACTATTGCAGAAGAATCCTTACCTCCTTCAAGAATGTCATAGTACTCTTGATGGAAGTCTGCTACTGTTAGCAAGAGCAATATGTCCAGTTTTCCATAGGCCAACGTACAGTCGCCTAGCATTATGGGGAGTAGCTCGTCATGATCTTGAGTGATGTTTGGGTGGCGTGGTCCTCGTATGATCATGGGCCCGAATAGACCTCCAACAGATTGGCCAGAGTAATGGGAGTGATACCAAGAAGTGCCAGGGTTATCAGCCTTGAATATGTAGCTATGCAAGGTCAGAAAATAATATTGGATCTTCTCGGAGAAAACTCACGTGAAACTATGTCCTGGTGGGATTGGGCAGTTATGTACAGATGGGACGCCGTCTTCCCATGTCGTATTTGTTTGCAATAAACCGTGCCAGTGAATGGAAGTACCCTCGGCTGGACCAGTGATATTGTTGAAGACAGTCACTACGCCATATTCAGTAAGTTTCCGTCGAAGCAGATTTAAGGATTTCAAATGAAAGAATATAAGCTCAAGTAAAAGTACCTTCGATTTCATCTCCGAGATTTGCATAGATAGGTGGGCCAGGGAACTGGCCATTGACAAGAATTACTTCTTTAAAATATCCGTCTGGAGCTATCAACCCTCTTGCCAGAGTGAAATCGAGCTTAACCGTCTGGCCTGTTGCTGGGGCAGCCACAGCAGGGTTGATAGTGAGAGAGGTGACACTGGAGGTGAAATCAAGAGCGTCAACCCCAAAGTTACGTTGTAGGGACGACTCTGTGATCAGAGGAGCATCCAAAGTTCCGTATATAGAGGCACTATTGACTCCATGTCAGCAGTGATATATATCTTAGTGAAGAACAGAAGTATACCCATTTGTTTGGTTCTGCGTCAAATCTGCTGTGAGGGCTAGCGCACCAAGTACAAAAGACGATAACTCTACCATTATGAAGTGAAAGGACTTCAGTGCTTGATTTCTACATAACTCATGAGTGGTGCTAGTCAAGTATTTGTAGTATAACCAAGATATCATGAACTTCAGATAGCATCACCTACTGACATGATATGACTTACCAGTTTCAGGTCACAAGCATCTAAGTCTATTGCTGAGGTGAGCCGTACTGCTGCGCAAAGACTTCAGAAATGAAGTATTTGTTGCTTGACGAAGCATTCTAACTGTACATATACACCATTCGTATGCCATTTCGCTTGCTTATCGGAGGTGTCACCGGAATAGGTAGAGAGTGTTCGTATGGATGTTCTCGTTGATTTTGTGAGTAAGGTCAGTCAAGGTAATCAGGCTCTCAGCTGAGAGAGTCCAGGTAAGATATGTTACGTTGCTATAGAATTATTTACTGCTGCGAAACAGATATACAACGTCAGCAAGGGATTCCGACAAATGCTGCGCCTTGGTAATCCTCAATATTGAAAGTCGCCGCATTTTTTCGAAGAAGTTTTCGATTCTTCGTAGTCTCAGTATGGTTTATTGGGCTCCTAGGGCTGACAAGATAGGTGACTGGTTGGTTCCCCTTCAGTGTTGAGGAATGAATTTATGATGTGCATCGTTTAGCATCTGAATTTCAACTTACTAATCCGGTTCGATGTTGCTCAGTTGGGACAACCTAAACGCCATGCGACATGCAGTCATCGTTTCCTTTGCCCGATGTCCATGGTCGAGCAATTGTGCTGCTGCACATTATTTATACATTCCCGATATTACGGCTCTGTGCCTTATGACGTTACAATATCGGATGCTCTTCCAGCTCGTATATAAGCTTTTAATGGATTGGACGCTTCTTGACTTACTATAGGTCATCTTCAAACGCTTTCTGTTGAGTACACAATATTGCGGAGCACTGAGCCACCCAGGTCGTAATCATTTCATGTATTAATGTCCACTGGTGACACTTTTCTTTGTCAAACGTGGTATTGCTAAGAGTTGGAAGCCAAGAAGAGTGTAATGAGGGAAAGAAGAATCAATAAATTGTAGATAATCTTCACAAAGCTTGAGATATCTCGTTGATAGCCAAGTTGTCCTGGTCAAACAAGTCGATGTCAGTATATGGATTGCCAACTGTAATTACCATTCTGTATTTTCAGTGACATCAGCTATAATCCCAATTCATAGACCTAGACGCCACAGACTCCAGTTCACAGAGAACATTATAGCCTCAACCAATTGGCTTTGCCTTCTTCTTTTTCTTCTTCTCGCCGCCCTTTTGGAAGTCCCTCCAACTGCCAATTCTCTGTTCTCTAGTCGCCTCCCAATCCTGTTCGTGTTTCCTTTTCTTAGTCCTAGCCTCAGCCTCCTCATCGGCTTTCTTTTGCTCTCTACCTTCCTCTTGCATCTGAGCCTTCACTTGTCTCCTTCTTCTATGCTCATTATCAATCAAAACCATCTTCGTCTTTTCTCGCCAATCCTTTGCAAACTGTTCGGTCCTTAATTCGGGACTATCTACCGTCCACTTGTTCTCTCGGATTAGTAGCATGCGTGCATCGGCAATAGCTTCGTCTAAGCGCTCTCGATGCTTCTCATCCATAAGTTCGGTCTGCGCTTTCTTGAGGCGATCAAAGGCGTCGGGAGCCTGGGGATTGCTAGTCTTATCCGGATGGATCAAAAGAGATTTCGTGCGATAGCATTTTTTGATATCAGATTCGGGAACTCCAGGCTGGAGATCAAGCACGGCGTAGCTGTAAGGGGTTAGTAATTCCCAAGATACATCAGTCATCTCCAGAACTTACGCATCTAGCCTGAAAGCCTTCAGAATACGATCGATTTCTGCATCCTAAGAGAATTCCATTAGCTGAGTCATAGGTCGTATAAGGCTGCTGCTCACCTTATTGAACTCCTTTGCTTCGGATTCAAGGGCATCCAATGCAGCGAGATCATCATCATCAGCTTTTACTGTGGTTGCAGTCATGGCTCACCAGTGGGATCAGCTCACACTATGGTGAGTGTAGGGGTGAATAAAGTTGTAGATTGTTTGTTGTGATGGATTGCGAAGACTTGGATGACGAGGCTGTCGCGAATATGAGATAACGTCTTATCGGTATCACTCGTGCCTCAGGTTTTAGCTCTTTACGCGGGTCAAGACTAAGAGCAAGCACGACGCGTCCTCGTCGCGTTCCCCGACAACAAATTATTGACACAGCCCAACTCCAAACGTCAAGAACAACCACAATACACAATGTGTAAGTTCATGATATTACAGTTTATTGTTTAACATACTAACAATCATAGCATATAGCGGAGGAGGATACAGTGGCGGCGGTGGCTACTCGACAACTTCCTATGGTGCACAAGGTGGAGCAGATGGTGGCGGCTTCATGGACAATGGATATGGATCTCAAGGTGGGAGCCAAAACAGCCCAGGAGGAGGAGGAAAGGTATGCGCTGCTGCATCTATTACATCGTTGTCTGGGAACTTATTTGGCATAGACATATGGCAAAGATACTCTCCGTCCATGTACGATCAAGCAACTTATTGACGCCGAACAACCACATCCAGACGCAGAGTTCAAGATCGATGACACCGAAATCACTCAGGTACTTTCCAAACTCAGTCCAAGATTGGATTGCGATGCTGATAAGTGCAGGTTACCTTTATCGGACAAATCAATAGCATCTCGCCGCAACCAACCAACATAACCTACAAAATCGACGACGGTACCGGGCTCATTGAGGTAAAGCAATGGGTTGACACGGACAAAGAAACAGTTGGCAAAGAAGATCTTCAGGAGGGCAAATATGTCCGTGTATGGGGACGCCTTAGAACCTTTGGGAACAAGAGACATGTGCCAGCCCATGTGGTTCGCGCCATTACCGACGAGAACGAAATCAACATGCATCTCCTCGAGGCTACATATGTGCATTTGTATCTCACTCGTGGCCCGCCAGAGAGCCTGAGTGGCGGCGGAGGCGCCGCGGGTGGAGATGGCATGTTCGTGGAGCAAGATGGACACTCAGGTGGAAACTCGGCGCATAGATTGCCCAACAGTGTGTCTGCGACAGGACGAAAGGTCTTCCAGCACTTGCTAGATTCCCCGCAGACCATGGAGGGTTTGCATGTAAATAACCTTGCTGCTGCCTTGGGAATACCTGTGAACGATGTCTTCAAAGCGGGTGATGAGTTACTCTCAATGGGTCTTATTTATCCTACTGTTGATGACGAGACATTTGCTGTCTTACAAGTAAATTAAGTTGGGATTATACTTATGATTGGGTTGGGCGTTTAAGGCTGTCACGATAGCTCAATTTCAATTATGTAATTTTATTGTCCACTTCAAAGAATGTGTTTCATTTCGATTGGTTGGTCATATTGTTAAAGAAAAGAAAAAGCAGGAAAAACAGCAAGCATTACGCAACCAGTCCAAACTCGGGAAATCAGTCGTGGCCATGTCAATTTAGGACCTTTGTATTCAATAGCAATTTAGTTTCTTCCGCCGCCAGCAATCTTCAATCTCTGAATCTAAATCTGTACGCCTGGAAGACCTAAGCAGATTTGGGTGTTTCTCCTAAGGTAGTAACACCACCCTTGAGGTTCGAGGAACCCGTAATGATGGTATTTTGCGGCTCACGAACCATGATATTGAGAAGGATTGGTTTTTCGGCGCGCTGAATGGCAATATCTTTCTTATGCTCAAAGCCGAACTTACTGTAGTACGGAACGTTTGAAGCAGCGCTGCTCTCAAGATATGTTGCTCTTCCCTCAGCATCGGCCTGTTACATCACGGCAATTAGTTATGATCAAGGACATGCATACAGCGTTTGCTAGATATTGTTTGTGGCAAGTGACGAGAGAAGAAACGAGACAGTACGGAGAGACTTACCACTTTGGTCATGTGCTGGATGAGCTTCTTGCCATATCCTTTTCCTTGAGAGTGAGGCTTGGTACCAATGTATACGAGATAATAGGAATCATCGTCGCGCTCACCCATAACCTCATGCTTGGTATCATGCAAGAGGGGAAGAAACTCGGAGTAGAAGCGGGCCTTGCCCTCGCGTGAGAGCTTATAGTAGAGACGCCACATCCCACTTCGAATCAAAGTCCACCAGTCATCCATGTTCTTCCCTGGAGGCATCCTGTATCTGCGATTAGTTCTATCCCCGCCGCTTCAATGATGATGATAAACCATACCAGAGAGCAACGGCATCGTAATCGGGACCGATGGTCGTTACAATCCCCTTGTAGCAGTGAGCAGCTGTAACATAGTTGAGAATATCAACATGAAGCTTCCACTTGTAATCTTCAGAATACTTGGCCATGTCATCAGTATCAATAAAGTACCTGGCAACCTCATCTGCAGCGAAGGCTTCAGCAAGACATTGCGCAGCGGCCTTGTACTCAGAGATACCAATGACACGAACCTCCTCTGAGGTAGCATCGGTTGAAATGCTCTTCTCGACATTTGGGAGACTGGACTTAGTTTTGGTAATAGTTTCCGCCATGATGTTCAGTTTCTGTTTCATTATTAGAGAGTCGTCAAGTATATATCACCGGGAATAACGGACAGGCCGGATGATTCTCAACTTCTCTTGTGGAATCTCCCGTATGCTGTTTCGAGAGCTGGGACCTCGATACTGTTTCGTATCGAGATGGGAAGCGTAAGCAATTAAGACACTGGCGTATATCAACCGACATCAATGTTGAGATCCTGGGGTTTCTGGTGATGCAGAAGGGGAGTGACGACGGAAATAGGTGTCCGACGTCTAGTAAGTGGGAAGGTTGATGGTTTGATGGGGCTGCTCTTTCTTTGGGAGTTGAAATGAAGATTGATTGTTCGCGGGATGTTGTGCAACGAGATTGAATGTTTGTGTACTGGAGTTTATAGACGCCTCTTACAGCGTATTTGGGGCTGATTGAAGGAGATATACGTATGGTTTAGGAGAGAGAGAGGTGTGGTATCAGTGTTAGACTAGGAACGTGGGATGGTTAGGGAAGGGTAGGATTATGTAGGTGTACAAGGACTTGGAAGACTGTGTCAGTGTGCCCAGTGTGTGTTCATTGAGTGTGCAGCAGAGATACGAGTACGGTAAAGCTTCGTAAGTACCTGGGGAGTAACGACGTAAGGTAATCCATAGATAGATAGTCATTGTCGCCTGACTCCACTCGGGAACCTAGAGCGCCATCGTGGGATGGGCGTCTGCTATCCGAGCCTACCCCCATTCATTTCGCTGATAGAGGAACGTTGGTTCGGTCTGCGTAATAATCGCCAATCATTTGCCGCTTCGCTCCGTTTCATTTCTCATAAGATACTTAGTGCTCACTCAATCTTTGTTGATGTGCCCTTTGAAGAGACTCGGTATGACCTTGGACATTGGCTTTCGATTTGCTATCAGAGTCTGGATCAAACACATCGGCTGCATTGCTGTGCGGAAACGTGCACACCGTCATTCAATTCAAGTGATCATGAAGATGGGAGAGGGTGCAGCGCAGAGTGAGAGCATGCAGAGGGTACCTTGATTGCCGTCACGCTTCTCGCTTGCTTTTCGTGGGGCCTCCGTCCGCCTGGACATTCTTATTGAGGTGTAGCCGACAGGACCCCTCCTAGCAGCGCGGACCATCTCCGTTGCCGTAAGCTCAGTTGGTCAAGGTACAATCGCCGACAAAAAGGTCGCCTATTTGGTCAGTGATAAGAACATGGTGAATATCGGATATGTGTAAATTAGAAACAGGCTAACGAACGCAAAACCCAAACTTTCGAAAGGAAACAGAAACTTTCGTAGTCGGATTGTCATCAAGTGCAGACGATTGACGATGATGAGTTGTCCCAACGGCCTGCTAACGCCGGGGCTCACTGTGATGATGAAAGGGTGAGTTGGGAAATGCCGAATGGAATGTCTGCGTCTTCGGAGGATCTGGAAGGGAAAAGAAAGGGACAAGGAATGAGCAATTGCAGCGAAGTTTTTGACCTACATATCTCTGTGACATGTCAAACTGTACGAGGACCCCCACATGGACACCCACGCTGACTTGCATGAAGTTGCAGCAATGATCACGAATGAAATCTGTTCTTACACACAGTCAAAATACTCCCAAATTCGCTTTTGAACACCTTATGCTTGGGTATATTATCTAAACACTTGTAACCTGAAAGTATAACATTACCTCCAGGCCAGACGCATCTCATGCAACCGCTTCCACTAGCTTGCGCATTGTATTATACAGAACTCTTCGAAGTTTCGCTCGGGTAAATTTACATTCTGCGAATCTGCTGCTCATTTTCGTACTTCTCTAATCCAGAATCCAGGTGCTCCCACCATTCGAAAAGGAGAGTGTTGCAGATGAGCTTGAACCAGGGAGTGAACTTGAGCTTTGGATCCTCAAACATCTCCTTGAGCTTGGGTGCGCTAACGTAGGCTGTGTCGCGGACTTCGTTGAGATTGGGCTCGATATCAACATCCGCCTTGATGAACAAGATGTAGTCAACTGTGCATATGTTAGCAAATTGGTGCGACCACTTCTTTGGCAATGTGACATACTCTCGTGCTCGCCCCACTTTCCATCGCTGGGAGCCTTGTAGTGTATGCGGGTGAGGAAATGGAAGTCTTCGATTGGGACCTGGGATGCCTTGATACCAAGCTCGTGGTCAAGCTTGCGCTGCGCAGCTCTCTTGACTCCCATCACAGCCTCCGAAAGCTCAGCACCACCTTCTCCTGGAATACCAAGAGGGTGGGAGCAGCAAGTGTTGGTCCACATATCTGGGAAGGTGATCTTCTCCGTCGCCCTTTGTTGAAGAAGAAGTTCATTCTTAGAATTGAAGAGGAACACAGAGAAGGCGCGGTGGAGGAGTCCCTTGTCGATGTTGGTCATCAAGTGGCCTATAGCAATGTCAGGATCCATATCCCTATATAAACCAGTGCCCCGGGCCCCAATTCAAAAACGTACAGATCTTCTTGCTAAAATTCCCAATTGGCTTGTCATCATCATCGAGGACAATGCAGACCTCATCCATCAATCTGATTTGCTCCTCATCATGGCCGTCCAATGCAGTTGATGAAGTGTCGATATCAGGAAACAATCGCAAGATGTTGTCGGCGGTAATTCGCTCTGTAGAAGTAGTAGTCGTCGTAGCAGTGGCAGACATGATGGGCGCAACGATATTTATGTAGGAAGAGGTGGTGGGATGAGAAATGCCTCAGCTTGTGTTGGTGGAGCTGCAATTTAATCGCTCAGGGACAGAGGCGCGCGACAGACTTGCGGCGGTAGAAGACCCGAAGAAGCGTCCCCCAATTGTGGTTGCTGCAGCGAGACCGCCCCTGCCTGCTATCGGTGAAAAAAGAGGCGGAACGTTCCGCCACTGGAGCTTAAGCCTTGTCAAAATAATCTGAATTTCCTCGAAACCCACCCATCATCGATATCAAACACCATCCAAATTCTCACAACTTCGTATACGCAATTATGGCGAAAACAGGACGCAAAAATCGCACAAAGAAGCGCGCAGACCCGCTGTCTAAGACTGTCAAACCGCCCTCTGACCCCGAACTTGCAGCTCTCCGCGAGCAGAAGGTGCTACCCATCTTGAAAGACCTGACAAGTGCAGACTTGAAGGCACGAAGTGCCGCAGCCACTGCTATCAGCAACCTCATCGAAGACACACGAACCAGAAAGCTTTTATTGCGGGAGCAACTTGTGCGAATTCTTCTCGAGCAGACTATTACCGATCTTGGCTTGGAGACCAAAGCAGCCGGGTGGGGTATTTTGAGAAATTTGGCGATTGAGGAGGAGGCCGACTTTTGCATTCATCTTTATAGGCAGGATATCTTGACTGCAATTGAGGGCATCATTAGAAATGTGAGTATAATTATTATCAATGGTGGGCTTGAGACATGTGCTGATGGATTTCTATCAGATTATTGAAGTCTTTGAGAACCAAGATTCGCCATTTGCCAAACTCCCAAAGGCTGAACAAGATCTCGTATGGAACCTTACAACTTCCGTTGTCAGTTTGCTCTCGTCTCTCTCTGAAGCGCAAGAAGAAATTGTCACATCCATCTCCAATCTGCCAACTATCCTGAACTTTCTCTTCGGTCTGCTCAACATTGAGAACATCCCTCAGAGCTTATATGAAGATGCACTGGTCTGCCTTATTGCTCTCGTGGAAGAGAACAAGCCAATTGCTAAGCAGATTTCTGAGAATGAAAACTGGCTTCAAGGGTTGATGGGTCTGCGAACTACTGGGGGTATGAAAGCAGTAGCAGCTTGCGGAGTTCTCCACAATATGTTCACCGCGTTGCAATGGTTCGAGCATAATACACCCGTAAATGGGGCATCTGATGCTGCTCTTATCCCCGCCCTTATCGATAATTTGGGTCAGGCTCATGCAAATGGAGGACATGCAAATGAACAAGGCTCAAACGCCAGTCCCGAACAGGTTTTACAATTGGCTCTTGAAATTACGGCCTCTATAGCTACTAGCCTGCAGGAGGCTTTGGAAAACGGCAGCCGTACAGAGAAGGAGTTTGAAGGCTTCGGCGACGAGACCAACATGGAGGACGACGTGGCTTCAGGTGACGATGAAGATGGCGAAGGTGAGGGCGAAGAAGAGGAGCACGAGATGAATGATGAGGAGATTGATGCGGATATGGAGATGATCGCCGGTGCCGACTCAGATGCGGATGACGATGATGATGCTCCAGAAGACCACCAAACTCTTGATCTTTTGATACGAAAAGCAGCACCTGTGGTCTTGTCAATCATTAAGACTACGAACATGGAGAATATTGAGGATACATCCACATCTTCATATGCATTGTCAGCCTTGAACAACATCGCATGGACTGTTTCTAGCATCGACTTTGCCTCGGCAAAGCACCTTACAGGATTAAAGAAGGCATGGTCAGCAATCGCTCAGCAAACCTGGAACGAGATTGTTTCGCCTGTGCTGGCTTCGAACACAGCAGATATCGCCTTAGCATCCACCATCACCAGTCTAGCTTGGGCCATTTCCCGAAGTGTGCATGGACAGCTTCAGTTACAACCAGAGGAGCATCGCAAGTTCATGGCCTTGTATCAAGCTTCAAAGAGCCTGCCTGCACCAGCGACAGATTCGAAAACCCTCACCGAAGTAGATGATGCTTTCCAGGGCCTTGGTGTTAAATGCATTGGCGTTCTTGGCAGACTTGCTCTTGACCCAGCGCCTGTTGAGCTCAATCGAGAGATTGGTATTTTTCTTCTTACTATCCTTGCAGCTTTGCCGGAAACAAAGCCAGCAGATGCAGTAGAGGCCCTAAATGAGATTTATGATATTTATGCCGATAAGTCATACGCCTTCGATCAGGCTGTCTTCTGGCAAGATGGCTTTTACCAGCATCTGGAGGCAATCGCCCCTAAGATGAAGAAAATGGCCAAGGCCATTGACAAGAGAAAGCAAACTGAGTTGAGGTAAGACTTCTCATTTTCTAAATCCTCTTACCATATTAACTCAATTTCGTAGATCGAGAGCCGACGAGGCCATATTGAATCTTACACGTTTTTTGAAGTATAAGCGTACTGAGAGAGCCTCAAAGTAGGCAACGAAAACACCAATCTACAGGCAGCAAGTAATGGGTCGCATTTGGGGGCGTCTAAAAAGGTGTTGGGTTGGTTTGAATGGATCTAGATAAGATCTTTAGAATTTATGTATTTTGCCAAACCTTGGAAACAGGCAATCCCGGAGTGCTCTGGAAGCTGCCTACGCTGATCACAAGATTTATATTGACTCTCGTAAATCTCTACTTCAGGATTTTTGTCATACGTTTCTGGGCTTCGGTGAGACTGCATGGTCTATAGTACTTTATGACATGGGTTTATGCATAGATGCCTTATACGTAAGAGAACTTGACTCTATTGGTGACATCCAAATCAAACATAACGATAACAGCGCTTCTTATCTTATTTATTGGTTGTAGACCTCGAGACTAGAAGCGAAGGCAGTGCAATGCGAACTTACATAACCTGTCTATGCTTTGGAAGCACAAGCTAGGTTGAATGTGCGCTCGGTTGACCTTGAAGGACAATAGCAGCTGTGACGTGGCTATGTAAGACTTCAGCCTCACGTCGACTGCCTTGCAGCTCGCCACAAAATGCACCGTTCTTTAGATCATGACCAGTCCTCAACATAGATTCAAATTCAACTTTGGTATTTCCCTTTTGTAGACAACTTACAAGTACTATTAGTATCTCAGCCCATGACCTATCGTAGGTTCTTACAATTCCTGGATATGGATCATAACAGAGCACTTTCCAACGCATCCACCTTTGTGACCGAGATGACTGAGATCAATGTAACTCAGCTTCAATCGCGAGTTCAATCGCGAGTTCAATCGCGAGTTCAATCGCGAGAGCCTTTTTCGCGAGAGCATCAACTGGACAGCTCCCTCGATAAGCTAACAGATCTCGAACTTTTAAAAGATGGAAGTAGCTCTCAAGAGTCCTACAGTCTCCCAGACCACCCTTTACTATCACTCAACAATACAGATTCGCTCTGTGAATTCTTGCAGACCGATCTATGCTCTCCAGATCTCGAAAAAATGGCACCATATCTCTGGATGCTCTCTACACAGTCTTCGAGCAATATCTCGCCTTTAAACTGTCAACAAGTCAAAGGTCGCAACATAGTGGTAACAGAATCACCACATCTACATCTTGTATGGATATATGACCGCGTGTTCCTCAAGCCGCTTCCAGCATACCTACTCTCTCACAAATTCTGGACAACATACCTCCTCTCACCAAGCTCCCCTCTGGGCCCACAGCGCGACATCGTCCAGAAATCTGCACTTGGGTATCTGCGGAGCTACCACCACCTGATCCGGCATCCATCAGACTTCCGCATCGCCCAACGTGCAGACCTGCAACTCGTCCCCCAGGGTGTCTCTTATGACGCCTTTTGCAAATTCATGTCTCTACTTCCCTCCATTCCGGATTCTGCCTGCTCGGATCGGTACCATTTCGGCGAGCTGCGCCTCACGCGTCTCAACCTTTATGGCAAGTTGATATTGCGCAAGCGTCACTTTCAGAGCGTGCATGGTCAGTATGGCGCGTACTTCTCAAGGTTTTATGGACCGCTATTGTTTCTGTTCTCCATTATGAGCTTGATTCTCAATGCTATGCAGGTGGAGATGGCTGTTGAGAGTCTGGAGAGTAAGTGGGGTAACTTTGGTGAGTTTTGTAGATGGTTCAGTGTTATAAGTATGGTTGTTATCATGCTTGTTGCTATAGCCATGGCGGCTTTACTGGTTTGGATGGTGAGTGATGAGTGGATGTTTGCGATCAAGGACATGAGGAGGAAGAGGAAGGTGAAGGATAAGGTGTAAGGCTTTTAGGACTCGTTGAATTGTGTCTGAATCTAATGATCGGTTTGATGAGATGGCGTTAAGGGTCATAAGACTTTTTTTTTTATATGTGATTGACTAAATGAATGAAACTAGATTACTATGTATAGACTTCATGAAGAAGGTGACTGTTATTCTGGCAAATACGCGTACTGGTACGACTTCCTGTATAAGTAGACGTACCTGAAGTAGAGTCATGTTTGATTGTTATATCTAAAATAAATCAGGATGCAAAGTGCAATGTGGAGTCACTTACAGACCGTTGTAGATAGTATCCTCTGTACTTTATATAGTTATTACATGAGGCAAGTAGTTCATGACATCCTACGACTTTGTGTACTATAGAGTAATTCAACTTCCATCTCTTGCTATCATCGTTTCAAGAACTACAATACCTACTATTTGAAACAATATGATGAAACTACGTGCAATCACAGGATCTGTTCCAAGACTTGAAGTAGTGGATCCTTGAGATTTGATCATTAGTAAAGAGGGATTTAGCAGGGTGGTTTCAGAAGACGTTTGTATGATTTGAGTGAGTAGAGCATCGACAAATAGCCAATATTAATTTGTAGCTTGGTTTGGAGCACTCAAAATAAAGTGGAAATTGGAAAACGATATACATCTAAGATTTGGTGATTTACTGTGCTTAAAATGTTGAGGTAGGGTTACAAACTGCCACGAAAATTCGAAAGACAATGTTAACGAACAAAGAGCAGTTGCTACTCGATTTATTGTTGAAAGTAAAATGATGTTGGTTAGACATTTCATGAGAATAACTGAGAACAAGTGAAAAACAAATCCAACATATTCATCTTCCAAAATCATGGTGTTAACAGCAAACAGTACATCTTAATAACAATCTTTCCTCGAAATTAGTATAACTTTCTTATCGGCCAATTGTACAATAAGATTGGACCCTTTCGTTTTCTTTGAACGCATTTCCTTCGAGCGAAGATAGTATGCCTCAAGGCACTCATTTCATCATATGGCACAATAGATAATGAATTACCCTTTATTCTAGAAATGTTTTGGGAGAAAATATGGTGATCAACAAAGAAAACTTCGGTGAAGTATTCTCCAGCCTCTCTAATCGTGTATATAAAAAGAATTGAAGGTCGACTATTTATTCATTTTCCCAGAGCGTAGTTATTATTCGGTAGGTTCATTCAGAAAGTGTCGCCAAAGTCGGCGAAAAGTTGAAATATATCCTCAACCACCAACCACCACAACGAAAGGGAAAAATGGCAAAAATAAATTATTAGATCAGGTCGCGCCCGGAATCGAACCGGGATCTAAAGAATCAGAATCTTTCGTGATAACCACTACACTACGCAACCGTTGAAGATATTTACAACCTAAATAGACTTATGATGAGCCTGTGTGCGCACTGACATGGAAAGTTGAAGAAAATTTCTGCAAAGTGTAGATTCCACACAAAACGGTAGGGATTGGCTGGCCGTTACCCACAGAACCCACCCAATATTAGGTACTAGGATTTCCTAGATGGATTATGGTACGGTCTCCTAAAATCTCTTGATTTCTTAAGCCTGGCACCTCCTCTCCAATAATGATTCGAATAACTTAACAATATGTCTTCCTCGCTGGTAAATCCAACTGAATCTTGGTACAAACAATCCCTTTGGGCAATCAAGAAGCATGAATATTATTGAGCATAGTTGATCCAGATAAGAAGACAACGATGAAGGACCATCTCAGGTGGAAAACAGAACCATGTTTAGGTAGAATATTGATTTGGTTGTCAATATCTCGAAAGAAATCCATCGTAAATAAACAGGAAACCTAGCAGAAACCCAATATTCTTGTTCCTGATCAGCTCTTAGTCTAATATTTGCATAGTACTTAGCAGCTTTACATATATCAAGTTCAAGTTTCCTCGTACTCGTCGTAACATTGCTGGCAGTCCAAGTAGGCTGAGATTAGTAGCCGCAAGAAAGGCCTTTGGCACTTCTTCATCCTCTTGACTTGACAGTTTGCAACTTGTTCTCTGCTTTCTTTCTTTGGATATCAACATGAATACCCGCCCAGTTGTCTTTTCCTGGCAAGTCAACCCTCACATAATCTGCTCTGTATCAGCTATCTACTGAAGTTCCAAGTAATGAAGAGAATACTTGCTTGGATTGCTCTTTACTCCGTTTGATCTTTCTTGCTGAAACTTCTTCTCAGAAGGATAGTACACAAGAACCACAGAAGGAAATGTATGCGCTGAAAAGCAACGCTTGCCAGCCTATTGGATACTCTTCTAAAGATAGAGTAGGGGTTTGATCGCACAGCAGTACAAGTTGTCGATATAAGAGTAGATGTAGATATATGATACGATTCAGACAGTTATTTGGATAATATTTATCGACTGGTAATATGACAGATTTTTAAGCTTGAGAAAAGGAAGAATGCAAAGGTAGGCGGATTTTCTTTTCCTTTCTTTCTTTCTTTTTCCGTCATGAGAGCCTCTTTCATGACAATGAGGATGACTTGCAGAGAAGTTGCTCAGGCCATGCCAGCAGTCCCTGACTACTTTAATCCATGGGAAATGGGACTGTGGACTGTAATGCGATCGTGGCTTTGGATGCAACAATCCGACCCAAAGAATTTTCAATGTTATTGCTTCATGCCCTTCCTTAGAAGTAAAAACCACCCGGGTTAATACTCGGCATTAGTGCTGGCGAACGTTATCATAGAAGTCCCCCTTAGCTACCCTGGAGCAAGAAGATGGTTTTTTTTGATAATGGAACCGGTTTTATCTCACTCTTTACAAAAATTTGACGGACTCAGAATGGATGGGCATAGGAGACTTTTATACGTGTTGTGTGATGTTTACAGAACTCAGAATGGCAGTTTCACAAGTCGCCTCTCTTGGTGTTGAGCTGATCTAAACACCAAGGTCTATTGCGTATTGTATCTGGAAAGCCTTTTTCAAAGACTCTGAGTCATGCATCATATTATGGCGTTGTAATAATTTGGCCGTTGGCTTCCCGGGTGACGCATGTTCCCCTTAATCATACAAGTCATCGGTATTAATCAGCGTCGCGGCCACCATCATTGCTGTTGACATTGTCAATGTATCACACAAAACTCCTTCTCTTTCTTATGCTACGCATAACGTCTCTCACTTTCAACCAACAACCTCGCATTTCACTCTCTTGACACATTGACCCCCTCAATACTAGAGCCAAACAACTACCCTAAATAGTAGTGAGCACAAACAGAGACATTCAAGAACTACAAAGCATCAAAACAGATTTCTACGAGCCTCTACGGACTGTTGCATCTTATCTTAATATGGTAACCCCGCAGTACAACAGATTAGAGGTTAGTGAATCCCCATTGAGATGTGTAATTTGCATTAGGTAAAAATATATGGAACTTTAACGAGCCCAACCTCAACTCCACTTTATTCACTGTTATGGGTATTAGGCCATTGAGCATAGTTTGGGATTTCCTTGTGAATTTGGAGATGTATTAGGGGAGGCGGGTCCACCGTTAGCTATGGCTTCATTTTGTTTTTCACCTTGATACTGGATATAGTTTTTACTATCAGAAGATTTAAACTTATTGAGTAGAAAATTCGCTCAGCTGATATCTCTAATCCGTTCTGCTCACAATTCTTCAACTGGCATCTCACTCTTCGTCACACTACCAGCAATCAAGTCCAACCATTTTGCAAGTCTAAACGAATGTCAGTGGAGCCATATTCACCAGTCGTTCCACATACCTATATCCTGCTCTCGCAATTTGTAGTTCAATAACAGGAACAGCCTCTTGGAAGTAGGTGCCATTCAATTCCTTCCCCTGCACGCCCTCAACTCCACTGGGAAGCACAGTCGTGCAGACATATGCGTTTGCCTCCCGAGCCCAAATCAAGCTCGAATTAACAGGATCCGATAGCTCGATGCCTTCCAGCCACCCCGAAGCTACAGATTCGTAGGATCCACTTTTGATGCTGGCTGTTAACGACTTGGCCCATTTCTCTGCGTCCGCCAGTGAGTAGCCTCCGACAATCTTCTCGGGCATATTCGTGTCCCAAATTGCATGCAAGTTGAAGACTGCGCCTGTGAAGTTTACGGGAATAGTGTTGCCTCCCAAGTCTAGGTTCTCATCATGGAGGGGCTGGTGGATGTCACCGAGGAACTTGGGTTTTGTTAGTTCTATGAATAAATTGTTTCTTTATGGGCTCCTTACATGTACGACAAACTAGCGAAGTCAGTACTAATCTTCAATCATTAAGCATGTCTCTCACCTTCGCAGCGATGTCTCGCTCTGAAGAAACGAGAGAAGTATTTAAAATTCTCGATGTCTTGACGTATTAGTTTTCATCAAGGCTACATTTCTTCCGCCAAGCAACATACATAGTTCTTGATGGCACCGACAACGCATCCTTTTTCCCCACAATCTCGGGAATATTGGACACCACAGCTCTCGGGAGGGTTATCATTGGCATCAATGAAATGGAATGCAGCCGAGTATCGTCCATCTTTGGTGTATCGGAAGGAATCGGCCCACGTTGCTACATTTGCCAAGTAGGAGGTGGTGGTGTCGTTGAGGATATTTTGAAAGAAAGTCTTCGTCCCCGAAGTCACGAAATTCTGGGCAATATATGCTACGGTCTCGTGACCGAGAGCTCCCCATGCATGAGAGGGCGGTACCGTTGAGAGAACCGCGAGAAGGCAATATAAAGAATGAAGCTTCATCTCGAAATGGGGTGATCTATGTATGTATTGAGGATCGACGAAGAAGAGATGATGGATGAGCTGGAATTCGTACCAATAAGGGTTTTAGTCTACACGATATATTCAAGTCACACAAACCAGCTTTTGAAGGAGGTTGGAGATACACAAACCGGGGTCTAATGGAAGCTGAAGATGCACCGACCAATTCGGCAATTGGCGCCCTATGTGATACGTACCCAAGCAGACACACATAGAGACGTGAGACGCAGTGTGATAGGCTGTTTGTTGGTGTTTGTGTATCAGTTGTCTCAGCGATGAGCAAGAGATTCTCCTTCTTAGGTCCCGTGACCACTCACCACTCACCACTCACCACTCATCTTTCAGGTACCAGCTATATATATATATATACAAGTCCTACATACATATATATGTGTATGTAGGTAGAGTATGGCACACCGGTCTTGAGTTGCACAGGCCAACCATGCAAGGGCCTCCTCAGGCCTATGTGTTATTCGTTGCACAGATTCAATGAAAGTTTGCGTACCAAATGAAGTACATATGAAAGAGAGCTGCCTCGCTCACGTCAACCTTTTCTTCATCATCAATGTATAAATCAACGTGAATCTCGACGTCTCCAAGACAATTGATCTTTCAATCCTCGTGCGCTGGCAATGATCGAGAGATAATGCAAACTACGCATCATCCGTCCATAGGATGGATTGTCGCTGACAAGACAATGTAACCCCGGATCTCCAAGAACAGCATAAAAAGCGCATTCGGTGCCACTATCTGCGGGGCAAGCCCGTTGTTGTGGTCGATATCAAGCCACTCGCTCATACTCGTACTATCCATAGAATACTCATGCGCATCCTCATGACCGCAGTTAAGTATTAAGCCTTTTCTAGACTCCTGTTTGTACGTCAAAGGCTCACCCTTGGGTGCGTGACTCATTATTACCATCGTCTTTCCTTCTTTGCTTCTCTTTCTAAGTAGTTCACCAAATGAGTTGTATCGGAACTCGGTCGGCGACCATATTACCTATGAATTGTTGAGCGGGTCAGTGCGAATATTTATCAACGAGCACGCAACCGACTCAACTTTCCCTAGTGAGAAATCTCATGGATCTATGATAACAGTCCTTGACTCAGATTCCTGGAACCCCCTGCACGCATCGATGTGCCCTGACTTGACTTACTGCAATGAATTGTTCTACGTCTGCGGCAAACGTTTTATTTTCAATTGAAAAGGTCAGTTGATCGACATCATGTCTTCTCATCGCTCTGCGTCCGAAGCCACGGAGCGCACGGCGTTGCTAGAGGCTGTCAATGATCAGCCTTATCACCATCGCGATGAGTCTCCAAACGAAGCAATAGACGATACCGAGTTGCTGGGAGCCGATATCAACGACAATGACTTCGATCTTATGCTATCAAAGTCGGTCTCCTACTCGAGTGGTCTGGGATTAGAGCCCGAGTCACAAACAAGATCTATGCTTCAAGGTCCGCGCAAGTACAGCACAGGAAGACGACGTCCCAGCTTTGCAAGCGTTACCAGAAGTATATCCCGTGGCTCTCGCGGTGCCGACGAAGAGACGATTGAAGAAGCAGTGGAAGAAGAGGAGGACTCGGAGTCTAAATCGCCATTCTTGGGTGGAGTGAGCGTCGTCCGCTTCTGGTTGATTTTTGGGGTTATTCTAGCCAACTATTTCGTTGCTTGTTTCGATTCTACAATCATGGCCTCCTCGCATCCTGTAATTACCTCGTATTTCCATTCCTCAAATAGCGCATCATGGTTGTCAACTGCGTTCCTTCTTACGTCCACTGCTTTTCAGCCACTGTTTGGTCGTTTGTCAGACACCATTGGCCGCAAAGGACCCTACGTTTTCACACTATTTATATTCTTCATTTCGACAGTATGGTGCGCTCTTGCTCAATCTATGACCAGTTTTATTCTAGCGAGAGCTTTGTGTGGATTAGGCGCCGGAGGCATGATGGTTATGGGTTCGATTATCACCTCGGATCTCGTACCGATTGAAATCCGAGGTGCGTATCAGTCATACATAAACATCATTTTTGGTATAGGTTCCTCTTTGGGTGCGGCCACTGGAGGTGCAATCGCAGACAGTCTTGGTTGGCGATGGGAGTTTGGCATACAAGTGCCATTCATCTTGTTGTGTCTGGTCTTAGCTATAATGTTCACGCCAAGTGATCTTGGACTGGGAGAAGGTGTCACTAAGCAAGGTCTTTGGGGTGCTATGAAGGTTTTTGATATCAAGGGATCTCTTCTCCTGACGGTATCAATTACATGCTTGATTCTCGGATTGGTATGTCTAAAACTCCAAGAATTTTATATTCTCACTAACAAAATACTAGAACCTTGGTGGGAACGTATACTCATGGAACCACCCCATAGTTATTACAGTCCTGGTAATCTTTGCCATTGGAGCTCCTCTCTTCGTATACGTTGAATCAACCGTCTCGCTCCCCATCATGCCCCTAAAGCTGATCCGCCACAACCCTCGAGCGGGCATGATATTCGCCAATTTTCTCGCTGCCATCCTCGTCAACGCCATTCTCTTTAACGTGCCTCTATATTTCCAAGCTGTGCTCCTCGAAACTGCAACAAGCTCTGGTCTACGCCTTGTGATCCCCAGCTTATGCGCTTCGAGTGTCGGCACCGCAACAGGGTTTCTCATCACCTATACACGTCGCTTGCGAATGCCGTTGGTTGCCGGTGCATTCCTCATCCTCCTAGGTACCATATGTCTGTCTTGTCTGAGAAGGGGATTGCCAAACTGGGTTTACCTGCTTTTCCTTGTTCCTTCTAGTATGGGTCAAGGATTCCAGTTCCCGGGCACGTTTATGGCGATTTTAGCTGTTAGTGAACAGAAGGAACAGGCGGTTGTAACTTCAACATTGATTCTATGGCGATCTTTGGGAATGGTGCTAGGTGTTGCCTTGTCCAGCTTGGTGGTGCAGAATGCCCTCTATAAATATCTGGAGGAATTCGTCACAGGTCCCGATAAACAACAGGTATATTTTCCTTCTCCTAAAGATTTTGAGACGAAGTTAACTTGTGATTGTGTGCTTTCAGGTAATCGAAAGCGTTAGAAAATCGGTACAGTCGATTGCTACTCTACCATCTGCATACAGGGAGCAAGTCATTGAATCGTATGAAGCTGCATTGCGTTTGACTTTTATGACAGCGGTGGGATTAGCTGTTATCATGGTTCTGATCATATTGCCTGTCAAATTGCCTAGACTTGGGAAGCGATCCTAATTATGTGCAAGTCGAGTTTTTTTTCTTTTCCAAAGTTAGATTAGTGAACCTCTTCATTGATGTGTTTAAATCATAGCTCAGTTTGCTTGCTTTGATTTTCTTCACTTTGCTCTGGTTAACGTTATACTTCTCTGAGTATTCGATGATAGATCACCGGACCTTTAGCATAGTACGTGTGCTTTCCATAGAGCTATTCCATATTCATCAGCAAAGTAGAAAAGGGGAGTCATATAGTTAGTAGGCGCTATACACACTTAAGTAGTCATGAAGATACGGTAGTTGTGTATGAAGGTAACACTTGAGGGGAATGAGTGAATAGAACTGTGACCAAGTCTGATTGCTTAGTATGCTTATCTCTATATGCTAAAACTACTTATCTCTACCTAATCTCTCAGCATCATCTTCTACAAGTTCATACGCGGGTCTGAATTTCTCTCCCTTTGCTTCACCATCTCTCACCTCGCCCGCCTTGAGTGCAGGATTGGGGTGCGTATCGGTAGTACCCCCAAGAGAAGTATAGCCCTGATCGTACAGTGAACAATACGGGATATCCAAATGACGTATAAACTGCGTTCTTGATCAGCATGGCTTCAACAACCAAATAACAACAAACACTTACAGCCCAAATCTCAGCATAATGCCAGTCAATGACAGGATGAATCCGCATAAATGACGGCCACCCATGGTCCGTCATGTCGAAATGCGTAAGCTTGCTACCATGCGGATCTGTCCGCCGCGTCCCCACCATAATCGCTTTGACATTTGGCTTGTCCCGGAGATACACCTCGAAGGCCTCCTTCATTGGTAGCGCATAGTGCGCCAGATCCAGCTTGTACTGAGTGGTACTCGACGCGACAAAAGTATCTACCTCGTCAAACGGGTGCGGCGACACGATGTACACAGACTGCAAGGCTGTAGGTAGCTGATGAGGTGTGCTGGGAAGCGCTGCGAGGAACAGAATCAGGAGCACCAGGCAGTCTTTTCCACCGTTGTACGATAAGGATATTTCGTCAAGGCTGCGGAAGTCAGCGGCGTTCTTGCGAGGAATGTGGAGATGGGGGTGTAAGTGGCGTCGGGCGCATCGCTTCGCCATCTGGGGACAACGTACCTATACCGTTGCAACGCATCGCCAATGACCTGCAGCGCCTCTGCGGTCTGCCTTTGCACTGCTTTCAGGATTTCGGATTGCACATCCTCGGCGAGAAAGGCGTGGATGCGACGCGCGATGTCGATACACAGAGTTTCCAGCGACGATGATGGAGTGGCAGTAGTGGGAGTAGCCGACGTGGTGGTGGCATTGATGACTACTTGATCATCGGTACCCTTGGGCATCTCGTAGACTTCGATATTCGCCGTCCATGCGAAGATACAAGCAAAGCTATCCAAAGATGTCTTCTTGCCGCTTGTCAATTGTTTGGAAGGACAGCTTCGCCCTGCTTACAATACCTTACGGTACTTTCCCTTCTACCTAGATAGCTCCGAGGGTCGCACGCTGTCGACCTGATAAGCGAGTAGTGGGGGCTGGATAAGAACGTTGCGGTAGTTCGGCTGGCTTCCACTGTCGATCCTTGCGATTTGGGGGTCTAACGCTCCTAGATGAGGGATCCTCTTATACACATATCTATAATAAATGACAACTCTTGCAATTGATCTTGAATCGAATGTTGTCTTCACATAGAATATATACGATACTCAATCTTTGGTTGCCACGTATATAAAATGGACTGACTACTGGGCATACCACAAATATTTGCTTTTTGGACGGCTATTATCTTGGCTGGTCAAAGCACACGCTCAAACTTTCATCACATGTGCTCCATATATGCATCCTGGGGTATTGAATGAATTCCAAAGATATCGCTACACAAGACTCCACTTTTATGTCATAATCAACCCAAAAGACCAGCTGCGAGAGCTTCAAGATCCTCGAGAGTTTCTGGCTCATCTGCTGCTTCAATAACGCGTCCCTTACGGCCTGCAATCTTCTTCTTGTCCTCTTCTGGATCATCCTCAAACCACTTCTTTGGCCTCTTCGCAGGTCTGTCGTCCTCTTCATCTTCATCCTCGTCGTTACCCAGTGGCAAGTCCCTAAGTAGTGCAAGTGGATCTTCGTTATCCCCTGTATCAAATAATGCAGGAGCTTCATCGCTATCCTCAGCATTCTCTGCTGCTTCTCTTGCCTTCCTCTTTTCACGCTTCTCTCTCTTCTTCTCCTTGGCCAGCTGCTTGTCATCCAAATCTGCTTCCCGAACTCTTTCAGCTTCTTCCTCCAAGAACTTGGCCCTCTGAGCCTCCGCTGTACCGCGCTTGCGGAAGTCCTCCTCATCTTCAAGCTCGTAAATCTCGTGGGCTTCTCCATCCTCATCGAATACCAGCTTGCTACCGTGGCCCTTGAGTTTAAGAAGTGCTTTCTTAGACTTAAGCAGTTTCTCACGTCTTTTGGAATCGATAATAATTGGCTCTTTCCCAATACCTTCGATAATCTTTGGTTTGGGTCCTCCGGCGGCAATTCCAGTAGCGTCATCTGCATCCTCCTCGCCGACTTGATGAACTCTCTTGACCGCGAGGAAATCGTCATCCTCATCAGCATCGGCATGCTCATCAGCAACTTCTCCGTCACTACCAAGCATCTTATTGTAGTGTTCTGACAAGACGTTCTGATTACGTCGCTCAAACATACGATCGTACTTGGTTCTGACTTCCTCCTTCTTGCTCTTCTTCTTGGCCTCTCCTTCAGCCTCACTATCGTCATCGCTAGACAGCAATGCAGCTCTAGGTGCGTTCTTCAGCTTCTTGGCGTCATCACCCTTTTGGAACTTGATCTTTGGTGCACCAGGTAGACCCATGCTTGCTGCGAAGCCCTCTAGGTCAACCTCGTTCAGCTTGAAGATTTCCTTATCCTTCTGTACGAAAATAGATCGTGTATAGCTGACGAAGGCTTTCTGACCCAAATATTTGAGTTCTGGGTCCTGGAAACACATATTTTGCAACTGGTTTTTGATGCTTTGTTGCTTCTTCTGCCGCACGTTGATCTTCTGAATAGGAACCTTCTTTTGTTCTAAGCGTTTCAGCATCCCCTCTTCTTCACTGGGATCCAAGAACAAGACTGCTCTACCGTCTCGCTCGTATCTAGCAGTTCTTCCAACACGATGAATGTAGGTATCGGCGTCTTCCGGGCAATCGAGCTGAATAACCCAATCAACAGCTGGGAAATCCAAACCACGTGCTACAACATCGGTCGCAAATAAACATGAATTTTTCGAAGAGGAAAATTTTGAAGTGATATCGAGTCTTGCTGTTTGCTTTTGACGACCATGAAGATGTAACAACGGAATACCAGGTTGAAGATGGCGGAAACTTTCGTAGACAAACCGAACCTGTTTTCCCGACGACAAGAAAACTATGATCTTTGCTTTAAGGTTGGCGCGAATGAAGCTGAAAAGTGTGTCAAGCTTATCAGCGAGTGGTGTAATGATGTAATGTTGCTGTAAGGTGGAAGGTGTAGCACTTGATGCCGCCTCATGTACAGCGACGTATTCTGGATCTCGAAGGCTCAATCTTGCAAGATCTGACACCTTCTTCGTTTGCGTTGCACTGAAGAGCATTGTCTGTCTCTCTTTCGGTAAATGTTCCAAGATGGCATCCACGGAGGTCTGGAAACCCATATCCATAATACGATCGGCCTCATCCAGTACGAGCATTTGCAAGTGATCGACCTCAAAAGCAGCCGTCTGATCCATATGCTGGAGCATGCGGCCGGGTGTACAGACTAGAATGTTCATCCTTCCCAATCTTTCACGTTCTTCCTGCAAACTTCGTCCTCCAATAACTAGGCCTGCTGAAAATGTATGGTATCTACCAATCTTGCGTAAAACCTCGAAAATCTGAATTGCAAGCTCTCGAGTTGGCGAGATAATCAGTGCTCCTAAGCCATCCATTTCGGTCCATCTTGCGCGGTATAGGTTCTCTAAAACAGGTACCAGAAAGGCCAATGTTTTTCCGCTTCCAGTCTTTGCGGCACCGAGAATGTCGCGGCCTTTAAGCGCAAGTGGAACAGCTTTCGATTGAATATCGGTCAATGTTTTGAAATGCGATGCTTCGATACCATCGGCGGTCTTTTGCGACAGAGGTAGCTGCGAAAACTCCTTGATTTCCTCACTTTTAATGTCCTGATATAATGTCAATGGATGATCATTCCAATACTAAAGTTAATAGGTACTAACGAGTTCTTCGACGGCTTTCTGTAGTTTTTCATGATCTTCCACTGCACGCTTTCGTTTTAATGTCTTCGCATCTACCTTCGGCCTGCCTGCAGAACCGCCTTTACGTTTCGTAGTTGGCGGCGCCATTTTACTTTGCCCTTTGAAATTCCGGTTGTGATAATTGTAAAGGATAAGCCAGCTGGGGAAGTTTTTGGGCCAGCCAAAAATTTAAGCGAAGGCGGTGTAAATCCCTATCGCAAAAAGTTCCAGACGATAATCTTCCAAGCAGATCAAAGGTAGGCCATCATCGACCTCTCCGAACCACGAGAAATTCAAAGGAGACGGAATTTAAGATGCCTCACCGCGCAGCATCTCCTGCGCTCTCCGAGAATGATTTCGATATCACGAAATCATTATTCAACGACGATGTGGGCAGTGATGACGATTTTGGAACGACTATCAGCAAACCTGGAGATGTTGGAACATTAGACGCTGGTGGAATTTTAGATCTCGACGCCGACAGCGATGGCGATGAGGCTTTCATTAAAGCTGCGCAGGGTGCTTCTAACAGAAAGGCATCTAATGTTAAGGGAAACAGTGTAAAGAAGGGTGGTGGATTTCAGGCTATGGGTATGTGATGAGATTTCTATGTCTTGATTATTCCCGCTGACAGATAATACCAGGACTCAACGCAGCGTTACTGAAAGCCATTGGACGAAAGGGGTTCTCCGTACCAACTCCAATTCAGCGAAAGACGATCCCGCTTGTTCTCGACGGCCAAGATGTGGTGGGAATGGCCAGAACTGGTTCTGGAAAAACTGCAGCATTCGTTATTCCAATGATCGAGAAACTGAAAACGCATAGTGCGAAGGTTGGTGCAAGAGCCTTAATCCTCTCGCCATCGCGCGAGTTGGCTCTACAGACTCTGAATGTTGTTAAACAATTTGGACGAGGCACCGATCTCAAATGTGTTCTGCTCGTTGGCGGTGATAGTTTGGAGGAGCAGTTTGGATTTATGGCTGGGAACCCGGACATTGTAATCGCCACCCCCGGTCGTTTCCTTCATCTCCAGGTGGAGATGTCATTGGATTTGTCTTCCGTGAAGTATGTGGTGTTCGATGAAGCCGATCGACTATTCGAAATGGGTTTCGCTGCCCAATTGACGGAAATTTTGCACGCCTTGCCATCCAATAGACAGACTCTTTTGTTCTCTGCAACACTGCCAAAATCTTTGGTTGAGTTCGCTAGAGCTGGTCTTCAAGAGCCTAGTCTTGTACGTTTGGATGCTGAAAGCAAAATCTCGCCAGATCTTGAGAGTGCATTCTTTAGTGTCAAGAGTGCTGAGAAAGAAGGTGCCCTACTCTATATTCTCCAAGAGATCATTAAGATGCCACATGGTCTACCAGAAGCAGCGCAGAAGGGTTCCGATGCGAACAGAAAGAGGAAGCGTGGTGCTGATGGCCCAGGCCCCAGGAATAAGCCCACTGAGCATTCAACCATCATTTTCACAGCTACAAAGCATCACGTTGATTACATTGCTCTCCTTCTTCGACTATCTGGTTATGCCGTGTCTCACGCTTATGGTTCTCTCGACCAGACTGCAAGAAAGGAGCAAGTCGAAAACTTCCGTACTGGCATGTCCAATATCTTGGTAGTCACAGATGTCGCTGCTAGAGGTATTGATATTCCTGTCTTAGCCAATGTTATCAACTACGATTTCCCACCTCAGCCAAAGATTTTTGTTCATCGAGTTGGTAGAACAGCTAGAGCTGGTCAGAGAGGTTGGTCCTATAGTCTGGTCAGGGATACTGACGCTCCTTATCTGCTGGATTTACAACTTTTCCTTGGAAAACGTCTAATTCCAGGTCGAAGTGCGGGTGACAACCCTAACTATGCAGAGGATGTTGTCGTTGGAGCATTGCCAAGAGACAAGACCGAGACCAACACTGAATGGGTCCAGAAGATTCTCGGAGATGATGACGATCTTTCAGCGCTTCGCGGTGTCGCCGCAAAGGGAGAAAAATTGTACTTGCGAACCAGAAATTCCGCGTCTGCTGAGAGTGCAAAGAGATCCAAGGAAGTCGTAGCAGCGAAGACGTGGGCGGAATTACACCCATTGTTCAGTGACGAAACAAATCAAGCTGAGCAGGCAAGAATTGACATGCTTGCGAGAATCAGCGGTTACCGACCTGCCGAGACAGTGTTCGAAGTGGGTGTCCGTGGCAAGAATGCTCACAGTGAAGCTGCAGAAGTTATGCGCGCCCGAAGACAAAAAATCATTCCTCGCAGACAAGTCGCGGAGGATGAGAAGAGAGCAGAGGCAGAGGAGAACGACGATGAAGAGGAATTTGAAGACTTGCCAGAAAAAGCCAATGAGGACGAAGACGATGATGATATGGAGGTCACAGTCACTGGAGGAGGTGATGATGTTGATATGGACGAGGCATCAGACGGAGAATTAGAAGTCACCTTTTCAAAATCAACACAGAAGGGCAAGGGACGAACACTATCTTGGAAAGATTCCGAGAACTTTATGTCGTATACACCGAAGACTATCAATTCTGCCGAAGAGCGTGGTTATGGTGTTCATTCTGGCTCTTACAATACTGCTTCTCAGCAGTCTAACTTTGTGGAAGCTGCTCGTGGTGCAACCATGGATCTTACCAACGACGATGGAGCTAAATCATTCGCCGAGCCAAGTCAAGCCAAGGGAATGAGATGGGACAAGAAGAATAGCAAATATGTTGCTAGGGCCAACGATGAGGACGGATCTAAGGGCAAGAAAATGATTCGTGGTGAGAGTGGTCAGAAGATTGCTGCAAGTTTCCAGAGTGGACGATTCGACAGATGGCGTAAGGCCAACAGAGTCGAAAGATTGCCACGCACTGGTGAAGCAGAAAACACAAATGCCACAGGAGGAGTTGGTAGAGGATTCGGTACAAGATACAAGCACAAGCAAGAGCGTGCACCAAAGGAAGCCGACAAATACAGAGACGACTACCACGTTCGCAAAAAGAGAGTTGAGGAGGCGAAGGAGAAGAGAGTTGGAAGATTCAAGGACGGCGTTGGAAAGTCCGAAATCAAGAGCACTGAAGATATCAGAAAGGATAGAAAATTGGCTGATCAGCGCAAAGCCAAGAACGCTAGAGCTCCTAAGAGAGGAAAAGGCGGTAGATAGATGTTTTCCAGTCCTGAATGTTTGCAAATATTATACCACATTATTCCATGTTTTACCTCACTTTCTGAATTGGTCTTCCTGATGTCATTGGTATAAATCTGCCGTCTCACATGCCAAATGCTGCAAAACAATTACTATCCTCCGGTTACTGATATTCAGCGATGGACATAAATTTAATAAATTCAAATATCAATCATTACCTAGGTAACCTCAATCTTATGATCGGTCTATGTTAGCATATTCATTTTGTGCTGTTGGGTGATCAGATGCTTGCATCACGTTATATAATCTGAATCGACAAATCTGGGGTAGAGGAGGCTCCGAACCTCGGCAATCCACGACCGACTTAGGTCCTTGGATATGATGATGCTGCTATCGATAAGAATCTCGGACTTGCCACCCCATTATTCCCACATGTTCTGGAAGTCATCAAGTTAATCATCTCCCTTTCCGTTGTAATATCCTCAATCACTGCACCTACAGTCGCTTTCGATAGCTGCACCTAGCCTGCATCTGACACGATACAGTGAACACCAAGCACACCTTATAATCAGCCGGTACACGTACGCACACGAACAGTATGGCTTCATCGAAACCACTCAATCTGCCCGTTATCCCTCTTGCCAAAGGCACCGTCCTTCTTCCTGGCATTGTCATCCGAATCCCAGTCGCATCGAATCGGCCTGATATCACAGCGCTCCTATCCACCCTTTATAGCAAAGCTGCCATCAAGAATCCAAATCAAAGGATTGAGAACATCTCAGTTGCATGTGTTCCGTTGAACTCTCCATTGCTTAACAATCATGGTCAGCGCATGATCTCACAGAAAGAGGAAAGCCCCAAGGCTCAGTCACGTTTGGACATTCATCCAGCAAGTGCTGCGAAGGAAGATTTGTTTGGATTTGGCACAGCTGCGAGGATATCAGGTGTTGAAGGACGAGGAACTGGGGAAATTGCTCTGCTGGTTGAGGGAGTTTGCAGAATCAGAGTTGATCAAATTACCCAAGAAAGGCCGTTCTTTGAAGCAGATGTATCATACGAGGATGATGAAGGTATGCACCACTCAGGGCTTCCATTAATCAACTTGATTACATATTAACGCGAACAGCTATACCTCCCAATGATGTGACTATTCAAGGCCTCTTTGCCCATCTGAAAAAGCTTTCTGCGGAGCTTCTCACCCTTCTACGACTCTCCTCACTGATGCCACGCAACACAAACAGTGGATTATCACCTCTTCTTGCTCGACGCTTAGAAATATTCATTTCTAAGAAGGATGTAACTGAAGCCGGGGTACTTGCTGATTTTATGGCAAATGTTGTTGAGTCTTCACTCGAGGAGAAACTGCAAATCTTGGCTGCTACCGATATCAAAGATCGACTCGAGAAAGCCAATGCTCTTCTTTCAAGACAGGTAGAGGGTATCAAAAGTACCATCATGAATGGTGCGATGACACGTTCGTCTTCTCTTGATACAGAAATCAATCCAATGAGCAACAAAGAACGTCAGAGGATGATGGATCGTATGAGGCGTGGTGGATACTCAGGCGCTTCTGGGTTGCCAGGTGTGCCTGGTAGTCCTGAGGATGAGCAAGAACCGAACGAGATAGAGGAGTTGAAAAAAAAACTAGATGCTGCTGAGCTTAGTCCGGAAGCTGCTAAAGTCGCTGACAGGGAACTCAGACGCTTGAAGAAAATGAATCCTGCACAAGCAGAGTATGGTGTCTGCAGAAATTATCTGGAGACCCTTTCCGAAATCCCTTGGACGCGAGTAACGGCTGATAAGCTTGGACGTGACACCCTGCCTCGAGCAAGAAAGCAGCTTGACGATGATCATTATGGGCTGGACAAGGTAAAGAAACGGCTTTTGGAGTACTTGGCAGTGTTGAAACTTAAGCAATCGATTAACGAGGAGATCAACGCTGAAGCTGCCAAGGCTGGAGAAGAAGAAATTGCAACGGCAAAATCAACTGATAGTGGACTGGCTGTGAAAAATCCTGCTGGTGACGATAATCAGCGACCAGATGGTGCCAAAGTTGACATCCTCAAAAGTAAGCGCACGGTAGATAAGTCACCAATTTTACTGCTGGTTGGACCTCCAGGGGTAGGGAAAACAAGCTTGGCGAAATCAGTGGCAACAGCTCTGGGAAGGAAATTTCATAGAATTTCTTTGGGCGGTGTGAGGGATGAGGCTGAAATTAGGGGTCACCGTCGCACTTATGTTGCGGCAATGCCAGGACTTATAGTCAATGGACTGAAAAAAGTCGGCGTGTCAAATCCGGTTTTCCTGTTGGATGAGATTGACAAGGTTGGCACATCCAATTTCCATGGAGACCCTTCAGCTGCCATGCTGGAAGTATTGGATCCAGAACAGAATCACACATTCACAGATCATTATGTCAATATTCCTATTGATTTGTCAAAGGTATTGTTTATTGCCACAGCCAACAGCTTGGACACGATCCCACCGCCACTTTTGGACCGTATGGAAACCATCAGCCTTTCAGGATACACAACACTCGAAAAGCGTCACATTGCTGCTCGGCATCTCATTCCAAAGCAAGTCCGCACGAACGGATTGGGAGATGATCAAGTTCGATTCGATGAAGCTGTAATCTCTAAAATCATCGAATCATACACCCGTGAATCAGGAGTCCGCAATCTCGAGCGTGAGATAGGTTCTGTATGCCGAGCGAAGGCAGTAGAATTTTCAGATGCGATGGACTCCGATACTCTCGAGAAGTACAATCCACAACTGACTGTTGAGGACATCGAAGAGATCTTAGGAATTGAGAAATATGACGAAGAGATTGCAGAGAAGACTAGTCGACCTGGAATTGTTACTGGTCTTGTTGCATACAGTAGTGGTGGAAATGGAAGTATTCTTTTCATCGAGGTGGCGGATATGCCGGGTAGCGGGAGCGTTCAGCTCACAGGAAAACTTGGTGATGTTCTTAAAGAGAGTGTGGAAGTAGCTCTTTCATGGGTATTTTCTTTGTCTACTTTTCTTGTAATCGTGTGACTAACTGTGTCTTAGGTTAAAGCGCATGCTTACGAGCTGGGTCTGACCAATGATGTGTCTGAAAATATTATGAAGAATCGCAGCATTCATGTGCACTGTCCTTCAGGAGCTATACCCAAGGACGGCCCTTCAGCTGGCATGGCCCATACCATTGCTCTAATTTCCTTATTTTCTGGCAAAGCTGTACCCCCAACCATGGCAATGACCGTGAGTGTTCTCAAACCTATTTGCCCATGGATTTTGCTGTGTGGAATTCTGAACTGACATGTTTTCAAGGGCGAGATATCCTTGAGAGGCCGTGTTAGTGCGGTTGGAGGTATAAAGGAGAAGTTGATTGGTGCCCTCCGTGCAGGTGTGAAAACTGTTCTACTTCCCTCTCAGAACAGGAAAGATGCGAAGGATCTTCCTCAGGAGGTTAAAGATGGGTTAGAAATCATTCATGTCGGGTATGTAACATCCGCCGTTTCTTTATCTTCTCGGTTGTGCCGAACGGTTGTATCGCATAAGTTGTCACGGCAGCCGATAGTTGCGTGGAACTTTAGGCTATCTGTCCACAAGTAGTGGTCGTACTGCGTTGAAGATCTTACAATTGGGAAATTTGTGCACTGCATCTCCTCAGTTTCTGATAGTACGATTCTGGGAGCAGCGTTGCTAATATCTACATCACAGACATATTTGGGAAGCTATGCGACACGTCTGGCCAGAAGCTCGATGGCCTGGCGAAGACCATATTGCCGGTATTGAAAGCCGTTTGTAACTCAAATCATCAAGGATGTGATGCTACGACCCCACTTTAGTACAACGCTGGTTTCACTTCATTGCAAGCCGAATTCGTATGCTTTACGGAGTGCTTCCATACATACTATTAATCTCATAGTCAGAAAATACCAATTTGTATAAAAATTGATCCCCTGAGCTTAGCTGGCTTTGAGTTCCGGCATGACACTGTTTTGTTTTGCATTCAAACCCAACGCTAACATAATCGCTTGTGTATTTGGTCATAGTAGAAATCGCAGTAGAGACCCCCTCTCTCTTGGGCGACATTCAGTTAGATGTCACTTATGCAGAGGTCAAGCCTCAAGTAGCCCTTGATTACTGAGTTATTTCGTACTACCAGTTGCCTATATATGTACTCCCAGCGGTTGAAGAGCTTAACAGACATATTTATATAGCGGTGAAAGCTAGATATCTGTTGACGTCCAAGCACCGAAGCATGCGCAAAAACAAATAAGGGATTAACCCACCCCCAATTATATATCCCAAAGATTGGAAGTAGAGTTGAAATGTGATCCTCTGGGCTTACAAAGTTTACCATCCATGCAGGGTCTTTTTGTTCAATTGCCTAAACCGACATGTCCAAAGTCGTCCATTCTCAGCCCCTTTCCATCCCGATTCTCTCAATTTGATTCCCGGAGTTGGAAGGTATGTGTTAAATTCATTACGATCATGCAGAATTAAATATATTATACTTGATTGAAAACGCGTTATCACTGCAATAATCAAGCAACCAACAGTACAAAATCACGAGCATAATTCCCCACAATATCGAGTTCTCGAAAGAAACTTAATCTGTTCTAAGTTTGGGTCCATCATAGCACCAGAAAGTGCATAGCTTTCGGTAGCTAAAGCATTTGATTTGTTCCTTGATGAACCACATCGCACCTCTGGATGTTTTCTGTCAATATATGTTATTACTAAGGTAGGAAATACGCGATTTTTGCCTATACTTCGTATCAACCCCTTAGTGGTTCTGCACCAACACGGAATATTCAACCGAAATATGCAGTGACAAAACCTTCTATACGTTTGGATTTGTTGGCTGTTTGATGTCTTCGCGTGAGTGTCAATAAGCAGGCTTACCAGTAACGACTCATGCAGGTAATATATGTACTCTGTGTCTATTATGTAAACTTGAAAGGTTAATTTGAAAGTAAACCGCGTTGGTGTGCTTCTTGTGTAGAATCCTTATGTCGCTACTTTAGGTATTTCGCAAACAGTTAGTCAGATCAGACCTGGTACCAGGACCTTGGTAAATCTGATACGTTTGGCTGTTAGGGGAGGTTATTGTGGTGGAGGACACGTCCTAGTTTTTATATGGAGAATATCAAATAAGAAGAAGGTTCTGATAATCTGGGGGTTAGAAAGGCTAACTCTGCGGCCTCAAAGACAAGAATTCACAAACTTCAAGCTATAAAAGTCTATATATTTTCAAGAGATGCAATCTCACATAGTTGCCAAAATAGTTGGCACACCTTCACCTACATCTCAAAGTCTCCTTTCTTTCAGTTTATTTTCAAATAACTTCCTGTCTCAAGAATTTTAGAATCCCAGATATAAAAAGTAAGAGACGCCTTTTTATTCTCGTGGAGTTCTGCAAATTTGAGACCATTCGGCTCTGGTCGAGCATGAAAATAATATCTAGATCGAAGTTTATGTTTGTCCGATATGTTGACGATTGCTTGGATTTATGTTGTAACATCTATGTGAGACCTGGATGGGTGCAATCTTCAGGCTCCATTTTCGATACTTAACAAAATACAGGAACCTTCTAACTGTGATTTATTTTATCCTTGCTTAAATTTTCTCCAGGAACCTTCCCGTCGGATGTAGAGTTGCCTCCGAGAAGAAGTTAATTCGGGACTTAAATTACCGGAACTCTGTGCTATGCACTCTTTTTGTTACACGGCATATTTTATACTTGGGGAGACGGATAAGAATTTAAGGCAATAATTATCATCGTATAATGTGTATGTTGTTATGATCAAGTCTGTTTGAAGCAGAGGTGTTTGACTTTCCTGTACTCATTGTATCCGACAAGGCGGGTAACATAACGAGGAAGTCGACACGGGCCGAACAATCATGTACAGATTGTATAATACGGCTCTCTCAGAGAATGAAAGATCGACGGAAAATACCAAAACGCAAAGTCTACGTGAATCATTACGGAGATCCGAGCGTCCACAAGAACCAAATGCCGGAGGTCCCGGGAGGCATTTTCGGCTCTTGTGGTTGGTATGGCCAAGCTGAGACCTGAATAATCGATTTTTAGGATGCTTATTGAAATTCTTGATGATGACACATGACTTTACACAGCTGCTTGATGTTTTAGGAACCTGGTCATGTAATGAAAATACGAAAGTACTAGGCGTATCTTCCGCCAGTCATCAGGTACTGGATGATGTTACCACACATGCATTGTGGGGATAGCGTTTCTTAGCAATACTCATAATATCACTAATCTGCTTATACCAGCAGAATCGTAGAATAAGGATAACTTCTTGGCCCTTTACTAAACTCTGAATAAGTTGAGGGGTACAAAAACATCAATCTTGGCTTAAGCTAAAGTTATACGCCAAGTCAATGCTGATATTGGGGTTCATCTGGCAGTTTTATGATAAGTCAGGCGCACATTGGCGTTGACTTGACTAACAATATATGATTATTGTGACCAAATAGAGTGATCGGTCTTCAAAATATATCTATAGAATACATGTACACATACCCTTATGAAGTGTATATTTGGAGAACACAGCGAAGATCATTGCCCTCTTCAAGCTAATAAGGGATGAAATGAATCATGATCAAATTGAACGCCAGAATATCATGTTAGATCCATGATAACTTACAAGGAAAGGGTAGTAATTATACTTGTAATAAACTTCAAATACAAAAACATGAATATCACCGCATAGTCCGCTCAGGCTTATCTTTTTGGCCGTATTTTTATAAGAATTTTGAGGATTTTGTTGAGTCGATAGGATCGAGCAGATATACGCAAATAATTTTATCCTACAATCTTATCATCATCAAATCTCACTTACATCCCATTCAGGGGAATAACCCCGCAATGAGAAAGTATTATGTTTAAACAAGCTTTAGGTCAAACTGAAGCTACTTAGGGAGATACCAGACACTTCTCTGCACTTATGCACTTATTGGAGCGATCTTCCTAATAATCACCATGTCGTATGATCACGGGAAAACTCCATTCACTAATCATGCGGCATTACGAAGTACGGTACTCAGGTATGAATATGTATACATCTGATGTCCTCAAATGATTTTACTTGATCTGATTGTTACTGCATAGCTATAGCCAATTGATGCTTTCGATAAGGCACTGTGCAGTTGCTATACAAATATTTCCATTGATACGTCTCATATCTATCAACAATACTTTGGACACTTCGAGATATTGAGTATGAGAGTAGAGATCGTCACAATACACCTATCTCCATAAAATCCAAGCGAGGCTAAGGATGGACGTAAGTTTGAGTTTTCTGATGATGCTGTTGCGCATTTCAGAGGCATGCCAATTTTCGTGGAACCCGCGTGTCTATGAGAACCATGGCGAGGCCATTCCATAAGTTGCAGATGACTACTGCGAGAAGCGCAACGGACGTTAAGAAGAGGATTTGTTGCTACCGTCCCGCATTTATTGGTCGATCATCATGATCCGATCAGCAAGATTCTTGTTTTGTAGCCAAAGAAAAGGAGAACTAGCGATTGAGGCTGTGAACGGGAGAAGACAAGAATGGGCTCTCTAGCATATTCTTGATACTTACGAAATATGTTCTGACTGAAGAACCATAGCCACAAGGAGGAGTTCATAGCGTGGCCTCCACTTAGTGGCAGCTACAGATGACATTTGCGGGTGAAAAGTACCATTTCTATAAGGTAAGCACCATTCTAAAATCATCTGGTTCCCGCATCGCATGCTAGATGATTGATCAGTGACGAGGTCAATACACACTGTACATGGCACAAGAAGTCGAACGGTGTCTGACGGTGATTGAGAAAGGCCTCAGGAGGCCTTTCTTTCTCTGGTGGAGAAGCCATGCGCCGATGGATCAGAGAAGATCAAAACTATCACTTGTGACCTCGCCGATCAATAGTATGCTGTCTTTGCGTCTCACTTTGTAGTGCGAGACAGGCGAGTCATTAGTAAGTAACTATTCCTGCCAGGATTCATATGAATACAGCTCTAGGAATGTACCTATTTCAGAGTTATTGGACACCAAAATGGGAAGCGAGAGTAAGTGGATGATAGAGATCAAGGAATGTGTAAACAAACAATTTAGCATCTATGGTAGAAGGGGTATTCGGGTTGTTTTGCAGACAGCTTTTGAGCTGGCATCTTCCCATACGATCCGTGACGTGACGACATCTCTGCTCAACACTCGCCCAACCCGTACATAGCTATCCTTGACGCACTTAAGAATATCTTCCGCGACGTTGCGGAATAGCTCCTCTCCGCGGTGCTTTTTTGGGGCTAAGATCTATCGACCTCGGAGAAAATGATAACCGTGCCCAAGACAGTGAAGGGCGGTGAGCGCAACTCGATTTGGCTAAGACAAGAGACTCGATATCGACAGTTCAAGCTCCCCACGAGCCTCCGTACCTCTCTATCCCTCTGTTGTCTTCCGTGGTGGTGAGACCTTCCCGTCCTCTTTTGGGGCCAGGTTAATGGAATAGGGCGTCGTCGGGGCGCGCGCCGTCAGATAGCGTCAGGTCTTCTGCGGGAGAATCCAGTAGGTCCTGGCGAGTGAGAGCCTACTTCCTCGCTTTTTCCAGAAAAAGTTTATACGCGGGCCCGTAGGAGCAGGGACTCTTGCGTTGATTAAATCAGAGGCTTGCCAAGTAGGCCGGCGGCTTCAAGATATGGCTGTTCGAGCCTTCAAGTGCCCAAGCTGAGTGACCTTCTACAACAACCGAGGTCAAAATTACAAACGGCAGTTGAGGATAGCTTAACAAAAATTCCGTTGTGCTTCACCTTGATGGTCTGTTCTCTCACCAGCCTGCTGCGTTAGGAATTAAGAGATGAGCGAAGGTTGGTAACGCCGAAAACTCGGTACCAAGCATTCGGTTTTTTTCTCTCTTTTTGCCTTAATAATTTCTTTCATCTATGTGCAGATTAGAAAAGTAAGATGCGCAATGCGAAATGTCGCCAACGTACACAGCACACATAAGTTTTGTTTAATGCAGAAATGATGAAGGAAAGAAAGGATACTCAGCTGAAGCGTTTTTTTGCTCCGAATTGCATATTATTGTCCAGTTTATGGTCCTTGAAAGGCCAGCCATGAAGCAGTCTCATGTATGCAGCCAGCTGCTATGTATAACCGCGTTCGAGATGCTGCTGCTACTGCCATCATCTCTTACATTTCAGCTATGCTTCATTGAATAATTTTGCTTCTAGGTTTTCCAGGATAGTATCTAAGCCCCCTTATTTTGTGCCTCGGACGGAGTTCAAGAATACTCCGAGGAGATATCCCGAGGCCCTGTGGATTTCATGGTGTCGTGTCTCTGAGCGAATGGGAGTCTTCATGAACGACGTTGTTCCACTCTGTTGGCATGTCATTTAGAGGCTGAGCACGATCCCCAAGAGAAAGATTCCGGGAGAATTCTCAGTAAAGTTCATTCGTAGTAATCATTGGCAGCTGAGTGAACCGAGGGCCAGCTCCGGGATAATTGTATCTCATCTCAAGTCTCTCGTCTTTCATCGTCACAGGAGCAGGCCCACTCTCTCGGGTGGCTCCCGTATTATGATTCTGGCATGTCTTCATATTCCTCCAGGATCGTGCTCGTCAACCCACACTCGCAGTGGATGATCAGCGACCACGGATTGGCCTCGCTTCCTAAGGATGAAGGGCGAGAGTTGCAAGGCACACCACAGCGCATGAATGTTACTGGCACCTGCTACGCACTGTGGTTATTGTGCACCTGGAGGCGCCTGCGCCCACGTTAGATCGACATCTGCCTGTCACTCTTGCCGTCGTCCCAGCTTTGTCCCAGCACTTCGGACGAGAGGTAGCAAGGGTGCAAGGGTGATATCCAAGTGTCATGGATAGGGATATGGTTAGGGATCATATTGGGCATCGGGATCATTTGAAGAGCTCTCAGACCTTTCGCCCAGCAAAATGCGACACTCAATGAATCATGCTAATTGGGGATTGACGAACTTTGCACCGTCGGAGGCTTTCTGGTGGTATTCCGATCATCGTTCGGACATTGGAATGATGTTGTAGATCTAAAGTTCGTCCTAAGTCTGAGATTACTTCGGAGGAAATGTCTGCGCTGTAGAGTTTGATCGACAGAGCAGCCGGCCATGGTAGCGTCTGGAGAGAACGGTCACAGAATATGTACGTTACAATCCCTCGGCTCATTTGTCTTCTCTGTCGTTGCAGTATTGGAGTAGTATTCACCGTGCGCACTCCGTATAAGTGTGTATGTAGTGCTTTACATAAAATGCACACTTTACGGAGTACATCATGACAACTTCTATGTGGATTCTTTGAACATCATTTCAATCTGTCTGGAAACTTTCGTTGGGTACAAGGTCAGGGCAGTAGGACGCCGAGGTACAATTCTGCATCATCATCTCCACAGAGAGATATGTGCTGGTAAAAATAAAGTAATAATAGCGACGAAGTATAGAAGTTTTCCTTCTTTCAGGAACAATCATAGTGAGAATTACGAATTCTTTCTATTTGGGGCGTTTCACGACGTTGATGGTCTATTTAGTATGTTACTATGCCAGGTAGTGCTTTGAAGATCAGACCAGTCTCGTCAGGAATATTTGTTCCATCTCAATTTCATAGCAATTAGTGGACGTCAAACGTGATTATGAATAAATAACCTTGTCGACATCCTATAGATAGTGGGGTATCTGGATGTTATTCCCCCAAAGTTGGAGAGTATGGCGCCTCTCATCCAGTCTCCTGTACAAGTTACAACGCCGTCGAGAGCGCGCCTGAACCCAAGAATAAAGAATACAGGGGAAAAAAGACGAGATCAGAATCAGAGATAGAAATGAAGAACAAAAACAAATAAGAATGGCAAAAAGGTCTTTTTTCGGACATAAAAGTTGCTCATAGCTGCCCTATGCTGGATGAGGTGAGGAAAGACGAGAAAAAGAGGCTGCTTTTCGACAAGGGTTATTATTTATGGCCCCCACGGCAGGCTAGGCAATTCAATGTCCTCGGTCATTTATTGACATCGTCAGTAACTTTTGCGAATCTTTTGAGCATGTGATGCCCCGTTTCTGTGGGGCACTGATACTCATGGTTCATTGATGGATGAAGCCAAGACTCAGCATATTGAGGAGGGGCAGCAGAATTGATCTCGGAATTGATGGGCAAACAATTGGAGATTTGAAGTACCACGTCCATAATGTTGTACAGTGTCTCGGAGCCGAATGAGGAAGCGCCATGCCCCTCTGCTCCGGCTGCTTTCGGGGGGAAAATCCTGAAGATGTGCAGAATAATGATACGAAGAATATGAATGTGCTGTTTTGAAATCAGCGGACTAGAGACGAACACTAGAGGTGAGAACGGTGGAGCGTAAGGAAGGACGAAGCCATGAGACACTCTTACAAACGACGCATAACATTGTGCAACGAGAATAGAGTCAAAGGGATCAAGATCCCTCCATCGATCACAACAGTGCATGCAGATGTTGTAACTGCATATCTAGGCATTACGGTAGCATAGACCACTCTTCGTTATTCTTGAAGTCATGCTCGGCTTCTCGACCTCATTTTCAAGTGATCGGTGTTCACGGTAAATGGTAGTGATCGTCTTGGATACTGACTTCTGTCTTGGAAAGAATTGAAACGGACTTAGTCCGTGGCATTGTTGCCATGCGTTGCTACACCATTTAGTGGCTTATTTGAGGCACTCGACTTCCGATTACATATCCATTTATCTTACGAGATTAGTGTCCCCAGCATCTATTCTAGACTGATCCAATTTACAATATATCCAACAGGTAGCCCTAAATCACGGTAAGTTGTTCCGAAAAGGCGGTTTGTTCTCCTTTCTTGGCACGCGTCTGCCCTCTCTTCCATCGCACCGAAGGTTGTTGGAAAAGCAAGGGAAAAAGGACCAGGGCAAAGCAAAGAAGGCAGAAGGAAAAGTCGATTATTGTGGTCCTAAGTCTGTGAGTTGGTTGCTTCTCCCGTGCTCTGTTTTCCCTCCCCTGCGACTCTCCCGATCCCTCTCCATTCTCCCTATTCGTATCCACCATCTGAACCCACACGAGGTCACGGGTAAGGCCTTGGTGCTTGCTCGCCATGTCAATCTCTCACGGACCCTTCAGCTTGATTCCGGGAGCCGGAGCAAGGAGCATCCCAAACTCATGACCGAGCACACCCTTCTGGAATATCCTTGAGCCTGGAGCTGGCTCATCGAAGCCAAGCACCGAGCACTGACGAAGTGACAGCCGGACGATGGAAGCCTCCGTGGCTCCGTGACTCCATGGCTCCCATACAGCTTCGCTTACATCCGGCGTCCGTGTACTGTGTTGGTTTAGTGACAGTGATCCTTGGTGCCGGGAGTGAAATAAAGTAGACTACACAAGCTCCTACAAAAAAGTAGGTTCATGTACTCGCGGCGCCCATATGCGAAGTAAAGTATTATGTCCGATAAGTATACATTGTGTACGAGTATGAAACCGTGTGCACGATATGTGGATACTTTATATGTAGTCTAGCAGTACAGACATGACGAAGAAGGCGCACAGGAGGCCATGATTGTGAGTATCTGACTCTGCTCGGTATGTTTTCGTAGTAGGTATTCGTATGCTCTCGTATGCTCTCGCACGCCTTCGTATGACTTCGTATGGATCCTCCGTACAGTGCATGTAAATCCTCCTTGTGCTCTGATTTGTCTTGGCCCCAGTGACGCCCATATCCACTATTACTCCGTATTGGAGCCTGGATTGTCTCTCCGCCATTAGATTGATAGTTCCTGGGACCCCTTCGGCATTGACCTCTTCGGAGAAATTTTCTGCCTCCAATAATCTGTTACCGACTGGGATTCTATATCGCAGTCTCCAGCTACTTCGTAGAAAACCATCGCGGCCTCTGTGCACCTTTATCGAATACCCCTCCCTTGCTTGGTGTTAACGAGCCTCTCGTAAAGCTGTAGGTTCTCCAGGTCCTACGCCGCGACGGAATGGGAACGCAATGCATAATACACCAACCAACCGAATGACGATTGTGCACGTCAATTCTCCTACAGATCCCACTACTCAGAGCACACTTTTCCTTTAGGTTACCGTGATGACATGCTTCCAAATCCTGGCTTGGTGGGTAGATGAGTATCACGGAGAAACAATATAGTAATGCTTTGCCTATCTTTGCTTCTTTGACAGCTGTCCACTCGTGCCTCATTCATACCGCGTAAATTAGCCATCAGGTATCCTCTTAGTACCAATGGACTCAATTATTTAGAGGCGATATGCCCCTACATCTCACGAAAAGAGCTAATCAAGGTATATTATTCGTATACTTTGAGAACTATTGATACTAAGGGAATATATGGACATTCAAAAGGACCCAATTTGTGCCTGGCCGTTTGAGGCTTGCTTCGACCCGGAAGACTGACCGAAAAAGGTTGTTGAAAGCGTGAGCATGCTTTTAGAGTGAAAACTTGCGAGCTCTCAAGCCACCTTCAGGCTCCACAGCTGGCCAAGTGCAACTACCACACACGGGGTGATGATTTGAGCTGTCGTAGCGCCTATCAATGTTCGTGGAGACTTGGATAGTCGGAGTCGAAATAGAAGAAAAGAGATGAAGGAAAACCACGGAAAAGGGTCCAAAAAAGAGGACGTATGAAGAAGGAAAAGAAAAAGAAAAAGAAAAAGATAGAAGGAATAACGTAATGGTAAGTGTAAATATTAATTGACCTTGATGTATAAATAGCCCTTATATGTTGTTCTGCTAAGATTTGCATGATCTGACAGTAGCTTCGCTGATCATATTACCTCGGCGGCTACCACCGATGAATTTGATGCAACATACATAACTCAGTATTTATCGATACTTCTCTTAAGGGTGGAATCCTTGGCCAATAGTTCATAGTGGCACGTATATCCGTGTATTACATGTTGCCTATAAGAACATGTATTTGGAGAAAACCAGTGTAGATTTTCACCCCTTCTCCACAAGAAAAGCTAGATACACAAATGACCTTGTTACCCTAGAAGTGAAGGAGAAATATCTCTGTATACATTTCGATGAATCGATCAGGTGTCTGTACCGACGCAAGACCAAATACTGCATATAGCCCGCACTTGGGTTTCCAAACATGGATTCATTCAAGCTCCACCATGAGTCGCTGATCTTGTAATCTTGAATGCCAATCCAAGGATAGAAGAACCTGGTTGAAAGAGCCTCGAGCGGAGCTGGAGTTACAGCGCTTCGCATCATGACCATTGGTAGCCTGCGGCTATGAAGCTGTCATATTCAAGTCCACAAATACAGTCTGCATATACGGAGTAAAGTGGCTTCTATCAGTCGCATCTGCAGTAAACCAGGCGGGCCAGCATGTGCGCCAAGACTGCCGGGGGGGCACTTACACCGATATCAGCCACAGAACGAGCATTCGTGGATTGTTGGTTGTTAAAGTATTCACAGGGTGTGAACTCTGAAGCATAAATTAACGATTGAGAGGATGCTGGAGTGTCAAAAGAGATGATAGAGTTGTCCAGCAGCTGTGAGGATCTCCCAACTGGGGGTTTGCATTGTCTTCCCTCTGATTCAGTGTTTCTGTGAGAGACCCAATACTAGCCATGATCGTCTGTTGAGGTGGATATGACCAACTAACTTTTCTGAGATCTTCAGCGTACGCTTTACGCAAAAAGCTGTTTGTGATGTAGCAAGTGAACAGCTGACCTGTCCACAGTACGTACTCAAAGAATGTCTGGGCTTGATGCTTTGCATATTCAACGATATGACGTAATTCATCGTCGCTTGGACGGAGAGCCAGAACATTGTCTTTCCTATATCTCTCAAGAGGCACAGAGAGTTCCTTAAGGGTTGGATAAAAAAGCTTGGTATGCGCAGAAGACTGGTAGTGGCAGGCTGTGACAGCTGCCGCTTGCAGATCGCTGGCAGGGAGGGCCTTAAATTCCTTTTCTTTCATCCTCTTCTTCCTTTGACCTGGGCATTGTATGTGACTTTGTATGGGTCCTTTCGGTCTTTGTATATTCATTGTATGGGCCCTCTCGGCCTTGTCCATGATGATGCTGACCGAATCACAGGGAACAAGCGATCCAGCTGAGATATACAGAGCCACTCATTCCAAACCGCTCTGGAGGAGCAGCTCGGTGGTGAGGTGAGTACTTGTGTGATTTTGGCCAGTCGGTCAACAGAACGGATGAATTCCTCATCAGCCGCTGCAGGTCCTGTATCACATACGAGCCTGCATGCTTCCGTAGCAATTTGACTCTCGGGTCAAAAATGGAAGAAATGAATTTGGAAATCTGGTTAATACATGCTTTGTAGACAGACCGAAATTGACACGGGGGACAAGAGATAAGAGTATGAGTGTAGACTATGTGCTATGTCACAATGAAGTAGCATTGGGTATGTTGTACAAACGACATTGGTATCAGAATCTTGGGCCATTAATCGAATAGGCGATCATGCATACTCCCTCGAGTATTTCATGACTTCTTTCAGGACAGTATGGCCGAGAGGGGGGCCCAATATGATCACAATACAAAGCCCAAAACAGCCTGTGCGAATATGGTGAGGCATATGGTGTCGTAGCTGTGAAGATATGGCGGAAGTATGTATACGTAGAGTAAGTAGGTACTGTATTCCGACTTGACTTTCTTTCTATCCATCATACAAAGCCACCCTACTGAATGAATATATTGACTTGGCGGCGGCATATTTACATACATACATACATACATACATACACGCTTATATACCTGTATATGCTCATACGCACATTCATTCATTCAATCATACATACATACTGTACATACATAATAGTGGCGGCGCATGTGCGCTGCTTGGATATTTGGGCTCGATACGAGACGGCCGCACATTAGGTTGGGAATGACGATGAAGCACATAGCGCAAGAACAAATCCCGTCACGAATTCGGTCGCTTCCGCTGGCTCCAGTACTATTATAAACTCGTACCTGAAGAACTTCTCGATCTAGAATGTATGGCTACATGAGCTTCACCTTCTAGCCTATCATACGAGGTCGAGAAATTGGAAGAACGGACATGGAGGATGAGAATCACAAGAAAGACAAGGAACTAGATTATTATATATTGTTTATTCACCAACCGGAAATTTCACCTTTGTTTTTGACATCTCGGAGGAATAGCTTGCCTGTCCTAGGTACTTTCGGTACTGATAACATTTACTTTCTTTGACTGTATCATCTCATCTCACTCACTCACACTGCATCACATCACACCAAATGCTGAGACTTTGTCCGATTCTTACCACATCTTCCAGCATATGATTTGTTCCCCTTGAACACGGGCATCTAGACTGCAGTATGAGTCTAAGCAAGAGTACGAACCCCCACTCTGCTGAATGCATACATGATGCCACAAGAGGCTTGCTGTTATTACTTATTACGGTCGTGAATATTTGGAAGCACCTCACCAACACCCAACACATGACATTTGAACCAGATGAGAGCTACTCAGTGGATGGCTGTACCTCCTCTGTTGTGCTAAGCAGTGCTGGTACATGGCCTATCAGCTTCTCTTCTACCTCGCCTGGAGAAATGATCATAGAAAGAAAGTTTGCACTGGTTTCTCCAAATTCATCGAGTTGAATTGTGTCGTGTCTTAGGTGCTCAATTCTCTCATCCAACCTCGTTATCAAGTCCGAGATGCGCCACCAGACGTCTTTTGAGCTGGCGCCCTTTGATTTCTGTCTATGCCCATGACAGGATAGCATCCTTCTGTCCCGCACCAGCGGGCCCTAGGAGGGAGATGGCGTTTTTCAATCGCCTACCGTAACTAAAACGTAGATAGAAGATGCATTTCGACAGGGTTTGGGGTCACCGAAGCCAGTAGATCGCAGGAGATATTGTTCGCAGTACCGGTGGTGGGAAAGGAAAAGGAAAGGGGAAGTAGGGAGTCAAGCAAAGACGTAGTAGGACAGAGTGCTACAGATGGAAGCCTGACAAGATACCGCAATCAGCGTCTCATCGTCGTAATAATACTATGAACATAAGAAAGGCGAAGATGTGTATCTCAATGAACTCGCAAGCAAGCACGACGCTAGGAAGAGCTATCATATCACAAGTAGTCAGAAGTGAATACTTACTTGTCTCCATCGTATGTATGCACATACACCGTAGTAAGTGAACGTGCCTGAGTAAAAAAGAAGCAATTGTGGTAATTGAGTCCAAGATGGTACTGGTCATACTCTACTATGAAATCATCGCAGTATTCCTCGCGAACATCAGCATCATCATCGCCTACTTATGCCCTTCAGCTCATCCACATTATCCACATCAGCCTGAGCCCCATCGCAGGCTAAGAAGGACAACAGGAACAGCGACGATGACAATCACGACTAGCTTCGGTCTTCTCTCAAACCCAAAATTTCATACCGACTTTCTTTCCAAGCAGCCAAATCTCGGAAGCATCTTCCATTCCAGGGTCCGCCAGATCATTCAAAATAGCGTTGCATGGAGGCCCTGGATCCTTGTGACACTATGCCACACCGTGCCATGGTCGTAGCGATGCTGCTCCTCCTGCCCCCTGTCGACTACGTTACTTATTTAGTGCCTGGGTAGCCTCTGTGTTGTAGTGGCCGCCATGCGTTCGTTTGCCCAAGAGAGCCGAGCGGCGCGCAGAATCAGAGGAAAGACCATGAGTTCCTAGATGGACAGATATTTTTCAAGGGGAGAGAACAATATCGGCTGAACGTAGAGGATGATTCAGATGTCAAGATCTACGTAAGATAAACATAGAGAAACCTAGACACAGAATTAGAAGTAGAATCAGAAACACAGAGACGGAGAGGGAGAAATTTTTAATGAAAATAGGATGGATACTATACAGTAATATTACTTACCACCTATGTAGAAGAAGAAGAAGAAAAAATTGACTTGGTTACGCATCTCCTGTAGGTACCTCTTACCTTATGTGCGTAGGTTTGGGGGATCAGATCAGTGGCCGCAATTCTCATGGCATTATCTACCTACCTTGCTAACACGACAGCGCATGGCATGGCATGGTATGATCTGGCCCTACTGCGATAGTTACCCTTTCCGGTAGAGATTGTTGGCTTCGATTTTGGCTTTGGCTTTTGCTTTTGCTTTGGCTTTTTGGTTTTGGTTTTGGTTTTGGCTTTGGCTTCGATGTCCTTTGGTGGGCTTGTGCGTAAATTGAACAGGGTCCGCAATCTGGTCCCGGGACTTAGGGGACAGACAGCTTTGGTATTTATGTAGCATGATGCTCCGACATGGAAGAGGGGATCGAGTACAGCTACAGACACAGGACTGATGAGTAGATGAACTACAGGTTCATCAGCCGGTGGGGACTGAAGCAGTTATGGCAGAGGAGATATTGTGACTTTTGAACGCGTTCTATAACTATCATTGAGCATGATTCAGCAAGCTATCGGAAACTAGGGTAATGTTACTATGGAGCACTCGAGTACCGAGTACTTCTTTGTAATGTATAGAAAGAATCCTTAGGGGGAAAGCAAGTGTTCATGCCAGGAACGTGTATACCTGTTGCTCATGTAGTATAAGACAGATGAGCAGTGACTGGCACAAGAGCGAGAGAGGTTTAATTATGCCCTCTATGTCTCTATGTCTCTACTTCTTTATGTCTTTATGTCTCTGTCCGTCTGTCTGCTTCTGTTTGTACGGGTTCCTCTCTTTGTGTCTCTACACTTCCAACCTATTGCACTTTCTCTCATAATACTCCATAGTCCAATCCATTGATAGATCCATACATACCTGCTACGCGCACTGTGAGTAATGTAGTACTTTCTGTGGAAGATACATCGTCTGTAAGTTCATACTAAAATATTCCTTACGATGGGCCCCCATGTGTAGGTTGTCTAGTAACCGACGCAGCTCAATCCCAGGTGGCCCCAATCCACGCCAGAGTTCGTGCTCCGTTCGTTCCCCTTCACTCACAGCTCACAGGCGTACCAGCACCCAACACACCCTAGTAAGCCCCAGCATCCCAGTACCCAACCCACCCATCATCACCCATCATCACCCATCATCACCCATCTTTCAGCTTCCCAGCTCCTACAACACTCGCATCTCGCTCGCATCCATTCATTCATCATCAGCGCACAACCCACTCATGCCAAACCAACACCTACTACCTACACACACCTCACATATATACTAGCAACAATACTCTACATATCTCTCATTCCCTCTATTAACTACGATCCTCTCTTCTTGACTGCATGTTTGTGGGTCCCATAGAGACTATATACAAGAGAAATATATTGCAAATATTTAGATATGTAGAGAGAGAGAGAGAGAGAGAGCTATATATGTATGTAGTAGTATATAAAAATAAACATATATATATATATATAAATGCTTACTACCTCACCCTTTTACTACTTACTAGCTAGTCTGTCAGGCAAAAAAGGGATATACAAGTACATATGTAAATTACAATTACAATAGGCTTATATACATGAATATCACCATCTACACTTTCTCTCCTTCTCTTCCCCTTCAATCACCAGAAAGAAGAAGAAGAAGAAGAAGAAAGGAAAGAAAGAAAAAGAAAAGAAAGAATAGAAAAGAAAAGAGAAGAGAAGCCCACTCATCGTTCCCCCTACTACCACACCCCCCCCCCCTCCCCCCTCCCCCTCCATCCTCTTTATCCCCTCCCCACCACCCAAAAACCCCCATGCCCTTCACTAAAAGACCAGCGATGTTATGGTCCCGTTCTTCTACTACCAAACTACTCCGTACCAGAAAATCTGACACTCGTCTGCTTCTGGAATGCAGTAACGGCCTCCCTCCATAATCTCTTCTACTACCTCATCATCTCATCTCTCGAACATCTCCATGTCTTGTTCCTGCAAATCCTCCATCATCCGTACCTTGCAAAATAACAATCCTCCTCCTGATCATACAAGGTAGCACCCCACCGACCACGTCAAGCCTTGTCTGACAGTATCTTCAACTTTGTATCACTTAATTCGAGTAATTTCAAAGTCCGGGTTGGCTGGTTTCGCAGATCCATTTAATATTCCGGCTCATCGAAGCTCCATACTTTCTAATGATATTTTCCTTCATATACCTTCTCTAGGTTCCCCCTCCCCCCGTCTACGGTTCCACACAACAAACGTCTCTCAGGAACTACACAAGGTTTCCTTGAGTAGGCCAAGTCCTGCTTGTTCGTTGCCTTCTTTACATTTGCAGTCTTTTTCAACCTCAGTTGTCGTTTCCCTCTTAAATCGTTAATCTCTCAGTCAGTATGCGTCCGTTTATCCATTGGCACTTTGCCAACTGACTTTTTCCCTGCTTTAGAATTCTAAACGCCTGCACCAGGACATCTCATTCCCTCCAGAAGAAAAAGAAATTAAAATAAAAAACAAAACAGAAAAGAAGAAGAAGAAAACAGAAAGCAGACAGGTCATATCACTTCAAATATATCTACGAAGGCATGTCACTTTGAAGTAGAAGACAAAAAAAATTATCGATATTTCTTAACTACCCTTGTCAAAGGCTGGCCTAGGCACAACGGGTCGTCAACAAAGCAAGTCTTACTCGACAACCACTATCATTCCCATGAACTATCCAAGTCATCCTCGCGACCCTTCGAAGATCTCTCTCGGTGAGCGCCGGCGTAATTCAGACCTGGCGAGGTTTTCCTTGGAGCTAAACGGGTGCAACACGGTGAAGAACAGTCGTGGCGGACCTTATCCATCACCGCCGATGTCCGGTTCTCCTCTGTCGCAAAGACGAAACCAAGATTTCGACGAACGTGGCCAGGGAGCGCAAGATGTGAGGCATGTTGATGTTGTTCAAAGAGCTTCCGTATCGCATCAATCAGATCCACGAGGCCCTCTCCCACCAGGACAATCATATCTCCCATCCCCACATCAAGAGCCGCAGAATCCAGCTCTCTACACTTACGGAAGACCAGATCCTCGGTCAGAAATACTTGACCCAAATCCATACAGCCGTGAGATGCATCTTACACATGCCCCTTTGCCGACCAGTCTACCAGGTCCTCCGCATCAGCATCAGCATCAGCATCAGCACCAGCAACAGCACCAGCAACAGCAATTGCAGCCGATTCCACGCTCATTCAGACCTCCGCAAACGATAGAACGGCAGCAACAGGTAGAAGCTGGTGTCCAACCACCGAAGGCTCAAAGGAAGACGAAAGGACATGTTGCTTCGGCGTGTGTGCCATGCAAAAAAGCACATCTCCGATGCGACGGTATGTATCCTCTTGCTCTCTTATTTGTTCTGCCAGATGGACCAAGATTTTACTCAGAATTTGTCTCCGTGACATCACTCGGGACTCGAGTTGGCAAGACAGGAAAGGGAAGGAAGGCAAGCTCCGTCGCAGAGATGACTGAACTGTAGCTTCTTTGAGAACTCGGTTGGCCTTTCGTACGAGTGGATAACTGCCATTTCCTTGAGTCCCCCCTGACTATGTCCGCTAACACCGACCATCATCCCCATAGTGTCGGCAAGGAATTGTCATTGCGTGGTTTATTTCTACTTATGAAGCCAAGCAGTGCTGGTGGAAGAAGCTTAGAAGAATTAACGGCTAAGCGCACGCATGAGAATTACTTCCCAAGGCAGCGCTTTGGAATAGGCTGTGTGGTACGAGTTTTGCGCCATTTCTAGGGGACTAGTGGTGGTTAGTAGTGCTTGGTTGCTGTTGGTTCGTACCGCGTGCCGGCCACTGAGCGTTGAGTTTTTAGCGACGATTACGTCCCAGACTTGCACGTCTCTCGGTAACCGTTTTCGAGTACCAAGTCCCTCGAAATGATGGCCAAAAGCACATGTCCACGCATAGCCTAAGATATTTCTCCTTGTTCATGGCTGCGAAGGGTGGTGCTTCATCGTACTGTTGAATGCAACACATGAGTGTTGGCGGCAAGTGCTGCCGATAACTCCGGGCACTCAAGAGTCATCCTCATTGGCTTGTGAGTTCCGCAATTCGATGAGATTTGAGAAAGGCCAAGTGATGTTCGCATATTGTTGTTTTATCTCCTCAGTGCGTTGCCTCTGGAAAGTGACCCCGCGCTAATGCAATAGACAGCACAACGACCATGCTCAAGATGTCATAGTAACGGAAAGGAGGACCTTTGTGTCGACATGCAGCACAAGAAAAGAGGACGACCGCGATTACGGGAGGATGCTCAGCAACAGCGATATGAGGGCCTTGGAACTACCTTTCGACCATCACAGTCCCTTGCCGAAGCTTCAATGCGCCGACCATTGTCCATGTACACCCCGAGCGAGCCGTCGACAATCCCATTATATCCGTCAGATAGAGCTGGTCCATACCGAGTGCTAAAGTCTCATTCTCAGTCGAATGTCGGTGCTCGAGGTCCGCGGCATCTTGGATTTGCTTCTCCAGCCGACGCCAATATTTACGCCTTCCAGCCTCGTGGCTCGCAATCCGGACCTGCTCAAGAACTTTTATTAGCTTACCTCAATATGGAATTGCAATTCGTCAAAGCGACCGGCAATTTCAATCATTCGGTGTTGCCCGGCACTCCTATAGCAGCCAGGAAGCTTCTTGAAGTGGTTGCTGTCGGAGATCGAGATAAAGTATATCGCTTACAACGAGAGCTTGAAGATGAGAGACGGAGCCGAGAACCAAATTACTTACCCCCAATTTTTGGTCACCTCAATGAAGACAGAGCGATCTCCTCAACACCACTAGCATTAGAGGCTGTGAATCATATCTCGACTGGTCGACATGAAATGATCACATTCCAGGCTCCGGATGGGCAGCAGAGGTCCTTTGATATACAGATAGGTTTAGCGAAAAAGGACTCGACATATTTCGTCACCTTCGTTCTTCTGACACCACCAGTCCCGCAGCCCCATGTCGTTCAAGAATTTGGACCATCGCCTGGGTCTCAATTTATTCGTGATTCCCCACACTATGGTTATCATCCAGGGCCTCCAAGCTATGGCGGTGCCCCCAGCATGGGCTCACATAGTTCTTATACTATGGGCTTTCCACCTGGAGTTCCTTCCACGACTGGACCTGCTGGACAACCGATGGTTGCATATGGTTCGATATCCCAGCCCCAACAAGCACAAAATACACCACGCAGTGAGATGCAACACACGGGATCAGGGCCTTCACCTGTTCTTCTACCTCCTATTCGCAGCAGACCAGATGAGAGCCTACCCATGGGACAGGCCATGAGACAGGACTGGCCGAGCGGGGAGCGAAGCCAAGGGCGTGTTGATATAGGAGGCCTTCTGGATAACCCCTCCGGCTACACTCAAAGACCTTGAATACTGCGGTCGTTTCAAGCTTTGACGATAGGCGTACAAAAATGGTATCGCACCTGAACTCGTTTTAAGCGGCGAATTATCGGCACACGAAAAAGTACTTCGAATTGTTAAAAAGAAAAGTTCGTTTCACTGTAACATACATAAGCAGATTTCTCTCATGTTACTATTTCCATGGAAGTGAGTTATGGAATCGCCCGGCCTGTGTACCATTTTTTTGCGATCAGATCGAGATTCAGAGAAAACAGAGCGTATTAGCATTCTTACCTTTTCCACTACAACTGATCATAAATTCCTTCAGATATTTGCATTAGGCTTCCTTTGTGGGGAACCTTTTTTGGCGCAGGCTAGGGTGGTGGATTTGTGTACGATACCCGATCTTTTCATGACCTCTGCGGAGGCTTTGAGAGACGCAGGAGGAAGGATCTGACTTTGTCTTTTTAGCCTTTTTTTTCCTTCTCATACTTTTCGTTTCTGTCGACTTGTTAATTGTTATTTACATTCCTGGGTTTTTGTGTTGAAGATTTTTGGGTAAAGCGTGCGGGGCTCTAGAAAGGACATAATAGAGAAGATGGTGAGAAGAAGAGAGGGCGTAGGCTTGAGGAGGAGAGTGAAGGGAGACGATATGAATTGTCGTTTGCCTTGTCATTTCTCGTGTATAACCTTGTTTTTTTCTTGTTGCGCTCCTTCTCATCTCGGCATATGCCTCGAGGGGGTATATTCCGGGACTTATAAGCTATAATACGGAGCAACTGATGCAGACTACTAAATAACTATCTCGAAATTCTCCTTGTATAAGCCTCAATAAACGATTCTGTCTATGAAACCTATGACATAGGTGCGATGGCTGTGTAATGGCGATGAATATATCACTTATTACTGAGCAGATCGACAACTTACAGCGACGATCATCTGCCAATGGAGGATAGTCTTGTTCTTTAGAATTAGAGATCTCCCTGTCGATCCCACAACTTAAGCACTTTATTTGTGCTTTATTATTTGTGATAATTCTTCTCAAGTTATTCATAAGGCAAGATGTCGTCGTGCGAAGGTTATACTCCGGGGGTAACCCCGCACTCAACCGTCTTACCCCACACTTCAACAGCATCATAGGGCTATCGCCCACCAGAACGGTGAGTACCAGAAGAAAGGCTCATCGTGTTCCCCGAATATTATTTCTAGATATTTCACAGCTTCAGTGTTGATCAAGAAGATATCTTATCATCTACACAGTCCGGTCCATTTTCGTAGGTAAACTGTTGGCCAAGTCTTCAAATACTATTCACCAATCCAATCTCATAGAGACATCCTGATCAAAATGTCGTCTACCAATACCGACACTCAGACTGCAACCACAGATCAAGTACGCCCACTCGCCGCACAAATCCCACTTTCTTCATTCAACCTGCCAACCTTCCCACCTGAAGCTAGCAACCTCAAGTCACTGACCCTCTCGTGTGACATTCCGTTGTCAGAATACTCCACACAGCTGAGCGCCCCTTCAGACTTCAGCTTCAACTTCACGCTCCCACAAACCATCAACTCGCTCACTTTAGAGCTATTTTCCTTCGGCTACCCACCCGGTTTCTTGACCGAGCTAGCAGCATCACTGCCAAACCTTCGCGCTTTGACAGTCTATGCACAATTATTTGCTGGGACAACGGACGAGTCAAAGGCAGACGCTCTGGCGTTCTTTGAGGGCGTTGGAAAGAACTTGAGAGAGTTGTGTCTTATTGATGCATTTTCTGAGATAGGCTTCTGGGCGGAGGCTGCGCGGTGCTGTGGGACTGGGACTGGGTTGCAGTTTTTGGAGGTCACGTTTAGCTATAGGCATGGCGAGGAGGGTCTTAAGGGTGTGTACGGGGAGGATCTGGTGGGATTTGTGGGGAGAAATACGGTGGGCTGTGTTTTGGCGCTGCACAAGCCAGCGCCAAATGAGAAAGATCCCGAGGTAGAGGAAGCTGATGAAGAGGCTGAGGAGGATTTGAGGGATGGTATCCTCCCATTTTCAGATGCGGACGTGGTGGTGGAAAGATTGACAGGTCCTGACAAACCCGAGGGTCTGGCGATGTTGGATACGACATTGTTCAACTTGACAGATCAACAGCTGAAGAAGATCTTGAATGAAAATAAGAAGATTAAGGTTCTCAGCGTGAGTCTAGAGTTGGGAGTGGGCGGGCTTGAGGACGGGATATTGAGCGGTGGCGAGGATTTGGAATCCTTGGAGATAGTAGTTTGCCCTCTGCAGGAGGTTGTGGAGAATGCTAAGCAGGGAGAGGAGGTTGGGATTCTGGAAAGAGATGTGCTGAATATGGCGAAGAGATATCCGCAGTTGGTGAGTCTCAAGACTAGCATCTTGAGGACTCGGTGCATTGAGTGGAAGAAAGTGGGCGATGTGTGGACGAAGGTTGGAGAGGAGACCCAGAGCGCCTAAATCGCACATGTTATGGCCACATCCAAGAGGCTATGCTCGTATCGAAAGTGTTGATTTTGGTCCTGTAAGCTGACGAGCTGACGGGGTTCTGCGCTGCCAAAAGCTCCGAGAGGCTTTAAAGCTGGTGCGAGAACCAATCGGTAGACTTTGCGAAATATTTACAGACGTCGTACTCCACGAATTCCTCCGCAGATCTGTGAGACAAGGTTTCAAGGGATTTTGAGTTTAAGCGTGGCGGCGATATATCTATCGATCCTGTGTGAGCTAATGCTTTTAATTATCTGATCTGCCCTCCGAGAGCCTTTCGCCAAACCTTCTCTTACGATCAATCACAAATTTTTGTAGTATTTTCCTCTTGAATTCATCATTTTGCTGGTCTGTACTTCATTCATACTCCTTGCAATCGCCAACACCTTCTGTTCATACTCTTGGTTCGTATTGGTCACTCTGGTGTAGTATATGTGTGCCGATCATCCGAGAGCGTGGCAGAATGCAAAAACAGTAGAAATCACGGTTTGATCTATACTTTCTCGGCCCATTTGAATCAGTTCATTCCCCCTCCCTCCAAAACACGTTGGCCTCAGTTTAATGATGCTTTGTACAACTATCTTTCATAGGTAAACTAGATCAACATAGACTTACAACCAAAGAGTTGGGGCAAAACCATGAAACGATCTTTTGCCACTCGAGATTCTGCTACATCTTTCACAGTGCAGCTCAGTCGTTTTAGTATCTCATCCTTTCATTTTGTAGATATCATCTTGTCAGAATCGAGCAAGATGCCTGAAGCGGAAACATAGAGATTAACACAAGCAGGCGCCTAAGTCATCAGTCATGCATCTGATTGGTTTATGATATCTTTCGATTTGTGAACAATACTGCATACTGATGACAACTGGAAACCATTCCAAATGGGATTAGTATGATAATATTAAGCTCATGATAATGTACAAGCATGAGGCATAGAGTTTTTGCTAATAAAGGAAGGAAGTATTTATTAACCATCATTCCTCTACTAAGATACACGCCCGCGTATCATCGAATTTCAGTACAAAGAGTAGTGTAATTTGACGACAGCACCGATCAGTCCTTTCAGTCGTCGGCTCCTCTCAGGCTTATTAGTTTATTAAGATACGCCCTTATGTTTATATGGAAAAGCTTACTGTCTGCCTGCGAAATTATCAAGATGGATTATATAAGTATATACTTACATGTATGAACAATGAATGTAGCTTGTTTGTCTTTCATAGAATGTAAATTCAATATCTTTCTTAATCTCCTTCAGTCAAAATCATCTACAAGTACTGCTTTCTACTAAAGGTGAGGATAGCGTGCCTAGTCAGATATTTTGTAATGTATTCCTATATGATGTCGAAATTTGTCCCAACTCATAACGACTTGATACTGGAGACAAATTGCAAAGAATTTACAACTGAAAGAGCAATGATTACACGATATGTATATTCAGGACCATTATATACAGCTTTGCTAAGTAAAAGGCTAAGCTGTAAGTCTGGCTATTTTTGAACACATATTAACTGTGGCACTATTTTCAAGATGATACATCGATTTATAGCCATCCTCTTGAACTCGAGCTCTACGAGATAATTATTCTAGTGAATGGAGACGCTATCACTTCAAAACTTTGTATCGTATGCATTGCATCCACAATAATAAAAAGTAAGGATCGGCCCTGAAGATGAAAAGATTATCTTTGTTGACTTCGTAGCCTGACTTCGAGTATCATTCCTAATGCTTGATTCTCAATATCTCGTACAGGATATAGATGTTTATATAATTCGGGATTCTAACACTTACCAAATAGTGTTAGAAAATTGAGATTAAAAGTGTACAATGTAGGCAACTTATTCAATGGTAGTTAAGGTATTAAGTTGAATGAAGAAGGTATCTTGTAGTGACAACTGTGTATCACAAAGTTAGCCATTAATAAATATCCCTCTTTTTCTCCCTATAAACATCTAGACGTAAGTAGAATATTAGGTAACTTATGCTCCTGTCTTAAGGTATAGTAGTTACGTTGTAATAGACTAACGGGATAGCATTTAGCCTAAGAGAGACTTTTTTAATATAAACAACTGGCTATTTCGCAAATTACTTCTATCTAGAATGGTAAGTATAGTAAAACTACACTCTCGACAAGCTATAAGGTATACCGGCGTAAAGTGCTTTGAAAGGTAGCTATCTAGTCAGTTAGAGTTGCTATTTAGTCTTACCTTGCAAATCCATCAAGTGTTCACTTCAATCTAACAGAGAACACTTGAGTCATATCTAGATAGTATCGTAGTATATTAATAGTATTTTAGTCCTAGATGGGACTTCAAAGTATTCTGAAAAAAAATCAAGAATAGTATAGTTATAGATTCGTTAGTAGTCTTTAGAGAGGTAAGGAAGCCAACTCTTATTCTGTGCATCTAATATTCAAACTTACGACGAGACAGAAGACAATCGAAAACTAAGCTATGCTTAAGTTGCCAGTTGCTATTTTCAAAGGAGATCTGGTATACAAGTTCTTTCCATGGCGATCTAGCGCTTAATGTAGAACTTCTGCTTTAATGCAATTTGAGCCTTTCGTAGAGAGTAAGTAGGGTCTCCTTCATCTTGTCTTATCTTTTGTCTTCAAGGCCGAAAGTAACGATGCATAAAATAAAAGCTTTTTCCTTTGATCTGGTTTTGTGCTTCGTTATAGCTCAGGTGGCCGCCAAGAACACGTATGGAAAAGTAGCTGGTTTACAGCTCTTACGATATAAGTACATATGAATAGATTTGATCGCTATATAGCTCAGCGATGCTTCGTATGAGATAATGCTTGATAAACTTGGTGAAGGTCGTTGGCCTTGCTAGGGCTTGTGCCGATGCGACAGTACTGGGGTATACGCACATGAAACCCAAGTGGTGCCTAAGATAGGTTGATCGCCGTTGTAGAAGAGTAGAAGGACCTTCTAGAACTTCTTGATCTGCGACCCTTATGCTTTTATCATTATCAATCAACTGTGAGATAAGTTAACGTTGGAGCTTTACCTTACTTCTTTTCTTTTCCTTCCCCCCTTTTTCTTTGTTCTTTATATACAGAGTACGGTAGCAATGACAGATTCAGTAACTAGTAGGTGAAACTAGCAGCCTTTTAAGCTTGAATGGACTGAAGAATGTTGTCCATCAGATAGCAAACGAAGGCTAGGGGTAAGTACACACAGTGGAAAATGTGGGTGGAGAATTGAATATAGAAAGCTTATCTAGGTACCCATATACATTCTACTTAGTATGGAGTACAAGTAATTCGTATCTTTATTTGTTTACTTCCAGGGTTGGTAAGCTGATAATTTTTAGTTTGTTGACTGCAGTTGACGGTAGTTGACGCGACTTGGTTCCTGTCTATCAAGGCATCCATACCCCTATCTTCAAGGATAAGAAAGTACTTGATACTCACTCACAATACTAACGAATAACTTCTTTGTAACAGACGGTAGCTACCGTATCGTACTTGAATCACGGCAACAAGAAGAATGGATAAATAGATAGAGTGTCGAAAGTGTACAGTCTGCACTACGTATCATGGCGATAAAGAGTGCCTCAGCCTCTCACTCACTCCCAATATAGCTTTTTGTTCTCAGGATCAATGTTCCCCGCCCTTCATTTGCGCTTGGGTTGTTAGCAGTTGACAACTAGTGGATAGGTAAGGCCAAAGTAGCCAGCAGGGGAGGGACCCTTCACCATTCATAAATACATAGCTCAACCATGATGGTGCTTCACCCCTGTGACTTTCATATTACCTCTGTAATGACGGTAATCACACATGCTGGCAAAACAGTAATTTGTCCTGAAATAAATCCTTCCCCCAGACTGTTTGTTGCTCAGAGTTCAGCAGCGTTTCTAGCTATAGCTACTCTACTTCAGACTCTCCCAGCGTCTCTCTATCCAGGCAACAAACATAGATAGTAATAGCATCCGGAGTTCACGGCTCACAGACAGCCCAGATCACAGTTTCCACGTTTTTCTGGCATCTTCGGGGCTCATGAGCGACCGGTGACCAGTGTGGCTATTGACCATTGACCATTGACAAGTTTCGTGTGGCCCAGCAACAGGCCGATCTTATTCGTTGCCGGCATCATATCAAAGCGTTGTCGCAGTATTATTCGTGTGTTGCAGCATCCTATTGCATCAGGTCCGTTTTAAGAAGTGCAGAGTAGTAAGGTAAGGGAGTTGGGCAGAAATAAATCCTTTACATGAGTTAGCAGGTAAGGAGCAGAATACTTATTTTATGAGGAAAGAGGAAAGAGGACAGAGTGCAAACAGACAGCAGTTGAAAGGATGTTGGATGATGGATGGACTGGACTGGACTGGACTGGACGGATACGGAGTAAGTACTGTACGCAGTGGATATGAATGTATGTAGATGGATATCATCGCCAATTAAGTACAGACATAATCATTTACTTGATACAGAGTCCATATCCATCAATACTCCATAGATGATAGCATCATCATCATCATCATCATCATCATCATCATCATCAGAGAGAGTTGCTTAGAACACCTTTTCTTGTCGTTGAAAGTTCTGTGTGAGAGTCGCGCTGCGTCGTATTATTTATTGGCTTGTTTACTTTCCCACTTAATCCGCATCCTCGACCGCGTCCGCATACGCGCTACTATCATTATTATTATTATTATCATCGTTGTCGCCTGTCGACTTTATTGTTTTCTTGTTCTCTATCAACTTCCTTTTTCAATCCGTCACATCGTATCCCATTCCATCCCCACCTCTTTTCGCCGTATTTGTACAGTACTATATACTTCATCACTTGGTACTCACTGTACTGTCCGAGGATACTTGCTACCTTTATCTCGCCTAATCAGCTCGGTTCACTGCTTGGTGTCCACCGCTTTCCTACTCATCTAACGATTCAGACTCAAGAGAGTTAAAGTCCACTTGTTCCACACCTCTGGTCATCTCAATTTTAGGCACGAGTCGCATAGAGGCGTCCATTAGCACACGGAAACTACACTCGTCTCCAGAAAGTGTGTATCGCGCATAGGAACATAGCAACAAGCGCTCCATGTTTGCAAAACCCCTGGCCGCTGCCCTCTGAGTGTGTATGTGTTTGCACACCCAGAGGTTGTCAAGTACACTCTACATGCACTCAGTGTGAATAGAAAAACTTTTGCGCGACGCGACGCCCATCTCATCATCATCTCTCGCATTGCCCGTATTTGCTAGAACAACAGTCGACACCCTCGAAATCGCCAAAGCACAATCCCCGCTCCTCATCTGCTCAAGTCGGCAAATTGTGCAGATCCGATGACTTCTATTGATCCATATGATGATAATAGAATTAGCTTACCCCTTCCCTCGATACTTAATACGAGTGAACAATCCACAACGCCGGCTGGGCCCCTGCAGCCACATCTACAGAGTCCATCGTCACCACCGTCTGAAAACACCTTACGAGTTGTTAGACAAGCTCGAAAACCCTCGCCTGGCTTAGCAGCACGATTGGCAGCTCTAGGTTTCGGTAACGGCAGCACCAAAGAACGACAATCAGCTGCTCAGATCGCTGCCATCGGTAGAATCCCCGAAGACCAGATCCGACAACTTGAGTCCAAACATCAATCCAGCTCACTCCCACATATCATTCAACGACGAGGACGAGCTTGGAGTGGTGCTGCTGCAGCACTCACGCCACAACTAACCGGCGAGAGCTACACCAGCACTTTATCCGGAGGAGAATATAAATTTGCGGAAGGCGGACCCAGAGACAGGACATTTTCTACTGCGAGCTCAGTAGAGCGCGCTATGAGTACACATGATGAGTTAGTGGAGCTGGAGAAAGCTCAAGCAGAAGAGATGGACTCGAACAAATACATACTCCCTGATCATGTTAACGGCAACGGTACGAAGACTATACCGGAAGTTCGACAGGAACATATCGAGAGATACGTTCCGAAGGATGAAGAGGACGGAATGCCACCACCCCCTCCGCCGAAGGACTCTCCAGTTCAAAAACTCCGCTCAGGAAGTGTTGGAATCGAAGAGGCTCCTAGCTATGCAAATGAGGTGGACTCTTACTTCGTTTCAAATCCTTTTGGTTTACAAAGAACAGGATCCATATATACGCTTTCTAGAGCATCGTTTGCCAGTCAACTTGCACAATTGACGTCTTTACAACTTCCTGATGCCGAATCACTTTCCAGCAAAGTTTCTGCGATACCAACATCGCATGCAGCCTCGACGGCATTGATGGGTGCAGCCGAGCAAATCAGAAGTTGGATTCAAAAGGCTTCCGAGGTTCTGAGTGGGTTAGAAGCAGAAGACGATGTAGAGTGGGCCGCAGCTGGTGGTCGAGAAGGGCTAGAGGACGTCGACAATGCGATTACGAGATTCGAGGACCTCATCAACGTTTACCTGAGCGCGATCGAAGAACTACAATGCCGTGAGGATATTGCAACCGTGGACGCAGAAGAGCTTACTACGGTCGTTACCCAAGTGGAGACGATACTAGTCGAGTGGGACACGATCAAGAAGACCTTGAAGGGAGTGAAAAATCAAGTGGAAACCGCAATGGAGTGGGAGCAACTGTGGAATGTGGTCTTGGGTGATATTGGGAACGAGATTGAAGTTCTGAGCCGGCTCATCTTTGAATTGGAGGAGAAGAGACACAAATCGTTAATTGTTGACATGGAGGACGGTGTAGACATTGGTGAGCTACAGACAATTGTTGAAGAAGCGCCCAATCCAGGTTCACGATTGCAGACGCACCGGAGCAGATTTAGTATGTCTACGGGATTGGGGATGAGCCCAAGCTCACCAAGCACAAACACTATGTCGCACGACGATTCGAGTCTATTGGCATTATTTGCCCGTATGCAACCCCTTCGAGCCTCGCTCGATTTCTTGCCTATGCGTCTGTCTGCTTTTCATATGAGAGCCGAAAAGATGTTCCCTACAGCTTGCGAAGAACTCGAAGAGAGAAGACATAGCTTGGAAAAGGATTGGAAGCGTCTTGAAGCAGATGCGGAGTCCTTGCGGAAAGAGCTTGGGGAGGATCGATGGGTGCTAGTCTTCCGCGGTGCTGGTCGTCAAGCACAGAAGATGTACGAGTCTGTTGAAAGAAGCTTGGTGAAGCTTCAGGAAGCCTTCGAGTCTAGCAGTGAGACACCGCAGACCATGATGAAGAAGATCGACAATTATGAGGCTAAGAAAATGCATTACGGCCCTGCCATCGAACAAGTTCTGTCAATCATTGAGAGAGGTGTCAAAGATCGATTGACTGTCAACGGAGAGATTCTAAGACTTCAACAAGACATGGCAAACAAGTGGGAGTCACTGAAGGCTGAGATGAAGGAGGCTGATGAGGTGGTGGAAGATTTGCACACGGAAACAAAGACACAAGCACTCCGAGATTCGATCTCAAGCATGGTTTCGAACGACAGATCTACTGTAGGTAGCCGTGCAGACACTCCTAGCAGTTCTCCTGCCTCATCAATTGTCATGGGCGGTGTGAATGGGGGACTAGATCGCTACGCTCAAGGAAACGGCGCAAAGTCACGATCATCCAGCTCTTCTAGATTGCCTTTGTCTGGTAGTCCATATGGCGGCCTGTCTAACAGTGGGCAGTATAGCAGTGGGCTGTCTAACAGCGGGCAGTACAGCAGTGGACTGTCCAGTAGTGGGCAGTACGGCAGTGGATTGTCTAGTGGTGGACGCAGATATTCAAATCAAAGTTCTACATCGGCGGCATCAAGACCAGAGCGCAAAAACATGCTTACCACACGAATGTCGAGTTATGGATCGTATGGTTCACCAGGCAACAAAGCAGGGTCGCCATCATCACGCAGCGGTTCCGAAACTCCGCCCATTAGTTATAGAGGACCACAATATATGGTACAACGACCTCAAGCTCGCCCAACTATCCCTATTCATGAGCGGCCCCGCTGGACCATTGCCACTAACGTCAAGAAAGACGTTGTAGGCCATGGCCTTAGTCCTCTCATCAAACATGCCCCAAGCCCATATACCCGCATTCCGATTCCTCCTGAGGGTCTACCACCTGGGGCACGCCCCGTTGCAACTCCCAACAACGACAGCAAAATTCCCACACGTAGTCCTCTCTCGAGAGCGGCTACTGCCTCTCCATCATCTGCATCACGCTCACGTATTCCATATGCCGGCCGAGCTTCTGTAAGCCCTTCTCCGGGCCCATATTCTCAACAGGCCCTCAACTCCCAGTCTCCTTCTAAGCGACCTAGCCTAGGCAGCAGTATAACGAATAACAGACTTCGAAGATCAAGCGTGCATCCGAATGAACTTAATGCTACCAGCCCACTTTCGAAGGCTTCTCTTTCTGTAAGACCAGCCAGTTCCTTAGCAACTCAGCGAAGCGCTAGCAGTATGGCTACCAGTCGCAGAATCAGTCTTCTACCTGTACCGACTCCAGAGAAAAACCGGGGTCGGTCTGCTAGCAGCATGGCTCCGGGCAGGCCTGGCAGCTCATTAAACTATGGCAGAGAAACTCCTCAGCTAGCCACTTCTGCCCATTCAGATAGAGCGAGAAGGGCTAGCAGTAATCATAGCTCCCAAAGCAGGGGTAGTACTGGAGTATCCAGATGGCGTTAAACATCTGGAAGGCTCGGTGGAGGGTGCTTGGTGGCGTTTTATTGGTTCTTTTGAGCGTTCATTATTTGGGCATTGTTTTGTTTGTGGATACCATTCGTTGGGGGCTGCGGAAATGGATGGGTGTATTTTTATAAGACGAGAATATATTGTCTTCATTTGAAGCGCAGTCTTTGTCGTAAATGGAATTTGACAATAAAGTGATGCTGAACAATACCATCTTGAAAACCTAGGTGATTGGGATCTTAGTACCTAACCATGTAAAACAATGATCATTGATTCCTTTCTTCGCACGCCTTTTACTCGTGAATGTCCATTGATTGGTGGACAGACCTCCTGAGAAGGCGGGAGATGACAGCTTGAACGAGCTGCAGGTGGGAAATGGAGAGTACAGGAAGCATTTACGAATTGCTCTGGTTGGTGCTGCTGGATGAATTTGTCCTCCCTCCTTTCATGGTTGAGTACATTTATTATACTGCTGGCGAAGTACCATTGTCATTAATTCAACACAGTAATATCCTAGTTTCAGCACTTAGTTAGGTATTTGCATGAAGCAAGTCTGTAAAGCGACGGCAGGTATATATGTACATATTAACTAGGAGGAGCTATCAATGAAAGTCGTTTGCACGGCAGCCTCGCTTCCGCAATTATCCCGAACTACATCACAACTCGAGCTCAAGCTCAAGTCTCCAGCTCCCAGCTCCATCCCCCGTCCTCAAATCCTGCCTGCATTTGCGTCAACGCAGCGAAGCCGAGCCTCAATTTCTCAATAATCGCCCAACATGCTCTCCGAACGCGAGCTTCAGATTTCCCCGTTGGTGAACGATTCAATCATCCACAACACAAAGGTAGGCTCAACACCGACGCGCCTACTAGTGCACCATCTCTAACTATCCCTATAGACACTCTCGAACTTACACAACCTAACCGCCTCCCTCTTCGGTATCGCGGCCGGCATTCTGGGCCTCGAATCCTACCCAGGCTTCCTCTTCTACCTCATTTTCAGCTTGCTCACCAACATCCTCATCTACATCTTCCACGTTCTGCCCGAGAGTGCTGCAGCGGGTGCGAAGGCCACACCGGGTGATACAAGCTTGTTTGTGCGAAGTGCTTTCGCTTTCTGGAGTGGTGGTGTCGTTGAAGGTCTCTCTGGCTTTGTGCTTACTTGGACACTGTTTTATGGGCTGGTTAGGGCATGATTTGCAAGCGTAGGGCGTTGTTGGTGATATATACATACATGAATTATTGCATTGAAAGGATTACTGTTTGATTTACGTTGTTCCATGTGTGATTGGGTTGGAATTGCTTGTGAAACCTGGATGAAATGCGTTTCTTGCGATAAAGGTAAGAATATGAAGCATTTGTGATGGATCCGCTTTTACCTTGTCTATGCAACAGATCTCAGTCATTGAAGGTGAGCTGAGCCAAACACTTGGTGCTAGGGACTGAGGACTTAGAAGTTAATGGATAAAAACACTCGTCATAAGTGCTGCATCACCTTGTTGTGACCTTCCACGCCTTTTCGACATTGGCCTTTGTCAGTAAGATCCGGTCTATTGTGATTAATATGTGTGATGTGCTTTTTGAGTGAAGCATATTTAAAATTAGGAAGGGACAGGTGGCACTTGGGTTTTAGAGTAGAGATATGAGAAATGAGCAAAGACTGAAGGGGCTTCAATGATCTGAAATCCATTCGAAGGATGCTGATAAGAGAATCTACGAAGAGGTCGCAGAAGACTATGACTTCTCCACCTTTGGCCACACTCTTCGAATACAGTAGAAGTAGGTCATCAGATGTTACGTCTCGCCTGATCAATTAGGGAATATAGTCTCATCGTTACACAAGCAACAGCTACAGATTTCCGCGTTTCTGATAGTAAAATGGAATTACTTGAATGCATTTTCTTCATGAAAGATCAAGTTATCATAACCTATTACTTTTACTGAACACGAACATAAAGCTGTCCGTGCTAAAGGTAGCTCAAAGTCCAAAGCCCAATTTGTTAGCAAGTCCACTTCTCTGAGATATTTGACATTACCCAAGCTATCTTCACAGCCAGTGGCTCCATCATCATCGATAAGTCAAGTGATAACCGATACTTGCAGAGTGTCCCGCTATTATTCGTTATAGACTCTATGAAGGAGTTGTATTTTGTCAGCGTCGAGCAGGTATTCTAGAGCGTGATGTCGAGTAAGCCCAGAAGGCGTACAAATCTCTGGATGGAAAGATCTTATTCTATTAAACATAATAAAAGATCATTGACATTGATAGGACAAGCATCTAATAACTATAGCTTCACAAGAAGGCAAACATGCTATGACCTATGCCTAATGCAACAAGCTACAACCGTAATGCACGGTTAGCTACGCTGAGCAAGACAATGCAACTGATAAAACATACTCTTCGTCTCTTTATAAATATTTGAACCTGACAAAAATCGAAATGTAACACTAATCAGTAACAACAGTCACCCTCCCTACAAATCCTTCGAGCCCTGCAATTCCTTTCTCGCCCCTCTCACTACCATAGTATAGCCCTTGACCACCACCAGGCATAATAAGCACTTGACTTCCAAGCTCAATCCACTCGCGGCAATACATGATCTCCAAGGTAACATCTGTAGACCCATCTTTACCAAAAAGCGGCGGCTCCATCACATTCTCTTCCTTGTCAGCATCTTCTAAACCAAAGACATCGTCGTGGTCATCGGTATCAAGATTCAAATTCGCAATCTGGGGAACATGGGTTGCTATGCGTACCACACGTGCGGTTGCCCGGATACTAGCGATGTACACAACAACATAACTCTTCAAAGTGAGGGACGTGACATCACTGTCATCAAAAGAGGCAGTGAAACCACTCGCAGCTTGTAGAGAGTGGTTTGTCTCAACCATGTGATGGCTTGGAACTGCGAGAACCATTCCTTTGCGTATGTGAGGAGCCGGTGGTGGTAGACGTTCGAACGGACCATTGGAAACTTCTTGTTCGGGGACATCAATGATAATACCAATGGTCCCAACCTGTCCGGACTCAAGCCGGTGGACTGGTAGTCGTAGATTACGAATACTGACTATACGCGCATTGTACCATTCGTTCTTTGTCACCGATGCTGCCAGAACACTCTGAGACGCTGCTCGTGCGAGCTCCGAGGCTGAAGGATGAGATGTGGATTCGGAGAAACTGTTAGGTTCGTAAAATGAGGTTGTTTGCCTCCCATTTGGTGAATTGCGGGCTCCACTCCTGGAAAATGAAGCATCATCGTCGAATTCGCCGGGAAATGGCCCCAGAACGATATTATCTCCCACCGAAAGTCCTCCAAACCGCATATATCCGGCCACAACAGTCCCTGCATCCTTTTTCTCACCTTTGGAGGTCTCCATCAAATGCGATGCTGGTAACGCAAAAACATCTTCAACATGAAATAGGCAAGCAGGTTGTTCTGGATTTAGCACTGGTCCGATAAGATCCTGAGAGGTCGGAGGTGGTGGCAGTGGGAGCAAACGCAGCAGAGCATGCAAAGCACGGATGCCAGTCCCCTTTGCGGCACTCGTAATGATAATGGGGACAACTTCCACTAGGTTATCAAGATTTACGCTGCTGATCACCTTTCGGACGGGATCTGCCTTGGAATTTGGTATCGATGCAAGATCAGTCTCAGAAAGTATGGCGTCCTGATCTGGTGGGATCAACGCAGGGACACGACCTGCAGCTTTTATAGCCGTCAAAACCTTTGACACATTCTGACGTAAGCTTGTTTTAGATGCAAGGTCAAGCTTAGTTATAATAATGCACATTGGTTTTTCAAGCTTCAAGCACAGATCAAGATGGGCTTTGGCAAGATCGAGCCCAGCTCCTGTCACTCCGAGGATCTCCTGTGCTGTAGAGGTGGAACCATCCTTACCTGCCACCGTCTCGCCACTGTCTGCTGCTACGCAAAGCATCGTCCAATGTGGTGCCCATCCAACGAGTCCACGAACTGTTGTCCGTCGATATTTTGGATGTCCCGCGGAATCTGAGATAAAAACCAACCGACCATCTTTAGAAGATGAATGTATGTCATTCCAGTCATTTACATTCCCACAAGCGAAATTGATGACATTGGCCAGTTGTTCCGGCGTATCTGAGGATTTGGTGTATCCCACAAGTTCCTGTACAACAGAACTAGTAACTCCGGAGAGCAACTCATGCCGATGTTTCAAGAGAACCTGTCTACTTTTACCACGACCGTTGTCGAGCATGGCAGTGGTAAGCGTCCCTAACAGACTAGATTTTCCAGACGTTGTTGCTCCAGTCAGAGTGACTCGTAGTTGCTCTGTAGAAGGGGCACTCGTCCGAGCCGCAGATATTTTCTGTGTCGATTGATACTCCGCGGCTTCCACAACTGGAGTGGCAGGGGTGGTATGAACCTGACTATAACTGGCCGAGCTCAAGTCGGGAGTTATCAACGCTTCCGCAACAAACAACTGTGCTTGACGCCGGAGGGCCTTAGGAGCTGGGCTAGATGAGTTTTCCAGTCTTTCCCATCCTCTCTTTTCTTCAGTAGCACATTTCTCCTGCCATTCACAATCGCCAACCTGTACCATTCGTGTTACTTCCACTATGCATCCCAAACTTGCAGCCATGGACTTCAGATTTGTCAAACTCTCATCCATCTCGTCTTTTGTCAAGCCAACAAATGTGCCATCGTCCGACACACCAATCTCATACAAAGCACCTCTGCTCTCTTCTAATCCTGGGAGCAGCCTTCCCGGTTTCGAAGGGACATCGAGCTGTGGTGCAGCTTCTGGCAACTTTGGAAGAACCAAATCACTGGTAGCTGACGCATGATATGGTGAAGACTGTTGCAATCGCCACAGCAACTGAGTAGTCAGTTGTTGTAAGCGATTCTGCCTTGATTGGTTCGATGGAGCCAATATCGGTGTGGCCGCTCGTCCAGTACCCGATGCAGTAGTTGAGGAACTGTATGCTCTTCGTGGCCTTAGAAGAAGATGTAACTATATCAATCAGCCACCATACAGTACAGTATGAGTGCCAACAATTACCTTGTATTCCGTTGGCCCCTCCTGGGGCTCCGCTTCGAGTTTTGTGACCCCATAATCAGCCAATAGTGCAGGTGATGATGTCGCAGAGTTCAACGACTTCTGTGGAGTGCCCGGAGTAGAATCGGCTGGAGTGAGCCATGGTGAAGAGACCCTCTTCGGCTCGGGGTCATAAGTAAATATCGAGGCCATGTGTAGATGCAGCTTCCTTCTCTTTTAAGAATGATCGATCAACTCTGCCGCAGCGCTAATAACTCAGAATACAATAAAGACCGTGTGATAATTTGCATGCGAAGTGATTGGGATAATCGGCGAATCATTTTGAGTTGGATTTCTTTTTAAGGCGCGTTCTTGTGTTTTGCTTTTATGATAGCTAGATCAGACAAGCAGAAGCAGAAGCAGAAGCAGAAGGGTAAATTCCCTATTGGAAGGACATTTTGAGTGAAGATGTTTCTAAGTATAGTATGTTGTTGAGTTGTTGGCTGTGTAAAGGAGAGGCGGTGGAGAGGAGGAGCAGGGAGATATATGAATTAAATGGAAGTCATACGCCAATACGAAGAAGTGAGGTGAGGTGAGGTGAATCAGAGAGAGTTCAATACCTACGGTAGGTAAGTCAGTACCTAAGTAGATGACGATAAGATAGATAGTGGTGGCCTGAGTCATAGAGCGAGTGAGTGGAGTGACTGTTACACTGCGCTGTACATACTACATGTGAGGCAAAGGCGGGGCCGAGAGGGACCGGGAACGTGTAGTAAGGTATGGCGGTATCTGCTCGTACGAACAAGTTAAATCGTATAGCTACACTTGGTGATGATTATCGTTGTTGTTGTTGTTGTTTTGGCAATTACAATCGTGTAGACTTTGCGCTCCTAAGAACCTCTGGTAGATATTCTTCCGATCGATATATTTGCTATACATATTGCACTTGTTCATGATCTCTTCTGGTAAAGCAGTGCGTGAATTGTCGCTATATATGGACTTCTCCCTCTTCAGCCCCTCAAGAAAGGGTGTGGTGAGATGGAAGATACGGAACGCGGCGGAGGAGCGATGAAGGGGCTATTTCTAGGAGCGGCAAGAGGCCGGACCACTCAGCACTGTGCCACTGAAACCATCGAGCGCTCAGCCTCGAACACATCCCAAACGAGACGAGCTCGAGATACAGTACATTAATACTACATGTAGATCAGGCACCAAATAATTGCCCAAAAATACGAACAAACAACATACAAATACTACACCATCACGATTCTAGCATTTGTTGAATTCTGTCACCCATAAACTTGCCAACTAAACTCAGTTTGCCAACTCTCACTCGCAGACACCCTCACGGATCACCATGGGGAAATTCGGTTTCGGCAAGAAGTCAGGAGAGGATGATGAGTCCAGTCGTTCTGCGCTCTTCGGTGGTCGATCCAAGAATTCTTCTCCAGCGCAGTCGTCGAACCCATATGCTCAACCAGCAGGAGGCGCTGATCCATACGGAGACACCAATAAATATGCCAACATGCCTACTCCCTATCAGCAGGCAAAGGCCTCCTCATACGGTGCTCCTCCCCCAGGAGGACTTCCAGCCGGTCCACGAGGTGGACCTGCCGGCGGACCCGGTGCGGCTAGAGGTGGTTATGGAGAACGACCAGGTCCCCCATCTCAAGCTGGAAGCGGATACGGTGCCGAAAAGTATGGCAGTGGAGGTGGCTATGGTGCGAACAGATATGATGGTGCTGCGGGTGCTCCCACCCCATCAGCACGAGGACCAGGCGGATATGGTGGCCTAGGCAGAGTCAACAGCAGTGATACAACTACTACGGATGACAATAGAACCGAATTGTTCGGCGATGCGAAGGACAGATATGCGCAGAAGGCAGCAGCTCCAGCTAGAGGAGGATATGGCGCAGACCCATCAGGTTCCGGCGCTGATAGCTATGGTGGCAACGCATATGGCGAAGACCGACAGCTTACAGCTGAAGAGGAAGAGGAGGAAGACGTACAAGCCACCAAGCAACAAATCCGATTCATGAAGCAAGAGGATGTATCTTCCACCCGGAACGCTCTTCGAATTGCAGCCCAGGCTGAAGAGACTGGACGAGCAACGTTGGCACGATTGGGAGCACAGGGAGAACGTATTCACAACACGGAAAAGAACTTGGATCTTGCCGCGAATCATAACAGAATTGCGGAGGAGAAAGCGAAGGAGCTCAAGACGCTCAACAAGAGCATGTTCGCAGTTCACGTTTCGAATCCATTCACCAAGTCCTCGCGAAACGCAAAACGCGATCAAGATATTATTGATAAGCATCGAAGTGAAAGAGAACAGCGCGATGAGACTCGCCGGGCTGCATTTGGCACAAAGGCTCGCATGGAGAGCAGTTTCAAGGAGCTGCAGCCAGGGGATCAAGGCTATAAGCCTAAGGCTACCGGACGCAACTTAGCTGAGCGGTCAAAGTATCAATTTGAGGCCGACAGCGAGGATGATGAGATGGAGAACGAGATTGAAGACAACTTGGATGCCTTGAGTGGTGCTGCTGGTCGCTTGAACTTGTTAGCAAGAGCCACCGGCAAGGAGGTTGATGAGCAGAACGTCCACATTGGAAGAATTGTTGGAAAGGTAAGCGTCCTCGTGACTATTTACAGAGATCGCGTGCTAATTTGTTCTCAGACCGATGTTGTGGATGACCAAATCGCAATGAACAGAGCAAGATTGGATCGTATACGCTGAGCCTTTTGAACATAGCATCTGTTTCGTGTACTGGCGTTGGAGGATATACTATGTAGCATAGGTTACATTGGTTGGTTTTGGTTTTGGGTCTGGTTTACCATACCTAGGGTAATCCTCGAGAAATTGTAAAGATTGTAACCTCACTCATTCACCCACTTTCCATCAACCATTATCTTCACGTGATCTTCACTTTCTCCATTTAGTATAAATTTATAAACTCACCATAACAACTCTCAAGAAGTTCATCTTATGCAGAAACCTTCCACTCCAATCTCTTTTCTTAACAAATCTACCCTTGTAGACATCTCTATTACCATGTCAGCAGAAAACTACAAGCTCATCTGGACTGTTCCTGAGAGTCATTTGGAGGCTACGAAGAAGGCGGTTTTCGATAAGGGAGCAGGATCGTGGGAGAACGGAAAATACGTACAGGTAAAGAATTTTCCTGCTTCATACATTCATGATGATTGCATAAACTTACAGAATAACTGCATGCGTAAACATGCATGAATGATATTTGTTATTACAATTTATCCCACTTTACTTGGACGCATGGACCGCATGTGATCGTTAAGCAAGACATCAGCCAAATTGCACTCGAGGTTCATCTCTTGTGCCATTTTGAATGTTGATATATTGGCTGCTGATTCTCATAGGTTGCTTTCGAAATTCTCGGAAGAGGCCAGTTCATGCCTGTCTCATTGGCAGGCGCAGTTCCTCATACAGGCGCTGTGGACGAACTAGCCTTCACCGATTGAATACAGGTGGAGGTCCTCTATCAGGGCAGGGAAATTACTAAGAGTGCAGTTGAGGCTTTGAAGAAGTGAGTTGATCGATTAGATGCGATTAACAAGTTGGGCTGATCAATGGCATTAGGGCACACCCCTATGAAACAGTGGCTTTCGGAGTGTATAAGTTAGAAAACTTTTAGATGGCCATGTAGGCATTGCGGCCACTATATACGTAACCAGCTCCTTAAATCTCTATTTATAATCATCTTTAGATAGTAACCGCTCTTGATCAAGATGAAAATATCTCAAACTCCTTTTCCATGTAACCGATCCTCCCTATGCGAACTCAACGCATTTCTGCCTACGAACCCTGATTGAATGCAGGCCGCTGATGCACAGAAACAAAAATTGTTTCAAACTCCCGTTTATGCAATAGGTCTCCCTTACGCGCCTTCGACTTCTAAGATCCAATCCGCCTGTACAGCACTGACTCTCTTCGCATAACTCTTGCTAGTGAAGACATGCTCCAGATACATGATAGCTTCCAATTTCTTCCCATAGAGACAAGAACCCGGGTGGATCGCAACAACATGATGACCATGAACGGTTTTGTAGCTTCCATCTGGATGCAGGATTGCCGTCTTGTCACTGAAAGCCTTTAAAAAACATTTCAGGAGATTCTGTGCACGCTCAGGGGAAAGAGGCTCGAATGGTGCGGGATCCCCGGGAATATCTTGCGCGCTTAGCAATTTCTTGCTGACGCAGTAACGACGGAGCTGCTTTCTTATATCCATGGCAGTTTTCATAGTGGAGAAATTGATCAGGTGCTTCTTGCACCAAGACAAACGATCATTTCCGGTCTGAGCAGTATATTTCTGCATAGCAGTCAAGACGCGGAGAAGATCGCCCTCTCTGCGGTTTAAGTCTTTTCTAGCTTCTTCCGTTTCTTCGCGCTGTTCCTCTGTCTTTGCTTGAATGAAGAAGTCATCTCCAGCGTCGAGGCAGGAAATAACATCAATGGCCTCCAACAGACAATCGGATTCTGGGTCGGCCGCTGCCACAAGAACTCGAGCGTGTGCTGGAATGGTTGGGAATCCAATCATCGCACGACCTACAGCAGTGACCTCTCCTTCATCGTTGAGAGCCCCTAAGGTGTGGAGGCGTAACATAGCACCAGACATGGCATCAATCTCAGGTGGGTCCATAAGAGGGAAGGAGAAGACATCTTTGACACCTCGAGCCTTCATATTGAGCACTGCCTGAATGATATCAATTCTGAGAATCTCGGGAATGTCGGCTTGTTGAAGTTTGAGGTAGTCTGCTTCCGTGAACAGTCGATAGCATTTTCCTGGTGCTTCACGACCAGCACGACCCTTCCTCTGAATAGCAGAGGACTTTGAAATAGGCTTTGCTAAGAGCGATTCCAGACCTAGACGAGCACGGTATTGCTTGATCTTGGCTTTGCCACAATCGATGACCGTACGGACACCAGGAACTGTCAGGGATGCTTCAGCCATGTTGGTAGCAAGGATGACCTTGCGTGTACGTTTGTCCTTTGCAGGCTTCAGAGCACTCTGCTGCGCATCCATGGAGAGCTTGGCAAAGAGAGGGAAAACCTGGATCTTTGGGACATTTCTCTCAAGCTTTTCGGCATAGCCCTCGATGAGCTTTTGGAGACCTTCGATGTCATCTTGTCCGGGAAGGAAGGCAAGGATATCTCCTGGTAAGGGCTCCTGAATGTGGACTTTGAGGATGGCTTTGAGCATGGCGTCCATGTAATCCCGAACAGGTTCTGGGGTGTAGTAAACCGTGACAGGATGTTGTCTACCTTCGATGTGGTGAACGGCAATATTATCTCTTGGATCCTTCGTACTGCACGAGTCACCATTAGTGCTTTTGATACCGTTGGTGTTAGAAATTTGACTTGGGGCAAGATGATCAGGACTGCTCGTGCCATTCGCTCCTTCTTCAGAGATTCCAGACCAGGATGAATATGAGGCATTTGATGACCTCCGGGCCTCAGAAGGTTCTTCGGCCTTACCGTTACTTTCGTGCTGGCCATTGGTCAGTTGTTCCTCAGAAGTCACATCTAATGGAGTTGAAAAAAAGGTTTGGAGGCCTTCCAGATTTGCTGTGGCACTCATAACAATGACCTTGAGTGGTAGACCACCGCGACCTTTCTTGTCTCCAGTGACAATGTTCTTGAGGAATCCAGTCAAAAGGTCAACATCAACGCTCCTTTCATGAATCTCATCCACGATGACGGCACTATATTTTCTTAGGTAGGGATCCCTGAGCATCTCCTGAAGGAGCATACCCTCGGTGAGGAACTTTATTTTTGTCCCCTTTGGAACGTTCGCGTCGAATCGCACAGCGTAACCAACTTCTCCAGCGAAACCCTTCTCTCCCAAATATGATCCCATTTCTGCTGCCACACGATGCGCCAGAGACGTGGCTGCTACTCTTCGAGGCTCGGTAATCGCGATCATACCTCCAACATTGACGTTTTGTGTAGTTCCATCATCAGCTTCCACTTCGACCAGTTGCTTCTTGAACCATGGCTGGTTTATCAGAAACTGGGGGACCTGGGTACTTTTACCACTACCCGTCTCTCCCACCAAGAGCAGAATATCCTTCTCTCTTAAACTCCACCTGATGTCCGCCTTGTGCGCCCAAATTGGCAATTTCTTGCGTGCGGTCAGCAAAGAATCTGCTTTTCTTGCCAGCTGTGCTTTGTTGGGAGGTTCTCGTGCGGTTTTCAGGCTCGATTCGTCCGAATCCTCATCATAGAAGGCACTCTTTTTGAACCCCTTATTACCATGTGGACGTTTATTGAGACCATTGGTTAAGGCTTGTGTACCATTCGCTTTCTGCTTCTTGACGCTCGGGCTGGAGACTGCAGAGCCTATGCTGGGTAGAGTATCCGGACGAGGCTCGCTTGCGTTGTTGACCGGAACTTGATCACCTTTCGCAGGTTTGAGGCTATTTGAAGGAGGCGACTTTGAATTGGAACGCTTTTTCTCGGACTTGTCTGGAAAGGTAGACTTTGGACTCCCATCTCTGCTGCGCTTCGTTCCCTTTGGCGAATTTTCCAAGGGAATATCGTAGATAGCAAGTGAATGCTTGGAAGGTGATGGTGAACCGGCGGCTGCTTCCCTTGATCTTTCCCTCTTCATCTCATCGACGAATGGAGCCAGACCACTGTCTTTCCCTCCGCCACTGAACTTTGTATGAACCTTTTCCGGCATCTTCTTAATTAGAGGTTATGCACACGTAATAAGTAGGCGTACCAGTCACGAATGTGCAGGAGAAGCAGGATCTCAAAGAGGCGACCAAATTGGACAAATGATTCAAGCGAGTGTTGGTATCATGTTGGACGTGTAGGAATTGTGAAGAGGTACAGGATCTAGAATACTTAATTTGTGCCTACAATCGTTATCGAAATTCTTACAATAGGAAAAGATTGCGGCTCTATTCCGCGCTTCACATTAAGGTAAAGGTAGGTAGGTAAGGTACCTAAGGTATCATTGAAGGCAGCAAGACAATACATACCTGGTACCTACCCTAAGGTACCTGGTAAGCTTTGATGGTACTCACGTGGTAGGTAGGTATTTTGATCAATATTCAGGCAGCACATGTGGGGATAATAGTAAGGCTACAAGGCCAACAATGTCATCTAGGTAGGTATTTATCTATCTATACCTAACTATATAAAGAAGGTACTAAAGACTTGTCTGCGCAGCAAAATACATTGCCGATTTCCCAAGAGGTCACCCAAAGACTTTCATGTTCATGAGATCCACGAAAGCTCGAAGCATAAATACATAAATAAGTAGAATGTAGTTTCAACGTCTCAAATTGGTTGTGTTGTGTTGTATTGTGTTGATGATAGACTTTGTAGTTGTAGTGTTCCTCAATTTGACCGATGTATCACTAAGTAGCCGCCATTGGAATATTACTACGTAGTATCTACTCCTCAATAGAATGTCTACGAAGTGAAGTGAGGTGAAGTAACCGATGTAAATAACAATGATGCTTTACAAAGACATAATACTCGGAAAGCTTCTTCTTCTTCTTCTTCTTCTTTTTCTGATTCTGATCTTTCTCTTCTTCGCTTTTCCTTGTGTCTTATTCTTGAGTCAATCTCTTAGTTTTTCGTTTTCTAATTTTCTCCTCTTTTTTGTTTTTAAAGTTTTGTCTTGTTTCGGAGCTCCTTTCTCTATCAATTCGACAATCGATAGGATGATAGAGACAAATGGGAATAAAGTATATATGTATCACCATACGTATATATATACAAACTATGATCATAAAATGAAGGATTTTTGTCAATACCTGTACCTTATTCTTCCGCAAATGTATGGATATAAGAGAAGAAGGGAATTATTTCCAGTCCTACCTATCTACTACGTATGAGTGAGTGAGGCCATGCATGTCGATAAGCACGCAATCGACATCCTGACATCTCAACATCTCCACTCTCTCTTTTCTTCCACTCACAATACTCGCAACTCGACTCACCACTTGCTTTAGTCACCTCACGGACTACTTTATTCTCCGACCCTACGCATACTATGGTCCTACTTGGGAGAATACCCAGTCGCCAGTCCAGTACGTAGTGAGTGAACTTTTCTTTCTCGACTCCCACCTGCATCAGAGTTAGGAGGAATAGAGACGGAGAAGGGACATGAACAAGGTAGATAGATAATAATGAATATCCAATCCAAATCTATACAGAACATATCTGATGTGGTCACCATACATTGACTGACAACACCATATACCTTCTGAGTCTGATTACAAGACACCATGCCTCCATGAGATCCCCCCGTATCGGAGTCCATATGTCATAACGATAAATGAGTATGTATGTATGTACATAATATGTAACTTGGAATCCCCCAGAAGAGAAAGCGTTGGTGGAATGGCAACGTCTAAACCTTGCCAACCCGTAACGCTATCTGAATCTTCCCGCAAAATATGTGCCCACGCGTATGGACTTCTCTTCCTTCCATCGACCCCACCTTGCCTCGACCGCGATTGCACCATACCTCGCCTTGAGACATCAGATATATATTTATTCCCAAGTTACCCCCCGCCATCACAAAAACCCTTCCCCTCCCATTGATTTTCGTGATCATACATACTTACATCCTTCTCAACCATTATCATATCAATCATCTCTCTTGTGCATTTGTTGATAGATTCACATTGTACATACTGCCGGATACCTCTTGCGATTTCATACCACTTCTTATCGTTTTCTTTCCCCATTCTTATACTTGCTTTCTTTCACAATGGCGCCTTCTATTGATACCCAGCCTACACCATCTCGCCACCATTCCAGACCACTTCAAAGAGTTGTAGACACCAAGGTCTTCCCGGATGGTATTAGAACCTCTGGTCAACACCCACCTATTCCAAGCGCCATCAGACCATACTCCGAATTTCCAAAGGAAATTACAGGCCAAACGGTATGGAAGGCTGAGGATTACATTAACAACCCAGAGAGATGGGTTCACGTCCTCAACGACGAGGAAATTGCCGAATTGAGCGCTACAGCGGACAAGTTCATTGAGGAGAAGATTCCATTGACGGGTATCTCCAAGGTATGTGGCGGTCTTGTCTACTAAATGACGTAGCATTGTGTCCTGATGATAAACTGCAGAGCAACTTTCCTCTCCCAAACCTTTCCAAGCTTTTGGCCTCCATCAGAAATGAAGTCCTCAACGGCAAGGGATTTGTCCTCTTCAAGGGCTTCCCAGTCGAAAGGTGGGGCAACCACAAGTCTGCTGTTGCATACATGGGATTGGGTACATACCTTGGATATTTTGTCAGCCAAAATGGCCGAGGTCACGTACTTGGTCACGTTAAGGATCTTGGCGATGACCCAAAGGCAATCGACCGTGTTCGCATTTACAGAACCAATGCTAGGTAAGATACTCCAAACACTCTTGGTAAATGGTGTACTAATCAAAGGTGTAGACAATTCTTCCACGCCGATGACTCTGACATCGTCGGTCTTCTCTGCATTGCTCGTGCACTTGAAGGTGGCGAGTCCGACATTGTTTCCTCTCACCACGTTTGGAACACTCTGCAAAAGGAGCGCCCAGATGTCGCAGAGCTTCTTACTCAGCCAATCTGGTACTTCGACCGCAAGGGTGAAGAATCCCACGGTGAGGAACCATACATCAAGACCGCTGTCTTCTACCTTGAGACCGGCGAGAATGGCCGCGTCTACTCCAAGTGGGATCCATACTATGTCAAGTCTCTTGAGCGATTCTCAAACCAGGGCATTATTCCACCCCTCAGTGAAGCGCAAAAGGAGGCTGCTCAAGTGTTGGAGGATACCTGCGTCCGCCTCAGTCTTCATATGATTCTTGAGGTCGGTGACATTCAGTTCTTGAGCAACGAGCACGTCCTCCATGCACGAACTGCTTACACTGATCACAACCCACCCACCCCAAGAAGACACTTGATGAGATTGTGGCTCGCTACACCTGAGAGCGAGGGAGGATGGAAGCTCCCCTTCCACGATTCCAATGAAAAGAAGAGAGGAGGCATCCAGGTCAACGAACAACCTCCTGTTTGCCCATTAGACGCAGAGTAAACAAAAGCAAAGCAATAATAAATGAAATAAATGAAACCGTATCACATCACCAAATTCGTAGTTTGTCTATCACTAAAGTGCCTTGCAATATGTCATTATTTCTCCTGCCATTACGTTCAGCCAACCGCTCCTTTCTCAAGCTGTAACCTGCAACACCACTTCCAGTCCTTCTGATACAGTGCCTCCCCAGCCCTTTACATGACTGTGCAAAGGCAAAACTTGTAGTCAAGTTCCCCATACCACCTTGGGTCCGAGCCAGCAATCCACCCGGCTTTTGTTCCCGTGACCATTCTCATCAAATTGAGATCGTATCTCCCCCTTCTCTCATGCCAAGGGCATCTGTACTTCGTCATAATGGGTTCGATTTGTAGAGAGCGTTTAATACGTCCATTGTGGAAAGAACAGCAGTTGGAGAAGCCTCTATCAGGACGGCATGGATGATCGATCACCAGCCACATGTGGCCGCAGGTGCGAGACTTGTAGAGTAAGGTGGTGCACATATTGGTTTGGGATTTGTTTTAAAAGAGACGTTTGCGATTGTGACGATAGTTGTACTTTAAACCCTGTTGTATTGTGCGACCTTGATTTTTGTTACCTTAATGTTAACGGAAATCACGTTCGACCTTCGAACCTTCGTTCCCTCCTCCAATACTACGCTGCTCAGCTAGACAAAGTTAAAACTGACCCTACCCTGAGGTTGTGAAATAAGTGATATTGATTTTGTATGATGAAGCTCCTCATATGCGCCATACGCCTTGCGACAATCCGTGGCATATATAGTTGCTCGAACAGTCCCCTCCCAAATTCAATAGCCCATACAATTCGATCGAGTATGAAAAGTACATCAACGTTTTACTCCCTGCTCTTCTCCAACTCTTCTGCATCTTCTTTCTGCTTTTTCTGGATCGCTTGCATAAGCTCGTACAGCTGTCCCAATTGTTGATCTACCACCAACTAGTCAGCTACATTCAGAACTCGGAACTCATTTCACTTACCACTCATTTTATCGATCTTGTGCATGTCCATTTTCTCACCCAGCCACGAATCACCCTCAAGCTTCTGGGCATACATCTGCCATTCCGTCAAGAATCCAATCTACGCATCTCCATCAGCATCTCTTCACTCAAATTGGGTAGTGTGTCCTTACAATATGTACTGGATTCTCAACATCTCTATGAGCCCTGAATTCGCTCTTGATATACTCATCGCCTAGTAACCTCATTTCCGTAGGCAGATGTTTCCTGTGCGCTCTGAATAGTCGTCTGTATAGTGGTATCGGGGGCAGAAGAGCCATAGGGGCAGGTCTGAAGCCCTTTGTCGTACCTGCCGACGTATGCGACGCCATCAAAAGTCTAGGGTGGATTCTCATGGCGAATTGAAGTGCTAATATAGTGATTGAGATGTCTGGGAGCTGCGTTTCGAAGCGTTAATAGACATCGTCATTGATTCACCTCGGTGATTTTCCTGAAAGCTCCGTCCTCAGCCTTGCAGAGAAGGCTTTGATATCGAATCGCAAAATCAATAATTGTCCAACAACTTTCCTACTGACTATCACCATTCCAGCGAACTCATTGCCCTCTCTTTCCGGATCTTCATCATGCTCCCAACCCCTTCAACAACCCACCTCAGCTTCGACCGTATCTATGAGCCTGCTGAAGATAGCTACCTCCTGCTCGATGCTCTCTCTTCTACAGATGAAATTGCCTTCCTTCAAGCTCACTTTCACTCTTTACCTTCGCCGCTCATTACAGAAATAGGCACTGGCTCTGGTGTTGTTCTTGCATTCCTGACTGTCAATGCAAACATCATATTTGGTCGATCAGACGTCTTCTCTTTGGGAGTAGACATCAACTCTTTCGCATGCGCAGCCACCTCTGAAACTGTCATATTGGCACTCAAAAGGCAAGAGTCAGGTGGCGGAGGGACATATCTGGGCAACGTGCAAGGTGACTTGAATACAGCATTACGAGAAAACAGTGTAGATGTATTAGTCTTTAATCCGCCTTATGTACCTACACCCACGCTCCCGTCAGCAAAGGACCTGCGCTCCTTGGGAGAGAAGACGACGTTCGAGGAGGATTCTCAGTTATTGGAGTTAAGTTATGCTGGAGGTGAAGACGGTATGGAGACTACGAATCGATTACTAGACGCATTACCGGAAACACTGAGCCCACAAGGGATAGCATACATCCTACTCTGTGCGCAGAACAAGCCCGAGGAGGTAAAAAACAGGATGAGAGAGCAGGGCTGGCATGTAGAGATAGTGTGCAGTAGTGGCAAGAAAGCTGGGTGGGAGAGCCTGGTAATTTTGCGGATTTGGAGAGGTTGATTGGTCATGAAACTGGCTGGTTCTTGTGCTCTGAGAGCGGCGCAAGAAGCAGGTGATACCCACGTATAAATCGTTTAATTGTAACACGCAAGATGTTCTGTGCTTGCAATTCGCATTTTCATGATTGTCCTGACTTTTATCCACAACGCCATATTGACCCATGCCATGCATGAACTCTTCCCTCAGCCGACCACAAATATTGCTGGGCAGAGCATTTCGGCCTCCTCTTCGTCCAAATAGCATTCCTGAACGCTCCAAAGATGCAGATTCCCGACATCGAACTCGTTCTTTCTCCAAATGGCTTCTTCGTCTGGTTGCTTAGAAACCTCTTCCGCCACCTCTTCCTCTACCGCCTCTGAATCCTCCCCGTCCTCTAGGTCCTCCTCTTCCTCTCGCACCGCCACGGGCACCACCTCTGTCTGCAACCTCCTTTCTAGCCTTGTTCTTTGGCTTTGGCGCATCGTCAACAAGCAACGTATCCAGTGGCAATGAGTCCGGAAGGATATAATATCTGATGGTGGAACCACGAAGGTTGATTGTATCGAGAGAAATAGGATCACGGCCTCGTTGGGTCATCTTAACAGTGCGAAGAGCCGTGTTCATTTGTGGAGAAACAGATGTGATGGTACCGTGAATAATCGTACCTATGTCACTATTAGTCCAAGTTTCAACACCCTCAAAAGCGCATTTTGCTTCTCTGGTGCGCTGGACAGTCTAAAGGACAATACCGTTTTTGAGCTCGATCGTGACCGTCTCGTTCGCGCATTTCATAAGAAATCTAAAGCTCAAGTTAGAAACCATTGTAGCCTTGTGAGCGAACGCGACAAGTCATGGGGGAACCAAGAGAAGGTATGCATACCTAACCAACTTCATGATGGCGGTTTCGTGTCGTGATTATATGGTAGGAAACAACAAGAGGGTGCTGTCGGATGTTATCGTCGTTAACGTCGTCGACGTATGAGCTCGAGAGCGCAAAGCTTCTGGGATCGCGAATCTTAGGCGCGATTTTGTGTTGATTCCTCAGGCATTTTTACGACATATGATAGGTAGGTACCTACATAGTATGTATGTATCGAGTTTCATGAATACCACTTACCTTGCCACGCTTGCCTAGGTAAAGGTAACATAGATACTTTAAACAAAGCAACGAAAGTGAACAAACAGATGGAGAGATTTCAACACAGTAGAGTAAATTGTAGGACGATTCATGTATATTTGAATATATAGCTTTGAGTTAGAGAATGAATATTCCTTATGAACCATGCCTGTTTACAGGAATCATCCCATAACACTACCTCTACCGCAAACACCATCCGTCCCAGGGTATGAACGCTCATAGAATAAACAATTGATCACTTTGATTTCTCATCCTCACTGACCTTCTCCCACTCATCCTCCGTAGAGATTTCACTCTTGGCTATGCTCGGATTGGGTCCAGTCCTCTTTAGCTCGCCCGACCTGTCCTGGACCTCGACAACCTTGCTCCCACTTCCTACTGTCCCGCTATCAATGACAGTCTCCCCATCGCTTTCTGGCCCAGCTTGGTCTGCCTTTTCCCTCTTCTGTTGCTCCTCCTGGGCCTTCGCAATATTCAGTTCTGCCACAAACCAGTTGATTGCGTACCAAAGCGCAGCTGAGAGGAAGGAAAGGACGACGAAGTGAATAGAATATGTAGCGATGAGGAGGAGAAGGAGTATGAGCTGGAGAGCAGCAAAAGAGACGTTCGTCGCAACCAGAAGAGTTGGTGTAGGGCCTGGTGTGAAGATGGAGTTCGCAAGCTCGGTGAAGAAGCTCGCCATAATTGAAAAGTATTCGATATCTTGTAGATAAGCTCTAGGTTCGATCGTAGATATGTGCTGAGACGTTTGTATGTCTAAGGTTTGGTTGTGAAGATCCGTATTTAGAAGTGTTTGATTTCGCAAAGATGATGAAGTTGGTTGCACCGTATCTTGTTTCTTTACGGCCCTTTTCGATGGTCTAGAGAAAAGGACAGTTGTACAGTTGATAGAGAGATATATCGAGAGATACCGTCGGATTCGGAGGTTCGTCTGAAGGTCATTCAAGTGGTGAGTGGAGAGTGATTTCGAGTTTTGAATGGAGATTAGGAAAAGAAGTTGCCCGCCAACCTTCCAGCCTCTCCACCTGCATCATCATATGCAGATGCCTGTTTCGCTAGCTTCGCGCGACCGATCTCCGTAATACAAGAGGGCGGGATCAACGGCCTCAACACTGTACAGCTACGTGTCAAAGAACAGATTGCGTGTTTTCATATGTCTGCCAGCCAAGTCCCGTGAATTTCTGAGTCAACTTGGAAGGAAGAGCCACCCGTCATGTATTGAAGAAGAAATAACTAGATGCAATAATACAGGGCAATAGCAACACCTAACAAGTACAATCGCCATGCAATCGAAACGCCTGCCAATTCACAAAACTCCACAGCTCCAGTCCTGCTAACCCATTACTCCTTCCAAATGCATATGCATCACTATATAAACCAGCCATGATCATAGGCAGTACTGAACACGTTGTAGGACTTGAACTGCGCCCTGCAAATGTTCTTCCACCGCTGGTGTGTATGTTTGACTCCTTTATTAATGGACTTGCACCACTAATGGTGAATCGATACTCGCCCGGATTCGTCTCAGACGTTCCTCATCATGCGCAGTAGCAGCATCTCCAAACACTGCATCCATTTCCTCAAGAGTCTTTCCGTTCGTCTCTTTGACGAAGAACCATGTCCATATGCCACCCAAAAGACAGAAGACAGCAAAGAAACAATAAGCTCCCCATCCAGTATTCTGCACCAAAGGAGGTGTAATCAAGCCAACAATGAAGTTGAATCTATATGAGGTCAGTAGAAGTTTGAAGATGAGCATAAACATAGGTACTTACAGCCAATTCGAACAAGCGGAAAGTGCAACTCCCTTGGCTCGCAGCGAGCTAGGAAACACTTCACTAGGCATAGCCCAGGATATCGGGCCCCAAGTGGCACCATAACTAATCATGTAGAAGAAGAGAAAAGCGACTCCAACCCAGCCTTCAGCACTGTGGGCAAGCCAGTTATCTGAGAAAAGACCCACAAGTACAGCAACAATGAAGTGACTGATGAACATGAAGAACGCTCCCCAAAGGAGGAGTGGTTTACGGCCGAAGCGATCCATGGACCAGACAGTGGTAACAACACCGACGAGTTGAAATATATTTAAAACCCCTGACATGACCAGCTGCATCTCGTATGTGAGGCCCAGCTTCTCGAAGAGGGTCGGCGAATAGTAAATCAGAGCATTGATACCAACCATCTGCGAGAAGAACATGATTCCAGCTCCAACGATAGTCCGCTTGATGCAGCCAGATTTAAACAGATCAAGCCATGAAGCGACCTCAAGCTTGATTCTGTTCATTTTCGTGCGCTCTTGAAGTGTTGGGTGACGTTCCACTAATATCTCTTGGTAGCATGCAACCTCTGCGCGTATTTCTTTCCATTCACGCTGGACCAGAATGTGGTCGGGTGTAAGTTGACGCAGTTTGGCCAACGATTGGAGAGCATCCTCGTCGCGGCCTTTAGATACAAGCCATCGAGGAGAGAATGGGAGAAAAAGAATCCCCAAGCCCAAAAATAACGCGGGAATGATCTGAATCAGAAATGGAAGCCTCCAAGACCATTCGCCCGCCATGTAACGGGTACCGAATGTAATCCAAAAAGCCACAACAATTCCGGAAACGATTGCAAACTCTTCAAGCATCAACAACGAACCACGAATTTCAGGTGGACTGATCTCTGATATGTATAAAGGCGCAACTGTCGAAAGCATACCAATGCCAACGCCCCCAATCAACCTAGCCACGACCAGCATCGCATAGTCCTGAGCCGCGACCTGTAACACACTTCCGACAACGAAAATGCAAACAGCAAAAGCGATGGAGTATTTTCGAGAATATTTGTCCGCGATCCAGCCTTGGTTCATTGCGCCCAACAATGCGCCCAATTCGATCATGGCCGTGAGCAGGCCTTTCCAGAATCCAGCCCCACCAGCGGTCGCCGAGACGCGCGGGAACTCTTCGAGGAATTGGTCCATGACGAGGATGATAGAAACAACGCCTTGATCGTATCCGAATAGGATTCCGCCCATAGCAGATAAGGCAGCGCAGGCGACGACATATGGAGAAGCAAAGATGCCACGAATACCTGCAGGGCTAGTTGAATGTCAGAAGGGTCACCATGTCGAATCAAGGTGGAAATATAGACGTACACATATTGTTCTCTATCAGTACTACGGCTTCTCACAGCTGAGCTCATGGGACCCTCATACCCCTTCTCCTCGATGCTCTTATCTTCAGACATTGACGGACCGAGGATGGCGATAAAGGATTATCTTGACAACGTCGGCTGGAAAATTAAGGTAGTAAATGGAGACCAACGATGAGGAGCAATTGAAGAGATGAATCAATACATCATGCTGTCAGAATCGCAATGGACACAGGAGACATGTACAGAAAGGACAGTGGTGGGAGGTTATATAGAAACGAAAGACTGTAGAAAATCTGAGCATGTTAGGGAGAGACAATCTACCTTAGTCGTCACCTTTGCACAGTCAACCCCACAGAACAGAACATACCGACGTTGATCCCGGAGAAGCCCGGCTATTGACATATCGAGATCTTCTGCATTGGCATCAATGCGACCCCATGGGGAAGAAGACATAGCCAATGTGAATGGGTTGCTGTAGGTTGACCCCGCATGGTGGTTGACGATGTCTAAAATGTTGTTGAGAAGCACGGTGAGTTGGGGGTTTGGAGGCAAGTGATTAACCTTGAGGATTTGACGGCTATGGCTGGCTGCATGAGACGACGTGCACAGTAAGGTTTCATGGGCTCAGTGGTGGCTTTTTTTCTCCCGGTACATATTTAGTAAGTACATATACCTTAGGTACCTAGGTAATGTACGCAGTAGGTATTCTTGCTTGAGGGGTTGAAGGGGATGGGCGGCGGCGGTACGGCATGTTCGGATAAGACAGAACACAGTAGTAACATAATAGTAGAGGTCGCTAGTGACGGGTGGACCTGATCGTGCCTGGGGGGAGCTTGTGTCGATTGCTGGCTAATCCGATGAATCGAATAAGTAACGAATGACGAACGTATCTACAAACACATAAGTAATGTGAAAGGTATGAATGAGTATATACGTAGTACCTACATGCCCTACCCTACAATCAATTCAAGCTCCGGAACAAGCAGCATGAGCTTATGTGCATGAAATGGGTGATTTACGCTGTAGAATACCAGAGTACCTATGTACACGATATAATGTAACTCCGGCTTTTTCATTGTTTCTTTCTGCTTCAACGCCTGGTTCTCGAAAGACCTCTTTGATTGAGAGCAAGCAACAACACATGGAGTAAAAATGATACTTTTCGGTAGATCTATTGTCAGCTCTAGTTAGTAACTGCTTGGATCGCTAAACAATATCCCGAATAGACAACATACCTCGTACGGAGTACGGCTATTGAGAATAGATCTGCAATGCGGCAGGACGCATCAATACCCTCCCCTTCCAACGTGCATGAAGACTCCTACCAAGAAGATCATTAGTAATCCGAGATCTTGTGGTGCCTTACCTATGTACCTACCTATCTATATCGCTGGATTTCTGTTCAGCTGCACGATAAGGAAAGTTGGAAAGGGGGAGTAACGATTTTGAGGCGTACATGTACAAAGCACTTGGAAATGCTCACACGATTCAGTGCACAATAAGATTGAGGCGCAATTACGGCCGACCAGTTGTTGTACGTCTCTATCATCCGAGACGTGCCATATCAACAGTGTTTGATAGCCGGCAGTAAGAGGGGATGCCATAGACCAGGGATCGATCTCCAACGTAGCTCTACACTGCTTCAGAAAGGAAGGCGGTGCAGATATTTCCAACACGCTCTCACTGGTCATGTGCACGATTCATGAACTCCGGAGTACATGTGCACCTTCGTAGATAGCCTGAAGTCGGAGGAGATGACTTCAACAAATCCCTATCCCTCTCTTTCTCCTTTAGAGATGATGTGGTACGAAAACTGTGAGCACGTTATATGCATGTACAGGCTCGGAAGTACAGGCGATCCTATTCGGTAAAAACACAAATATGCCCCTTTTCTCTGCATAATCATTACTATTCCTGAGAGGAACACTATTAGCTGCGTTGGTAGCTTGTGCGTTATGTTATATACCTGGTATGGACAGAGGTACGTAGGAATGAGAAGCCAAAGGTCGAAGCGAACGAGTGTTTGGTAAATGAGAAGATAAGTTACAAGAGCTCGATCTTGTCTCTCTCCCTTTCCCTCACCGTTTTTGTTCCAATTGTACAAAGATAAATCAAATAGGTTGCCAAATCGGGTGGTATACCTCTGTCATGTATATACACATATCTCTACTTTTCTATGGAATGAATATATGGATTTCATGTGTGTATCATACCCACATCATCTATCCCTCATCTATACCACAAGCAAATACTTTAATCCGCACGCGGCGTAGTCACACCGTATGCGCCTCAACCGTTGTCAGCTTTCTAGGTTGGACATCGTGTCAGGAACAAATTACGTGGTTAGCGAGATATGACAGAAGGGCTAATAAGATCTCAGCCATTAAAATAGATATATAATTACTCTATCTGAAATACCCCGACTTTGAAAATCTGGTGAAAGGATATCATTGTACCGCATCCCCTTGGACCCGAAAGGTTCAGAGATAAACAAGTCACGCCGTGAACGGGCGCTTCTCGTGAGAAAGAAACATGTAAGAAATATTATGGGATATATCGCTTTGTACTCTGGATGGAGTCTTTCGAGTAATCTAGGTCCAGACTACCTCTTCATGTGCTCAAAAGTGGAATCTGTGAAAGAACACCATACAAGCACATGGAATGTCATCAGACGAGGGTACAATGACATACATATATAACGTATATCTATATCTATCCTCCTCAATAAGAATCGGGTCATGAAAGCCATAAATGATCGATCCTTTGGTAAGGGGGGAGGGGATGCGAGGTGGCTGATGGTCCTTAAATCCTTGCTCGCTTGACAAGCCACCTACAATCGTCCAAACTTCTTGTTGACTTGGTTATTATCTTGTGAATGCTGTGCCTCCTACTCCTGCAGCGCCACGAACTTGAAACTCAGGACTGCCGTCAGGAATACTCCCGTTAGGAATACCGTCGGGAACATCCTCAGGTACAACAATCCTCAGGAACACCCAACAGAGATTGAGGCGTATATACGTGTATGTATGTATATATATATATATACTCAGACACGCATGCACTCATAATGTGCTGAGTCTACCTCACTTACCTACACTGGGTATTAGGTAAGGTAAGGTAAGTAAGGCACCTTATATAATGTATGTATGTAAATCATTGAGGCTCCATCACCTCAGCTCTTGCCTCACCGAAGAGGCGATAGATAAAATTATTAGCAGTACGCAGTAATGTACCTTAGTTATTCATGACACAAACCTTGGTGCCTCTCTGCATCAGCTTTTCAGCTGCCACAACCTAAAATATGCTGGTGCCTATTTGTTTATTATTCATCCCCACTGCTTCTCACTTCAATTCTCTCTGCATTTGTTTTGCTGGTTCGTTTGTTTGTATTTGTGTCATCGTCATCGTCGTCTCTCATCTCTCATCTCTCATCCATGTGATTTCGTCGGTGTGGGCTATATACGTACGTACGTACGTTCTTTAGATAGCTTATTGGCGAGTGGCTGAGTTCACAGTACTTCAGCTCTCGGGACATGGCGAAGAGAGAGAAGAGGGAACATTGTTTTTATGGGTGTTGTCAACTGCTATTGTACTAATATTGTACGGTTGCTTTCTTCCCAGTACTACGATACATACGTCGTCACCTGAACGGCACAGCACATTGTGGTAGGCTGATCTGACGTGTGATGTAAGCAAGCTCGCAAAATGCAGAGGACGCCCTTCGCGAACGCTCATGACAAAGATCGTCGTCGATCGCTACCATGGGTCCTGATTGGGTCTTGCGAACTGTCACAGGGGCCTCCCCGGCTGTACTAGAACAATGGTTGTATGTCAATAATTACTACGCTCGGTATCAATTTTTACAAATCTCAGGCACCTGTCTGAGTAATAGTCGATAAACCTTCAAGAAATACAAGAACAGACAGGCAATAAACGAATGATGATACTGTTTTAAGAACATTGATCACAGGCGATGATATCAAAGTGTATGATTTGGATCTTCTACATGGCCGATGGTATCTTGAAAACTCCCGAAACCCGTATTGGTACAGTGGTGCCAGCCCAGTTAATGTACAGAAATGAAGCGCCAAAAACTCCGAATCCCCTAGGCTCCCCCCAAACAAGATCCAGCCTTCCCTGACCGCCGATAAGCCCCAAGATGTTTCCCTGCTTGCGCTGATGTGTTCTGTTTCAAGTGTCTACTGCTGAACGATGAAAGGAAATAAGACAAAAATAACCGACAGTCAATCTAAGAGCCCCTTCGAGACTTGCATTTCTCATGAGCCATATGACCGTTTCTGGCCGTAGTTCTCGTAAACTCCGCCCCACATTTTGGACAAGAAGACTTCGCTGCCACACCTGACTTTTCCCGTTGGTGGCGAAGCAGGTTGCTGAAAGTCGAAAATTGTCGTCCATTGCAGCCATGCTCCCAGCACTGTGGCTTAGGTCTCTGTTGCACGACACGAACCTGGTCTTGATCGTTCGGTGAATTTAAAGGAGGGCTCGTATACATGATCGATCGGTCAGATGTTGTTGAAGTCGAGAGGGGACGGTGTCTGTTTCACAATCAGCATGACTTGGTTTGCAAGTGTGCTCGTAAAAACTCACGGGTACATGTGCTGAGCTGACGAGCTAGTGTTCGAAGGAAATGGCATGTTATAGTGGCTTAACGACATATCATTTGATGGCCTAAGAATCGTGTTAATAAGGTGTACCTTGTTACAGTAGGCAACATGCTTACATGGAGAACTCTGAGCCATAAATGTCTTGGTTGATTGGCTGAGACATAGGCATTCCAAAAGTCGGCATGTACGGCTGTGTGTGCGATGGTAAAGGCAAGTGAGCAGGTATCGATGTCGAAGCGATGGAGGATGTGTTGTATGCCATAAGTCTTCGTGGGTCGAGGTCTGGAGTTGTACTTTGAGAGTGAACATAGGAAGCGCTTGTGGATCTATCCCTTCGGACCTGACTTTTGGAGTTTCTTCGGGCAATATCACGCTGTCTCTTGAGCTCTCTTTGCTCCGGACCAAGGGTTCCACGAGGTGGTGTTGACGAAAGAGATCTTGCATACTCTGGGATGGGGGCGTTGTGGCTGTATGGGGATCCGGGCTCAAACCGAGGATGATTGTATTGATCTCCCATCTCAGTAGAAGCTAGGTAATCAGCATGTGAGTCAAATTGTTGAAGTTTCTCGCAGCACTCACATGGCCATGTATAAGACATCTTAGGGCTACTATGGTAGCGGTTATCATAGTGAATCCCGAGGGCACTTGAGTCTTTGTTAGCCACAGATATCAATAACTTGAATCAAGAAATTTACCTCATGTTGTCTATTGGTATGAGCTGATTGGATAAGTTCAAGAGATTCTCTGTGCTTTGCGAGCCACTTGTTGGGAAAAGTAGATTGGTTGCTGGGACTTGGTTTGGGTTCGATGAAGTACCAGTCGTCGTGTTGGTAGGCAACTGAAAATCAAGTGGCGCAATTCCTGATGGTGCTTGTGCTGGGAGTACTGAGGCTCTTGAGATCGATGGAAACACCAGGGAATTTTGTGAGGAAGTTTGTGAGAACGATAGAATCTCAGGAGTTTCTTGAGCAGTGCCTCCTTGTGAAATGCTGAAAGAACCTGTCTCTGAATTCCGGGTTGGAAAACTTCTTGGACGATGCCTAAGCTGGCGTAAGTAACTTGCTGGCTGCTGATGAGATTTGAACGGTTCCATCTCGGGAAAGGAGACAAGAGATGAAGAGGGAGAGAGAGTGTGGACTGGGTGATCTGAGTGAGTTGATGATGAAAATTCGTACGTACAGATGGATGAGGAACTTGAGGGGTAAGAAGATTTTAGTTGGGGAGAAGGCTAGATGTAAATGATTTTGGTAAGACGAAAGAGTGAAGTAAGCAACAGCACAGCTGTAGATAAATAGATTTGCAGCTTGTCAGACTGTTTGATGAAGAGCGTTGTAAGAAGCCTATATCGGGATTTTTGATGGAAGAATAGAGTATGCAAATGGGATGAGCATTTTCGCCCCAGAGGAGCATGGCTTTAAAGTACTTTGACCATATTCTATGGCCTCATAGAAAGACGAAGAGATTCAAGGTAGAGCAAGGTACAACACTCCACGCCCAGTACGATTGGATAGATCGCTCCATGGCTGGACGCCCATCAGGATGGGAATGCCTGCTTAGTGAGAGACTACCTTTAGTTGTTCGTTTGAAGAACAGGGGCATGATGTGGAGACGCAGCGACTCCCGCCTTTAGCTTCCCTGCGCTAGTTTCAAGAATATAGTTGCATCAGAAGACTGGAGTAGTAGGGAAGCCTTGACAAGAGTAGGCACAAGGTTTACACTGTTGAGTGGAAGTGACAGCGTGCAGGCCTAATGCTAGATTTCTGATGTTGAGTGGTGGCTTGCGCGAGAGAGATCGTTCTGGTGGATGGAGGTGTGCTTGCTGCAGGTTGTTTATTATTGTCTTGATGGAGGACGGACTCGGAGTATTATTCCCTATTATTATCATGATTTATTACCGTTCTTATTTTTATTTTTATTTTTACTTTTACTTTTACTTTTACTTTTACTTTTATTCTATTTGTCATTACTTATGGTAATAATATTTATTATTATCTTTTTGTTCTCTTATTACACTGATGAGTCTGAGGCACAGTAAACATGCACCTAGACAGACTTAGAATTCTCTAAAGTATTGTTGTCGTTTGGCTGTGTATTGGTCGCCCTTATTAATCTTGACTTTGCTCTACTCCTCCATTTGGCCGTCCCATTTCTTTTTCTAATTCCTCTTCTCTTTTATTTTTTATTCTCTATTCTCTATTTTCTTTTTCTATTTTTTTTTCGCCTGGAGAATCTTTACCCCAACTACTAATCAATGCCTCTTGTGCCTCTCTCCTCTTTGCTACTGTTTTCGGTGAGGCGTTCTCGAGGCAGAAATGTTGGACCCTTTGATTTTGTTTTGGCCCCTCATCGTACTCGAAAAATTGGGAAATGAGCATATACATAGTCTATCCTCTGATGTTGTGTAGTATTGTAATTGTGTCGTTGTCATTGTCGTTATTACTCTCGTCGCCCGTCCCCTGCTCACACACCTGGTATACCTAGATTACTTTGTTCTGCCCTTCAATGATTATTATTACATTTCAACACCATAATCATCATCGTTGCTTGAAAACGACCACACCCAAAGACCCTGCAGCTGATTTGCGCGCCATCCGAGGAAGATGCATCTGGAATAACATGCAAAGAACAATGATGCACATACAAAACACATTCCCCCAGAGATTATCTGCTACTCATCTCAACAAATCAACTGCAATCTGCTCCAAGATTCTCCATGCTCCATACTAATGTTTCTTAGAACAGCTATGTCTCACCTTCTACAGATACCGGTCTCCTCTCCGCCAGATCGCCAAAACATGAGAAAATTCACGACATATAAGCTTCAGAACCTTGAGCCTACCGTCGATCAGAAGCAAGACATCCTTGACAGCAGAATTGGGTCCAAAAGACCTCGCACAAGCCATTTGTCGTCCGACCTTCCTATGATTTCCTACGGCCCCCCAGTAGTGGCCCCAGGAGAGGGTGAAAGGGGAAAAGGAAGACGCTGCGTGTTCCAGAGCAGTAATAGTTGAGTACCTTAGTAATATTGACAACGACCGACTTTGAGCGCATTCTTATCTTCCCTGCAATCGGTCACCGAGATCCGATAGTGGTAAACGGGTTGGTGAGTGCGAGTTGTATATCTATGAATGTATGACTAGTATCGGACCATGTAAATTCGGGTGTGTGGCTGAATGGCGCAGTAGAATTGTCTGGCGGTGGGTGAATGACAGCGACGACAAGTAGATTTGACTGGGAGGCTTTGAAGCAATGTGCCTCTTCAGTACTGCATGCTTGAGTAAAGAATAGTATACTGGAGATTTTCAGGTGATTCTGGCCATTACGTGAATAGCGCATGGCTGAGTTGGCCCCCAAATGTGCAGGGCTCAACGAACATCATTTCTTTTGGGGCTTCACACCTGCTCGCACACTGATGTAGAGAGGGATGTCTTCTTCCCTGGTTACTGTTTTCGATGAAGCAGAAGTTTGAGTCAGCCCAATCGAATGGCCCAGATAGTTGGCGCGGGGGCCAGAAGGGATTTCGAATGACATGTTCTGCGAGTAGAGAGCGAGGTACGGAGTGGTAATAACTCACATCGACGTAACGACGTAATAAAGGTAGCAAGCATACCAAAAGGATGTACAGTAGAGTACGTACCTGAGGTAGGTTCGGAAGATGCACGATGCAGAGTGAGAGAGGGTATGGTTTTCCGTACTCCGTGGTCGTGACCGTAACCTTTTCATCCTTATTCACGCTTCATCGTAGTGCCGTCGTCCGTCTTACTTACTACTGCTGTAGTATTTTGTCTTGCTCTCTCACTCGTGAGTCGTCATCTTCTTTTGCTGGCACCAGGGTTATGAGGTAGTAGGGATACAGGGGTCAGCAAGTCGTAAGGCTTGCATGGGGGCTGGCAAGCACAGAACAGTCAGGCATTAAGGCACCCAAGCAAATCAGTCATCTCACTCCGTCATTTTCAGGCCATTTCACGGTCACATACGTACCTAGGTACCTTATCTTACATTAGGTATTGTGTGAAGGAGAATTGTATGGAGTCACGAGAGTATGGAACAGAGGCAACCAAGCGCGGTCGGTGCTTCACCGTGAACACTAGTACAGCCCATTCTCTTCTTGAGAATAATAGAGTTTGCTCGATTCAAAACAGGGTCGCATGAAGTATGGAGTTGCAGTACTGCAATAACGATTGTGGCAGCGGGGCCAGTGCGGCTGTGATATTAACTTTTCATGTATGTTTACAACGGAAGAGAGTCCACCCAGAGGTACCTTGTACCTCATCGAGTCTGAATATTTGAGTATGTATGTAAACACATACTGCGTATCGTAGGTTACAGTAAAGTATGTAGCTGCACCTTATGTAATGTGTGGATCTGCATACCAGCTCGAAGTTTGCCTGCCTACCTGTCGGAGCATGTGGCCCATTATTCCGATATAACTCCACAACGTGCCATGGACCGACAATCTACCTATTCTGGGTAGTTGCGTCTGATGCTTGATTGATGACTGTCTGCAGGTCAAGTACGTTGTCACATAAGAACAAAAACCGGTGAATCTTGGGGTGCCCTTGTTGCTCTTGTTTCTGAACTCTGGCAGGGTCTCAATACAACAACACGACAGAAACCCTCCCCATCTCTCTGCCGTACTCATTCCTTGGATTCAGGTACCAAACCATCTCGCCAACACTGCTTCAATTGCGCATCGGAAATAGAGCGTATCTGTCGAACATTCCTCTGTAAAGAAGATACTCTCTGCAGGCTGTAGCTGGTGTCAACCTGATGTGTCTCCCGTGCGAGAGATCAATTCACACCAATTGTAACATTCATACTTTTCTCCAGTTACTAGCTGGTATATACCTACTAACTGAGCTGATTGCGCACTGTGGAGCAATGCTTTAGTTGTGTGCAGTCCCTTATGAGCCTCAAGTGTTCCCAGAGATACCGAGGTACGTCTCTGACGATCATATGCTCATCGTTCACAGGTATTGTGACTTATCACATCCATGACCATGAGAAATCGAGGAATCGATGATGGGTGTAAGAGTTGGATCGATGCAGAGACAGCACGCAAGCAACCTTGCATGGGGAGGCGCTTGACCCGGCAGACAAAGGATCCCAGATAACAGAGATGGAGCCGTCTTGGAGTCGTCAAGAGACTCCTCGCTGCAATCCTTGCAAGAAGAAACCGACAAAAATCTGCCTCTGACCGTTATGGAGTACTGGAGAGAAAGTGGGTAAATGTCTCGATAGAGCATTCGAGTTGATGGAAGAGGGGTCTAAGAGGTAGTCCCTGTCAAAACCACTGATTGTTCATGAACAACATGATATCTGGAACACCAGAGTAGGGATGGCGAAAGCTGTGCTGTGCGGCACAGGAAGTAGCTATTCAACCTTGGAGTAACCGGCGTCTTTCCAGTGATGGAGAACAGAAACCCCGAGATAATCTGAAGTGGATTTAATGAGATGGGGTTCAGAGCAAGACAGACCCTCGGAAGCACATATGTGATGAGAAGGGAGAAAAGCTTGGATGATGTGAAGAATACGGAGGATAGTTATAACGTGTATATGAAGGTAATACTTTAACCTGCATTTCTTGAGAAAGACCTTTGTGTACTTTTTGAAGGAGATCTGCTATCAAACATGCATATTTCGTACATGGAGCCCATCTCCAGATACCAGAGAATGCAAGTATGTATATCTGCCTGTCTTCCATTATCCGTAGCAAAACAAGAGTTTCCTGCGTCATGTAACATTCACCAATCACAATCTTTGTCAACAGAGGCTTGTTGGCATTGGCAACATGTATATCCGTGCATCTCATCGAGAATCTTGGAGATAGAGCCAAGACACATGACCATGGCACTCCATTGGGCACCCCCTTCTCAGTCTTTAGTAAAGCTCAACTATCCGCAGCAGTCTAACAGCCCTATTATGTTTCATTCGCCATTGACTCTGCTAAACCTCGGCGGTTCAACTAAGATGCTGTAGTCCGTACTAACCTGTCTCACACAATCTCGATACTCGGTGTGACAACCGAAGTAGCCGCTGTCTTTCATCTATATTGAATGTGTTCATGCAATAAACTACCAGTATGAGAAACGGGCGGAAGCATAGGCGGAATCCTTAGGTTGTTCGGCCTTCCATAGCTGACTTCGCTCCTCATAGCAAAGTCCAGAGAGATTCCTCCTCTGGATGAACAGTGTACTTGGTGGATTCTACGAGAGGTCAAAGCGACTTTACTGAAGTTTGCCTTTCTAGACAATGTTCTCTTGCGCACTTAAACACGGTAGTTATCTCAAGCTTGGAGGAGGAATATGAGGGGGAAGACCTTAGTTCCCTTTTCCACAATCGGGAATATGGACTGAATGCAGGGCATGCGTTCCTAATAATGCAGCCCGTAGAATGAATGCTACTTATTATTACCGCGAGTGAATGAGAAGGTGAAAGTAGTAGAAGCCGGCACTACGAGATCTGCAACACGTTGGAACCCCGACGGCATAGATTCGCACAGACATTTTGGTCCTTTCAAGGCATTCATAATAATAAGCGTTGATGTTGTAGATCCGCGGCTGAGTTATTGGGCGGGCGATGTGTTGGAAAGCCTCTCTCTCTCTCGCAGGTCTGAGTACAGAGCAACTGAACTATCCTCGGATAAAAGGGCCGGCGTCGGAGAAGATTGCTTGCTACATAAGGTATGTAGGTCAGATAGAATATCATACATAGGTAAGTCCCTACGTAGTTGGTATCAAGCTTGGATAGTTTCCAGGTGGCAAGGGACGTCTAAGCTGAAAGATACCGAGGTATGTATGATCAATATTCAAGGTACATACGTATCTGAAATGCTCGCCGTAAATACGTGGATATGCACCTAGGTATCTATCTACCTTACCTATCTTACCTCGCTCTACCTTGTGTACTTAGATACATTACCTACCTGTACCTAGTATGATGCCACTTCGGATGGAGGTGCACGCACGTGTGCCTTAGGTATAGCGGTCTGAGCTTCATTGATGTCTGGCACCATCCCCCCCCCCCTTCAATGCTTTTTGTCTCTTGTCTCTCTCTTCTTTCCACCACTTGGCACGAGAAACTTCAAACAACATTAACCCCGAAATGGCGTTGTGAAAACGATTTTGGCCCATGGCGACGATCCCTAATGGTTGTCTCTAATTCGATGCCGACTAGAACGAGATCTGGCATGGAAAGCCCATGCATCGGAGAATATTTCACGGCAAAACGAAGCTACATCAAAATTCCCTGTCCAATTATTATGCTCATTTAATTTCAGGGAAAAGCAGACCAATGGAGTGGAGACCATCTACTACTCTACTTACTGAGGCAATCTACTACATAGTACGCACGCAGTGATGAGTCCACACGACGTTGTCTACTCTGTAACTACTCCATATATCCATGGACGATATGCATGGAATGTATGGAATGGATGGATGGATGTACTTATGAGTAAGGTACCTATGGATACCTCCACAGCCACTCCCTGCGAGCTCGAGATGGTCGATGCCACGATGTCTGTCCTTTCAGGGACCCCAACCAGCATACTAGCATTCCCCTTCATTCACCATCACTTCTCCGACATCTTCTGAAATAATTTGGAGAAACTATCGCAGTCTGAGGTTTACAGCTAGAAGCACAGATCATCACAGTAAATTGTGGATTGCTGGTCCGTCCTTTGTAATAATAATGGGCATTGTGCATTGGGCATCATCTACAGAGGAGGAGTAGTAGTAGTAGTAGTAGTAGTAGTAGTAGTTGTGGCTGCGCAGAAAACAACAAACAACAGCGGTAAGCAAGAGGTGCCAGCAGATAGATGTTGTGGTGGTGACAACAACAGATGATACTATTTCTGCACTCATAGCGTATGCCGATCCAAGCCGGGATTAATACTTACTTATTCATACCTAAGCATGTATGTGTGTATGTATTATGTACTTAGATATTCATAGGTATGTAGTAAGCGTTCATCTAAGAACGACATGGTGAGTGTCATCTTTTTCCACACACTACCAAAGCAAGCCAATATTGACCTCCGAGTGAAATGGGGTTCAAGAAGCAGAGAAGAGTGAGTCTGAAGGTGGTTGTCGGGAAAACAGGATCTCCATGTCTGTATGCTTTGTGTCTACGGGTCTGGTACGGGTATAATTGCCGATGAAGAGATGTCCCAAGATCATAAAGCGTAAAGTGCATCTGAGAAAGGAATTGTCGATCGATTCGAAGGATATCATGGGTATCATGACAAGTGACAACGTAAGGGTCCGCTCTTCTGTCGTATGTAGGTAAGGTACTTTGCTACCTCACCTCACCACACCAGTCGATTCTGCTACTGCAAAACATCAAGGAACATGAGCCTCGGTCTTCAACAGATGCTACCGCACGTTACAAAAGATTTGCACGTTAGACGGGTGGAGGAGTTGCTCAAGCTTTTGTTGTCAGCCATGTGGCAGGAAACTCCATCTGTAGGACAGAAAGAATATTGCTCTGGTGCTATATTGCTATGGATTACCTCACGGTTTGTCATTCATCATTCATCATTCATCGTTCATCGGGCTTGAACTTGTCATTAGAGTGTTCATGAGCATTTGATGCCTTTCAGCGTCAGCAAAGGCTCAAAATAGCTTGGATAGATGACCAAGAGATACATGACTGGTACATCTTAGACAAGGACCGTTTTCGTATCACAGCTTCGGTATTCTATAGTATTGACTCGCGATATTTGCGGGGGAAGGTTGATGATGTGCACATATGCGGATATTGGTCACAAGGAGACACCACACAGGGAGTACCTACCTAGATACTGTATGTAAAGAAGCCCTGCGAGTTGCCATATCCGCAGTAAGTAGCTATCACAACTTAAGAGGAGCAGAGACCCCCAGTAATCCCATGAAGTTCATACTTACATGCTTCAGAACTCATTTCCAATGACATTCTGTTGGTTTACATCCCCCGCAAGTTCTGGAGCTGAATACAATGGTTGGAGTGCTTTGAAATATATATATATACACTGTTGTACTTGGTTATAGTAGTAGTGTACCTACCGAATTATCCTGAGAGCAGTGCTCCAGTGCTAGAGTACCTACGCAACCAGATATCATTGTCCTGCCCAACAGAGGTACCTATGCACCTTTTAATCAGGTGACTATCCACCCAATATAGAATCACGGTACGGAACATGTGCGACTCCGACTTCAGCCCAGCTACGTGATTGGCTGCTATGACCGGTGCTGCATAGCTCGTAGCGCGGCTAGCATGGCCGTTACTGGACTGTCCTCTGAAAGCTACCTGACATTAGGTGGGTAAGGTTGGTGGCATTCATAGCCACTGACTGCATACATAGTACGTACTCTACCTCAAGGTACTGATCAGACACATCATCCAGCGCCTCAGCTACTGACCGACCTCATTGTTGTGGAGGACCGCGGACGGACTCATCGAATCATCTTCCGTACGTTACTGAGTCTTTGGAAACACATGATAGTGTCATGAGAGACCGATACTTTATAGAAACGTCTCCATAATTCCTTCTCTCTTTGATCGGGCCTGGAACGGTATTCCCATTCGTGCCTGGCATGGTACTCCGACAGCATCTTGCGCGTCGCGACAGTGCCCAACCTAGCTAGCTTTACGATTATACACCGCGCACCGTATTCATCACAAAATCGTTCCGGATCGAAGGATGGCGACGAGTACGCCTAGCCTTGACCTGTTCACCGGTGACAATGCTACAGCATATGAAGACCATCACTCAACGAACCCAAAGACCACAGCCTCGGCTTCCAGTGGTGATGGAGTAAACGCCTCGGATCACATTGACATATCAGCTTCAAATACCCTGCATAAACCCTCAACGGAGAAGGGAACACCTTTCTCGGATCAGCTTCTGAGCGGAAAGATCAACATACTGCCACATGATAAGTTACAGGAATGGACGGCTGTAGTACAAAAGCAAAAGGAGGGCCCACTCCAGCTACTAGATCTGCCCGTAGACGTGCTCAAGGAAATCGTTAAAGAAGTAAGCAAATACGTTTTATATTGGTTGAAAAATTCTCGCTGATGCTCATATCTTTCAAGGTCACGCATACAAACGATCTGACTTCGTTGGCACTCACCCACTCGGCATTGCACAATCTTGCTGTTCCTCACATCTATTCTCGATTTGATATTGTCTGGCCAGATGCGCATGCTACGACGGATCCTAGGACAGGTGTGGATGCTTTGACATATGGGCTTGCTACACTGGCTATGAGTCAGGATGTTTTTGGAGATTGCTCCTGGAACCACGAATTCGACGATAAAAGTGTAACTCAAACCTTCAATTGCAAGGTATGCGGTACGAAGAGTTCAGTCGAAACTATCGCAGGACAGACCTTGGTCAGCGGTTCTGAAAAGAAGCGAAAACGTCTCGGAAATAACTATCCGCAATTCACTCGTAAATTCTCTTTGGGCAATGGACCACCAGATTGGGTGCAGGAATACATGATTAACAAGGAGAGTGGGAAGATGCTGGGGACTCTCGTGGCGCTTGCGGTGGCACGCATGGTAAATCTCGAAACATTCATATGGGATGTAGGTACTATGAAGTGATCTATGTGATGATTACAAGTGCTAATCTTATAGCAGATGCCAACTGGAGTATTGCGAGACGTTTGGCTGGCTCTATCTTCACTTGAACATCGAAGACGCAAAAAGGGTGATCACTGTAAGCTGGATAAGGTCTGGGTTCGATGGCACGACAATGCTGAGCAAGGTCATACTCCACACTCTCAAGGCTCCATCATAATCCCAGAATCACAAGTTCCAGCAGGCAGTACTGTGAGTGCTATTGGGCTTATACCACCATCATCGTCAAGTACTGCACATCCCCTTCAGCCTCACCAGATGAGCTCAACGGCATACTCTCAGGATCGCATTGAGAGCCCGACTCTTTCAGTCTTACCACCCTTGAAAAGCCTTAGTGTACTTGACATTGATGAGCTTGCTTACGTAGATGAGATGAGCTTTTTGATCCAAAAATCTCAACATAAACTTAGAGAACTGCGAGTCGGCATTTCGATCAAGCAACATCTGCAAGAATGGGTGTTGGCCTGGGATGGGCCTTACCAACAGGTTGACCATGATACTGAGGTTCCCTCAGTGAGCAACATTGGCCGTCGGAGACTAGGTGGTATCTTAGGGGTCTTGCTTGGTAGAGTATATGACATTCGAAAGAGGCCAAAACGACGGGAAACCACAAATCTGGCAGGCAATCCTTCAACCGCTTGGAAGACAACTACGCCGTCCCAAGAAGTTACAAACACAATACCAGTACCTCCGGGCCAAAGCAGCACCAGCAACGTTCATAGTGTTTTTGCTGAAGCACCTGTTGGAGATTCAGGCTCAGCTAGTGCTGTAGCGAGTACAAACGATGCTTTACTTGATCCGTTGCCTGTTTCGATATTTACAAGCTCTCAGCCGTTGCCGATCGCTAACGGAACGACAGCAGATCAACCAGCAGAACCAAAAATAACTACTGTGAGTAACCAGTCGAGGGATGATGAAGGGGCTTCGACTGCGCGACCGCAGATGGCAGGCCAGCTACGTCTTCAAGTACTGGAACTGGAAAGGGTGCCCCTATCTATCACAGTCCTTCACCGTGCCTTCGATTGGTCTGTCATGACTTCTCTCACCATTCTTGATTGCCCGCAACATGAGAGTTTGTGGCGAATGCTTCGCCGACAGTTTCAGCCCCGGATACCAGCATCATCTGTGCTTGCCGCCTCTTCTAAGATTCGCGAACACGTTGCCTCAACATCCAAGCAAATTACGAACATACCACCTATGGAGTATCGACTGAACATCAAGAAGATACATACAGATGCTCCTTCTTCAGCTCTGCTCTCGTTCCTCAAGGAAACCTTAGCGCCCAACACATTGGAGGTCTTGTTTCTGCAGGACCGTTCACGATCTCACAGAAACACTATCACGATTGACGCAATTCATAGATCAGTGCTCAAGCGACATCGCAGCAGCCTCAGAAAACTTTTGCTCGATAGTTCAGACCAACCTCCTCGAGGACCAAACAACGCGGCTGACAACGGTCGTTGGAGATACTGGATGCCGAATCGCGAAGTTTTAACATTCATAACAAGTGGTAAAATGTCAAACTTGAGAGAGCTGAGTATTGCTGTTGACTACAAAGATTGGGTATGCGCTCTATTATGACTTTTCTACAGCCTCACATCAGTTTATTATACTAATCCGAGATACAGCATTACTTCATTACACGTCTTCCAAACTTTCCACATCTTCGCTCCTTGAACGTACCATTCATTGCTGACCACGTTACTTCTTCATATGATCCCCGAGAGCTTGCATTACAAGTTGTTGATATTATAACTTTACGTCCGGAGGTTGAGCTTTGCTACATGGGTATATCTCATAAATGCTTTGAAATTCTTGAGAATAAGCCTCACGACGACCTTGTCTCTCTTGCTGAGAATCATACAGCAACTGCACATGGGGCAGGTCCTTTTGTCGACGATGATGATGAAGACGATGATGATGAAGAAAGCGGTAGTGATCCGGAGGACGAAGACGACGATGAGGAAGATGAAGATGATGCCGGTGCTATGAATGCGATCGTCGATCCGGACGAAACGGAAAGCGATATTTCCGATCATGAGAATTCGGATGACGATTCCTTAGATGGGGATTCTGGGGATGTCAAGCCTGCCTTCCGTCTGCGAGAAATTCTTCACTATGAAGAGAAGGTGGCTATTTTCAAAGCCAGACATGGAAGACTCTGATTTTTTTTAATTTGGTTAGCAGAGGCTACAAGGGACAGAGGTTGCGATCTTGTCTCTTGGGATCTTCAACCTCTGTTGTTGTGGATAGTTCCGAAGTTGCATTTGGCGTTCGGTTGGAAATTGGAAACGTTTGGGTGGAGGTTTGGTCGGAATGGTTGGAGTACGGGTGATTTTAAATCTGTAAGCTATCGCAAGGCAGATCAGGTGTAGATGGGCAGGCAGCATCGCATACGGGTAACGACATTTAGGCAGTTCAGAAGCATGATTAAAACTTGAGGTCATTTGCATCGGACTGTGAGTTGCTATGGGTTTCTACACTGGCACATGTAATATATCATCTTTGAAAACTCTAGTATCCTTGTTATCAACATGCAATTTTGCTACGGAGCACTCTTTGAAGCTGATAATTTTGAAACGGTAAGGAAGGGGGGGGAGTGGAACAGGAATGGAAATGGGAAATGGGAAATGGGAAATGGGGGGAAAAAACCGAAACAAAATAAAAATAAGAGAACTAATTCTTATTCATTCTCTCCTGTCATATAACTTAGGGGGTATTAGTAATGTGCGCCAATATAATACTAACGAAATATTAATCTTTTTAATAAATAAGATGAAAAGAAGAGAAAGTAGAAAAAGTCACTTTATTTCAATATTCACTATTAATTGAAATTTTTAAGAAACCCGCTGTTTCGCTAAATTCATGATTCTAGTATGATTGACCATCAGGCTTGAGGTACGTAGTGTCGAATGGAGCGTGCACGTGATCTCGTGATTGAGGGCGAATACGTTGACGATCGACCTGGCGACGATAACTAGCAGGAGGAAGTCGCAATACGTCTTGGAACCTTCCAGTATTGGCTGTCTGTCCAATGTACATCCTTGCGGTAAACCCGGCATAACTTACACTTCTAGCACTTCAAGTACAATTCTTTCAATGACCCCCACAAGTGACTGAGAATGGCGTCGGTCATCATGCCCCAAGGCAATCGGCGCGTCTTCAATTCTGTTTTCTCGTTATCCACGACAGAACAACAAACCACGGATCCGCATAGCTTTACAACGATCATCACCCAGACAACCAAAAAAGATCCCCTCCAACAGCCTCGGTCACGGTCAGTTCCCCAATCTAACAACGACCAGATCACGTGGAACACAGCATGGCGGGTGATCACGAACTTCCTTTCGTTGCCAGCAGAAGAGGTAGACGAGGAGTTCACAGCCCGGCTACTCGACCCAAATGATGAATTTCATAAACCCTTGGATGCTTCTATTTTAAAGGCTCACAGAATCGTTCTGCACCCCGAGGTCCTCGTGCCACTAGCTAGACCGACAGACAGTCTTGAACAGTGGTATCGGAAATCAATTTTGGCCCACTTCAAGTTACGTGCGCTTCCATATCTTTCCGGTCTTGGGAATTCTGATAAACAATTCATCGGAGAAGGTCTAAAGATTCTTGCTGGACTCAGAAGACTTTACGAGAGTGGTATAAAGACCATTGTGAAAGATGCTAGAAATGTTGGGGATGGGAGGGCTGAAAGTCTACTGCTCGAAATCGAGAGGCATTTTCAGGCCCTTGTCAGTAGTATATGGCTTCCAGCTCATGAACAACTTTTACGGAAGACGGTATTTATATACCTCAGTGCTGCCTTAGATTCGGCAACATACGATCCAAACAGAGAATTTTCGTTCGTTGGTGAGAGCCAAGGCCGGGATACGTTGGTGGATATGGTTGGAATGCTTCGATATGTTGGCTTGGCTGGTGAGAGGTTTCAAGCTATGCTGAATGAGCTGCTGGGTTTGTGTATGACCAAGCTTATAAATTCCAACTATAAGGAGACATGGAAGAACGATGAGAAGAACCAAATACCACGTCAGGGGAATGATGGCAGCAGGTATTCTACTCTTAGGAAGAGCTCGGAGTTCGATCAAAGCTCAAGTACTGGATATGTCAAACTGTTGGATCATTGGGTTGAACATTCATTCGCCCGGGTAATTACTGAACTTTTGACAGCTTTGAATCTGTCATCTGCAATCATTGATCTTCAGGCATGGAAACACATTGCTAAGGACACACTTGCTAGACTACGGAGCAATGAACTGTATGAAGTTGTTGTCAATTGGCCAGACTCCGAGCAAGCAATTATGGACTTGCGCGCTACAATCACCTCCCCGTTCCAGCGTGCCTACCTCATCGAGATCTATCGAAAATCCTTACGCGAACAGTTGTTACATCCGGGATCAAGCACACTTGAGATACTTCGTGTCTACATATCGATGATTCATTGTTTCCATGCACTCGACAGTGCAAAAGTTCTCCTCGACAATGTTGCTCATGAGCTTCAGGCATATGTGTGCTCCCGTGAGGACACAGTTCGCATCATCATTACTGGTCTTTTGTCTGACACTGCGGTTGCTCAGCTAGGTAGTGATAGACTAGTAGAGTTGGCCTTACTCCTACAGGCTGGCGAACATGTGAACCAGAACAGTGTAGATGATGAGCTCGACTGGCACGATCTGGAGTGGACCCCAAGACCTGTTGATGCGGGACCTGGCTTCAAGAGGTCAAAAAGCGCAGACATCATTGGAACTTTGATTGGCATGCTCGGATCACAAGAGGTTTTTATTAGGGAATTCCAAAACACAATAGGGGAGACTCTGTTGAAACAGGATGGAGATTTTCAAAGAGAGGTATGTACTAGTGAATTCCATCTTTTGTTTTAAAAGTGGTATCGAGTTGCCAATACCCTTTCATATTGGAACATGCTTATCTACGCTCGGATTCATTCGGATCCAGAACCATCCTCATTTATGTTCATTATAAGCATCGCGGATTCAGTTGATAATATGCATCGTCCTCAATAGTCCGCCGCTTGTTGCGCTAATTTTCATTTCGACCTAGAAGATAATCCGATGCTAACACCGTATCAGATCAAGGTCCTAGATCTTCTAAAATCACGATTCGGCGAAGCACCACTCCAGTCATGCGATGTTATGATCAGAGATGTTCAGGTTTCTCGACTTACGAACACAGATATTCGTCAAGCACAACAGCTAGATATTTCCGCCGAAGAGCTTAGAATGGCTACAGAGATGCAAGATGGCATCTCTGAATCAGCAACAGCTTTCACACATGAGCTTGCAGAAGGTCTACTTAAACCTTCATTTAATGCAAAGATATTGTCTCGCATGTATTGGCCACAGCTCCACGAAGAAACATACCGCGTTCCTGCACCAATATACGATATCCAGTTAAGATACGAGAAGGGGTTTGAAGTTATCAAGCAAGCCCGCAAATTGACTTGGTTACATCATCTTGGCCATGTTGATGTAGAGCTCCATTTTGACGATCGAATCATAGATGAGACAGTACATACATGGCAAGCTACTGTTATATATGCCTTTGAGGGTGACGGAATTCCCGGCAAGAGTGTCGAGCGCACAGTTGATGAACTTGTGGAAATGCTTGGTATGGATGAGACTTTAGTCCGCAGTGCATTGACTTTCTGGGTTGGCAAACTCGTTCTACATTCCTCAGCCTTAGAAACTTATGCTATCATTGAGGATTTGAGCAAGTTTGATACAGAGCGAGATTCTGCAGAAGTTGCGGCTGCGGCTGCTGCAACAGAGAACACTGAGGACCCTGCGTTGCTTGCAAACGAACAGGACTCAGCCGAAGAGTTGAAAAAATACTGGCCACTTATTCAGGGCATGCTGACGAATACCATGAGTCAAATGCCTTTGGGCCAAATCGGCATGATGCTCAGAATGGTAGTTGAGGGAGGCTTTCCTTTTGGTGACGATGAACTGGGCGAGTTTCTGAATGGAGAGGTTGAGAACGGGGTTTTGGAAATGGTCGCAGGAAAATACAAGCTGAAAAAGTGATCGAGGTAGCAAAAGATCATCCTGGAAGGCAGATATTAGAGCCGACAGCTCACCAAAAGTACTCATTCGTGAAGGTCTAGACGGAGAAATTCGATTTTGATGCCATGATATCAATTTTTGTTCTCTCAACACAAAAGCTGATTTTTGACGGCGGACCATGTGCCTTCGTGATGAATTCAGCGATATGGTTGCTTCTGCATGTTTGAACAATCATGAACCCTTCTCATGCTGAGAACTCATCATGCTCTGCGTTTCTTTCTTCCTATTTTCTTCTTCAATTTTTACATTTTCACCCTCACGGGCACAGGGACTAGTTATGGCTAGATAAATGTGATGTATTTAGATATGTGAGGGAAGCCGCTCTCAATGTGTATGTAGGTGATTTAAGACGTAAGGACAGGTACATAGCTCATTATTGACTGACCTTTCAAGAAACTATTCAAAGCTTCCATAAATTTTCATCCAATGTCATTTTGTTTCTCATCGCCTTCTGTCCTCGATCCTTCTTTCCTTTTAGTTTTCATCGTCCATGTACATACACGCGGCTGGTCAACATCGTTAGATTGTTAGAATCCGATCAACTTTAAGTCACACCGGATCCGCATATGCAGTACGGCTATGGGGAGCCGAATTATGGCCGATCATGCAGGATTCTTAGAGTGATTAAACTTGTTGACTTGGAATCGGAAGCGTTTTTGGAGTCTATTTGATGTAAAGAATTCCGCGTGACTTGTAAAGCAAATGCGGTGATAACCGGTGCCGATGTTTTTCGACATTCTGAAAGCGGCGGTCACGCCGGAGCGAAAGGCTTCCGACGAACATACTTCTCCTAGAACTCGAACTCGAACTCGAACTTGAACTCGTAAATCCACCTACGTTATCCTTGTATTACGAGGTAGAGGCAGATCTAGAGTGACAAAAGGCGTCGTTGCAAGTCTTCTCTCTGCATACCGGCTCCGTCCGCACATATGAGCGGTCTGACAGAAGGGAAGGTTGAAGGGATCTAATGTAGGGGTCACAGCACAGCCTGGGACTCGGTCAGCTGTTGAGACTGTGGGTTCATAACGGGGATCTGGGCAAGCTCATCAAGTCTCGCAGAGGTATGTATGTACAAACATGCAAATAATTTTCACGTACTGTACAAGGCCAGAAGGCTTGTTACATTCCCGCTGATAGGAGACGTAAGGTGATCTTATGAAAGAGGGTTGGTTCTCCATTGACTGCTGCTTAGCTGGCGGTTTGTGACTCGAAGGGCGGAAGAGAAAGAATTGCGAGGCTGACAGGATGTGGATAGCACCGACGCAGGCGGAGGTGCTACTTGATGTAGCCTGTAAGGGATCTTGCTTGCAAATCCTCGTGTGTGTATCAAACTGGGCGAATCCTGATTAGAGAGGGGAGAGCGAAAGAGAGTGAGTACCTCAGGAGAAAGAGGGAGAGAGAGAGTAATATGTAAGTAATCTACATATATGAAGCACACACATGTCTCTTCCCTTGTATTCTCTCTTTCGTCTTCCACCTTCTCGGCCTCGGCCTGCCTTTGCAACCATGATCATATTTTCTTCTCACCGATTACTCAGGAAATGATTGCAGTGAACGATAGCATTTGCCTTGTGATGCGTTTCTTTTGGTTTAGCTTCAGCGGTGTGCGATATAGAAGAGGTCAACATAGGACTCCTGCAAATCATGTTTGTTTGGAGTCAAGGAAGAGAGATAGATGAACGATATGAGAAATCATCATCATGCTCTTAGTAGCGGACCGTGTCTCGGCTTTATGTGAAGAGTGTCGTGAGCAGATGGGAAGCGGATTACTAAAGCATAATTGCCGCCTCATGTACAGAGGGGTATGTATGGATGTACAGCGTAATACACAATTATGGCGGAATATGGAGCATGTATGTACATATATATATATATATATATATATATACCTCTCTCTATTCTATGGAGGCTGCGGTCACGATATGTCTGTAAGTACATATACTATACATATGCCTACTTCAATACCTCTCCGTTCTCAGGAGATGGACGCTAACTAACTAATGCTATGTTGGCTGGGCCTAATGTACGGTAACAAGTCTCATCATCAATGCATGCGGTCTTGTACATCCTTCTTCATTCAGCACCAAATGTGCGTAAATAGTGTAGAGTAGCCTGTCGATTCTCGAGATCAGGACAATAATAGGACATAAGAATAACAATGTAGGATAATAAGTAGGGTGATCAATGAGGTTTGGTAAGATGAGAAAGATAAGTGTCTAAGGGCATCCTAGTCACTAATGTACTGAAGTGGTGAGTTGCAAGGGAGCAGAGCCATGTGTGGTTCTTGGCTGAGGAATGCAAGACGGGAGATATGAGAGGGCCACATCGATTTTTCTGATTTCTCATTAACTTATCTCTTTTAGTTTTCTTGTTTTTGTGAACTGTGGAACTGCGAATGATGAACAGGTGGTGATGAGTAAAGGTGGTCACAATGGCAACGATGATGATGATGTGGTAGGTGTAAGACCAGCCATAGACAGGGTTTCTTGGTGTTTGTTGTATGAATTTGTTATCGATTGGTTGACTTTACGTATGTGTGTATGTGTATATAGTAGGTATATTCGAGACAGTACAATACCTACAATATATATATATATATATATATATATATATATATACATATTTGAAAGCCCACTCACTTCCCTGTGGACTCAATCATCCATGGAATGAGCTCAGAAGATATCGAGGATATATGTAAAGTGAAGTACACCTAGGTACTGGATAAGAGAGAGAGAGAGAGAGAGATACGGTGTATAGATAAGCTGATAAAGAAATAAAAATACAAGCACAAGCAAGAGCAAGATTCGCAAGGCCGATCCTATGAATTCCAACTTATCACTCTTACCTCTTCTCTGTCTCTCCGTCGAATCTTCCTTCATTCATCCTCGCCCGTTGGCATCTGGTGATTTATATCTCTCCTCCTGCTCCTCCTCCTCCTCATCCTCCTCCAAGATGATACATACAATAGTGAAGGCGAAGCGAGGAACGACTAAACGCAATCTTATGTATTTATATGTGAGTAGATATGCATGTATCTTCACGATCGTTTGAGTTGCTCGTTACCTCTCTTCATCTGGGTCCATCGGTCATTATTCCGTCGGTATTCCGGTATTTGTTACCAACAAGGCTAGGTTGCAGTTGCATTACCACTTCTGTCTGTATGTTCAGTGAAGCAGAGTGAGATGTTGAGTAACGTTTCAACTGGTACATATAGCAAGCTATCTAGCAATATAGGTCGGGTTGAGTCGAGTTGAGTTGAGTTGAGTTGAGTTGAGCCGAGTCGAGTCGAGTAGAGTCATTCTCGTAAGGTGAAGTTAAGCTGAGTCAAAGCTGTATCGAGTTGTGTTGTGTGGTGGCAGCATGGCATGTGGCACATGGGGAATGGCTCAGTGAGTGTATTATGTAGGTATATGTATAATAACGAATAAAGCCCCCAAAATGCTGGAAACCACCCACTGAACGGCTTCCCTGATTCCCCGAGCCCCCCAATTCCTGGAATCAATCCCACCCACTACCGCATACTTTATAAGAAAAAAATTAAGTCGTAAGCCCCCCCCCCCCGCCCCCGACACGCCAATGTGTGCTATGCTGCTCTACTAGCTATGCTACTCTCAACCTCCCACCTAAATATCGCGCCCTTCCTCCTCCACGAAGAAAAAACCCCGCACTACAAAGTGAAAATGAATACAATACGGGCGAAGAAAGATCAGAGATAATTACACTCCCAACTGGTAGTCCTCTATCCTAATTCACCCTTACTATCCGTTGCTTACTTCGTGTTGAATAGGTCTAAATTGCACGCCTGATAGTACACGTCGTTGTACCCGACAGCACTGCTGCTCGCTCACTGTCCCGCCTGCCATACTCGTACTATCTCCGACTTTTCGGTGACCGATCCCTTCACCAAAGCCTACAAATTTGTAGCACAATTCCTCTACAAATGAAACTGTGTTACTATTATTTACACCTCTCTGCGGTCAACCTCTCTCACGGAGATTTCGGCGGCTAACGTGTCCATGGAAGCGGTGGATACTCTGCATCTCGAGGCTTGTCGATGCGAGTCTTCTCGATCACCGACAAAGGCCATTTATAATATCCTGCTACAACTGATACTCCTACCGATTTTGAAGAGAAGAACCGGCAAATACCAGAAATCGTTTGTGCTATAAATTTGCCCGTCTGCTCTGATCTGTCAGATAGTCATCTTTGACCACAAGACACAAAGCACGATGAATGGGGACTATGGTTCACAGAGACAGCTTTCGGGATCACCCCCAGCCCAAGGTCTTGATGACCAAAGGTCTTTTACGTCAGCTACACAGACACATAGGACTACTACTTCTTTACCACCAAACAGAGACCCATGGTCTCCAGGGCCGCAGCCATCAATTCTCCTTGATTATAGAGGACCCTTTTTCGGAATGCATCCCCCAAACTTTTCATCGAATTCAGCGCGGTTCAGACCACTCTCCTTTCCAGCGTCCAACAACATGCAGCCCAGGAGAGCACCAGAGCCGTTGAGGAACGGAACTCCTCCAACTACGAACCTAGACAATGGACCTATCCCATTGAACACTTCCAATAGACCCTGGGAGGCGGTGGCTAGACAATCTACAGAGTCATTGATTAGCTATACAGCCGCAACGAGGGAGCCACCTGCAACATTGTCTGATAGAGATGTTTCCCATTCGCGTGTTTTGCTCGAATCGCGGCGTCAAAATCAGGCGTCAAGGGATACCGTAGGATCGAACAGCCCGGTATCGAGTTACTCTTCAACTTCAAGTCCAATTGTACACTGGCCATTGCCTCTGCCACACCCAAGTTTGAATCCCAATGAACCTGCGAACAGTACACTTGAAAGTAACACTGGGGTTAATCGTGTATGGCCATACAGTGAAGAGGCCGAGAGGGCTACAGCAGCACGCATGTTGAGGATGAGACAGGTGCAAGATGCAGCCTTAGAGGGTCGTAACTTCAGAAGAACGATACGTGACTTTGCCGAAGACCTTTATGGTGGTGACGACGAGGGTGACTTCCCAAATTACGTGGACTCCTCATTTCCTCGTAGATTGGTGCAGGTGAATGGGACTTCTGACACGGGATTGCAAGATCGCGCCTCAGTGAGTAGCACTGAAACTAGAGTTGGTATGTTTTCCTCTCGCTCTCCTTTCGCTTTTTTTCAAAGTGAGTATTCTAAACAGCTGACAGCAACAACAGCAACGAGAGAAAGACTTCGGCGCCTACCACGTGGATATGGAGGTCTACGCAAAGTTGTCACCTCCGCCAACTACCTGGAGTCGTTGGAGCAGCCTGACATTGATAGTCTGGATGTTAACGATCGTAGTGAGTCCCAAATCTTCATTGTTAAAGGTAATGGTTGTAACAAGACTGATTCTGATAGCCTGTGTCATCTGCTATAATGATTATGGGATTACGAACCCTGAAGGTGTTGTTGAGACGCCGCGACGTTTGTTAAGGTGCAAGCACGTATTTGGAAATAAGTGTTTAAAGAAGTGGCTTAAGAGTGCCGACAGCTGCCCATATTGCCGCGATAAGCTACCATCAACGTTCAAGTCTCATCATCGGCATCCCAATCGAGTTTCAAGTGAGGTTGCAGTTCCCAATGACATACCTGCAAGAAGAGTATCGAATCAAGCAACGAGTAATTCCGGAGTAATCTCATCAAACGAAGGCATGGCTTATGCGACATATGAAGGTGAAAGTTTGAGCGGCTTCCATCCTGGTCACTTAACTGCACAAACATCGACAACAAGTGGACGACCAGTGCAGAGGAATCGGAACAATACTACTTCATCGGTGGTTGATGGGACCGGGCAGTCATCATCTAGCAGGCATGTGTTTGGGAACCCTTAGATATGCAGTGGTAGACTGACCTTCGTCCAGCTATAATGCGTCAGAAAGATCTCAGCACGATAATTTTGGTCGGCAATCATATATGGACTTCATCCATACGTACCCGATAGATTTTCAGACCAGTCCGTCCGATGGGAACAGCCATAACGAGATGTCCAGTGGCCGTACTTTACCAGCCCCACAAACAGAGTCCACAAATAGTACATATTCTCCGGAGGTGAATTATATGCACTTTTATGGAGCTGATGTGAGTGCATTCAACCGTCAACAAATCACACCATCAACAAGCATGCCTCCAACACGGAGATCAGTTCCAGCAACTCCAGGTACACAGCGACGACATTCTGACCTATCTGGCATGGAGTTTCCATCATCAGGTAGAGATGGTAGGGCTCTATGGTCGCCAATTCAGTTAGCTTCTATACAGTCTGGTCGGACGCCTACCAGTCTGGAGGGAAACGATACGCAGTCCGGAGCAACACACGAGCTTAGCCATCCTGGAAACAGAGATGGACAGCTAAGAAACCCTGGAATTTTAACGGAATCTTCATCCTCTGCGACGCCTACATATATGCTATCCACACAAAACACAACCCCGCGTTATTCAAGAAGATTCCAAGCAGGATTCGTTCAGATCCCACCTTATTACTCGCCACCTAGTAACAACTGGGAAGTTGCTCGTTGACGTAAGAAGATCTTTATCGCACTGTCGGAAATACTTCGACAGATCACGGAACCTAGAACGACCCAGTTTGTTCTTTACTCGAATAAGACGTTTCATCAGTCAGATCCCAACCTTCAACCTCCTCGAAATATATTGCAGAACACAAATCACGACACTTAGAGAATTTCCTAGGGTGTCTGACTGACTTGTTCTTATACTGTCTTTTTCTTTCTTCCTTCCTTTTCGTAGCACTGTAACGTTTTTCCAGCATCAAAAATCATCTGGTGGCTTTGCACATTCATGTCTGTCTTTTAGCATTGCTAGGAGTTGGGGCGGAACGGAGTACATGGACCAACAATGGTTCTTTGGAGAAAGAATGAGAGATACAACGAATTTGAAGCTTTTATACTGATAAAGCGCTTCCAATCAGCTGCTGTGTGCCAGTGTCTGACCAATGAAGTTTCATGAGTACCATGGCTGATGATCAGCAAAATTCCTCACACCGGAATACATACATGTTACGAACTTACTTCGATGCTGTTATTGAAATTAAACTGCTTCAACGAAGAATTCCCTATTCGCGCTTTCCATCAGTATCCAGACGTGATATAGACCATATCTGAGAGACTTAAATAAACTTCCCTGCGCATAAATCTGGATTTGAAGTACGCCAGGGCTATTGTTGTCCAAAACACCCAGATTAAGTTATCTCATCGATCTCAACCGCCTTTCGACCTAAAATTATTACAGCTGCATCCAACATCTCAACAATATGCCCTTGGTAGCCTCGATATATGGTTATCAGTCTCACACTCATTGTTAAAGCGTAGGTATTTATATATATAAAATATAAGCCTGCGAGCGAGCAGATCGCTCTTGTTCTCAGGCGCCAGATTTTGAAGAGTAAAGTATTATTCAACGCCGGACTGATCCACTCATTCCCATTAGTCGCTTCCTATAATCCAATAATAATGGAACCGTTACAAAATTATCTTAGTCCAATAGTTATGCACCATAACAATAGTAAAGTACTAAAATAGACCAAGGGAGAGAGAGGTCTTTAACCTTTTTGTCAATATCCATACACTTCGACTAATTCAAACTTTTTGAGATATCAATGGCATAGAAGCGCATAGCAGTGTTGTTCAGGGAGAACAAAGACACTCTTGGAATCTTGACGAGGAGTTCTGGTGTGAGACGGTCTTGAATTTGAACAAGGGGGAAGAGGAGAACACGGAAAGACTGAGGAGGCAAGGAGATGTGGAACAGAATGTTTATGATGGAATCGACAATATGGAGTATTGGAGTGAAGATGTATCTTGGAACGTACTGAAGGGAGAGGATTCTTTTCAAAGAAGGTACTTTGACAACTTTATGCACCTCAAATTGCTCAGCTAATAGTCGTAATCAAAAAAAAAAAAAAAAAAAACGTCCACTACCTTACCTGCTTACCCCCAATCTCCCATGAATATTGAGACTCAGAACGAAGTTGGAAGTATACTCGACTGTGTAGCCACAATATGTCATCGAATCAAGGAGCCTATGAGACTGCGAGACAGATATAGTAACTGTGAGGAAACAAATCAATATAAACAGACCCCGCCACTTCTAGACTTGTTTGAGCAGATAGCAACCAATGAATCATCAAATAATAGCATACAATAAGGTCAATAGGGCAAACACAACATTTGGTTGTTTTATTGTTCGACTTCGAATTTAAAGCTTTGCTCTACTATTGCCACCATCTCTTGCTTGTTGAACAAGATTCCAAGATATCTCAGCCCACGGATGCATACAAGCACCGTTTTCTTTTGCCTGAACACTGCTCGCCTGCCGGGCAGCGTATCTTGCAGCAATACCTTGCATGATACAAGTCAACCGAAACATTGAAAAGGCGGTTCCCCATGCGGCTTCCGGCGATGGGTCCCAGCCAGCAACCTCCGCATACCATTCAAGTAACTGCTTTGGAGTCGGAATACCTGGCGTTTCGCCTGTTTTGAAGCCCGGTTGGGTACGAGGGGTATCGGAGTACGCAGTAAGGTACGGCGTAAACATATTCATAAGATCAGAGAGAGGGTGACCGATTGTAGACATCTCCCAGCTACTTATTGTCAGTACATATGATTAAGATAGTAATTATCACTCACTCAATAATGCCTATGACTTTTGGTTCAGTCTTGTGAAAGACCAGGTTATCGATCTTGTAGTCGCCATGGATAGGGCTACCACGATCCTTCGGCTGCGCCTTTGGATCCTTGAAGAAGGTGAGCATTTCGTCAATGTGAGCTATCTTTCCAACCATCTCCTTTGTTTCAATATCCATGACCTTTGATTGAGCATCACTGATAGTCTCCCAGGTTGCAATCTGTCTGTTGTAGAACCCATAGGACTTCCCGAAATTCTCTAGTCCTACGTCTTTTGGGTTTATACGATGAAGCTTCGCAAGAGTCCGGACTGCCTCATGCCATCTACGTGGAGGTTAGCAGCAAACAATGCTGTACAAGGCTATTCATGAAAACATACATCTCTGTTCTTTCCGCTGGTGTCACACCAGGTATGCTTGCATCCTCAATGATCCTGCCATCCAGAAATTCCATGATGTAGAAAGGTGTGCCAACAACACTGTCGTCTTCGCAAAGGCAGTAGGTTTTCGGAACAGGAACATCGGTTGTTTCTAGAGCGTGTATAACTCTATATTCTCGCTCAACTTTGTGTGCAGTTTTCGAGAGCAACTTTCCTGGCGGTTTCTTTCGGAGGACATATTTCTGGCCATCTTGCGCCGTCAATTGATAGGTAGGATTCGATTGGCCGTAACCGAACTATATTTAAAATCAGACACTATTCAATTAAGGTGAGTTTTGGAAGAAAGACCTGTTTGACGTCTAAGGGTATTTGGATTTCGGGTACATTCTTCGAAAGGTAGCGTTCGAGCGATAGAATATCTATAGGTTGTCTTACTGCCCCAGCCATATTGTAATGCCAATTTGTGTAGTATATTTCAAGTTTCTTGTTCTTCTCGAGTAGCTGGATGCTATATCAGGAGCATTACACGCGGGGCATTCAAAGGTCAAAAACAGCAGCGTGACGTTGTACGGTGACGAAGTTGAACAACCGAGGTGCAAGCATAAGTGCGGAGGCCCCAGATTTGGTGCCGAGCCGAAGGTTGGGGTAAGGTTTGACTCTACTTGTACGGCATCTACACCTTGTAAATGGTTTGAATAAAGTATGTACCTAGTAAATAGTCACTACGTCTACCATACTCTATTTACCATAATTGTGGGGCGTATTGCACCATGTTCTATTTCTGGTTCGCATTCAGCCACTAAATAATAGCATAACTCTGGTGCGCATTCTAAAACTTGCCTGATTATCTATGAAAACCATGGGGATACATATTTGGGCGGTTGGCTGTCCTATGATACGATTCAGACATTACATAATGCAGTGTTTGAGTAAAGATTGAGAATCATCGGAGCCTGAAAGTATTCGGGTCTGTAAGGTTACACACGAGCGTCGAACAAGAGGCCCAGAAAATTCTAGGAGTAAAACAGGTAAATCTTTTGGACTTTTGAACAGGCGGGGTCTGGAGTGAGCGTGTTGTCTCCTTCAATGCCTAGCAAAGTTATGAGCAGTCGTTAAGATACATGTACAAAGCCACGCTTCCGCTGTCCCTGGGTATCGTTTTCCTCCCATGTCTCCTCGTCTACATAATCCTTTATCCCACGGTCTTTGACTTGAGTGCCAACAACTCGTAGCGCTGCAAGATTGAATCCCATCTGGTTTTTCTGAGCTTGAAGCGACTTTCTGAGATTGCTTCGGATGCCGTCAAGCATCAGCCTCATTGTCTTGCTTGCAACGAGCTGTCGATGATGTGTTTTGAGCATGAAAAACAGTATCCGACAGGTAAGAGGGATATTCATGGAGCGCATAGCAAAAATATTGAGGAACGTAAAAAGCATGGGGAGCGTGGAGAATGGCAAGACCAACAACGCATCGTGAAGAGCCGCGGCCTTGATTCGTTGCAATACAGTCATAACATGCTTCTCAGCACTAATTCCGCCAAGGGCAAGGAAGAGAGGATTGCGGGGCGGTGGTGCAATATTTGGCTGGGTAGTTTTTGCTTCCTCCCATTCCCTCATGACCGCAAGATCGGCCATGCCAATTTCCAAAGCTTCTGCAATCTTCTCTCCCGCCATGAGCGTTTCAACGGTCTGCTTTCCAGCTGCACCCACCTCGCCATCCTCATTGTCTTCGCCTGTTTCGAGAGACGTCGTAAGGGTGTTCTCATACAGCTCTTCCAACTCCTTCTCTTTCTCTTCCTCGAGAAATATTTGCTCATCTGTCTGTTCCCAGACTCTTATACTCTTGTCGTGACTAGCACTGACGATGAATGATCCTGTCCTACTGATCGCTAACGCCCAGATTTCACTATGATGTCCATCTAGTCTTTGAATTTGCTCGAACTTATCACCGTCCCAGTATTTGATCATACGATCCTTGCTGCTGCTGAAGAAATGATGTCCGTTTCCATCCTGGTTGTGCGGTACGAACGCCACTTGCAAAATACTGTCTTGGTGAGCGAAAAAGGCTTTGTGGCAATCGCCGAAGTCCAAGCCCCATAGCCTGATGTTTTTGTCGGCCGAGCATGTAACAATGAGTTTACTATCAAACGATATGTCCATGTTGAGCACTGGGAGCTTGTGGCCATAAAGGTTTAAGAACAGCTTCAAAGAGTCAACAAAGAACACTTTGACGGTGTTATCAAGTAGGGCAACAGCAAGCAAGCGCGAGTCCGGTGAGAATCGCAAACTCAAGATGTCATCCGTTACTTTCAGGGTTCGAGTGTGGACGAGCTTCAGCTTGGGTGCTGTTCTCTTTGTACCCGGAATGTCTTCTTGCACAACTTCAAAGTTCCAGAACTTGGCAGATTTGTCTGCACTTCCAGATACCACAGATCTCCCATCCGGATGTACTTGCAAAGTCCAGATTGCCCCATCATGCGCCTTGACTACATCAAGCATCGTTGCTGATGCGACATCAAATAGCTCCAGTTCTCCGGTCTTTGTACCGACAACGACAATTTTGTCTCCGGGCAGGAAAGAACAACATAATGCATAGCCGCAATCAAAAGTTCTAATGCAGCTCCTGGTTCTGACGTTCCATATCTTCAAGCTTCCATTCGATGCAGAGGCAAGCATCCGGTCATCGGAGCTTAAAGCCATTGAACGGATATCAGCTCGGTGTCCTGGCATATCTACAGACAAAGTCCTTGTATAATCTGGCATCTCCTCACTTTTTGACTTCTTACCCTTCTCCTTAGTTGTTACGCTGTAAACTTCGAGTTGGTTGTTTGTAGTAGCTGCAAGGATCTGAATGGCCTTGTGAGCCTTTGTACGAACCCAGTCAATAGAGCGAACTTTCCCTCCGGTGCGAACGACAACATGTGAGACAAAAACCTCCGTGATCTCAGCACTTGAGATGTCTTCAGGATTTTCATCGACCTCCGCGGGCTCTGCTTCGGTGCCATTTTTGCTCGTTGCTGCAATCTTCTCACGTCTTCTCTTGCGCTTTCGGGCGAGGCTTTTTCGCACCTCATCCTCAGTACGAATTCGCCAGATCTCAACAGCTTTCTCAGAGCCATGAACAGCGAAGTAATTCTGTCGTGGGTGGAAAGTGACGCCAAGTGTTCTGTCTTTGCCTTGTCTGTGAAGAACGCCTCTGTCGTGGAGATGTCTTCGCTCTTCTGATCCGTTAAGCTGTTGAGCAGAAGCCGATAGTCCTTGCTTATCGATAGACCATACCTTTAACTCTCCATCCGCACCAGCTGTAATGCAAGCGCTTCCGTCTGGCATTACTCCAAGAGCCCAGCATTCGCCGTTCGTCTGAGCAACGTGTGTTTCTATGCAGTGCTGAGAGGATACATCCCATAGCTTAATCAAGGCGTCCTTGCCTGTAGTTAAGAGGAAGCCGTCGCCACTAGCCCCATCCTCGTACTGCTGGCCTTCATCTTCGGCATCTGTCAAAGAGTCCGGGTGAAGGAAGTGTATACCGGTAATCTGGTCCTTGTGGCCTCTCAGTTTGAAGAGTCCAACCTCTGCTACCAGATCCCAAACAATCACGTCAGTATCCTTCGCACCACTAGCCAATCGTACACCGGACTTGTCGAAGGCAAGTGTTGTGATTGCAGATCGATGGCCATTGAAACTGACAATCACTGTCGCGATCTTGGAATCCCATAATCTGATGCTCCCATCCTCGTACCCAATAGCGTAGATGTCGCGGTCGGTTTTGCTCTGGGCGATGGCTGTAACTTGCGCCTTGCAGTCGGTATCTTTCCACCGGGTCAAGAGCTCTCCTTTCTTAACATCCCAGCACAGAACTTCTTCATTTGCTGCGACGATAGCCTTTCCTGCTCCTGTATGCCGAGTCGTGGAATTTAAACTGTACTCATCTGGCGCCCATACAACATTTGCGGTACTGGCTGTAATTACGCCAAAGGACTTGCAATGCTCGTATTTTCTACATTAGTTAGCGCTCAGTTCAATAACATGGAATACCTTCCTGGTTATCTTACAGATATGATTTGACCATCTTTTCTTGAAGTTGGCGTTGGCGCACACAAATTCACGGAAAGATTGACTTTGCGGTTGTCCAGAAACTTTTTGCTTGATTTGCTTGATTTGCTTTATCGCTTGCGATAACACAAACTAAGACGTCGGGATGTCGGCGCTTGAGATCAGATCCCTGTCATTAGCAGCCCCACGTCAGACTGCCGCCGCAGCGGGAGTGTGTACCTTCTACTACCTTACCTAGAGCTGTTTGGTTTCGACTGTCTGCTATTTCACAACCACTCCACTTCGTCTTCCCACTTCTAGTTGCACACAATATGCTGCTTCTTGACTACCAAAATGTGCTGATTCAGTCTGTCCTGACGGAACGCTTTTCAGGGTATGTTCCAATAAGTCCTAAGACTATCCCCTTGTAGCTAACGGAATGCCACAGGGCACCACCAGTCTCCATCGATCAGACTGTATCTGACTTCGATGGTGTCACGTTCCACATTTCCACACCTGAATCGAAGTCTAAGATCCTCGTATCTATCCAAGTTCGATGCTATAATGAATTGGTCAAGTATGGCGCCCAGGGCGTGCTTGAGCGGGAATATGGACCATATGTAGTTGCACCAGAGAGCGGCTACAACTTTTCAGTCCAGATTGACCTTGAAAATCTGCCAGAAGACAAGGGTGCGATGCCATGTTACATCCTGTATAGTTAGAATACTGACGTGTAAACCTCAGAGGCAAAGGATGATCTCATTAGGAGAGTATCCCTATTGAAGCGCAATGCGATGGCTGCCCCCTTCGAGCATGCTTTCGATGAACACCACAAACTGGCAGAAGAGGCTTCAAAGTTCACTTCGGAAGAAGCACCTCAAGGCGTGCGCGAGGGTGGCGATGTCATGGCTGTTCACTATCGTGATGAGGAGGCCATTTATATCAAGGCCAGCCACGATAGAGTTACGGTCATCTTCAGTACTATCTTCCGTGAAGAAACAGATCGAGTATTTGGCAAGGTATTTATTCAAGAATTCGTCGATGCGCGTAGAAGAGCTATTCAGAATGCTCCTCAAGTTCTCTTCAGAACCGATCCTCCTTTAGAGCTTCAAGGCGTACCTGGAGTCAAGGATTCTGGTAATGGAGAGATCGGATATGTCACCTTTGGTATGTCTTCCATTGTGTATTTAGGAGCCTGAAAGCTGACCACTGTCAGTACTTTTCCCTCGACATCTTACAGCGCAAAGAAGGGACGAGGTCATCTCACATATTCAGACCTTCCGCGACTACTTCCATTACCACATTAAAGCTTCTAAGGTAAGTTTGGTATGGCATAGTATTCTTAGAGTTTATTTGACGGTTCCTAGGCCTATATTCACTCCAGAATGCGAAGACGTACCGCAGACTTTTTGCAGGGTGAGTTTCACAGATATCATCAGAGTATATGTCATTTGCTCACAAAGAATAGTACTGCGAAGAGCCAGACCAGAGAACGAAGAGAAGGAGCGCAAGACAGCCAGTGGTCGTACATTCCGTGTTCAAGGTTAAGGGAAACTTATGTAGTGATGTGGGGAGTCAATCTCAATTCGTGTGTAAAGTGTTGTAATACCGTGATATGCAACAACCCAATAAGGGGTCCAAAGGTTTGCAGCTCTCACCACTAATGAACTGCTGTTTAAAAAGTATAAGGACGTGACATGGTGTTCTGACACTTAATATCTACAACATTGCCTTTTTCATTTTTGAATTTTGAGTTTTGAGTTCTTTGTGTTTCATAGCTTTACCAAAATGCTTCTCCTTTTCAACTTCCTGAATTCCATTGTGGTGTCACGGTGTCACGCGGATATAACTAGCCGTGGTGTCGGCTACACATCCCAACCTCGTCAAAATCAAAATCCAATAAGTCAATATTCCAGTCATTCATGCATCACAATGCGATGGCCACCATGGTCTACGGACTCCTCCAAGGATGAAGACGACAAAAGGAAACCGGTATCATGGGCTGAAAACCTCAATGCGACTAACTGGGCGCATTTTACTGAGCCGCAGGTCATAATCCCCAGCGTTTTAATGACGGCTGCCATATTGCTTACTCGTCATGTATATCGATCATATGTACGACGAATCCCTGAGGCGATCAACATTAGACCTGGTTTTTTTAGGAAGAGAAGTCTGTTCGGCTCCGTTACAAGAGTGGGCGATGGCGATAACTTTCATCTTTTTCACACGCCTCTTGGGAGATTGGCTGGGTGGAATTGGTGGAGAAAGATCCCAGAAACTGGCAAAGGGTTGAAGAGCAAGACGGTATATATTCTTTTGAGCGTCTTTCATATACTCATCAACTGACAAAGGCTTCTAGATTCACGTTCGCCTTGCCGGAGTAGATGCACCGGAATGCGCTCACTTTGGCCGACCAGCGCAGCCATTTTCCTCCGAGGCTCTTGAGTGGTTAAAATCTTATTTATCAAATCGTCGAGTACGAGCGTACATATACAAAAAGGACCAATATGATCGAGTTGTAGCTACGGTATACGTTTGGCGAGGCCTAATTCGACGCGACGTAGGATTGGAGATGATCAAAGCGGGCATGGCAACTGTTTATGAAGCCAAGAGTGGTGCTGAGTACGGGTTGCTGGAGGCCAAATATCGAAAGGCAGAAGAGAAAGCAAAGGCTGCCAAGAGAGGATTATGGTCCACAAAGCAGAAGCTCTTCGAGAGTCCTAGAGATTTCAAGACGCGCATGCAAGCTCTTGACGGAGGCACAACGATGAAATGAGGGCATGGTATTATGATGCAGGATGTCATGACGTTTACGTGGAGATTTGATAGGGAACAGGTTTATAGACAGGCAGACCTTACTAATGCATATATGTATCTATGTATATCTACGTCTTAGGCTGAATCGGCTTGGGTTGGGCAAACAAAGCACTGTGATATAGTCCGATACAGTCACATACTGCCCACGGAATGTAAGACGTGCAAAACGATTTCAAAGTATTTCACTGACAATGCTGCTATTGATAAACCAAGAGATAGGTGACGTTGTGATATTAAATAGATAGCAATTTCACTCGATACAAATGACTATACCTAAGTCAATGTATGTAGGTACAACTAAAGCAAATATATGCGAAGGGAGATCACCTTGGTCTGCGGTATTGCCATTCTCGGATCCTGTTGTAGCATAAACTTCCACCATCAATAGGTGCCAATTTATTATGTCTAGCTCACCTACAACAATTAAAAAGAAAAGAAAAAAAAAGCATGAGGTTTTCGCCATCTGAACTAAAGCTGATATGTATTAAGGCGCCCACTGCATAGATACATATGTACTGTACGTACCCAAGATAGGCACCTTAGGTAAGGTAGGTACGTTGGTTGAGTTGAGGTCGAGTGAGGTAAAGAAAGTCCAGTGTCTGTCTTTGTCACATTTATGCTCGATATTAATGATACACTAGTACTCTGGGCATCAATTTCTTTCATGTACGTTCCTACCTTGATCTTCATAACCATATCTTTCTGTCCTCCACACATCGACGACAAACTGCGCATCCCTATCTTCGGCACGGATAACCTCATATATGTCTTAACCTTTTTTTCGCATTCTATTCTAGCGGTGATTTGCAAGTATGTATATGTGACCGTGATTGCCTAGGTCCAAGTTGGACCAATTTTCAGGAGGGTCGAAGCTAAAGCATCTCGATATCTCGTCCGTAACTGGATCTTAAGATACCATCCTCAAAAGTTGGCGAGATACCTTTACAGTGCTTCGAGAGAAGGGCGCGAATTGGTTAGAGTAGAGCTTGTAGCTGTGACTCGCTTCAAACGACATTATCGTGCTTTCCTTTAAGGTTGAAGGTCGAAGGATCATCTGCTCATGTTTTTGGTCATGCGAATTGCTTGATGGTTTGTCTTGTCAAAGACGGACAAATGCTAATTCGGGGTTGGTTTCCAACAGTGGGTAAATAAATACCTAGGATGGTGGTGGATCGCGTACCTTGCATCGGCCAGGGATACGAGGGTTCTATGAAGCCAGTGGGAAAGGTAAAGCTAGATAGTGGAGAAGGGGTATCACAAGTAATACATAGTACATATGAGCCAAGGTCACATGCCCAAGAAAAGAAGCGTAACGGGCATCCGTCGTCTCTAGTGCTCTGGAACGTGTACTGTTATTTAAGGTAGCAGCATTATTGGCAAGTATTCTAGGGAACCGCAAGATAAGGAAGGGACTGCCCTACCTAGATATATAGTATGTACGCAGTAGTACAGAGGTACCTATACGCGTACATGCACATATACACTACATATATATATACATATATATAATCAACTCATCACTTAGACACAGTAAAGTAAGCAGCAATCGATAAGACATTGCACAGGGCGTGGCCGCGGGAAAAGAAAAAGAAGAAAACACCCAGGTCATGATAAGAAGGCCAAGAAACCAAGAGTCGTGAGAACTAACAACCATAAACCGTAGACCAAGTACACCCCAATCGATATATACAGCATACCTGTATATTAAGCACTCCGTAGAAGCAATTACGATCCACGGAGTACCATTCCCGAGTATGAAAGTATGAAATGCCATTGTATACCTTATACATAAAACAATACAATCGTGACATCTCTCTTTTTCTGAAGTATCCTCAGGAGTATTCGTCTCAAAGTGTAAATCAAAGGTAAAGACGGAGTGAATACTTTACATCGACATCTTGCATACAGATCTTGAAACATAGTTGTCTACGGGTCAAGGTGTATGGAGTACCATATCATATGTATGTTTATATATATATTTCTCTCTCTCTCTCTCTACATATCTATATATATAATATGTACCTATGTATATAGAGCACCTGAACTACACACTATGTTTGGTAGTTCTGGTGCGTGGTGCATGGGTACAAAGTGCGTGCGAGCGCAGGTAGTAAAGCTCCGTAGCGCAAAAAGTACTTACGCAGTACGTACTTCACTTCACCAACAGTCCCTTGTGAATGAGTAGCAATCAATCATAGAAGCATAGAAGGAAGGGTCCCTGTCCTAATTACTTCTGGATAACCGATGTTAACATCACCTACCGACGACAATACTCATTGTTGCTGACTTCACTATTGTTTTGCTGCTCCCACCACCCTACCTCCCTGTATTTATTTCTTATTTTGTTTCGTTATTGACCTTCTCCTCCTCCTCCTCCTCCTCCTCGTCCTCCTTCTCCTCCCCTTCCTCTCCTTCCTCTCCCTCTCCCTCCTCTTCTTCTTCGTTGTCGTCGTCTTTTTTCTCCTCCTCCTCCTCTTCCTCTTTCTCCCTCCTCCTGATTCGTTATCTACACCTCAGCCATTGCCATCAACCATCTTCCTCTCCTCTTCCCTTCTCTTCTCTCCTTCTCCGTCCTTCCCTTTCCTTATATTTCTCCCTCCACTGGACTAGCTCGTATTCGCCGCTGTTGTTGTTTGTATTGTTGTTGTCGTTGGCCGCAGCAACCAGTCCCTTACGACTCGTATTCAATCAACTATCCTCGCACAAGTCCTTGTTAGCCGATATCCACACACTCTACGCCATAAAGTCAACTTGACCATCGTCGTTCGCTTTTTTCTTATCGTCCCCGTGGGTTTGTGAAGAGAAGAAGCACACATACTCTTTGCATCTTCATGCATCACATCTCTTTTCCAGATCTCCTGTGCGCGCCTTCGAAACGAACGTCAGGTCGTGTCTCGAACCATCACCCGACTATCCCTCCTCCCACCGCGATCGACGACCCACCTCTACTTCGCACATAGTAGTGGTAAACATACTACAGTCAAGGTCAAAGTCAGTCTTACTTGGCTGATATTGCGAATAAATATCGAGCTCCTGCAAAATTTACACCGGCAACAGATCATTCCTAAACATATCTCCTCTTTCATTAACTGAGGATATCGATCCGGGCGCTGGAAGTCCTTAGCACAACATTCACGGGTTACAAAAGCGCAGTGCGAGTGTAAACCAGGACATCCAACATGCCGAACAATCGGCCGAACTTCATCGATCTTGGATCCGAGAATGAATCAGTGTACGGTATGACCTCGCCGAGGTCTCTGGCCTCTCCGCGACTGCATGTCGCAGGAGAAATTCCACCCGCTCTCTCACCTCTGGATGCCTTCGCAGCACAAAGCAGAATGCTAGCGAAACAGTTGGACGACAGCATGACAGGAGGGAAGCGAATGAGTCGGCTTCCACCACTGGCCATCGAACGATCTTTCAGCCAACAGAATAGGCCTGGACTCTTCCGCTCTTTCTCCTCAGAGCATTCCCCTGAAGGTGCGGACGGAAGTGCTACAAGTGAAATTGGTCCGGGAATGAAAATGGAGCTGGAGTCGCCAGCTGATCGTCCAATGTCTGTTCATCCACATCTGAGCGGTGGTCCTTATATTCTGCCACCGACAGGGCCTTCTCGCCTTGATGATGTTGCGGAAGAGCCAAACCGTGGGCGAGGGCCAAGCAGTTCAAGACCACAGTCCCAAGATTTTGGCGCGCGTCGAGAACAATCGCCTGGCATGATTGAAGTTAAGCAGACTTCAACACGGGAGGACGTATCCCCTTCATATTTCAGATCTAGGCAAAGTATGGAATCTATGAGACAGCGCGGGCCCCCACCCAGTCGGACGACCGATGCAGCTACGAAGGGTCGCGTCCATGACCATAAAGGTCTTGCTCCTCCAAGGTCCCCCCAGCCACTTTCTCGGTCTCCATTAGGTCCTCGAACACCAAGTGTTAGATCAACGTCCGGTGACAGTGAGGAGGAATCGGCTACATCGATGAGTGCCTCTTATCTTTCCCGTCCACGCAAGATGTCTTCTAGCAGTGTCATGTCAACATCTCCAAATTCTCCATACTTACAGCCCTTTCCCAGATCGCCATCCGCATGCTCTGATGCATCAGTAGGTGGTACTCGCTTGCCTCGCCCAGCATACAACTTTTCCAGGCCCATAAGCCGAGGTAGTGGGCCGATTGTAGATGGTCCGTCCCGCCAGGGATCATCTGACAGCCAAGCATATGTATTTGTTGATGATACTGTGCACACCCCTGTGAGCATGTATAGCGAAGATTTAGATGGCTCTACACATTCTATCTCAGGAGCCCCATCATATGTGTACTCCCGCTTTTCACTTCCGCGTGGGAAGATGCTCCAGAGAAATTCTTTCGTCTTTGAAGACCAGCCTGCCATGTTGGTTCAATGGGAACAGCCAACAACTTCGCCAAGTAATGTTGAACCTGCAAATGGAAACCTTAGTTCAGTTCCGCCATCGCCGCCTTCTCGCCCAGCTACGGCTGGTCAGGCAAAGTCTTCCCTAGAACAACCAACTCTATCTTCTATCGGATCCCGGCCCCAGGTAGAACGTAGTGTAACATCTCATTCTCAAAAGTCGCCACCGTCTCTTGGGCCCCCAAGCTCTTCGGCAAGTAGCAAAACCATCAAGGGCCAGGCAAGCAGTCAATCTCTTGCTTCGGAGTCTACTGTGAAAGCACGATCTCACCACTCTATTGCACCATCTGCAGAAGGGTCGGCGGAGGAACACTTGGCCAAGGGGATTGAATGTCACGAGCGGGGATCTTTAAATGAATCTACTTATCACCTTCGAATTGCAGCTCGACAGAACCATCCTACTGCAATGCTTCTTTATGCTCTTGCTTGCCGTCACGGATGGGGTATGCGCCCCAACCAAGCCGAAGGTGTCCAGTGGCTTCGGAAGGCTGCTGATTTTGCCAGCCTGGAGGTAGCAGATGACGAAGAGGAGATGAAGGGTGGAAAACCAGTCGATTTTCTGGAAAAGAAAACGAGGAAGGCACAGTTTGCACTGAGTATATACGAATTGGGTGTGAGCCATATGAACGGGTGGGGAATTGAGCAAGACAAATCGCTTGCTCTGAGGTGTTTTGAAATTGCAGGGTGTAAGTACACCTTCATTTTCCTACAAACAAATCTATGGGGGGTACTGACGAGATTTTAGCTTGGGGTGACGGCGATGCTCTTGCTGAAACTGGGTTCTGTTATGCTCAAGGTATTGGGTGTAAGAAGGACTTGAAGAAGGCAGCCAGATTTTATCGTGCTGCTGAAGCCAAGGGGATCAGTATGGTAGGCAATAGTTGGTATGTATATTCTATTCTCCTTCATTTTATTGCAAGGGATCCATACTTATAGTCTATCAGGATTCACAAATCGAAGTATGACGAGGAACCCGAGGCCCTATCGTCAGAGACAGCAAAGGCGCAGGGGCGGGCTCGTTCAAAATCTATTTTCGGAAGGAAGAAGTAAAAGAACTTTCGATAAATCCCGTCGAGAATTTGTTTCTTTTGTACCCCAAAAAATCTATATGAAAGGCGTTGGGTGGGGCAGCATTGATTGTCCTTATAATTGGGAAGGCCAGTTGTTATCACACTTGCAGCACTGTACTTTTTTTGAATTTTTTTCTTATGAAACTTTATGACACTGGTTGTTGTTTCTTGGCTGGAGGGCCTAAAATGACCCCTCCTTCTTCAAGTCTGTCTTGATTTATTCGAGCGGAACTTAGACTTTCCAGATACCCTTCATTTCCCCCTTCTACAGTCCCATTTTTTCAGTGTAGTTTTGAATTCGAGAAATTCGGTATATTATATCGATGTCTTTAGCATTTAGCAATAGTTAAACTATATGCCCTCCCTCATTTGGGATGTATCAAAATGTTCTACAACTACTGCCAATGCATACCCAATAACTATGCTGAAGAAGGGGCTTTTTTAAAGTGCGTACAATATGTAAAAAAGGGTGATGGCTGCCTAATCTCAACAAATCATGTAACTAATTACATTCTCAAATCACCCACCTTGATTGTAGTTTGACCCCTATTCAACCCTCTCCTATTATTTGCTATATATATAACTTATAACCAAGCCTCAGATAATAAACAAAACCTGTTCTATTTATATGTATTATGTGTAACTTATTTTGTCTATAATTAAACAATACCTAGTAGTATAACTAGCCTATAAACAACGTAGTACAATTAAATACAACTACTTTAATTAGTCATATATAATTCTACGCTAACTCGTCTAAATCAGAATCCTACTCTTCCTAGCTAATATTAGAACCCTACTCTTTATTATTATATATATTTAATATATCAATTAACTCTAATAATAGCTTTTTACAACGTTTTTTATATATAGTTTCTTCTTCTGCTTTTTATACAACCTGTAATACCTTTTAAATAGAGTATATAAACTAACTTTGTAATTAAATGTTCTTTTAGACTAGCTCTTTATATAGAAAGAGCTTTCTTTATATAATTATAAAATTAGTATTCTAAGCTTTAATTGTGTTAGTTACTTACTATTATACCAACATATAAAAAAAGAAACAACTAATTTAGCTTCTAATAATGTATATATTATTGGTATTTCTAAGTACTATATAACCAACAAAAGACCCCTTTAAAAAAAAATTTAACTAATAAGAATATTATATATATTTAAAGCTTTATTCTAGATTCTAATAAATATTTCAACCTAATATTTATATATTATATAGTTTATATAAGCTTTTAAATACTAGTCAACCTTTTAAACATATAATTGCTTAATTAAGCTAAGTATACTAATATTAAATCTTTGTAATAGGTAGGAGTAGTATAAAAGCATTATAAATAAGTTAAAACTAATATAATTTTCCTAGAACTAATATGTTATTTAAACTAATGTACTTTTTACTATATTAATATCCTAGTACTATTTCAATTAAGTATAACTACAACTAATACTTTAATTAATATACTAATATACCAAATAAAATTACTATTTTAAATATAATAAGTATACTAGATATATATAAATTTAACTCTATTTAAACTAGAATATAATATTTCTAAGTACTAGAGTCAACTCTTTAATATAGGCTAAAAGAAGACTAATTTAATATAATTCCTACTAGAACAACTAAATACTCTCTAATTTAGAAGAATATACTTTATTTTAGTAGATTATATATCAATCTTTAATTAGATACTTTATTATACCTATATTAGTTAAAAATATAGTTTAAAAAGCTGTAAACTAGTAGTATAAAGCTATAATATTTGAAACCTACTAAACTTAGTCTATATTACTATCTATTATTAACTATAAGTTAGACTTCAAATAGTTATAGTTTAAAGTAGTTATATAAAGTATTTATACTAGAAAGTACAAAAATAGTACTTTATTAATATAGATTGTTAATAGTTAATAGCTATTTAAACTAATATATCCTCCCCTAAACCAATGTAGTACCCGAAGCAATGTACTTCCTACTTAATCAACTTCCCTGCATTACTTTAATTGAGTATAATTCTACAACCAATACTTCAATCAATTTAGCCAATATATTATACAAAAGAGTACTCTCTAATGCAATAAATATACTTAATATACATCAATTCAATTTAATATATGCTACTATGTAGTACTTCTAAGTACTAGAGTCAACTCTTTGGTACTAGGCTAAAAGAAGACTAACCCAATATAATTCCTACTAGAACAACCAAATACTCTCTAATTCAGAAGAGTATACTTTATTTCAATAGATTATACATTAATCTTCAATTAAATACTTTGTTATACCTATATTAGTCTAAGATATAGCTTAAGAAGTTGTAAACTAGCAGTATAGAGCTATAATACTTGAAGATTACCAAAACCAACCTATATTACTACCTACTATAGGCTACAAATAGCTCTATAGATTCTAAAAACGATACCCTAGTCTTAAAGGACTCTATTCTAGTTAAATTAATGCTAGTCAGTATAAAAGAAAAAATATTACAAATATAAAGCCTTAGTTTGATATATTTTGCTACTTTATCTAAGAATATAAATATAAGCTTGAAAATATATATAATATAGATAAGACTAGGTTCTCTATTAAAGATACTCAATCTATATGTATTATAGTTGATTCTAGTCAAAATTCTAGTTCTAAAGTTAGTTTTAGAAGGCAAAAGTAGGTAACTATAATTGAATGTATAAATAGTACAAGTAATTCTTTACTACTATTAATTATATTCAAGGCAAAATATACCAACTCTAAATAGATTCTAGCTAGTACGCCTTTTAATTGGTACTTTTCAACTAGTATAAGTAGTTAGACTTCAAATAGTTATAGTTTAAAGTAGTTATATAAGGTATTTATACTAGAAAGTACGAAAATAGTACTTAGTCAACATAGATTATTAATAGTTGACGGCTACTCAAGCTATATAACTAGTAAATTCATTGCTAAATATATTTATAATAGTATTGATTTACTTATACTACTACTATACTGCTCCTACTTACTACAATTACTTAATGTTGGTATTTTTAGTCCTTTGAAGAGATTTTATACTCTTGAAGTAGACTAGTATTTAAGAGTATATATAACCTATATAATATACAAATATTAGATTGAAATACTTATTAAAATCCAGAATAAAGCTTTGAATATATATAATATTCAAGCTAGTTGGAAAAAGGCAGGTTTAATTCTTTTTAACCTATTTAAAGTACTTAATAACCTTCTAATACAACTACTAAGTCGACCTTCTAGTCTACTTTCTATACTACTACTATATACACTCAATATTTTAATATTATAGGGGTCCCCTGTTAGTTATAAGGTACTTAAAAACGCTAATAATATATTCTATAATATACTATTAGATGCTAAATCAGCTGTTTCCTCTCCTATACGTTGGTATACTAAGCAAGTAACCAATATAATTAAAGCTCAGAATACTAAGCTTATAATTATACAAAGGGAACTTAATATATACAAAGAGCTACTTTAGAAGAAGCGTACTCAGAATAAGGGAAAGAAAGTACAGTTAAAAGGTCAATTTGTATATTCTACTCAGGAAGTATTGCAGATTGTATAGGAAGCAGAAGAAGAAACTATATACAAAAAACGTCGTAAAGAGCTACTATTAGAGTTAATTGATGTATATAATACAAATATTGAAGAATAGAGGTCCGATATTAGCTGGGAAGATCAGGATTCTGAATTGGACGAGTTGGTGTAGAGTTATATATATTTAAAGTGGTTATATTCAATTTTACTGCGTTGCTTCGGGTACTACGTCGGTTTAGGGGAGGGTACGTTATATAACTAATAAATTTATTGCTAAATATATATATAATAGTATTAATTTACTTATACTACTACTATATATACTTAATATTTCAACTTTAAAGGGGTCTTTTGTTGGTTATATAGTACTTAGAAATACCAATAATATATACATTATTAGAAGCTAAATTAGTTGTTTCTTTTTTTATATATTGGTATAATAGTAAGTAACTAATACAATTAAAGCTTAGAATACTAATTTTATAATTATATAAAGAAAGCTCTTTCTATATAAAGAGCTAGTCTAAAAAAAGAACATTTAATTACAAAGTTAGTTTATATATTCTATTCAAGAGGTATTACAAGTTATATAAGAAGTAGAAGAAGAAACTATATATAAAAAATGCTGTAAATATTAAAGTTAATTGATATATCAAATATATATAATAATAAAGAGTAGGGGTTTAATATTGGCTAGGAAGAGTAGGATTCTGATTTAGATAAGTTAGTATAGAAGTTATATATAATTTGTATTCAACTTTACTACATTGCTTTAGGTAATATATTGGTTCTAAGGAAATTACATTATTGTAGATATATTTAGTAAATTTATTAGTTATATAACTAGAATAACTATCTATAATTAGCATTTTATACTAACCTTGTAATATTTTACTACTTTTAAGTATAAAAACCTTATATAGCTACTTTAAACTATAACTATTAGAAGTCTAGCTACTTATCCAAGTTAATAAATGCTAGTTAGAAGGTATATGACTAGGAATCTACTTAGAGTTAGTATATTTAGCTTATAATATAATTAATAGTAGTAATAAGTTACCTATACTATTTATACATTTAATAATAATTACTAATTCTTGTCTTCTAAGACTAACTTTATAACTCAATTTTAACTAGAATCGACTATAATGCAAATAGAATGTATATCTCTAATTAAAAACCTAGTCTCATCTATATTATATATTTTCAAGCTTATATTGATGTTCATCAAATAAGTAGCAAAATATATCAAACTAAAGTCTAATATATTTAATAGTCGCGTTTTTATAATGTAAAGACTCTAATTGGCAAGAACATAAGCCTTTTAATTTAAGATACTATTTTTAGAACATTCAAAGCTATTTGTAGGATATTGTAGGTATTTCAAAATCTTGGTGTTGATAGCTTTCAAGTAGAATCAACTAGTATTGCTGATTTATAACTTTTTGAGCTATTTCTATAACTAGCCTTGGTATAGCAGGTATTCCAACTGATATATTATATATATATAATCTACTGAAATAGAGTGTATTATTCTAAATCAGAGAGTAATTGGCGGTATCGGTAGGATGCAAGTTGAGTTGGTCTTCCCTCAAGGTTGACTCAGGAACTTGGGAGTACTGCACGGCAGCTTGTATTGAGTCGAATTGATGTGTGTTGACCACCTTTATTGCTTTGAAACGGCTCTTTCGTTCGGGTTATTGGTTGAATTGATTTGAAGTGTTGGTTGTAGAGTTATACTCAATTGAAGTAGCTCTTAGTATATTGATGTAGTAATACTGCGTCGCTTATAGACCTACATTGCTTATAGGCTAGTTACATTATACTTCTTTTAATTAATAACTATAACTTGTATAGAACTAACATAGAACCAAAAGCGACAAATTTTCAATAAGTTATTCTGACTAGTTATATAATAGAGTGACTAGCCTAGAACTAACGTACCACCTTTTTCGTAACTTAGCTAGGAGCTTTTAGAAAGTAACTAACGTAACTTCACCAGAAGCGACACATCACCAGAACCTACGCATTTTCCAATATTTCCCTAACATCTCATTATAACTCTACGAACACTAGTCCAAATCAGGCAGCTAGATAGTCTACAGCTCCTTAGCTTCTGCTCGACTAAATGTGTTAGTTTCACATCAATTAAGTGCGATCACACTAAGTTATACTTATTTTCAGTAACGTCACCTCCCTAGAACCGACGCACCGCGTTTTTTAGACCTGAAGCGACGCAGTACCCCGAATTTTCGCGAATTTTCGCGTTTGAGTCAATATTTAAATGATCCACTGTTCTCTAAGAATTAGTAATGTATATCTATTTGGGAACTATGTCGGTTCTAGGGAGGTAAGGTTATATAATGTAACTAGCCTATAAGTAACATAGGCCTATAAACAACGTATCTTCAATATTTGGTCAATATTTCATTATAACTCTATGTACACTAGTCAAAATCAGGTAAGCAGATAGGATACAGCTCTCTAGTCTCTGCTCTATCAAATGTATAATTTTTTATGTCAATTAAGTACAACTAGACCAAGTTATACTTATTTTAAGTATATACTCTTTTTTAACTTCTCTTGTACTTTGCAAGAGCTCTTAGTTAGCTGTATACAAATTGTTGTATATATAGGTTTATTAGGGTATAGACACCTTATATATAACTTGGGTTTATAGTTATATAACTCCTAAAGGAAGATATAGCATACAGCTTAAAAAATTACTTGCTTTTTACCAAAGCTCTTTATAACTCTAGCTAGAGCAATTATAAATAGCTATAAGCTTATATATAGGGTCTTTATATCCTAGTTAGCTTATATATGAAACAATTTGTATATAGCTAACTAAGAGCTCTTGTAAAGAGCAAGAGAAGTAGAAAAAGAGTATATACTGAAAATAAGTATAACTTAGCACTGTTGTACTCAATTCATGTACAGCTTACACCTATTGTAGAACAGAAGCTAGAGAGCTATATTCAGTATAAGTCAAAATATTGAAAATGCGTCGCTTATGGTGAAGTCACGTTACTGAAAATAAGTATGACTTAGTGTAATAGCATGCAATTAGTGTAAAACTTACACATAGTGTAGATCATAGGCTAGAGTGCAGTATACTATCTTCCTGCCCAATTTAGACTAGTTTGCGTAGAGTTATACGGAGATATTGACCAAATATTGAAAATGCGTCAGTTCTGGTAAAGTCACGTTACAGCTTAAGAAATTACTTGCTTTTTTACTAAAGTTCTTAATAACTATAGCTAGAGCTATTTTAAATAGCTATACACTTATACGTAAAGTCTCTAGACTGTAATAGCCCTATATACAAGACCATTTTTATAGAGCTTGCTAGGAGCTCTTATAAAGTAGGAAAAAAGTCAATTATAAGAGCTTACTGAAATCAAGTGTAACTTAGTATAATAATACGTAATTAATGTGAAGCTTACACATACTGCAGGCAGAAGCTAGAGAGTGGTATACTATCTCCCTGTCAGATTTGGACTAGTGTGCGTATAGTCATAATGAGATATTGACGAAATATTGGAAAATACACTGCTTCGGCTAATGCGCCGGTTCCCCATAAGTCACAGTAACTAACTGAAATTGATGTAATTTGGCGTATAAGTTACATATAACTAGTAGTTATAGATTTTAGGCTAGAGATTTATAACTATACTGATCCAGCTTCCCGACTTAGACTAATAATTATACGTAGAGCTATAGTCAATTGTAGCCAAAAATTTCGAAAGTGCGTCGCTTCGGCCAATATGTCGGTTCTCTAAGTTACAAGTTATGTTGACTTAACTGAGATATGTAGTTGTATTCTATTGACTTACTACATCAGTAATAGTTAGCATCGGTAAGTTGATTAATCACGTTCAATCATTGTTAGAAACAGGTAATTGTTTCTTGTTTTATTTGTTTTGTTGTAATAGTCATAGCATCCTTGACTATAAGAGCTAACATAACTAGAACTTACTATCAAAGCAAACATGAGAATTTAAGCTAAGCAGCTTGATCTATATAATCACAATGATTAGAATAGTCTTATGTTCGTATACACTATAATTTATAAACTGTTGGTTATCATTTTGCATAGTTACTACATTGACTAATACTATTAATACTATACATGTAGTTACTGACGATCGTGGTGGAGAGCCGTCTCGCCAGCGAGCAGACGTGTACAAAGGCTCATCCTACTCACCAACCAATCATAAAACCATTATCGTCCTTTACAACAACTCGATATGGCCCCAAATCCTTTGATATTCGACCACGGTAGTGACAGCGCTTTACTGATTCAATCGCTATCAGATTACTTACCATATTCGCTGCCCTTGTTACGGAGGCTGCAGTTCATGTACTTTGCGGGTGGCAAGACTCCCAACTCACACGTGCTTACGTCCAATGAGGGGAACGACCTTGGTCGATGCTTTCTCGTGGCGTACTTAGATTTCTCCCGAGGTCCTGAGACCGAAATGTGGCTGTTCTCATCAATTGAGTTGAGTGATCGTAGCCCCAAGGAAGTTGAGATTTGCAAAAAGCAATTATTCTCATTGCTTGCCCGTGTGAGGAAGTTGGAGGTGATTTACCAAGCGATACGAGAGACACCAGGTGTACTCTTGATTGGAAGTCTACATGAAAAAGTTCTTAAAGTCTTTCAAGACCAAGGACGTATTCTTGAAATGACTCCTCCAAATATCAAGTTCATCTTTGAAAAGGAAAACCTGAAGCATTCAATGCCTTTGCCAGATGATTTACAATGGACAACAGTTCAGCGGGAAGATATACCAATGATCTTGTCCAAGACGGATGTCCCAAGAAAGGAGTTTGTAAATTGCTGATTTCAATAGACGCACTAGACTGATATGTATAGGAGAACAATGATACTTCTTCCCAATGTGGCCATTAAGAGTTCTACTAGCCGCGAAATTGTCGCATGGGCTTTCCTTGGTGAGATATCCCAGCTGTACCACTTCTGTATATGAATCTTATACGTTTACAGGGCCTGACGGATCGCTGACAACCCTACACTGTGAAGTGAGAAAAACCAAGTCTATGATAGTGAACACAACTAACTATATCTAGCCAGATTATCGGGGCCAAGGGCTGGCAAAAGCAATCGCAATAAAGCTTTATACGGAACATGGCTTTCGATATGGACCTGACGGTCTAAACCATGCTGATGTCCTTTTTAGCAATGAGCAGAGCAAAGGCGTTTGTAAAAGTCTTGGGGGGGTGTCAAAATGGCAGGTTTATTGGTAAGTGTTTCAAATACTATAAAGCTGTGCTTGATGTTCTTAAGAAACTGACACATTCTGCAGGGCGTGGATTGACCTTAAAATGGGCTGCCTTGAAGGAGAGCAAGACCTCAGGCTTACCTAATCAAAGATACTATTATGACTATCATTGAGGAGGCCATCTTGATCTCAGAGTCTCTCAATGACAGGTATCATAAATTCTAGATAAGAACATACCCATGTGCTCATCTCATACCGGTTAGATTTGAATAGCCTTCGGCAGCAAATTCAGTAGTTTCATAAAGAATAGGAATTTCCAAGGTGATAGAGCAAGTTATGTTAAGCTAAGAGTTGTTTTCTTGACCAAAAAGGTCGAATGCTTGAATCCAGACCCGTAAAATCCCAATGTACAAAGAAAGGTCGCCTTCAAACACCGTACTTCCATGCCTTATGCATTCTATCCCATCCCTCGCCGAAAATAACAAGGAAAAAAAAGAAAAAAAGATTTGGGTGTGATGACCACTATAATACAAGTGAAAAAAAAAAGCTAATACAACTGTCGCTCGAGAGGAGAAAAGGTCCACTCAAGAGAGAAGATTCCTCAAAGAGGGACTAGCACTGGCGCCTCCTCCCACACGTCCATTATCATTGGGACGTACCCCGTTTAATTGTTGATTTTGCGGTTCTCGTGACATGCCCTGGTCGCGGACCGCCGGAGGACTATTGTGAGGTACACCATATGGCGGGCGATGATGTGACAAATGGCTGCTTTGCGAGAAGGGGTTCTCGGGCGCTCGAGGAGCAGGACCACCATTTGTCAAGTGCTGAGGTGGGCGAGCCGCAGGATACGAGGCATAGATGCCATTCGGTAGATGTGTAGGATTGGGGGCAACCATGTGATGTGGGGATGGAGAGTATGTAGTGGAGATCGGTGGTCTCGAATAACCATTCTGCTGAGGCGACGGCCGACTTCCTGGTGTATGCTGTCGGTCGTAACTCTGAGAGTTGGGGTGCTGTAGAGCAGTCATATGAGGGGATGGACTGCTAGCATATTGATGAACATGCACGCCTTGGGGAGGCAGCGGTGTACTTCGTGGCCACTCATTATAAGGCCCTTGAGGAGACCGGACGGGTTGTGGTGGCCAAGGATAATGATGTGGAGGCGCTTGCATTGTGTTCGGGCTCGGAGCGGCAGGCACCGCATTGACTGGCGAAAGGATTGGCAGAGGCTGTGGGACAGTGACCTGTGGAGGGGGTATGGCTGGTGGTGGTGGAGGGGTAGGTTCTTTGACCACCTTTTTGAAATGGCATTGGTGGCATTGATATTCCACAGGATCAGTAGATTTGGTATTTTCATTCAATGCCGCTGCCGCGAGAGCAACGTTCTCGCCTGTGGGCTCGCCATCTGCAACCACCCGGTCAGAGTCTTGCATTTCGACATCGGCAATTGTGACGTTAGTCCCGGTGGATCCAGTCTTTGTGCCATTTGCATCGTTCTCTGGTCTTCTTGATGCTGGCGTATTACTGGTATCTGTGACTGTCAAAGGCTTGGCAGATGAGATTGGAGGGAAAGGCCACCACTTAGGAGTGACGTCAACTTGGCACGTTGCACACTTCCTTGGGATTTTGTCGGGTATGCCATTGAGCTCGTCACCATCGATAAACTCTTTTGATTGCGCGCCTTGACTGCCATTTGAAGGGACAGTTGTCGTTGATGTACGCCTGGTAGAAGTCGAAGATGTGGTAACCGCTTTTGTTGACTGACTTACAAGGTTTGCTTTCCGGACAGTCCCCGTCAGTGTAAGGTCGGCCTGTTTGTAGTTCTGTACATATAACTGAAGAGAGTTGAGACCTTCTTCATTGACAATTTCATGCATCTTGTGTATCAGGGATTTCGGTTGCAAATGATCTCTGCACCAGATCGCAGCTGCCATAGTGCCTATTTCACCATTGATATTAACGATGTTGTGCTGATCTCGGCGCGAGCCCTTGACAGGTGCTATATCAAAACCCAAGATCCAACCATGCTGGTTTGCGCACTCGACATGTGCTGTTTGTGCATTAGTTATGTTGCTTTAAACCAAGGAAGATGACCTACCAGGCTTGCGGCATGTATGACATCCAACACAAGCACCTATGCTCTTTGAACACAATACACATATTTCATCGTATCTCGCAGAGGGGATTGATGGTATCCCTTCTGAGGGCTCCAATGCCTTTGCGTTTCCAAATTTGACCTCAGGAGTGAACACGGCACAAGTAACATGAACCCAGTTGTTGTTGATGGTCCGCTTCAAGGGCTCACGAGGGTCTAGAGGACGATTTAACTCTTCTTGCTTCTTGCGATAGAAATCGGCGGCGTTCTGAGCAATCTCCCTTTCTTGGCGGTCTTTCTCGCGTTCCTTTTCTGTCTTCTTCTTGTGCGTAGGCTTTGGGGGCTCTACGAACTCATGTGGAGTAGCAAGTACGGGGCACAACGTGCATTCATATTTCTGTGGTGGTCAACTTCCGAGAAGATAGCAGAGAAGAGCAGAGAACTTACGATAGAAACCTGCGGATTTTTGTCGTTGGAGCACATATCACAAACCCATTTGTTTGGGCCTCTCGACTCACCAACCACGCCATAGCAGTTCCGGTGGACGGACATCCTACACTCCTTGCACGCCAAAAGTTGATCCCCCCCTGGTTCTAGTTCGTGGCAGATAGCGCAAGGTAAGATACGAGGTTTCGGCATCATAGGTGCTGGGGGTGGGCCCGCAGGTTTTTCTGCGACCGCCTTCTTCTTCTGTCCAGCAGTCACAACGCCGCCGGAGATAGAAGCTGTGCCATCCGAAAGGTCCTTCTCCGAAACCACCTTCAACTTCTTCTTCGGCGGTTCCGAAACCACCTGTAGCTGCGAAGGAGGAACCGGTGTACCGCTAGTCGAAGTGCTTGTTGTGCCAATAGGATCCGGACCACCAAGGTTCATATTTTCGTTCGCTGCTACAAGTTCTTTCAATAGCTCCTCATCGATTCTCCGTTTGTACGCACGACCACCGGCCTGGGCAACCTTCTTGGCTACCTCGTCGATATCCTCCCATTGAATAGCATATCGCCTCCACAGTTCCGCGCACCTTCGACATAACGCTACCATGAACTGAGTCCCCTTGTCCTTGCCGTTGCCCTTCGAAGTGGAGTCCGCAGTGATCGTTGTGCCAGCCGTGGTATTTGGTGCGCGTCGCCATTGTCGGGAATTTCTCGTAGAGCAGAATTTGCACTGGAAAGCACGACGCTTCTCCATGGCCTTCTCATTATCGAACGCAGAGTCGTCGTGTTCGTCAGCAACGTCGTCTTGCAATTTTCCAACGTTAGCCTCGGCTTTCTTGGCCTCCTTCTTGCCCTTTCTGCTGGCGAAATTGCCCCATATCTGTTGGCCTCGAGGACTTTTCTTCCAGACATAGTAGAAGCGCACAATATTCCCATAACTGACTGTCTTGACATGTCGTCGTACACTCAGGAGCTCGGATCCATACTTTCCTACAGCCTCCTCGAACTTTTTAAGCTCTGTAGCGGTGAGCTCCGGTTCTTTCAAGGCCTTCTTGTTAACCAAGGCTAGCTGCTCGATAGACTTGTCCACGTTGTAATTGTTCTGCGTCAAGAGTTCAAGTGCTTTATCCATAAAGTTGCACGAATGGTCAGGCACTCCTATCTTGTTTGCCAATGGCTTGGCAAGCTCGATGTATTCATCAATGAACTTTTCACGGTCTTCGAGACTCACAGCAACTCCATCGTCATCCTCGCCGCGACTCAAGAGCGAAGAGACTTCGCCAACTTTCGGGAGAACGAAAAGCAGCCTTGCGGTGTTGTTCGGGTCATCGTTGCGGTGGTCCTCACCACGATGGACGTAGCCTACAGGCTCATCCATAACCCATTTTGGTCGTTTCTCCCTAGAAAGCTTGTCTGCTTCGATGGCAGCCAAGGTCTCCTTGGAAAGTTTCGCATCCTTCTTGCCACCACCCTTTACATACTTCTTCTTTATTTCTATAGGCTTCACCAACTCAACTGGTCGCCCGTGCCAAGGAATGACATTGGCTTGGTGCCTGGGGCCGAGGCGTGAGCTGGCTCTCGGATAGATACGATCATCGTAATCCAATGCATCTTCGACCCTGCAATGTACACCGAGGTATCGGTAGGGCCACAGACTCGCCTGATGTATCTGCTCTTCCGTTCCAGGATGGATATCATCGTTCGATGGGTCTGGACTTGTTCCTCCGGTATCTATCCCTGGCGCAGCAAGATGATGATCGTCCTCTTCTTCATCGGCAAGCTCTTCTTCATCAACGTCTCCTCCTAATTCTGCCATATTGGGTGTGTTGCGGGCTTCGAGCTTCCTTTCTTGGGCTCTGCTACATGGCCCACAGGCCCAGGCAAACCCACGTGAGGGCTTCTTCAAAAGCGGGGGACGAACACAATTCATGTGATATGTCTGACCGCATACAGCACAATCGACGGAATCATTACTGGAGTCGATCAGCAAGTTAAAACGGTGACAATGCAAACGCTAGCATACCTTGCACAATAACCACTGCATCTTCTGCAAGATTTTACAGCACTAGTCAGCTCCTTTCCACGGCCAGCTTCCACCAAGATATACTTCCATCGATCATTCAAGACTTTCTTGACATTTGATGGCACATTGACCACTTGATGCGTCGGTATGACCTCGTAATAGCGATGAATATAGCGATCATATAGCTTCTCGTACCAAAAGTGATCCTTCATTTTCCGCAGGTCATCGAGGTTTTCAACCTCACTCTTGTGCTTGATTTCGCATTTCCCCCGGAGAGCTGTCAAGGGACTCGTGTCGGAATGCATCGATGCGAAGACCTGTCTGGTGTCGTTGACCTTACGGCCAATGTCCTTTGGACGATAGTACCAATTCACTCGCAGAGAATCAATTGGTAGTTTAGAGTCGTTGTTCGTATGAAGGAATTCCATAATTCGTCCCAGGTAGTAGGGCTCTCCTGGAGGCTCGCAAATAAGATATACATGATCTGCATGACATCAGCCGAGCTCGTCATTAGATATTACCAGTCCAGATTTGAATCGCACAAAACTTGAACTTGTAATTTGATTGATTTGGAGATAAGAGACTTACCATTTACACCCAAAACCGTCCCATCATCGGCAATCATCTTTCCAGCCTTTAACCTCCCCTCACAATGATCGAACGTTAGGATATTACTGTCTTTCGATGCAACCTGATCATGCATCATCGAGCTCGCGCCCCGTGTGACACTTTGACCTCCAATGACACTCTGTTGGAAGTTTGGGGTATTCTGTATGCTTTGATGTACGGCTGGTGGATTGGCCTTGCGCTTTTTCGAGGGCTGTGCAGGGCCATTTGTGGCGCTCATCGGTATTGCTGAGAACGTCGATGTCCCTGGGATCTGCTCCTTCTGTGCACTCGATGGGTTGTTATTCTGAGCAAGATCAGAAGCCTGAGAGCGACGTGCGCTCGTAATTGCTCGGGCGGGTTCCGGATTGACGGCTTCTATATCGTGCGCGCGATTCGGCTTGCGACCTTCGTCCTTGGGCTGAAGCTCGAATTCGATTTCCATTTCTTTATCTTCAGCATAATTTATCCTAGAAGTGCCCGTCCTATTGCGTGACCGTGTACCATATGGCGATGCGGTGCTCCCTGATAGGGCGCCAGACAGATCCTTTGAAGGCGGGTCTTTCGAAGTGGCATTCGATGAGGCCCCAGTCGTAATGTGATCTGTTTGCGACTCAGGCGCATTCGCAAGATGCGCTGTAGCGTCTCCATTCTGGGCTGCCTTTGCAGAAGGTACATTTGGCGGGGTCGTGGATGCATTTGTGATCGATTGTGGACAGTCGTCCAGCTCATCTACACCCACCGGCTGGGGCGATGCCGGCGCTGTAGCAGTATCTTTCGCCATGGAGGCGACCCTGTGCGCCTATGCGCAGTTCAGAGCCGGCCCGTACAGAAGAGATGCTTCTTGCACGAGATCGTTGGCGATAATTGTCGCGTGAGAAAGGGAGTGGTGTGCGTTGAGGTTGCGGAGCATGGACAATGGATTATGGAAATCCGCGGGTATCATAAATCCCCGGGCGTTGTTGCTCTGGGCGCTGGGCGAGTCAAGTCGAGTCGAGAAGCATGCAGCGCAGACGCACCGACACCCTCGTAGATATAATGTAAGCTTCACTACTTATTATGGGGAATATATGGGCATCCGTGTCGTCTACGATGTGCTCCGGAATGATTCGATGTACTCCAGTATCAAAGTCGGTGCTTGCCGGCAAATGTGGTTGAGAGTGATCAGCACTTCAACTTTCCATGTGGTTGATGTGGTCTATCAGATATGAACGTGACGAGGGGAAAATAGGGTATAAGTATGAAAGTGGGGTGTGAAGGACACAAGAAGAGTGGGAAGTAAGTTCCCAAGTAGTACTCTGAAATTGTGTGCAAATGTAATAAATTGGGGGAGTTGGAGTAGAAAGAGGAAGATAAGGAGGAAGAGGAGGAGGAGGAGGAGGAGGAAGGTAAGTAGGGCGGGTAGTTTGATTTGAGACGGTATGTTTGCGGGGAGGAGAGAAAGAAAAGAGAGAGGAAGAGTCTTTCAAGGTAGGTATGTATGTGTGTATAGAGAACAATGTCGAAGGATGGTGAAAGGCGAGAAGAGAGAAAGAGAGAGAGAGAGAGAGAGGAAGAGAAGAAGACAAGACAAGGCAAGACATATGGTTACGGTAGTTGGTAGGTAAGTAGTTTTAGTAGCATATGGGCGAGAGTGAGAGACGTATGTATTCTAGCCTGACACCTTGGGGGGGGGGAGTGGATTTTGGGGGCATGGGGCCGTAATGGTATGGGTATGGTACATATGGTATGGTAAGGTAAAAGAGACTAGCCATGACAGGGTACTATCAAAGTAAGGTGAACGAGCGTTCCGACACACAGAGAAAGAGAGAGGTAGAGAGAGAAGAGAGAGAGAGAGAGAGAGAAAGAAAAAGAAAAGGAAAAAGAAAAGGAAAAAGAAAAGGAAAAAGAAAGAGAAAGAGAAAGAAAAAGAAAGGAAGAAAGGCACGAGAAACATGAAAGCTTTTTTGCTCCATTCTTCAATATCCTTGACCCTTAAATGAGCGGACAGGATTGTAATATACAATAGAAAATATAATATAAAATAAAAGTTCATATGTTGTGAGTAGTATCCGCATGCATGTATGGGTCGGTCATATATAATGTATGTCTTGCTTCCTATGGCCATTGTTGTGGTTCTCTTTTCCTTATTTCCATTCTCCCCCCATTGCCCTTTTCCCTTGCTTTTTTTTTTCTTTTCTTCTGTTCTTCTTTTCTTCTCTTCTTCTTATTCTTCTTCATGAGATCGGATTTTCGTTCTGTGTGCAGACACATACGTTTCTCTCTCCCTTCCCCTCTTCCTACCTCTCCGTCTTTCTCTCATTTGGCATATAACACAATACCCATTCATTGAAGACAGATACTAGTGTCCGACTGTGCGATGAAGCTAGACGAATGATGATGATGATGATGATGATGATGATGATGGTGGTGGTGGTACAGAGGAAAGTGATCTTCTATCTGAGAATGAGTATGTCATTTTGCGGCCACTCGAGAACAAAGTATCAAAGTCATATTTGTAAAATTATTCTATGATTTGTCGTTCGAGCACAATGCGTATTCATTCCGATTATAATATGGCATCTTTTTTCAAACGACCTTGGTGGACGGAGGTTTCTCTAGCGTGAGATTATGGGTCGTGAGGACGTTGGGAGAACTGAGACGAGGTCAGTCAGTACCTGTAAGGTGTAAGCATGTTCCCCAAGGCTGAGGCATGTTGTAAGGCATGATGTTCGCCGCACACCCAAATACCCTTGGAGACACATCACTTGCGGTAAAGTGAGTGGTTCAGGTAAGGTAAGGTAAGGTCATACCTTACGCGAGTCATCTCATCTGCAAGAACATTGCAACGAAATACGTAAATTGCACCTCATGGCTACCTACGGTCCAACGTGTCCAAGGTCCGTATTGATATCAGCCACATGCAGCGAACTACACAGATATAAAAACAATCGAGCATATGAAATTAGCCATGACACATATTGGTGTTCCCATGGAAGGGGAAAAAGGAGTGAGCACGGAGAATAAACGTACTGAGAGTAAGGCCACACGCAGAGAGGACGGGAGGGTAGGAAGAAGCGGAAGAACGAGAAACAAGGATAGAAAAGGCGGAAACAATAATTACAAATTTCATTTGTGAAATCGCAAGAAGTCGAAGACTTACTTATTCTACATTCTATCCCGTTTCAATTATTCGAATTCAATCAATCATTCATTCAGTGGAGGTGAATAATAATCATTATGATTATTATGATTATCATTGGGGAACCGGTATGGAATCTTCATACATAGTTACATACATACATAAGTACATCTTGACTTGCAGTCCATGGATGGATACATATGTACATTGGTAGGCAAGGTAAGTAGACGTGATGGGGAAGCGGGCTTGTCTTAGCAGGTGTGCTAGGCATGCTCAAATACTCGCGCTAAGGCAGAAGACCATTGGGCAACTTACTAGGGTTCTCAAACGAGACGACTCCCATGAGTGTAGTATGTCATGTATGTACATACATAGAGAGAGAATATGTGTGGGAATCTGAAAGTACGCACAATAATGCTGGAAAAAAAAAATACAAAAAAAAGATCTTATCTCTAAATTGATCCGAGTATATCTAGGGTAGGTAGTATACCGTCATATGAACCTATAATTATGATTTTAAACATTTTACCAACGGAACTTTGGTTTGTCGAGAATGTCAATGATCGCATGTGCACGCGCGCGCACGAGTGACCGAAAAGGATAGAGTGTAGTGGGGCGGGATGAGAGGAGAGTTTGTACGTGTGTGAGGGACGGTAGGACAGAACGCAGGTATGTAGTAAGAATGTATTTTGCGTATTCTTCATCGAGTCACAGGAGAAGAAGATACTACTTAAGTTAGTTCCTCTGAAAATATACAATATGAAAGTAAGAGGGAATAGAAAGATAAAGAAGAGAGAAGGCAAGGGAAGGTAAGGGAAAAGGAAAAATAGGAACTGATAATAAATAAATAAAAACAATAATAAAAATAGAGCGACAAGCAAATGGAAAGAAAGGCAAGGAGGGGAGACTGACTGTCTGTTAATGGTATATGTTTGTGTGTGTGTATGTGCATGTGTTTGTGATAGAGAGAGAGAGAGAGAGAGAGAGAGAGAGATGTGGATGTATACACAGAGAAAGGCTCTCTCTGTTCAGTGTTTCGTTGTGATATGTATGTGCCTCGCCTAGACAGGTAGTACTTGGATGTGTGATGTCTGAACCACAGGACCAGTATGGCGGGACGGGTCAATCTTCGGTGGGTATGCATTTGAACGACAGACAACGACCATCGGCACCAAATAATAACAATAACAATAACAACAACACCCACGACAACGCACGACTTAACCATAAACTTGCTAGAGAAGTTGACTCATTCCTGATGTCCCTGACAATACAAAATCAAGCGTCGATCTCCTTTTTGACATGAACAATCAAGTGTCTAGGTTACATTTAGCCTCGCTTTTCTTCTAGCTAGCTAATAAGAAACAGAACTCGCTAGTAAGTAGGTAAATAACAAGAAGAGCGAGGGAAGGTCTCAAACTGCATCGTGCACCTTGAACCTCTCTCTGCCTTTCTTTTTGTTTTTCTTTTCGGGTTATTTGCAGTCAAGTCGTCTGCCATTGGGATATCCACACAAACCTACATCCCACGTGATGCTTACGGACCATTTTCGCCAGAAGCCGACCATCCCTCATCGGATTGGCCCTCTCACGACAGTTGAGAGAGTGCAGGCGGCAAACACAACAATCGCATCTATCGGCAAAAAAAGAAATCATGCCGATTTACAGGAGCAGACAAACCGTCTGGCATCCGTGGAAAGGCCTGCTTCGTTGTCTTCCAGTAAAAGCGAATTCGTCAGGCCCCAGGTAGCTGTTCACCAATATCCGCAGATCCCTGCCAGTAAGATCCATGATTCGAGTCCTGAACAAGCCCACTGGGCCTCTACAGCCAACGTTCGCTCGGAATACTCGCAGAGACACCTGGCACCATCAACTCCTACCTCCACAATTGACCCTTTGCTGTCTCTCTCACATATTTCCTATGGCTTACCTCCACGACTGGTACAAAACTTTGCTACTGTTGGAGTAAAAAGCATTTATCCATGGCAATCAAAATGTCTTCGTGGCCCAGGCATTCTCAGTGGCCACACCAACCTTGTGTATTCAGCACCCACAGGAGGTGGAAAATCTTTAGTGGCCGACGTGTTGATGTTAAAGAGGATCATTGAAAACCCCGGTAAGAAAGCTATCTTAGTTCTTCCTTATGTTGCCCTTGTCCAGGAAAAGCTGCGTTGGATTCGTAGCGCCGTAGAAGGCGTATCAAAGGTCAAGAATACTGCTGTAAATTCACACGAGGCCAAACATATGTGGTGTAAACGCGGTGATGAAGATGCTATTAGGGTAGTTGGTTTCTTTGGTGGAAGCAAGTCACGAGTTGGCTGGGTTGATATTGACATCGCTGTTTGTACTATCGAGAAGGTCTGTAGGGAGTATCTTTAAAACCTTTTCTGATCTCGACTTACCTCTTTTAGGCGAATTCTCTGGTCAATGCTTCTATTGAAGATGGCACCATTGGTAATCTTGGAGTTGTAGTCCTGGACGAGATCCACATGTTGAATGATGGCCACCGTGGATACATCATAGAACTGATGGCCACTAAACTTCTTACTCTTGGCCAAGACACGCAAATAATTGGAATGAGTGCGACATTATCGGTAAATACTGAGGAAATTCATTTCTAAACTTAAAACTTATGACTCACTAACACGATTAGAATACGGAGCTTCTTGCAAAGTGGTTGAACGCAAAATTCTTCATCTCGACTTACCGACCTGTTCCAATAGAAGAGCATCTAGTTTACGAAAACTCCGTGTACTCTGCCTCCAGTTCCAGCTTGTTTTACCAGACAGCGTCCAAACTGAATTCACAGGATCACCCCAACTCGCAAATTAGGCCACAGCCACGCAGATTCATTGACAAATCGGAAAACAAAGCTCTTGCCAATCCCCTGATTAATGCTGTGGTCGCCTTAGCGAACGAAACTGCCCAAGCTGGATACGGTGCTTTAGTATTTTGTAGCAGTCGTGTCGGCTGTGAAGCAGATGCTGCTCTCATTAGCCAAACACTGCCATTGCTCTCTGAAGTTGAGGACCGTGATCTGGTTGAGAAGCGCCTGGATCTATTGACTGAGCTAAGAAGCACAAGTACTGGATTAGATCATGTATTGGAGAAAACCATACCTCGAGGTGTAGCATTTCATCGTAAGTGCCTCTGTAATCACTGAAGTGGTGCAAAGAAAGGATGCTGACTAGGGTTACAGATGCTGGCCTAACGACCGAAGAGAGAGATCTTGTTGCAAGTGCATACGACTCTGGGGTGCTTAAGGTTGTTGTGGCGACGTGCAGTCTCGCTGCAGGGATCAACTTGCCTGCCCGTCGGGTCATACTTCATGGAGCTCGAATGGGCCGTGACTTGGTTGGGCCGTCAATGCTGTAAGTTGCACTTCCTTACATTAAATCATAGTACTCACAATACTAGTCGCCAAATGAGAGGCCGTGCCGGGCGAAAAGGCAAAGATGAGATAGGTGAGACGTATTTGTGTTGTCAGAAGACGGATTTAGAGGCAGTAACTGAGCTGATGACTGCTGACATACCGCATGTTGAGAGTTCTTTAACATCCGAGAGACCAGGAATTGAAAGGCAAGTCTATCGATCGTTTGTTTAGTTTATGCCATTATGCTGTCTCTCATAGAGTACATCATGTCTTTGTCAAGTTCTATCATATTAACGTCGAAATTAGAGCACTATTAGAAGCTATATGCACCAGACTAGCTACGAGTGCGCATTCCATTGACGACTACATCAGACAGACCCTCTTATATCATTCCACCGATGACTCCCAAGAACTCAGAAAGACGGTCGGTAAAACAATCGACAGACTCATTGCAACTGGACTTATAAAGAGGATACCGACCTCCGAGTTTGAGCCCACACAGCTAGGACAAGCCATTGTTGCCTCATCTCTCACCCCAGAAGACGGGATCTTCGTTCACAAGGAGTTCAAAAAAGCTCTTCAAGCCTTTGTAATGGATGGAGAGATGCATGTTATTTATGCTTTTACCCCTATTCCTTCAGTTGCGTCTGAGATCAACTGGCGAGTATTCAGAAAGGCGATGGACTCTTTAGACGAAAGTGGACTGCGGGCATTGAGTTTTGTGGGGATCAATCCAGCAATGGTAAACAAGATGTACGTCAGTAGATGTATCGTTGTGAACTTGTCGCTGATTCCTATTCACAGGGCTCAAGGTGGCTTAGTAAAGGAGTTAGTCTCTGAAGATTCGGAGATGGCTCGCGTTTATCGGAGGTTCTATGCTGCTTTTCAACTCAGGGATCTATGTAATGAAGTGCCCATACATGCTGTAGCACGAAAATATGATATCCCGCGAGGATCTGTTCAGAGTCTGGCACAGACTTGTCATGGCTTCGCAGCAGGCATGATAAAGTTCTGTGAGCGTATGGGGTGGGGGATTTTAGCTGCCGCATTAGATCACATGTCTGATCGCTTGAGAGCTGGTGCAAAAGCCGATCTACTGGCTCTAGCAGAGATCACCTTTGTCAAAAGCCGTACTGCTCGCACTTTTTGGGAGAACGGGCTGCGAACTGTGGGTGCGATTGCTGCAGCTGACACAAAAGACATTGTACCAATCCTGCTCCAAGTACGTAAATAAGTGTTGCATTTCATGTCATACGGCTGATGATTATAGGCCCAACCAAGAAAGATCCGACTTGATATAGACGCAGAACAGAAATACACGTTGAAACTTTCGATGAAAGCGGAGATCATCTCCAGGTCAGCAAATCGTATATGGGGTAAGATACACGATACCTACTCACCAGTAACTCATAGCTAATTTGTCTTGCAGAGAGAGAGATGCAACAAGAGATGGAGGAGGAGTAGCCGATGCAATCGAGACATTGGTAGGAGTGTACCTTAGATATGCGACTGTTGTACAGGGACGGAGCATACGTATATCACCAATTAACTAATAAGGTTACTGGACGACAGTGATTGCTCGATACCCTTCCCTGGATCTACTGTTGTAGATGATATCATACCGATGAGTCTGGAACATGTGACCTTAGCTATAAATACGTAAGGGATATTATGAATGACACCCAAGTAATTACCCTATGCTGATGACCTGGAGCTTCTCTGCCTTTTGAGCGAAATCCATTGTGTTGGAAATAATTGTTGTAATGCACACACCATACATACTAAACACCTTCCTACCTCTATAGAAATGATCCTAGTACCGAAATTCTTACACTACAATCTGTGCCTTCTATTCTCTTGGAAGCAATTCAGATGAGATAATGTAGATGCAACCGATGATTCCAAATAATTGAACTTGTCCTCCAGAACCAACATCGAACCTATATGTAGTGTGATTATTCATCATGGGAGAAGTCGCAATTATGTCAGCACTTTGCATCAGTGTACAACGTAGAATGGATGGGACGGCTGGAAGATTTCCCCTCACGGCAAAGGCTGATGGAAATCAAATGTATCGCTGGATAAGGCAAGTATTGATATTTCATTTATGGGAGATGTATAAAGGGACCATTCGCATTGTCTCTTTCAAAATCTCCATTCTATTATATTTATCACTTTCTGATAACCATATTCTGACCTCAAACCCTACATACTTTGTGATATATTGTGTGTCGTGAAATACATATTGCCTGACAATGGGTAATGACCTCCACACTTCTTAACTCGTCTGAACTGACCGTATCAGCTTCACCTCAACCATACCTGGACCCAACCAGCCAGTCCTTTATTGAAACCCTTGTCAAATCTGGGGCACCAAATTTTAACAAACTCAGTTATGTCGACGCTCGTGCTGTACTGGAGGAATTGCAGAAGCACACACCAGCGAAAGATGTTGACGTCGATATCGTTGAAATACCGTTCGAATCCGGAAGCTTTGCAATATATATATACCGTCCTTCTGGATCAACTGAAAATTTAAGGGCTGTTTTCTATCTACATGGGGGAGGATGGGTCCTGGGAAGGTAAAACCCATGATTTTGTGACTTATGACTCTAGCCATCTAACCTTTCAAGTCCCAACACCCATGATCGTCTGGTCTGCGACCTGGTGCGTGAGTCTGGACTCGCCTATGTTTTCCCATATTACACACCTGCACCAGATGCCCAATATCCTGTCCAGTTCGAGCAAGTGTATACAGCGTTGCAGTTCATCGCAGACAATGGAGACAAATACGGAATCAAGACTGATGCGTTTGGAGTAATTGGGGATAGTGCAGGAGGCTGGTAGTCATAACTCGTCTATCATGAAATACACTAACCTGCGGTAGGGCACTTGGCAATTGCTTTGGCAGCACTGTCCTATGAAAGATCAGGGCCGAAAATTGTATACCAAGTCCTTCTCTATCCCGTGACAGACCTGGCCCACGAGTCACAGACTTACAAGACATATTTCGATGGCCCAGGTTTAGATGTCGGAACACTCCGCTATATGGTTGATGCTTGGATCCCGAACAAACCCGATCGAACTGGTCCGCTAGCTTCACCTTTGAATGCTGGCAACGAGTTTCTCTCAAAACTACCACCAGCACTCATTGTCGTTGCAGACGTTGATCCTCTAAGAGAGGAAGGGGAGGCTTTTGGACGTGCGCTTCAGGGCGCAGGCGTCTCAGTCGCCGTATTTCGGGCAGAGGGTCAATTGCATGATTTCGCAATGATCAACGCACTTGCAGTTTCCCCGGGAGCCCAGGCCGCCATCGAACTAGCTGCTGTGAAGTTGAAGAAAGCTTTGGCTTAGATATGCCAAATCGAAAATACTGTGTAGAAGCCGGATTAACGTGGAGATGCTTGGGCTGTAACGATGTCACGACAAAATTGTAGCCAGATTTCATATATATGATGTTCGTTGCTAGGGGCTGATATACCGCTAGGTGGTAGATCTTGCTATTCCTCGTCGCCACGTTTTCTCAAATTCTCTAAGCTGTAAAACAAGGTCGAAAGACTCTGAATCTCATCATCTTTAAGATCGGCCCCATTGGCAGACGCAAATGTTAAGTCTTCTTCTGACCAAGCCTCGTCGACTTTGCGGAAAGCCTGCAATATTTGTATCTCAGAATCAGCCGTTGATTGAATCTTAGTGGTCGATCCTGGCTCGAAGATACAATCAACAGATATAATGCAAGCTCCAGCACCATGAGATACTATATCAAGTGGATTCCCTTTCAAAGTGGCCGTTTGGATATGTCTCATAAGGCCTTCCGAGTTCATTGAGAAGAAAAACACAGCAGGCACACTATTTTAACGGATTAGCCAGTAAGAACCCGAGAAGTTTCTGAAGTGAGTCTTACCCTTCACACGTGATTGCGATTGGCGCATCTTCGCCGTCCAAGCCATCGCACGATGCAATACCAGATATGACGATCTTCATCTCAGTCTTTGCATCTTCTTCAGTGACCGATGAGACATAGTCCTGTAATTTTACCTGACCAAGGACCCTTGCGGAGGCAAAATCCCATACTATGACAGTTCCATCACCACTACCCGACAGAAGTATCTTCTGTTGGCTTTTGGGAATACACAAACGACTTATGAAGTCTTTGTGTCCCAGACAGTAGTTCTCAATGACATGAGACTGGGGAATCGATCGTGAGACACGTATATGCTCATCACGATCACCTGTTATTATGTATCCACGTCCATCAACATGTGCCAAAGCAATGCTAGTGAGCATAGACACGTGACCTAGGAGTAGAGTGTGCTCGAATGTTGGAGCTGCCTTCTCAGAAGGCTTATTTTCAGCCCTGAGTTGATTCTCAAGAGCTTTCAGATTTCGTTGTGAGTGGACAGTCTTGTCATTGGCGGATGGAACGAAGATTTTGGTTGGGACTTCTGTTTGACTCGCAGAGTCTTTCTCCTTAATCTGTCCTGTCAGAGCAGTGGTGATAAGTAGTGGTAGAGAATAGACATCTCCAAATTTATCGGCACAGATAATGGTGGAATTATCCGGTGTGATAGCCAGTGAACATGGTCTCTTTGGCATTGCACTGTAGAAAATTAGAATACTGTCTTCGCAGAATGTTCTGTAATAATTCTCTTCTTTCTTTCTTACCGTTCACTTAATTGGTCAAGTTTGCCCTTTCCATTGTGCTCAAAGACTCGGATAGTCTTGTCTTCACCAGTGACTGCGACAACGTAGGAACCCGTTGATGTAGCAGCCAACGAAATGACACATGGAGCAGACTTCTTTACTGGGGGACGGTTGCTGACTTTTTTCTTCGACGCCCCATTCGAAGTTTCCACTATCTCTTCGTTATTAGATAACTTGCGCTTTTTCGAGGGTTGTAAGGTATCTAGTACAACATCGACAGATGAAGCCGAATTTTGAGTCTCAGAGTTCGTTGAAATTGCAACCTTCTCCTCGACGATATCCTTGCTTTCTTGGTCTCCATTAAACGGGCATCTCCAGGATGAGAGTAGGGTACCATTTTCGAGACTGAAAGAATCTAATTGCGGACCGGAGGCGGCAATGAGCACATTACCGCAGCGATGAAGGCACTGATAAGACGTCCGCATTTTGACTACAGACTTCAATGGTGAAGTAGCTGATGTTTCTGGATGTTATTCTCTGAGCGTTAATCCAATAAGTCTTTTCAGTAGTAACGTGACCTTGTTTCTTTCACTTTTCATTTTGCAAAAGCGCTGCACTTGGTACTGAGGCAGTAGCTTTTGCCGAGCTCCGCTACCAACCAATCGCAGTAGCGGGAAGGAATTGGCGAACATGCCCTACAACCCACACTTTCATATGGACAATTTTCGCGCGAGACTGACAACGATCTCTTCAACAACAACGAACTCGAACAATTCCGAGTATCTCCATCAATTTCAAAGTATAACTTGACCCTTAAACATCCTACCTTCAATCTAAGAAGATATGGGGGGCAAGTCCGAAAACAAGGCCGGCTACTTCGACAAGCTCAAGGGCCTTCTCGAGGAATACAAGTCCATCTTCATCGTCTCTGTCGACAATGTCAGCTCCCAGCAGATGCACGAGATTAGAGGCTCCCTCCGTGGAGAGGGTGTCGTCTTGATGGGAAAGAACACCATGGTAAGTCGCGCTCCGCGCAAAGCATACAAATTTACAAGGGCTCAGCTAACATCTTCCAGGTTCGTCGTGCCATCAAGGGTTTCCTTGCCGACTCTCCAGAGTACGAGCGTCTCCTCCCATTCGTTAAGGGCAACGTTGGTTTCGTTTTCACCAACGGTGACCTCAAGGCTATCCGTGACAAGATCTTGGCCAACAAGGTTGCTGCCCCAGCTCGTGCCGGTGCTCTTGCCCCAGCCGATGTCTTCATCCCAGCTGGTAACACTGGTATGGAGCCAGGAAAGACCTCTTTCTTCCAGGCTCTTGGTGTCCCAACCAAGATTGCTCGTGGTACCATTGAAATCACCACTGAGCTTAAGCTCGTTGAGGCCGGTAGCAAGGTTGGACCATCTGAGGCCACTCTTCTCAACATGTTGAACATCTCCCCATTCACCTACGGTATGGGTATCTCCCAGGTTTACGACCAGGGTAACACCTTCCCATCTTCCGTTCTCGACATTGAGGAGAGCCAGCTCTTGAAGGTCTTCAGCTCTGCTATCACCACCATTGCCGCCATCTCTTTGGCTGCCAACTTCCCAACTCTCCCATCTGTCATCCACTCCGTTGTCAACAGCTACAAGAACGTCTTGTCTGTTGCCCTTGCTACGGAGTACCAGTGGGCCGAGATTGAGGAGCTCAAGGACCGCATCAACAACCCAGATGCTTACGCCGCTGCTGCCCCAGCCGCCGCTTCTGCCGATGCCCCAGCTGCTGAGGAGACCAAGGAGGAGGCTAAGGACGACTCTGAGGCTGAGGAGTCTGACGGTGGCTTCGGTGGCATGTTCGACTAAGCTCGTCAAGTGCGCCTGAAGTGCCTGGATGTGTCAGTCAGATAACACGTGATGAACAAGCCAGGTGTCGTATATACAAGCAACTTGTTCGGCACGTGTTAGAAGTAAAGGTTAGTCAATATTCCCATCTCTTTCTTTCACGAGCCATATGATTATCAATCAAAAGCTTTTTAACCCTGAATCACTATGTTGACTCAAAACACAACTCTAATTTTTTCATGACTTTGCGCTCAAATTAACTGCTTCTGTTACTTCATCTATTTTATTGAAGATGTACTGATCCGGAAATTATAGATCTATCTACTGATAACAATCCAATACTTTGGAAAAAAATATTTGTTCAACCATGCAATGATATGTGATGAGTGAAGATATATCCATTCAGTTTGCCTTCTAGATGAGGTATAATATTATCTTGCCATACATAATGCACAACACTAGAAGAAAAGTTTGCAGCACTTCATATTCCGTAATCCCCTTGCCTTCTAAATTCCTCCCAAAACCTTTCGTGCTATGTCAATAGCTGCTTGAGGAAGTCCTGCCAAACTTGCCACTTTCAGAGCGTGGCTGTTCCTATTTACACCTTGCTTCAGGCGATGCATGTATCCAAAACCACCATCTAAATCCTCCTTGACGTCCGTACAATAATATCCGATTCTCTCCATGTCTTCTGACATATCGGCAAGATCATGGAAATGTGTAGCGAATAATGTCCTGCTCTGATTGACATTGTAGAGGTGATGTAGACACGCGTACGCAACCGCGGTCCCATCCGTGGGTGTAGTTCCCCTTCCGATTTCGTCCATGATCACAAAGCTCCTTGGTGTGGCATTACGCAGTATCGTTGCTGATTCGAGCATTTCCACCATGAATGTGCTCTGATCTCTGTAAAGATCATCTGCGGATCCAACGCGACTAAATATCTTGTCCACCAAGCCAATCTCAGCATATTCGGCCGGCACATACATACCTGCTTGCGCCATAATCGTTATGAGCGCATTCTGTCTGAGAAATGTGCTCTTGCCTGCCATGTTCGGGCCAGTGATTAGCCAGAGTCTCTCATGATCGCCAACGAAACAATCGTTGGTTGTGAACGTGCGGCCCTGTTCCTGGAGACCAATCTCAACAGTTGGATGTCGTCCTCCAATAATCTTGTGAGAAGTACCGCTGTTCAGTATGGGCCGGATCAAGCCTTGTTCAGCTGCTAGACTTGCCGAGGAGCAGGCTATATCGAGTTCATCGAGAACTTGAGCATTATGACGCAGTCGAACCAAGTTCTTTATTACTTGTGTACGAAGCTGTATAAAAACCCTCTGTTCTTCTCCTCGAATAGCAATTTTGATAGCATCTATTTTCTGACCAAGTGACGTCCAATCAGGGTGGTGGAAGGACCTGGTCGATTTGCTGGATGAGAGAGTGGGCAACGCAGACAGGTTTTTCATATCGCGGCCCTTCACGTGGCAGATGTGTCCCAGCCCAGGAGTCCACCGCAGAGTAAGCGACGTTGCATTGAACTCGACCTTCAAAGCCTCGGAAAGTGATGCCCGAGACTCTAGCAACGTATCAAAATCTTTGTGGAGCATTTCAAGTGTTGGACTAGCTGTTGGCTTCATGGTCCAAGCAATGTCATCATCTGCGTAGTGCTCTCTTATACTCGTGGCTTTCCGCTTCTTATTGCCTACTGTGACAGCCGCGACGTCCTTCTCTGTACCTTGTGTCGCAGCAATTGCTTGAGCAAGAGCAATTGCCTGTCCAGTCTCATTGTCTTCCATCCGATGCTGTTCCTCAACTCCAGCTTCATCCACAGCATCACTTATTTTCTTGGCAAGGGCCTTTGGTCCACGTATATGAATGCGCTCAACAAGACGTTCGAGGCATTCCGTGTCTGCAGTGTCTAACTTTGTGAAATTTCCAAGAACAGATGCGATATCTATTGTGGTATTTATGGTCTTTGCTAATGCTAGCAAGTCATCAGGATCTCCACGACCCAAAGAGAACTTCTGCACGAGGCGCTGTGAATCGAAGCTACGTCGGAGTATCATCGTGATACGATCTCTAAGAGTCTCGTCGGACTTGAAGTGAGCTACAATATCGAGTCGGGCATTGATGATGTTCATAGATGTTGATGGGGATGCTACAAAAAGGTCAGCCTAAAGTTCCAGGGCCAAATCTGATCCCCAACCATACTTATCCAATCATGTAACATTCTTGCTCCACTTTTTGTAACAGTCCGCCTCACAGCATGCAGAAGACTGCCCTTTCCCACCCGTTCCTTGATAGTCTCTTTGATCTCTAATGCACGCATGCTATTCTTATCAATCTCCATAACGTCCTGCGCCGAATATCGCACTGGTGGTTGAAGCTTCATACTCAAACCTTGTAGTCTCTCTTTTACATACTCCAGTAAAGTGCTGCCAGCTAAAACCTCACTTTCTGTGAAGTTCTTGCAGTCATCCTTGGGAACAGGAGATTCGAGCATATCAGACCATTCTGAGATAGGGAATTTACCTGAAGATGGGGCATAGGTAACAAGACATCGACTTCCATCGAGAACGCTGTGGATCCCATGCTGGAATCTGTCTCTCATACTCTGATCGAGAACGACCTCCCTAGGGCTCAAACGTGAGAGGACAGATGCGAGGGAAGAGAGAGTAGTAGATTGTGTCAAGAAAATGCCGGTTGACAAATCCAGCCAAGCCAAACCTAGAAGTATTGCACCCATGGATGATAGCTCAGGCTGTTCAGTATCTTCAACATCCTGAGCAAGAAGACTATCTCCGGAGGTCCCCACATGAACTGCAAGTATATAGTTGCTAACATAGGGGTCCATGAAGTTCTCATCTATCAATGTTCCAGGTGTAATGATTCTGGCTACTCTGCGGTCATGGAGTAGACCTCCTGACTTGACTTTGGCGGATGCATCATTTGGAAATTCCTCAGCAATAGCGACGTATTTGTTTAGATCTTGCACAAGTGTTTTGAGTATACGATCAAGTTGAAAGAAGGGAAAGCCGGCCTAAAGAAAATTTATCAGAATCGCACGACTCAACAACTGGTCAGGAGCAGCTCACCATCGACACAGGTCCAGCACTAGTTTTTTTCCGAGCAACCTTGAGATTAAGCAGCGGACCGTACTCATCGGCATGTTCAAAATACAGCTCATAGAAACCCCCAACACGAGTGAGAAGCACACAATTTTCAAATTTTCGCATGTTTGTTCGAGCTTGAAGAACAACGGTTGGATAGGATGGGCCGCTCTCCTCCATCGGAAGGGGCTCAAGAGCTATCATACCCTGTGGCAGATCATCTAAATTCATCGATGTCTTTGTTTTCGCATATCTTCTGAAGATATGAGAACCTTGCGTTCGATGCAACATTGAAGTGCGGGGGCCATTTCTTAATTGATAAAAGGGAATTGTATGGATTGATGCACAGCTTCTGGTGGTGAAAGTTGTGCGTGTGATAAACTTGCGAATGGTGGAAGACGCGTAACGATGCGTGTGAATGAGTGACATCAGAAAAACAGATTGAGGGAGGGGGGGTGAGGGAGAGAGGGTATTTGTGACTAAAAAAAGGAGGGAGAAATTGAGAGCGTGGACACCAGGGATGATATCATACTCAAGATGAAAAGAATTCGTTGGTTTTGTATTATGTCTGATATGAGGTTGAGAGTTGAGATCATCTCAAATTACGGATTTCTTTCTTGGAGATAAATTTTTGATATTTTGGGTTTTCCTTGTGTGTTGCAGAAATGGCTGCTGTCCATGATGGGCGGTGACTGAGACGCGAGATACAAAAGAAATACGTACCTGACCATTGACTATTCATGCCTGAGGATGGAATGGAGGAGGATATAACCGGATGATAGGTAACCTTTGGGCACAAGACTTCTTCTACCTAAGGTAAGGTAGTTAAATAGTAGATAGGTATCAATCAAATTGAGTCGAGTCTGTTCAGCAATATGCTTGATATTCTATGATGATATCCGATAACTGTGGGGTGGTGGTGATTGTTATTGTAACTGTACTGAAATGGGTTCCGTTGCTGTAAAAATGATTGCGTCGACAACCATATATCATCGAGTACTCATTATGGGGGCTTGTCAAGGCATCTCATCGGAGTATGCACCCCGTATCTGTTTATGATGCCTAACTGAGACTTCTATGTGTTGTATGAATATACGTGATACATACTCCGGTTATATATATATATATATATATATATTTACATCCCACCAGCAACCCGGGAAATGTGAAAGGCGGTAGGGTAGGTATGCAGATTCGTGGAACGTTGCTCTCATATCCCCACTTCTAGTCCGTACGGCGCTTTTAAGAATGAATGGGTTCAGCTTTGGGGGGTTTCTTCGTTCTTCTTCTTTTTTCTTTCAAGAGTCATCATAGAATAAACAGCATACCTATCTTATATGTTGCTTGGAGTACGTTGTTTATTCAGACATTGTCAGCCCCAACCCCACATATGTAATCTCTCTTTATGCCTGCCTACCCCTTGTCTTCAAGTAGTATGGCCAAGCATTATCAATTGATGTTCAATCATCAGTCATTCAATACATAATCCTGTACATCGTTACTTTCATTACTCTCCTCCCATATCTACTGGTGTCTGCAGGTGTACTTGGCTGATCCGTGCCGCATAAGATGCATGAGGGGGTGTGTGTGTCAAAGCCCAATACAGATGCGATTGTCCGTCTCAGTCTGCTTATGTCAAGCTTAGACAGAACTTCTCTAAGCACATCTAAGCACATCTAAGCACCCGCAACCCCGCCATGATCGTGCAGCGGCGGGACGAAGCCGCATATGTATGTTGCAATCGACTGACTACCCCCATGTATTATCTGAGCCAAAACTCTCATGGCCTTTTTCCTTTGTTATGCTTACGATATTTGTGTCGTACCTGACCTATTACGATATTTGTATGGCTATTCTGTACGATGTGTATCTATCATCCTCTACGGACAATTGGATAGGTAAAGTACCCCTGTACGTACATATCATCCTACACCAATGTATGTATGATAGATACGGTTTGGGGAACGGTGTGTTTACGATGAGACCACTCAGTCCAGTCCAGCTTCAGCTCATCTATTCTTCCATCCATCCATTCATTCATCATACTGTACGGAGTAATCTCATACCGTATCCATAACATTCGTCCGAGCTATCTAAGCCCCTCCTCCTTGCTTGTGCCTCTACTTACTAATTTTCTCATTGATGGAAATCCCAATAACGTAATTGTTAGAACACCTTATTCAATCACATACATACCTTACTTTCCACTCTCTAATACAAATATATACACATACCTACTTATACTATATATACCACCATCCCCTCCAGTCTCTGCCCATCTTCCTTACTCTCTCAAGTCATTCAAATCAACCAACTATCAGTCCACTTCCCCCTCAGATATCAACCAACACCTCAATTCACATCCAACACCCTCAACATGGCACCGAAAGTCGCTATCGTCTTTGTATGTCTCTTCAAACCCGTTTTTGTCGTATTCCGCCTGTTGTCAACAAATAATATACTAACCCTAAAACTATAGTACTCGATGTACGGTCACATCCAAAAACTCGCTGAAGCCGAGCAGGCCGGTCTGAAGAAGGCTGGTATCACCGCAGATATCTACCAATTTGCCGAGACTCTTCCACAGGAGGTGCTCACTAAGATGGGAGCTCCACCAAAGTCCAACTACCCCGTCATTGACGCCGATACACTTGAGAAGTACGACGCATTCCTCTTTGGTATTCCAACCCGCTATGGGAACTTCCCTGCACAAATCAAGGCTTTCTGTAAGTAGTCATCATTCAAACGCATTCAACATATCATCTAACGTTGTTAGGGGATACTACCGGAAAGCAATGGAGCACTGGTGGATATTGGGGCAAGTACGCAGGTGTCTTCATCAGCACTGGAACCCAGGGAGGTGGACAGGAGAGCACTGCTATTGCTGCTCTGAGTACTTTCGCTCATCACGGTATCATCTACGTTCCTCTAGGATACAAGACCGCCTTCGGCATTCTTGCCGACAATTCGGAAGTTCGTGGAGGCTCTCCATGGGGAGCTGGAACATTTGCTGTACGTTGACCCGTCACTTGATACGAGATAACGCTTGCAAATGATCAGTCTACTAACACTTTCATTTAGGGCGGTGATGGCTCACGTCAACCAAGTGCCAAGGAGATCCAGCTCGCTGAGACTCATGGCGAGTCCTTTGGAAGTGCCATCTCCAAGGTCAACTTCGCATGACTAGATGGTCGCACCGGCGGGGCTGCCAACGGTGGAGAGAAAAAGAAGACAGAGTCGACTAATACCCCAACTACTGCAAACACTACCAAGTCGCCCAAGACTGAACCTGACGGAGAGGTAAAGGGAGGACCTTGTGGTTTGCCATCGAAGTGCTCTATCTTGTAATCTACCTGGCCATGAAGAGCGCGCAAATATATAAAACCACTAGAAGATGAATTTTAATGCCAGTTGTTAATTAATATTGATTTAACTTACAAATAACATTGTGCCACCCATGAGAGATGACACAATAACGCCCACCCACTACTCACTCGATTTTTCTTCCAGGTGTTTCACTTTACCTGGCAAATTCAATTCGTAAATATCAGATCTGAGCTGTGGTGTTTTCGAAGGCTTAGGAAATTTATTCAGCCTTATGAATCAGAGTCTGCATATCGAAACATGAGATCACTTGTACACACTGGTACTTTAGCTTCAAGGAAAATTCATATCGGCAGCACCTCTAATCGCGGACCCTTACCCGGGGTAATTAGAATAATAGAGCAGAATATTGCTATGTACGTAGTACAGTAGTGGTGGGGCATATCTATTGTAGTCATAGAATACGGTGTGTCATAAGAGTCCCGTTCTAGTGCAGCCGACGCGGAGAGCTCCAGAAGAACATCACAAAGTGAAGTCGCATTTGTTGATCGGAATCAACACCTGCAACTCTCACTATAATTCAAATATGGCACACGCACACCACAACTTCGAGCCTATGAAGAATGATCTCATTCTTCGGACAGCATGGGGTCAGCAGCACCGCAGTCTTCAACATCGGACCATAATTGCTAATGAAATGTAGGCCAGGAAGTCGAACGACCACCTATGTGGGTGATGCGACAAGGTAAGTAACTTCCAAAACAATTGACATACTTAGGCTGATGACTCTCTCTTTAGCTGGAAGATATTTGCCCGAGTATCACGAAGCCAAAGGCAACAATGATTTCTTTGCATGCTGTCGCTCTCCGGAAATCGCCTCCACTCTCACCCTCCAACCGATCGAGCGTTTTGCCGGCCTCGTAGATGCTGCAATTATATTCAGTGATATTCTTGTTATTCCTCAAGCGCTCGGAATGACGGTCGAGATGGTGGACAAGAAGGGACCTCATTTCCCCGCACCATTGAAGTCGCCAACAGACGGACAATACCAGACGGTGCTGCAAAAGAAGGTAGACGTTGCCAAGGAATTGGACTACGTCTACAAGGCAATAACTCTTACAAGACAGAAGCTAAAGGGAAGAGTACCGTTGATTGGATTCTGTGGTGCACCGTGGACTTTGTTGTGCTACATGGTTGAAGGTGGTGGAAGCAAGTTGTTCATACAAACTAAGACCTGGATCTTCAGATACCCAGATGCTAGCAAGGCATTGTTGCAGAAGATTGCAGAGGTCTGTGTTGAATACCTTGCACTCCAAGTGCAAGCTGGTGCTCAGGTATATCTCAATTGCTTTTATGTTGATATGATACTGATTCCTTGTTAGATGATCCAAGTATTTGACTCGTGGGCTGCTGAGCTCGGCCCAGCATCTTTCAAGGAATTCTCGGAGCCATATCTCAAGTACATCTCTGCAAATCTCCCAAAACGACTCAAGGAGTTGAACTTGGATGTGGTACCCATGATTGTATTTGCAAAGGGTGCCTGGTATGCCCTTGATAGCTTATGTGACTTGGGCTACAATGTCGTCGGTCTTGATTGGTTGCAGGATCCAGCAGAGGCAGTCAAGATCAGAGGCAACAGACCCATTGTGTTCCAGGGCAATGCTGATCCAGGAATCTTGTATGGTACACACGATGTAATTACTAGCACTGTAACGAATATGGTAAAGGGATTTGGTGGTGGCAAGAAGGGCTGGATTGCAAACTTGGGACATGGTAAGTGTACCCAATGCGAATCTCATTCTATATATTGTTGCTAACGTGCGATATCAGGTATCACTCCACTCGTCAATCCAGATGATCTGCGATTCTATTTTGAGGAACTTCATAGAGTAGGAGGTGCTTAGATACAAATTTGAAGGATAGCCCGGCTTCAACATGTCCTGACTTTTCCTGCCCTATACCTCACTTCAACTTCTTGCTATATACCCTTTCTTCCTCTCCAATATCCTCGTTCCTGTAATTGCAAAATCAGCACAAATCATCTCTACCATCTCAGTCGTGCCCCGCCGAATCTACATACCAAACCTCGGGCTTCTCCGCAATAAACTTCTCCATCAAATCTTGGCACTCCTTGTTCTCAAGAACAATGACCTCAACTCCTCTCTGCTTCAAATACGCCTCTCCACCAAGGTAGGTCTTGTTCTCGCCAATGACCACCCGGGCAATACCGTACAGCAGACAAGCTCCTGTGCACATATCACATGGTGACAAGGTAGTGTACATTGTAGCGCCCTTATAAGCTGAAGCTGGAAGTCTGCCTGAGTTTGCCAGTGCTGATGTCTCTCCCTGTCTTTTATGAGCTGGTGTGTTATGGAAAAGTCTGAATTAAGTCTTACGTGAAGGATTGGGCTGCCATTCTGGACGCGCATATTATGACCTCGACCTAAGAGCTTTCCATCTCGGGACACGAGTGCTGCTCCAATCTATAAAGCTTGTTTAGCATTGTGAACGTTGCGGTGCGGATGATGTGAGCAGTGAGAAGGTGTATATTTACAGGAACTCCGCCTTCGTTGTAGGAGAGCTTGGCTTCCTCAGTAGCAATTGCCAGTCCTTGCTGGTCGTTCATATTTGAAAAGTAGTTGGGGTAGGAAGGGGTTGGGGGAGAGTCAATCCTGTTTAGATCTGTGGTCACTTTCTTCAACAGTTTGAGTAGACTCGTGCTTCTTTCGTGGTTCTCTTTATCACTTTATGGCTTATGCTAGCTAACTCTCGGGCTCCCTGCAAAAGCTCGTTTCTTGTTAGGTCGGTAGGAGTCCATATCTTGCTACTTATCGATAAGGAACAAAGCCCTTACGATATCGCAGATTGGCACATTGCTAATGGGCTGAACCTTCAGCGACTTGATCGTCATGTGTGATAGTGAGTGATCGAGTGCAGAGGATCTTCTTACCTTACCAATGATATAAGGATTACTAAACACCCGGTCCATTGTGAAGGTGATGTACTTTTAATTATGCTCTAGCCTCAAGTCCCCTTCATGTACGTAGCCAACCCTAATGCATAACAATCGGTACGGGGAATATTCTACCTGCATTGTATTGAACCATATTCATAATCTTGTTGAGGCTGAAAAAAGTATGGAAGGCAACGGGCAAAATTCAATCAAACGTGAAAGAAATATACGCATGCGGTACGGTGATGAACAGTGGGGCGAATAGCCCAACACCCACAGTATTATGGATCAGGGTAAGATGACGATGATGGAACTCTGGACCCTTCATTCTTGCAGGCTGAAATGCTTGAAATAGTGACTATTGGCGTCATAAGCACAACCAGCTTACGATAATGTACATGAATATGTATGTAGACACACTTGATATCATTCACATACCCATATACATACCACCATACGTACTTTGATGTGCAGGAACAATGATGCCCTTTTGGTTGAAGTTGAGTTTTTTTTCTTCTTCTTCTTCCTTTTCTTTTTCTTTCTCTCTTCGTTCTCACTTTCTTTTTTCTTTTGCTGCTTTGATCGTTTCTGTCTTTGTCTCAATTTTTGAAACTTGCAGTACTGTTATGTACATTTTCGTCTTTTACGAAGATACACCGTAACCACATAAGCCTCGGGCTTTCCACACCTAGTATAGTCTCCGTAGTTGCTCATGCTTATAGATCAGGAAGAAAGACCTCGAATGGATGGATATATAGGTATTCAACCATTCGATTCTTGCTCCGTAGTCCTGTACGGCGAAGGTGAAAGAAAGAAACGTAAACACAAACCCAAAAACTAAGAATAAAATAAAAGATAAAATCAAAAAGAATGTTAGCACTTTTGAATATGTATGTGAGTGGAAGTTCCCTGACTTCAAAAACCTCACCGGACATGGTACATCTTTCATGGCAAACGGGGGGCGTCTGGTGTGGAAAAGAGGCGCTGGCACGGCTGGCTCTCCGCCTTTCTTTCCCCTTCCACGACGGCTCAGAAATCTATCTAATCTGGACTAGTGCGCTGCCCGATCTACCAATTATTGCACCGACCCAGTCCAACTATAGCAACCTGAGAACTTCTTCAGCCTCGACCTTCGCCCGTACGTTAAAGTCGTAGTAATCCGTACATCGTTCACTTTTTACAGACTTCTCAACGTACAATTCTTTCACTCTGCGATACCCCACGTTTGCGCATCGATAAAAAAGAAAGAAAAGAACCGCATTTCTCTGTTCAGTTCAGTGTCTAAAATACAAGTTCGACGTGATCCTTGTCGATCAAATTACTTGAAAAGGTCAGTTTGAAATCTTACTTTGTATGGATTTGACTTCGTCATTCATCCTGGAGCATGATTGCGTCCCTGCATGTGTTGCTTGACCTTTCGCGACGACGATACACAAAAGACAACATCCGAATAGATTGCTCACAATGGCTGTCCATAGAATATTCTCACCAAACCAGAACCTCTCTACTAGACAACTAGTTCGATAGACAACAACAGCCTTTCTGTTACGTCTATCTGAGTATCTCATACCTCTCCCCTCTAAAGTATCCAACCTCCCGACAAAATGGCAAAGGATACGAAGTATTACGATATCCTCGGTGTATGTTTGACCTATCTGTTCTAGGTCGGTTCTTGTCGCTAATGTCCAAACCAGGTGTCTCCCGAGGCAACTGAAGCCGAACTTAAGAAAGCATACAAGATTGGCGCCCTTAAGCACCATCCAGGTTGGTTCTTCACATCCGATAGAAGCATGCCTTGTTGCTTACATTCTGACCAGATAAGAACGCCCACAACCCAGAGGCCGCAGACAAGTTCAAAGATCTTTCCCACGCTTACGAAGTTCTCTCCGATCCCCAGAAGCGACAGGTTTATGATCAGTATGGTGAGGAGGGTCTCGAATCTGGTGCTGGAGGAGGTGGTGGAATGAACGCCGAGGATCTTTTCTCTCAGTTCTTCGGTGGTGGTGGCGGTGGTTTTGGAGGCATGGGCGGTATGGGTGGCATGTTCGGTGGACAGCAACGCGGCCCGGCAAAAGCTCGTACCATTCACCATGTTCACAAAGTCTCCCTCGAAGACATCTACCGCGGCAAGATTTCCAAGTTGGCTCTGCAGAAGTCAGTCATTTGCCCCAAGTGTGATGGTCGAGGTGGAAAGGAAGGCGCTGTCAAGAAGTGTGCTGGCTGTGATGGTCAAGGTATGAAAACAATGATGCGCCAAATGGGTCCAATGATCCAGCGCTTCCAAACTGTCTGCCCAGACTGTAATGGTGAGGGAGAGCAGATCCGCGAGAAGGACAGGTGCAAGCAGTGCAATGGAAAGAAGACCATTGTCGAGAGAAAGGTGCTCCATGTCCATGTTGACAAGGGAGTCAGAAGTGGACACAAGATTGACTTCCGTGGCGAGGGTGATCAGACGCCTGGAGTTCAGCCTGGTGATGTTATATTCGAGATTGAACAAAAGCCGCATCCAAGGTTCCAACGAAAGGATGACGATCTTTTCTACCACGCCGAAATCGATCTTTTGACAGCTTTGGCTGGCGGAACCATTTTCATTGAGCACTTGGACGACAGATGGTTGAGCGTCGAGATTCTTCCAGGAGAGGTCATCAGCCCAGGTAAGCTTTGCTGAGAGTTTTGAAATTTCGGGGAAAATATACTGACATTGATGAAGGTACCGTTAAGATGATCAGAGGCCAGGGTATGCCATCTTTCCGTCATCACGACCACGGAAACATGTACGTTCAGTTCGACGTTAAATTCCCAGAACCACATTTCACCGAAGATCCAAAGGCATTCGAGGCTCTCAGAAATATTCTTCCATCCATCCCACAAGCCAACGTGCCTACTGGCGACGTTATGACGGAGATTGCTGATTTGGAGGAGATCGATGCCAGCCAGCAGGCACGCGCTGCCGGTGCTACTGGCATGGATGATATGGATGACGATGAGCACCCAGGTGGAGAGAGAGTCCAGTGTGCATCCCAGTAAATGTTGATATGAGGTGTTATATGGGCTGTTGTATGCCGGGGAAGATACTTCCATAAATGCGATTGTGTTTGCGCTTCGATGCGATTCTGATGGGGATGTGGAGTACGAAGGAAAGCAATCATCTGGGCATTTCATGGTAGACTTCAATAGCGGCATGATATCTGGTTCTGGCGGCTGCTTGGTTTAGGTTCTCTCTTATTGTACGTCTGCACCCGCAGTTGCGTTCATGATGATTCAGATATATGGCGTTCAGACGGATAGATAGCATGAAATCAGAAAAGTTCTACACTACACCTTTAATTCATTGCTCTTGCTACATTGGTAGATTACACCGCATTTGTTCAATGAAGACTTTACACTGTTATATTCTTTCTACTGAGAAGTCTTGCCAAGTGCTTTTGCACCATCCTGAGTGTGAATGTGAAGTCCGACATCTACGTAGTTGCGCAGATGGGCGCTAAGGTTGGCCGAAATGCAGGCACTCAGATAGCAGATCATCCAACTCAAATAACTAAACCGCCAACATTAGAGCTCGCGTTTGTCAGCCACTGAAGCTTCAACAATCACTCAACTCTGTCGACCATCCTCTGTTGAAATAAATTGGGGCATCATCGGACACCAATGGCTGGTTAAGCACACAAGAACGCCTCAATGATACGCAGTTCTGTGGAATCTCTTCGAACGTCTAATGCCCCCCACACTATGCCGTCGAGCAGTACAGCGCTCTCTTAAAGGCTCTACAGACAGTTTTTGGATCACAGATGATGTGCTCGCTACAGCATTCCAGCACTTCTGTGCCATTGCCCGAACTTCGAGACGACACGGTAGCTCTGTGCCTGGGCCTATGGAATGTAGGAGACGTATTGGAAAGAGGAGGATGGCACACCTTGTTGAGGCAGGAAATGCACCCATGTTTGATGTCGGTACTCTGTTTGGAGGCTTTGGTACTATCGACAGAACCGAGTGGAGGTGGGAACCACCGACAGCGAGACCGAAGGCTCATGAAGACAGCACAAAACTGCCTGCATGGCTTACGAACGATCAGTCACTCGCGGAACCGAATACTGCGCTATCCCCGGTATCCTCAAATTTCACCGACGTATCTAGGTCATGGAATCACGAAGAACAGCTAGACGAGTTTTTGGAGGCTATCAGAACTGCTGACAAGGATGTTGTTCGGCGGCTTTGTCGGCAGGTGAATCATGACTTTGAGCAAGGACTCCTGTTGGGCGAAATCACTGAGGATGTCGTCCTCTCGGCATTGCAACTAGTTCCACGAGATCTCCAGAATTCAGTTTTGAACGAGAAAGAGACAGCCTTGCTATGTGTCGAGTTCCTTAGGTCCATTTGGAAGGGATATCAAGCTTGCAAGATGTTGTCAGTACATGATGTTGGCGCTCATATCTTTGATACGCTTCTTTGCAACTTGGCAAAGGTCCAGACGAACCAAACAACCCTCAGAGATGATATCCAGACTATAGCTACAGAAATATTAGAATCCGTATCTGTGGGTCACCTAGCAAGCATGTCTAGTGGCATTGATTCAATCGTGGAATGGTGGGCAATGAGCTGGTTGGACCAGTCTTTATTGATAAGTGATGGAATGGAGCTTCCGCCATCTGTCTTCGCACTCTCAACACTCCTCGGATCTCGAACGCCGGAATTGATGGAACAGAGCCTTCCGCGACTAACAGCACAGGTTGTCAAAGCTGTACGAACTCAGAAGAGATCAAGGCTGATCGAACTGATTTCCTTCAAGCGGGCTTGGGCGCTCATGGTCGCTAGTATGCCCAACATAACTCAGGATATGTTTGTGCAGACTTGGAAAGTTCTAGATTCTCTGATGAGCCAAGAAGCACAGATAGACTCGAAGTATAGATGCAGAAAAGTCAGATCATTCACTAAGGAGGAGGGGATTGCACTTGTAATCGAGTACTGGATGAGTCATGGACAATTTAAAGACTCGAAGAGAATTAGAGGAAGCTACCTGTTTAAGAGACAAAAATGTTGTCATGGGCATGTCGCAGATCTGCTTGCTGCTATCGATCGACGCAGAGATGGTTGCTGGACTCAAGCAAGAGGATTGTTTGCCTTGCTTAGAGAAGTCGGGATGCATGATATGATTCCAGAAACCCTGGAATATGCGCCCAAGATAGGCTTGAAGGTGCCGGCTTCACTCATAGCTGCAGAGATACGCGAACTTTCTTTACAGAACAAGATGGATACTGCTTTGAAGGTCTATAACACATATCAACATGTCAGGTTCGACAATGTTCCTTTGAAAATAAATGGACTCCACGATATGATCATTGGATGCATTAAGGATCGTGCTTTCTCCCCTCAGCACGTGTGGGGACTATGTCGTATATCTTTGAGCATGCCAGGAGCGGTAATACGGAGACCGGTCCAGAGAGAACGCTATCATTACCGGAAACCCACAAGACCTTTGGATAAGCAACGTGTTGCTTTGATAAAGAAAATGGCGGAAGCGTTCGCGCATGCCAAGCACCTTTATTCAAGTGCATCACATTGTCCTGCGTACAGGAACGTACGGCAGTGTGTACGTTATTTATCTCTCCATAACCAGAAGCCAAGTGTGGAGGTTTCCAAAGCTCTGGTACATATTGGTATCATCAAGCCGTTGAAGGCGGGTCATGGTCCAGCAACTGCGAGATTGAGATACATTCTGGCGTACGTGAGGGAGGCAGAAGGAGACAATGCTGCTTATGTTATTGATACGTATGTTCAAAAGTTCAGAGATCAGCAAATTACAGATCTAGAGAAGATGATGAGGTAGAAGAATCCATTGCATGTGGAATTGATTGAATAGATACAGCTATGAAATAGAACAATGCATATACCCCTTGAAAGATACAACGTGGACTTGAGAACCCAAGTCCCAGATGCAGCGTCACTTGGTAACCTTAGTGATCTTTACGTTAAATCTAAATAAGTTTCTCACGCATCGACTTTAGGGTAGTTCAGCAGAATCACTCAATTCGAGATAGAGTTGTGATAAGCAAACAAAAGAGACAGGGCCGGAGAATCAGGTTACTTGGATTTCAAAACGCAGCATACTTCTAATCCTTATCAACTCCACACCTGATTTCTACGCGCCTAGAAACTAGTTGAAAGTCTTAAGGACAAAATTGTACATTTCAGCGCCCTTTCGTGCCTCTGCAATTATAGCACCAATGTTGTCTTTGAAGCCTTGCGTCGTCGCAAAATGTTCATGTTTCTCCTTACTCTCCCATCCAAAAATAACTATACAAGCCTTCGCCTTACCATCCCCTTCTTTCTGCTCAATCTCTTCCAGGACAGGTCCATGAGTTCCGCCTACAAAACCCGGATACTCATTGAGCTTGCTGTTCTCCCTAAAGCTGTCGACTTGAGAAAGAAAATTGGGCGTCGTATCAAAGAAAGTTGCAAATTCGATGACTGGAGCAGACGATAGGATCGAAGGTGGAAAAAGAGGGACTGAGAAATGCTTGAGGTCGGGAGGAGCTGCAAGAATGGGTCCAAGTTTACTGACGAAAGGACCATATATTGGACTAGCCATAAATTCTTGGTGTGATTTGAGAGACTCCCAGTCTGTAGTTAAGTCAATTGCTAGTCCGGGTATACTCCTTGCATACTGTTCTTCCAAATATGTATATCTGGTAGATATTCACAAAGGGTGGTCTTGAATTTCACTGTAATTGTTTTCATCACGGTGATATAAAAAAAGACCAAACCAGTAGACGGCATGAAATGGCTTAAATAACACATACCAATACAGAGGAGTAGATTATCATGATTCTCAAGACTACGTCCATAATAAGCCCGCTGAAACCCCGCCTGTTCTGAGAGCGTCTTCAATGTGGCCTGCCAAATCTGGTTACCCTTGGCATCTAGTGTCTCAATATCAGTGCCTTAAGAAGAGTCAGCAAGGATGGATGATGATATATCTGTGGAAGATCTACCTGGTACAAGTTGGATGGTAGCTACCTCAGTAAGTGGTCCTCGGAAAGACATGTTGGTAATATTTGATTCGAATCGAAAACTTTCCTGATGGAAGAGAAAGAAATGTTAATCAGATAGTGTTCTCTCTCTCCTAGAATACAGTTCTTTATAATGAAATGGTACTTACCAACTACGTAGGTACATGGAATGTAAGAAACAAGTGGCATGACCTCAATAATTGGGTAATCATCAGCACTTCTAAATCAGCATGGATTATGATTGGCTGGACTTATTTGTTAAAATGAACAAATGCTTCTTCCTTATCGCATTTGATTTACCCAGCGTTATGATGACTTTTGATGAGACACGCACGTGATCGTCTCCAATAATGGGCCCTTGTCGTACGTGCGTGCGAGTCTAGTACCATTGTTCAGCCAAAAGACAACCAAGTTGGTGAGGACATTTCAAAGGTCTTTTCTAGTATTTCATTAATCAGTGTTTGAGTGACAAACTCAGCCTTTAGATTCAAAGTCCAAGTATATTCTAAAGCCTCTATGTTGTAAGTATTCATTCCATTTTGTCTTCAGGGGACTGTATAAGATCGTTTAGTATCCTCATGAATCTATGATCCAAACTCTCATATCAGCCATTCAGTTCTCTTAGTTTTGGCCTTTATTTCAAGCTTAAGGTTTGTATTTGCAATCATTTAACTTGCTACTATGTATGTTTTCTTGCCGTCAATACTACGCAGTGTACCGTTTTGGCAGGCCATTCTCCTATAAAGTTGCCACATCACCCCAACAACATGCATTCCTCTGCCCTCATCAGCATCCTCATGACAGCCGCCACCGTTCTCGCCATGCCAATAACCTTTACCAATTCCTAACGTGGACCTATCATTAGTAACGAATACAATATGTACAGACACTACAAAGTGAGCCCAGATATCTACTTAAAGGAAATCCTGCTTATCATACTAGCGATTTCCTGTAATCTTGTCTTCCATGACCAATACGTAGCTCAATTAGCCATTTATGGTGGAATTGCTGGTACTATCACTAATACCACTAAGTGTGATGAAGGGATAACCAGCACAACAGGTAATTCTGGAACGGCTTTTTTCAGGTTGTGAACGACCAATGAAGCTGCTATCAATATTAGCAAGAGGCCACGGAAGGGATGCGTGAGAGCTACAAGAGCCGTTTGCCCTATTAGAAGTTTTACAAGTTTATGTGTAGAGGGAGCAAATTCAGGGAAAGTGAAGTTCACCCTGACTGCTCAGTAAAGAGGTTTATTGCGATCAAACATGGTCTTTATGAACGGTACTGTACACAGTATATTCCATTGTATTAAACCACGATCATAGAAGAACGTTCCGGATAGTAGTTTAAGTAATAAGGTCAACCATAAAACTTAGCGACATGAGTTGCTGTGACTATTTGCTATATTCGTAAATTTTAGAACTTGTTTGTGATAAAATCAAGTAATACCGTGACTTTGTCGTATAAACCTAGATGACAATTGTACTTGCTTCTTTTTCGAGTTGTTATTCAGCTCGTGGTTCATTTCGCTATCTAGTAAAACAAATTCGTTCCTTCTTAGTCAAAGCTAGGTATGTTACACCCTTGCCCATACCGCATACCGAAGTCATTCACCACTGCCCCTGTCACTTTGTGGCGATCCTACGTGTCCAAGTCCATCTTCTCACCTACAGCCGTCTCTCCACCCTCAAGTTCGCTGACAGTAACATATTTACTGATCTCTTCCCTTGTAATGATCTTCTCATTCAGAACAGCAGTAGTGCCTCTCTTGAAGACGTAGCTCTTCTGCTTCTTACTTCTCTCGTTTGGCTTGACATAGCCTCTCTTGAGTGTCGTCTTGTCCTTGGTGATAACGGCAACATCCACATTAGATCCTGAGCCAAGATCATTGAAGATACCGGCTTGAATGGCATTGGATGCAAGATCAATGGCTTCCTGCTCCGTCATTGTTGGCTTCCATTGTGTTTCGAAGACGGACATGGCTGCAAGGGAACCACTACCCATGGTGACATATGGGAGCTTGTCTGTGCTACCGTGCGCATGTACTGTGAAGAGTCCAACACCAGTAGGATCAACTCCAGCAACGACGAGGTAGGCGCCGATATGTCCTTGATATCTGAATAGATGTTGTTTAAGCATAGTCATGCATGTGACTACGCGAGGCTTTCGGCCAGTTGATAGGGAATGTAGCTCGAGTTGCGAAGAGATGAGGGCGGTGGTGAACTCTGTGTCGGCGGCGGTACCAGCTCCAGCACACCAGATTTGGGGAGCAATGTAATGAAGTTTCTCACAGTTCTGTAAAACAACAATTTAGCTCAATTACTGAACTAATGTGCAATATGTCCATACCTTATCGGCAACAATAGGTCCACTGGTAGCTCTGGTATCTGCAGCAATCTATTGATGAACGTCAGCAATATTCTGGCATAGCACTGATGCAACCATAATGAGTTGCAACAGCAATAAAGCATGTATGCAGCGTATCGACATACCACAACGCCTCCTTCAAATATACATCCGACGATTGTGGTTCCGGTACTGGTCGCCTTTGGCAAAGGCACACCTCGTGCATGAAGCGCTGCATTGCGAGTGTGGTTTGAGAAGTCGAAGCCAGGCATGATTGCGAGGAGAGCTTCAGAAGCTCAAAAGTATCTGATGGTAATCTTTGATTCGATATCTAGTCGTCTCTTGTATACGTTGAACTCGAGAGTCGTTAGAATTGTGTGAAAGAGTCGCGTTGTGGCTTTACGAGCGTTGATTTGGGGATGACGCCGTCGTTAGATGCCTGTTCGTTTGGAGCTCATGAGCACCAGCAGCTACAGCGCGAGGCATTGCACGCAGCAACGGTACGTGATGGAGGGTAAGTGCACGTGATGGTGAGGCTATACCAATACATTTCCCTGGTGCACCAATGATTGCGTTCGGCTTTCAGGCACACAGCTTAATTCCAAAAGTAATGTGAACAACCTACGATACCTTGCATTGCTTCATCAACTCACATAAATACGTTGTTCCTATATGAAAGGACTGGTGTTATTCATCTATAACCTGTGATAATTTGTGATTCTGCTCTAAATTCGTTGCCTTCATTTCTCCATCGGCGCATTCAACGCGAACCTAATCCCTGCAATTCTGAACTTCTTATCCAGCGTGCCTTAGAAAACGTACAAATGCGCAATCACATAAATCCATGAATCGCCGCCGGACCACCACTTCATAAGTCAGGGTACTTCGCGACCGTCATGGCTTTCAGTGGCTTTGCAAGCTCCGGCAATGGGGCCTTCGGCGCAGCTCCTGCACAGAATCCTGCCACTGGACAAGGTCCTGATTTGGAAGATATACAAACAGAGGTAAATATGGCGAAGCTACGAGCCCATAAGCTCATCTTACACTCAAACAACAACTGACAATGAACAGGGTCTAGGATTTCTTTCACTTGCTGGAGAATCCAAAGTACAGTTCCTTCCAACACGATGGCCATCAGACAAGTTACCACCACCGACGTCCTCGCTCATGAGCGTTGCATCGAACAAAGGCCTTGTAGCAGCCGCGGGCCCAGACTCATTCATCGTCGCGACGACCGAATCTGTACGAAAGGCCTTCGAAGGCCCGAAAGTTGGCGACAGTGATACTAGGGCCTTTCAACCACAGTTGACCATTCCTATGCCCATGAGAATATCTCAGCTGGCATTCTCGGCGGATGAGACGTATCTTGTCCTTTCTGCAGAAGAAGGAGGTGGTCTCGCTGTATACGAGGTCCAGTCTTTACTTCAAGGATCAACACATTCAGCTTTCGAGGTATCTACAAATGGCCAAGCACTTCGCGCTCTCCTGCCGAATCCAACACCCGAGAAGGCAGAGCTCTTTGCCGTAGTGACAACAGACGGGAATTTGATGATGGCAAATCTGAAGGAGAAGGCGTTTATAAGAGGCACTAATGGCGAGGTTTTGAAGACCGGCGTTAGTTGCGTGTCTTGGAGCACTCGTGGCAAACAGTTGATTGCTGGCCTTGGAGATGGTACGGCCTTTCAAATGACTCCGGAAGGAGAAGGGAAAGCTGTGATTCCCCGGGCTCCATCCGTGGATGCGAATCATCATGGTGAGTTAGATGAAACACCAATATTATTTTAGTATCTCTTACTAATTTCCTAGTCTCATCTCTGTCCTGGTTGGAGAACCATGTTTTCTTGATCGTCTATACTCCATCCAAATTCGATGACGATCGAGCCCCAGACTCGATTTTCCAAATAGTCAACAGACAGCCTCAGACGACGAATTTCACTTTTCAAAAGATATCTGACCCAGCACCACCTTTCGGCCTTAATCGATCGCCTCCTCATCATTTCATTCTCCGTCTCAAGGATTTTGGAAATCTCCAGGATCTATTGGTAGTAGCATCTACTGCCTCCATCGACCTTGGTCTTTTCAGCAGAAGTAAGACTCCATTGGTGTCTGATAAGCCTGCAGACAAGATCACTGGAGTGTTCACCATGACAGAGATGGCCAATGATTCGCGTCGAGCACAGCTGCCAATGACAGAAGATATGGCGGACACTTCTCCAATCGGTGTTGTCCTCGACCTCTCCGCAACAGAGAAGGTTGAGAAGCCAGTTCCTGGAGACGAAATGACCGAGTCGCTGACACCACTTCCTGCGTTGATGGCGTTGAACAATGAAGGAGTTCTTGCTGGTTGGTGGGTGGTCTATTCAGAGTCTGTTCGTCAAGGTGTTGCATACCCAGGACTTGTTGCCTCTGGGAGCACCCCACAAACTCAAGCTGCAGCCGCTCAAATACCAGCACCTGCCTTCAATAACTCTGCTGCAAAGTCAAATTTTGGACAACCTTCGACTTTTGGTCCTCGCACGGGGTCTTTTAGCTCTCCAGGTCTCGGCTCCAACACTGCGAGTCTTTTTGGAAGTCCTGGAACATTTGGCAAACCCCAAAGCCCATGGGCAGCACCAGTTTCAACGGCACCAACGCAGAGTCCCGCTCCAGCCCTTAGCGGTACTCCAGCTGCTGCTAGTTCAGCCTTTGGTGCTTCCACATTTGGGTCGCCAGCTACCTTCGGAAACACAGGAGGTCTCGGTCAACGTGCGTCACCATGGGCAACTCCCACGCCTGGCAGTGGAAGTGCCTTTGGACAACCCAGCGATTTAGGAGCAAAACCAGCTGCACCATTTGGCAGCAACAGTATTACTACTGCGTCACCGTTTGGCTCCGCCGCTACAACATCTAATGGGGCCTCTGGGGGTGGTTTCGCCGACTTTGCAAATAAGGGCGGATTTGCTACTGTCAGTGCACCTACATCTGGTGGTAGCATCTTCGCCCAAAAACCCGCCGAAAGTAATCCTTTCGCATCTTCCGATGTCAAATCGCCTTTCGGTGGACTCTCAAAACCAGCAGACAATCCGTTCGGCTCAACGGAGACGAAGTCCCCATTCGGTGGAACATCCAAGCCGGTAGATAACCCTTTTGCATCCAAAAGCGCACCCTCTCCTTTTGGTGGAACCTCTACGGAAAAGCCTGCAAATCCATTTGGCGCTCCATTCCAGCTTGGATCGACGTTCAAGCCTGATGGCACAGCCAAGGATGACTTTCCAAAGCCCGACACCACAAAATCTGACTCGCTATTCGGATCCGGTTTTGGTAGCGCGCTCGGAGATGTGGCCAAACCACCTGCTTCAATCCCAGAGACACAGGAGGCGGACATGGACGATATGAAAGACGAAGGGGAGCAGACAAGCAAGACTACCGATCCATCCACATCATCAACGCCAGCTTCAGCCCCTGGAGTCCAGTTTAAGACGGACGTTCCACCTGTACAAGGCGGTCTATTCGGTATCCCAGGTGCAAAAATCAACGCCCCTGCTGCTGCTCCATCCAGTACAGCTGCAGGCTTCTCTTTTGGCAAACCTGCAACAGACGCCTCGCAGGTAGAGAAGTCTCCTACTGTTATTCCTTTCGCAGAGCCACCTGCACCCTCGGAAGTCAAGGTTAAATCGGAACCTGAATCTGATGATAGTACCAAAGACGTGTTGGCAAATGCCCCTCCTGCACCGAAGGCTGCTGCTGAGCCCGCTGCTCCCCTCCCACCATCATGGATTCCGCCAGTTGAAAAGTCTAAATATGCAGACTTTTTACCTCCTAGTGACGTTCCAGGTGGCCCAGCGGAGGATGAAGACAGTGGAGCCGAAGATGACAAGGAGTTTGAGACTGATGAGGAAGATGAGGGGAGGGATGAGGATCAGAATGCCTCTGTGCAGAATGACGCAGACGAGAGTTCAGGGTTCAGTAGCGGTGAGGATGTTACCAAAGACCTTAGCGAATCCGACAATGCACAAACTCCTGGCTTCACTCCTACTGCCTCTTTTGGGGGCCAAAGTCAAGAGAGTTCAGTTGGTGGGCTTTTCTCGAAAATCAACAAACCAGCTCAGCAGCCGGCTACAAAGCCTCTTTTTGGTGAACTTGGCAACGAAAATACACCAGTGCTTCCTCCGCCTAGACTTCAAGAGAGCCCAAGATCTCCAAGTCCTGTAAGAGCTGCCCTTCCGAACAGGTTGACTCGTCCAGATAGCTCTAGATCTTTCAGTGCTCCTGGTGTCGCATCACAGATTTTAGATGCTCGCAAGACAGGAAGTCGCCAACAGGCGCCTCCAGGCACTGCAATGAAGTCCGTAGAAGAAGAGAAGCGCGACGAAGATAGGCGTCGTGAAGAGGCAAGAGCCAGAAAAGAGGCCGAAGAAGCTCAAGCCCTTATCGATAAAGAAGATCAGGCTGCTCAAGCATTTCTGCAATCCAAGATCGAAGGCACTAAGACTCTTGACGAGTTCATTGCGCACCAAGATTACGTGGGACACGCCGATAAGGATAGCATACCAGCTCAGGTTGAAACCGTTTATCGAGATATCAATTCGATGATCGATACACTTGGCCTTAATGCACGCGCATTGGCCGCTTTCATTAAAGGTCATAGAGAGCAATACAAGGAAGGTGGAAGAAACAAGGATGACTTGGACAGCGACGAGGATTGGTGTCTGGTTGAGATTGAGGACCTCACAAACATAGTAGAGAAGGATCTCACTCAGGAGCTTAACGATGGCCGCGTCACCGATGTTCCAGGAAAATTAGACACTTGCTATGAGTTACAGAAGGAACAAAATAGACTTGCGGCCAAGCACGACGATATCAAGCGTATATTTGCAGCAGAAACGGATCCCGATAATCAAGCAAATACACGAGCGCAGCCTCTCAGCGCCGAGCAATTAGCTCAGCAGTCGGACTTGCGTAAAGAGTTTACCGAGTTCCAGCGTCTATTGAGTGAGGCAGAGGAGGGACTCACTCTTCTCAAAGCCAAGTTGGCCGGAGCCTCGGGCGTGGGACGAGTCAAAGGTGCTACGATCCCCACCGTTGAAAATGTTATGCGTACCGTGATGAAGATGACAGCTATGGCAGAGAAACGCAGCGGTGATATTGATGTTCTCGAAAACCAGATGCGCAGATTACGATTCAGCTCGGTTTCGTCTATTGGCAGTCGCGAGGGATCTCCTTTCGAGACTCCCACTAAATCGAGGCTGGGTGGTAGCACCTTTGGATTCTCTTATTCTCCAGAAACGCCAACGCAGAGCCCACGAAGACTCAATGCCTCGATGATGAGTAGCACAATGTCGAATAGATCAGGCAGGCATGCTACACCTCCGAGAAAGAAGTTGAGTGGATTCAGCGAGGAAGAAAAGACCGAATTGAGAATGAAGGCGGAGAGGAGGGATCAGGTCAAGAACAAGCTTAGAGACGCTTTGAGAAAGTCCGGCATGAAGGTCCGGAGCATGGACGAAGACTGAGAATTCGATAACTGGCGTTTTTACCATAACTTTTTCTTTGTATTTCCATTTGATTTGATGATTAAGGAGGGGCAGGGCTAAGGGGGGATGGGGAAAGAGCAACATGCATGATGGGAACTTGGGGTGGTTTGTAAGATAATGATTAGGCATAGTTCTCGAACTGATGAACTGAACTTATAACCTTACTTGGTGACTTAAGACTATTATTTGTATTGAGATATACGTATGCTCACTACTACTATGGAAGTCTGCGGTATTTCGATCAGTTGAGGTGTGAGAGTATATCGTTTGGCCTGCTAACGTACACACGAGGGATGCCGATGCAAATCAGATCTTATAGCAGCCGTTCAGGTATTGTGGATTGCCGCAGATATGCATCGTGCTTACTCCGAATGCGAATCACATCCGCCTAGGCAAAGACCGTCCCGGAGGTATCACCGTAAGATGGGTGCCAGATTCTCGGAGTGGATAACGTCAAAGCAATTCCTTGTTGCAGTCAACCACTCTTCCATTTCCCAACACCAAAGGTAAAAACACCTAAGCGTACGTCTATGCGCACACGTTCATACACATTCCAATCTCTCAAGTTGAAGGACACATACTTAAGAGAGGCTGAATGAAAAGTCACAAACACTGTCCTGACCACCGTCATAGCTCAAGTAGCTATGCAGTCCTTGCTACTCTCTCCGCCATTGAGCGACTCTGGTGGCAGCTTTGTTGGAGACTGATTGGAATTGAGGATTACTGTTCGAACAGTCGTGACCTCGTAGGCACATATTTGCATGCACAGCGCTGTCTTGTACTTCGATCCTTTCTATCCTTGCAATGTCTATATTTTGAACTGCTACGACTGTATCTGTATGTATGAATGTTATATGCAGATATGTAGTAGATCCCAACATATGTTTTTTTTTTGTTTTTTTTTTGTACAGCTTGCACTCCTCTACATCCGACTAATAAGCACTACAGTATGGACAGATACTTGAGAATTAACGACCTTGCCTGTATGACAGAAGTCATTGGCTGGGCTTCTTGAACCGCATCTTCGCAAGGGACTGCCATATGATACTAAATACGCCTCATCGACGAAAACGTTCGGATGTTAAATGGCTATATGCCTCTGTGTCTTTCTATCTTACACATGTTCATACATCTTCGCCATGTCCTGGAAATACCGAATACTTGGTAGAAGGTCCCTAGTCCCATCTCTTTCCCATATTTTATATGACTCTCCCCTTGTTCTCGTTGTGCCCCTTGATCAATAAGGAATTCCTTTGAATATTCCTTTTTTCCCGCTTCTTCTTGTCCCTTTGCTTTCCTTCTGTCATTTTGAGTATTGTGTGCTTGCATGCATATGTTTCGCCGTTTTGTATCCGATGATATCATCATGTGTGGCTTATACTGTATTCGTATTGATGACGATGATAAATGATGATGATTATCACAAGGGGATGATGGATTAAGGTTTAAGTTTGTCCAGAGGGATGCATGATCACCCAGCCACTCCACCCCCCCAGCCCGTTTCGCACAGCTACTGTACTGCGTAAGTGAATTAAATACCGATGTCAATGAAAGCGTACGAGATAAGGATCTGGATGAAAATTGTATGAATATAGGATAATAAAACAATGATATAACTATTATTGTATATATACAGCTTGAACCAATTCGAGGAACGTAGATGTAACAATAGCTTTAATAATGATAACAATAGTCTTAATAATGCTAATAATAACAATACTGATATTAATAATAGAAGACTATTGTAGTCTCTCAATGTTCCGAAATGTTTAATCATTGTAGTGCAACGAGGCAGTTTGAATACCAATGGAAATAAATATACGCCAAAATTCATTCCTACCTCAATCATTGAGAGCCCACCATTATTCTGTTAAAGAACAAGAAGCTTGATGATGGTCCATCAAAATTAATGAATGGAAGCAGGTGGCAAGCAAAAGCCCTACCTCCATATGCATGCGTAGGCCTTTTCTGTTTTTGATTTTTAATATTTTTTACTTATTGAGCTGTAGGGTTAACCTCGGATGATCCAAGCAGCAACATGCAGTGCGGAACAGACTTCCTACTCCTGAAACGTGCTGGTCAGTACACCAAGGTCTTGCAAAGACCCGTCCGTACTTGTGGATGGGGAAGAGTGCATCTCGATGTATATCCCACATAGCCCACACGCACATCTCACATATCCCATACATCGAACATACCGGTAATGTCCATCCGTGACTTTCTTTTCGGCCCCTTCGCCTCGTATGTGAGTTGAAATAATCGACGTTGACGCTGGTCTTCCATATGACAAGAGGGCTTGCAAGACTGCACTAAGCCAAAGAGCCAAGGATCTTGCAGCGCGTCCTGTCTGCCATCGATGCATACTAGAGACCGTACTTCGGATACGAGAAGATATCCTTTCTCTTAAGGTATTCTAGGATAGGGATATGAGTGCTTGAATTGCTTCAAGAGGTGAGTGCTGAACTCTTTTTGCATTACATAAACATTTCCCTCACTGAATAAGATATGACTGAGCAGTCTGTTTTGCTACTTAAGTATTGAAGTGACGGGTAAGGCACATCAGTACTGGACAAGTGTCCACACTGTGGTATTTGTCTTCTCTTGCTCATTGAGCATATTATTATTACCTCAAGAAGTACAATCTCTACCATAGTATTGAGATCGGGTGACTTATTAGCAACCTTTTCCGAAAATCCAGAAAGCGTCGCATACGGACTGGTCGACTATGCGAGCTAGAATTCCGCATCCTATCCTTCGGGTCCCCGGGCGGAGAGAGTCTGGGCCAACCAAGCGTCAAAGAGAAGGTCCTAGTCTGTAGAATATGAATATGAATATGAATATTGTAGAATTCATTGGACTCACAGATCGATTCCTGAGCCCAGTCGATGTGTAGGTAAAACGCCACAATATTCCTCCCAACGGGTTATTAATTAATGAAGGTATAGAATTACATTTTGCCATAAGAGCACTATTATTATTATTGTTATTATTATTATTATTATCCAAATGTCCTTGATAAGCTAGAGTAAGTGGAAGTATCAATACTGCGGCGTATCTATCTATGGAAGTATTTAATACGTGAAATCAGGTGCCAAGTAAATTCGGTCTTTGACCAAACCTTTCATCACGAATTTCGGTCCAGCTTAGATTTATAAACATACTCTACTGACATTACTCTTCCAGACTCGTGGAAGTACTGATTCTCTGAGGCATGTGAATCATGAAATACATATTTACATGTTCAACATCTGGATTATGATGACTTCCAGATATCGGAACATCTTATTATCGTCCAAGAAGGCAATGCTGTAGGTATGTAACCTCAAGGACTGCCTGTCTCTATGTCTTGCTCGTACAGCGCACACCCAACCACCTACTGGGCCTCGATGCATGCGCAAGCCCCGGAAATATTGTCAGGTAGAAGGGAAGGAGAGGATAAAAGTGCATATTCATAAAGAAGCGAATCTCGATAGCCAGAATACAGCATTCCCAAGAAGTCAAGGCGCTGACATTCAATCTCCACCAACCAGCCGTCGGCAGCTGTCGCCCGTTTTGCTGCACTCCCGTCCCTTCTTCATCTTCACCTTTTCGCATTTCCGTGCTTTCGCATTCGATCAGTCGAAAGATCAGCTCGATGACTGGCATGACTGAGTGCAGAACTGGGCGTGGTTGTGTGTGGAAGAGTGTTCCTTACTTCTTCCTCCTGATAATACCAGGCGGAGATGGTTCGGGGGAAAGATTTGCTCACTTGAAGCATAAGTAATCAGTTCACCCTGCCACGCCTGTTTACCCAACTGAACACCTTTCCGTATTTCGTACCACATTTTCGCATTCTAGGCTCGAGTTCTATAGTTGTTTGGTGGTTAGACACTGTGCTAGGTCGGTGTTTTAGCCTGACGGTCCGATCTTTGGTAAAGGAACGCAGCAAGGCTGGAAGGGTCGGGCAAGATGTGGTATGGTGGTCAGGTAGTATGTAAATAAGTATGTACGCAGTGAGTAAATTGAAACTCCAATATAATAATGAGGTATTCTACGCAAAGATGCTACTCTACGTGATAGTCCATAGTCTGGTGCTCCATATGTATAAATTTATTTATGCAGTATCAGAAATGATCAGATGTTCTGCAAGTGTATAGGTAGGTATCTAGGTAGATAACCACTTGTATTCTACGAGTAGATCAATCCTCCATGACCATTATCCCAGGTACCCAGGTCAATATACCCACACAGACTCACGAAATGTATATAGAATATCCATTGTATATCCCATGCTTGTACTTGTAAAATATATACATACACTGACGCACAGTATTTATGCTCTTTCTCGCTTACTTGACTCATCATCCATAAACAAGTAACTCTCATAATGGATCCAGACCGACACGATCTCGTATGGAATTCTATCAGGGGTGCAAGGGTTGTTGATGGGGTTTGGGGAGATGTTTCTCTAGGTACGCAATTGACAGGCCTCGAGGAAGAGAAATGCTGCACCAGTCTGTCTGCGCTGTACACGCCGTGTTCAGGTAAGTACAGTATTCTTCACAGGGGGGACGGATAGTAAAATAAAAAAAAGCACCAGGGATATAATGTGCAGTGCCGGTCATGTATCCTGACGAGGCGGCACTACTGCCATCAAACCCCCAAGATCAGATCCAGCAAATGGTAGGGCATGCTTCATCAATCCCCCCCCCCACATTATCCTCCCCCTTGTCCAAAACCTTGCTGGCACTTTGCTGGAGAACAGACGACCAACCGTTACATGCAGCATCTCACAAGGGTGTTTTGTTTCTGGAAGGGAAGAATTCTTCCCAATGGACTCATATGACTCGTAAATGGGGAGGAGGAGATCTTAAACGACGATGGTGATGATGATGGTGATGATGATGGTGGTGATGATGATGAAAATGTTCCTTCCCATGAGAACATTGTTATGGTGACAAGGTAAATCCGGTGATAACTCAGTGCATACGCTTCACTACGTAGGTAGTCAACCATCAATAATTCTGGGTCTTGGATGAAAAGAAGAGAGGCCAGCAACGAGAGGTATTCTATAACACCAAGGTCTATTCACAGTATAAAGCACATACAGTAGCTGTTTATATGCTGCTATGCATCAATTTGCCTGCAAGGTAGAATGGAATGGAAAGGAAAAGGAAAGAAGAGAAAGAGAAATGAAAGAGTAGAAATGAAGGATGATAATAATAATCAAGGAATAAGCTGAACAACAGAAACGGTACAACATCTGAATGGTCTTTCTCAAACTCATTCATAATCGAAACATCTGTCCCCTACGTTTAGTATCATGTTGTCTATCCCGACTTTGAAGGGGCTATCAGCGTCTTCCTGGTTGATTCCTGGTTGATTCTTCATTCCACGATGCATATTCAATCCTTGCAAGGCCTGTGGGCGGTAAGGAACAGAGAGCCACAGATGCCATTGTACAATATACGTGTAGTACATACATCCGGCCCATAACCCCTCACAGTACAGAGCGACTTACGTCGTTAAGGTTGGGTATGTGACAAGCCACATGGAAAGATGGAACAAGAACAAATCAACAGAAGACAGAAAAAGAAAGGAAAATCAAGGACTTCATTCGGAATTGCATGTGCGGCGTACATACATTAGTTTGAATTGAATTTTACATGCGCATAAAGTAATAAGACCGATTCAGCACCGACAACAATAGACTTTTGCCCTGACAGCTATTGCTTTCGTTGATGATTGATTGATTGATTGATTGATTGATAGAGAGGATGCCAGTGCAAGTATATATGGAAAGGAACAAGAGAATCTCCATACTGCCAATACATACATATCCATATGAATGAATGGATCCGGAGTCGTGTAAATATGCCATGCATCATCTTCTGCAACCTCCACACGTTCATTCACTACTTTGTGCCGATCCTGCTCCTCGTGCAATTTCACCTTTACCTTTACCTTCACCTTCACCTTCACCTTTCATCTTTTCTTTCACCTTCATCTTCGCCTTCACCTTCATCTCCACTTCCATCTTCACTTCTACTCTCCCTTTCCTCTGCCTTTTTCTTCCATAATCTCTTGACATAACTGACATAACGCGTATAATCCGCCATCTCTCAAAGGCATATCTCTATCTGCGCCTCTTTCTTGCCCTCTCCACACATCTCCCTCATATGGCCAATATCTCTGCAACGATCCTTCTCAAATCCCCTCCAGAGGAGTAGATCGTTATTCAGCCATTGGTGCGAAGAATTGTTATCAACACCATCGCCATCATCAACACCTTCAACACCATCACCACCGGCGTTACTTCTATCATCCCACATTTCAATACCAATCACCCCCGCCACAATAGTCACAACCGATAACCGCAGCACATTACACCATCTCTCACTATCACCACTTCCTGACTTACTACAAATACACACTACTGACTTTTCCACCATACCCGGCTACTCCGCATCTTCGAATTTACTCTCCATCGGCACTGGCGCCCCGTAGGCCCGTTCGTTCACAAGTTTACACTGCTGTAGAATCTAATACATACGTGACTTAGTCAAGCTTTCAACACTGACCACCAACCAAATCCATCTGTCCGCCACCGAACACGCCAACGTACCATTCTATTAAGTACACAAGCAGAGCCAGGAGAATCAAGCCTCTTCATTATTCTGTCCTAGTGACTGTATCCAAACCAAAAAAGGAAAAGAAACGAGGTTGAAGTCCGGACCAAGTGTGAACGCTTCAGCCTTCATACCACCCACTATCCTTCACAACATAGTTTTTATTCATTTCATATCTGGCAAGCAGGCAGATCGAAATCCCCCATATCTACCCACAGACACATTCCCCAATAAGGGAAGTTCCAAGGAAAACCCCCCAGATTACCTGTCACACATCTTACTACCATCCATATCACCACAGATATTCTATCCATATCTGTTCCAGTCTAAGTACGGACTGTTCGTATCCATATCATACTTCACATCAAATCCTATTCGCACTTATTCATACTGGTTACAGTACCGGTTCATGGAACAAGTTACCCTGCCCACAAACACCAAGACATAGACACAGACCTCATACTGCCATATAACCATACTTCAACTCAACCCCCGCCTCACTCAGCTCACCCACTCAATTCTCAATCTCACTCACACCGTCTGGCCTGTCTCCTCCCTATTCACTACTGCGGACCCCCCACCCGCCACTCCTCTGGCGCTGCTCAGTCCATTATTTCCCCTCAAATAAGATAGACTTTCCATTTGTTACTTGATCGTCTATTACGAAGCCAGCTACTCCAGTACGGGCTACACGGGTGTCTGTTGACCTGTCGATCATAAGCCGAACCCGCCAAAACTCGAAACCGTCTAATCCGTCTACGCCATTCACAAATCATACCCAGAACACCTAAACTTCTCAGCACTCTCCATATAAACAAATCCTCCTCCGTCATTCAGAACTTCCGAACTTCTCCAGAACTTATTCCATACTAGAGCAGCTACAAGGTTCTCCCGAAAGAGCCGCATTTGCTCGCCGCTTACGGTTGTAAACTTCGTCTCAGACGTACCAACTACCTTAGGCTTTCACACATCGTGAACTTCTTCCTAACAAACGACCGCCAGACAGGCATCGGGCATCTACTCATCTCGCACGACGCACCGAGCGCGTCTCCACTACTATCCACTGTCCTTCACTCCACCACCTCCACCCTCCGTCGCTGGTGAAGACCCTCACGCATTGTCACCGTCGTGTTGGGCTTATATCATAGTCACTAAAGGGTCCCATTTCACGGTTAGATCATCTAGGAGTCCGAGAAACCAAGTATAGTCACCGGGACCATTCACTCCCCCGCAATCGAAGCAAGAGATCCCCTCTTCAACCCATCGGCTTCCCCCTCTCCACTCTTTCTTTGAGATCACGTGCCGTGCCCATACTCCAAAATGGAATATGGCACTGCCAAACGATCTGGGGCAGATGGTAAGGCGCGCGAATCACCGACAAGTACACCTGCCAGATCGTCGACATCGCCCACAGCGGGATTGACGAGTGGTGGTGTATCGTCAATAGGCAACATGTCGTCAGGAAACCCTGCTCCTAAGATACGACGACGCAACCGTATGATAACGTCGTGTCTGGAATGCCGGCGCAGGAAGCTGAAGTGCAACAAGTCCCACCCCTGTACTAACTGTATGAAATTCAACCGCGACTGTGTGTTCCTGGCGCCAGCTCTCGATCAGGCCAGTCAGCTCAAATTGACCGAGATTAAAGAAAAGGTTGGCTCTTTGGAGCGACTACTGGAACGTGATGTTGCTCAGAAACCTAGCCCTAATGCTGTCACCAGCCCTGGTGGCAGTCAGAGAAGCCTGCCCGCCGAGGAAGATGATAATTTACCTGCTTTGGACGACGAGAAAGATTTGGAGCCTACCCCACTAGCTGTCAGTGATGCTGCGTATGAGGATGGCGGTGACGAGGATGATGAACTGTTAGATCTTGGTATCCTGATGGGGAAGTTGAGAATGACGGAAAGAATTGGGGGCTTTTTCCGCCCAAAGATGTCGCAAGAAGTACGTATAACAAACACATCATCACCAGCCAATTTGTGGACGTCATATGCCCCCTTCCCACATCCACCGTCCCCCTCACCTATCAAAACAATGCTTCTATGTTCTTTAACGTTGTAATTGCTCTGGGTGGATACCTAATAACGATACTTAGCTTGATCAAACACTCGCAGAGGAAAGAACAAAAGCTGCTAACAAAAATGGCCTAACAACACGCCCTCTGGCGGATGAGCACATGCCCTTGCCTCCTCCTCACGACTATCTAAAGCCCGGTCCATCTTACATCGCACCTTCTTCGGGATTTTTTTTTGGACAGGGACCTAATCAATCATCATTGATCGACTTCTTACCGTCCAGATTAGCTGCGGATAGGCTCATAGCACAATATTTTGCTGTTGTACACCCCGTAGCACGTGTTGTTCATCGGCCGACATTTGAGCGCGAATATTCCACCTTCTGGGATGAAGTATCTCTTGGGATTGAGCCTTCTCATCCAGTCCAGACTGTCGTGTTTGCTGCAATGTTCTCCGGAGTCGTCAGCATGGATGAAGCCATCATACTCAGGGACTTTGGCGCTTCAAGACCAAGCTTGATTGAAAATTTCAGACTCGGTACAGAGACGGCACTATCGCGTGCGAACTTCCTGAGAACTACGAAAGTCGAGACCTTGCAAGGTTTTGTTATGTACTTGGTAAGATGAGCACGATCTTAGTTCCTAATGCTTTTTTTTATAGTATTTTATTTAGTCAGAAGTACTGACTTCATGAACAGCTCCCTCTCTGTCGCAGTGAAGTATCAAGAGCACATTCAGTGCTAGTTGCAGCAGCAATCAAGCAGGCGGAATGTATGGGTATTCATCGTGATGGCGAGAACTACGGTCTCAATCCATTGGAAACTCATGTCAGGCGCCTCATTTGGCATCAACTCTGTTTCTTGGATATCCGGACCTGTGAAGCAACGGGACCTCGACCAACGATTCGTAGGGACGACTTTGACACGAAGTTGCCTTTCAATGTGGATGACGCAGATATTCTTCCCACTGGGCCCCATCCAGAGAACAAGGAGTGCTGGACTGAAGTGACTTTGTCCAACATTAGATTTGAGTGCATTGAGATGACAAGAACTGTATGGGTCGATCGACCACGCCTGGAGCGCCGAAAAATTAGTTTGACGGCTGTTCTAAGCAAGATTGAGACTTTCCGTCGCAATATGGCTTCCAACTACGAGTCGTGGCTTGATGAACGAATCCCAATTCAAAAACTTTGCAAGCTTCTGATGAGTTGTCAGGTTTGTCGTATGATACTGATGGTGCTTCACCGCTATCACAATTCCGCCACAGGGAATATGCCTGATCGACTGCGCAAGATCATGCTTGCTAATGGTGCCCAAGCTCTAGAGGATGGTATTGCTATTGAGAGTCTGCCAGAGCTCAAACCATGGGCGTGGTATAGTGGAGCATACCAACAGTTTCACAGTGCATATATCCTGCTCTTGGAGGTCTTCATTTATCCTATGCGCAAGGAAGCCGACCGGATCTGGAAGTGCCTGGACTATATCTACGAGGTTCAACGTTTCCGTCCTGAGCAGATTGCTACTCGCGAAGCAAAGGCACGAACGTTAGTCACAGAGATGCGCGAGAAGACCGGAGTGTTCCAACAAATGAGGAAAATGCGTGCACCGGCGAGCATGGAGAAGCACGTTGAGTTGAAAAAGCAGGACAATCTCCCTATACCGACTGTCGGCCGTCCTATAAAGCAAGAAGAGATGTCATTCTTGCCGAACATGAATCAACTTCCCATGGCAACGCCACCTGGAGGTCTAGCTCCATCCAACATGGTCTATGCCGGCGAAGCAAACGGCGAATCTTATTGGACTTTTCCTAATCATCAGAGCCCCGAGGGAACGGCTAGCGACTCCAACAGCAGTAGCCTTGTCGATCAAAGACAACCCTCAGGTTCTTCAGGAGCTGGGGGAACTATGGATGATGCTATGGCTGATATTGATTGGGTGAGTTCCTTGAATAGTTGGCTGCAAAAGATCATGAGCTAATATGTATCATAGGTTGAATTTGGAAAACTATTTCCTGATATGGGAGAGCTCAACCAAGCTCCCGTCTCGATTGATCTCACTCAACCTACCTCGGGTTATGCTACAGAAATACCACAGGCACAGTTCCCGAATATGCCACCAGTCAATATGCAACCGGGAATGCAGCAATATGGTGGATTCTAGGAATCTTTCCTTTCCAGCGGTGCCCAGATCTATGCAGAGGCATGAAAGGATATTGGAACGAGCATAAAAAGGGAACAGAAATGGAATCGAAATCGGAATCGGAAAAAGGAAAAAGAAAGCAAAACAACAAAACAAAAAGTCCAAAAACAGTAATTGCCTTGATTCATCAATGGCATCAAATACGGTTGAAACGTCTTGCTATTATTTCAGTCGTCTAAATCTCGCCCAAAATCTATCAATCTCAAACGTCTGGCATCCTTGGGGTGGAATTGTGCGACTTTAGATCTTACAAGGAATCTTGCGGCGGCCGATTCTCTTTCGAGGACTACATATGCGCCGGAGCCACCTCCTTCTGCTTCAGCCAAGTTGTTGAGTAACTGCTCGGTCAGATCTTTTATCTCCGCTGCAGCAGACCTCTTCTCATCCCATCCATCTTGCAGGCCCTCGCTGGCATCTTCCGGTCTTGAGCCCCATATTTCATCGATACGGCGTTGTCGTCTGTCATTCGTGGTTTCGTTCTTGCGCTTCCTCTTCGGCTGGCTCCCGAAGCCATTTTCGAGCATATCCTGGTCGATGTCCAGTACCTCCCCCACGACTGGACCGCCCAGCTCTTCTGCAGCGAGCATAGCGGCCAGATGTGTTTCCACGAAACTATTGAAAGCTTTCACCAGTCTATTTGTTTCCCTATCGTATCGCGATTTCTTCTGCTGGACTTGGCGCACCATCTCCCTTGCGACCTGCTGCGAGGTTTTCTGAGACCTCTCGTCGATGTCGGTGTGCAGCGATTCTATTCTCTCTTCGAGCGCGGCGCGGATCAAACTTGCATGTTGTAGATCTGAGCGTTCCTTTTCCAAGCGCTTCTGCGCCTTCGCCAGCTCGGCATGGATGGTCGCAGTACATGTCCGCGCATCCTCGATGGTCTGGTGGGTGGCTCGGAGTGCAAGCAGGGCGGGCAAGGGCGATTCGGGCGCTGGCAGATATGGTTCTCTTGGCGTTGATTGTTTGTATACCTTTGTATATGTACGAAGTTGACGAAGGCGTCGGTCGTTTTCTTGGGCGGGTTCGGTGTTGATGGGATTGGAGGAGACTCGGAGCTGGAAGTACGGAACAAGGCGAGGTTAGCAAGATGTTATTTATTGTCTTTTTTGGGGGGGCGGGGTTCTTTATTGATATGTGATTTCTCTCTTCGCATCATTCCCTTCTTGGATTTTTGGTTCTCGTGTGCCTTGCCTATGAACACACTTGTGTCGTTTCTGTATACAGCTCTATAGACTTTCACACACCACATATGATTCGCATTGAAGAGATTCCGATGATGAAAGGGACAGAGACGTTGACTTCCCCACTCACCTTCTGTAATGCAGCGGTCTGCTCGGCCACTCGTGTACGCAGGTCCTGGAGCGTGCGATCAAGACGCGCTGCTTGGGCCCGGGCGGCGCGTGAAAGTGATACGTCGCGCGGGTCTTCCACGGTGGATTGAGTGCGTTGGGTGGATGACTGGGTGTGAGTTGCCGCCATAGCCTTTCGAGGTGGAATCTATGTCGATGAATAATTTGGAAGGTTATCACAAGATGAGAATGAGGAGGGGTGGAGTTGGGTTTGAGGGGAATTCAATTGTGTGTATGTATTTGTGAGCTCGTAGGTGAAAGTAAGGTAGGTAGGTAGGTAGGTAGGTAGGCATGTCAATTCACTCACTTCCGGGGTCAGCAGTGTCGGCGGAGCACGGAAGCTTTTCCTTGTTCCATTACCGGTATCAGTCTGGGGTAGACAGACACACATACAGAGACAGACAGACAGAGTGAGTACCTACATACTGCGTACATACATATGTACATACGCAGTACATGTATGCTAGCTACTGCGTAGAGTACCTTGCTGATTGCTTAATCGTTACATAAGATATGAAGTCAGGGCACTTTCCATTCAGATTCAGTTGTGAATAGATGCAGATGCAAATGCAGATGCACATAATTCATTTGCATAAAAGATAAGAGCTGGAATGGATTGGGTTGGCTGGTATGATGTATGGGAGAGGGTCGGAGAGGTGCGCAGTACAAGTGCAAGTGCGAGTGGAATGTGAAATATATTATATATGTATATATGTTCTTTATGGCATGTAGTCATATATATATATATATATATATATATACACATATTAATGACCAACAACCTGCTTTGTTCTTCACCGTCAATCCTTTCTTCCCTTCCCTTCCCTTCCCTTCCCTTCCCTTACATTGCTCTACTTACTTTCCTTTTCACCCTGAACTCCGTAAAGTAAGATAGGTAGCTTTGGCTTGCTTACGACGTTACTCACGCTCTGTGACTGTTGACTTTCCCGTTCCCTTATTCTTGATGCTCCATGTCGAAGACCCCGAATCCCTCATTCACCAGCTTTCTTCAGGAAGAAGCCTGAACTATTTATAAATCAACTCATTATCCACTTCCTTTCCAAAGAATATAACGCATGAGAAGTGTCTGTAGCTGTAACTAAAAGTCGTCTCACCTTCTGTCTTTCGCGACGGAAAAAGAGGAGACCAGAGATCTTCCCTCTGTGTTTGTTCCCCACAAGGAAAAACAAAAACAAAAACAAAAACGGTAGAGTAGAGTCGAGCACTACTAGAGCACCAGAGCACCAGAGCACCAGACAAACAGACCAACAGACCAACAGAGAAACAGAGAAACTCCATTTGTGCCTGACATCACCACCACTAAGAAGGTAAGGCAAGGTAGTAAGCACCAAGGCAGAATATCTCCCTCACCAAAAAATAACAACAACAACAACCACCAAGTCTGGGGGTCTCTGTCACATTCGTCCATCCACGCACGACACGACACCTTAACACGACGACGTCTACATCGTCTGTGCATCTGCATTTATCCCTCTCCCCTCCCCTCTCTCCATCACCTTCAGGAAATCATCATCACCATCATCGTCATCTGCATCTGCATCTGCATCTTCATCTTCCTCATCTTCATCCTCTATATTAAATCCCACCTCTCAATAACACCCAGCATCAACAGTCATTCGACTCAATAATATACCTTGTCACCGGATCATACCGTCTCACGCTAACAACTTACCCTTGCACCGCGTCTGGATAAGTAATAAGGTTTGGCATCAAGTTCCTGTACTTTTGCCCATCATCCTTTCCAAATCATTCGCCCAACTCTACACATAATCCCTCGCAATCCGCAATATAAACACCTTCGTACACCATCCCGTCCCCCCAGCTCACCTCCCCCTCCCCAATCTACAGCACCCTGTCGCCGCCACAGGATTGAAGTGGAAGAGGAAGAAGAATAACAGGAAGAAGAAGAAGAAGAAGAAGAAGAAGAAGAAGAAGAAGCTCTTTTCGCAAAGAAAGGTCCTCTTCTCTCCACATCATACCAGCTCCCCACTTCTGATCAGGCTCAAGTTGTCGAGACACACATCCATACACTGCTCAACAGCTCCCCTCAACCCCATCCCGACCTCCAATTCCTTCTGTACTCAGCAACCCCTTCCAGCTTCACCACATCTCTTCACACCCCTCTCCGATCTCCAAGCACCAGCACGTTTTCCTTCGAAAAATTCTGGTGTATTTAGAGAAAACAGAAAGAAAGAAAAGAAAGGATCAATACAAACAAAAACATTTCAGCGACTATCTGTGCCGCCCTGCTCCCCTTCAGCTTGACATAGAGAAGTGTCTCAATTAACTTACAGCTACCGCAAAAATGTCAGCATCCCCGGTCCACAACTCAGCAAAACGTCCTCTCGAGGACCCTTCCTCTCCCTCCGGCCCCAGCGATCAACCCGATGCGAAGCGCCCAGCTCTCGACAAGACAGTCAAGGGTGAAGAGTCTGAGGAAAAACCCACCGTCGCCGATGGTGTTGCAACCCTTGCCGTATCCAATGGAGAAGTCGAGGACAATGGAGTCAAGGATGCACAAGGAGATACCGAGGTCGCAGATGCACAGCCGATCGAGACCACTTCCTCTTCTCGCGGAACCCATGATGGTGCAGCCAGCAACATTCCTCGAGATGAGTCGCGTTGGATTCACATTCGTGCCGTCATTTCCAGCGCCGAGGCTGCGACTGTCATTGGCAAGGGAGGAGAGAACGTCTCAATCATTCGCAAGATGAGTGGTTCCAAGTGCACCGTCAGTGACTATCAGAGGGGTGCAGTAGAGAGAATTCTGACTGTGAGCGGCTCAGTTGATGGCGTTGCAAAGGTAAGCAAAGCGCTTTATTGGAGATCAACTTGCCATTCGAGTACTGACGTGTCTACCAGGCTTTTGGTCTCATCATTCGTACTCTGAATGAGGAATCTCTCGAGGCGGCATCAACCACCACCTCCAAGCCCCACCCCCTCCGTCTTCTCGTCCCTCATATCCTGACCGGCGCAATCATCGGCAAGGGTGGAGCAAGAATCAAGGAAATTCAAGAAGCTTCCGGGGCTCGTCTTAATGCTTCTGACAGCTGCCTTCCTCTCTCAACAGAGCGTACCTTGGTCGTTCTTGGAGTCGCTGATGCTGTCCACATCGCCGCCTACTATGTTGGTAGCACTCTTATGGAGCAATACACGGAACGATTTGGCGGCCCTTCTGCATCTGCCTACGCTACCCGCAGCGGTGGTCCAGCTGGCGTTGTCCCTGGTGGAATTCAAGTCGTTCCATATGTTCCCCAAGCAGCCGGAGGTTCCTTTGGTGATCCCCGCAATGTCGCTCGTCGTGCTCCTAGAGCCCAGCCAACCCCGGGTAATGCTTACGGAACTCCATACCAAGCTCAAGCCGGTGCTGCCCAGCCTCAAGCCGCTGCAGCATATGGCCAGGCGACGCCTGTAGCTGGTTATGGTGGCGTTGGACCTCAGCAACCTGGACAGGCACCACAGGCCGGACATGCAGGACCGGCAGCTCAGCCAATGCAGGGCATGGTACCGGGACAACCACTTACTCAGCAGATCTATATCCCCAACGATATGGTGGGAGCCATCATCGGTAAGGGAGGAGCGAAGATCAATGAGATCAGACAATTGAGTGGATCTGTCATTAAGATCAATGAACCTCAGGATAACAGCAATGAGCGCTTGGTCACTATTACTGGTACGGCCGAGTGCAACCAAATGGCATTGTACATGCTCTACTCTCGTCTTGGTAAGTTCCTCGATACAGTCTGCTTCTTGATTTGTAGCTAACCTTGGAAACAGAGAGTGAGAAACATCGCATGTAAAGCGCAAATGGATCTTTCCCATGGTGTTGATGACATAGCCATCTGCAAATACATGAAGCGCATGTCGGACGACTTGACAAAACTCAGTTCCATATAAATAGCTTCCTTCTCCTTTCATTCCTTTCAACCGGCAGGGAAAATACTGGCGTTAGGTTTTGCCTTACTTCTTCTTGCTCTTTGCCTTCTATATATCTCTGATTCACTGCTCAAATATCAGGTTGTGGTGGCCGCTTTCTGAAGAACCGGTTGGTTGGCAAAGCTGGTTTGGACTTCGGACCGGCTCTCGGGGATGATTTTGGTAGTGGATTGGATTGGATTGTCACATAGCCAACTGAACAGATTATTCCTGGATACTGCCGTTAATCGTGAGATTTGTTCCGAGGTGACTCTATAGCTCACCTGCCCTTGTGCTTATGACTTTGGGGTGGTAGGAGTACACTGAGGTTTGTTGTGTGTTACTTTGAAATAATGGAGAACGAGAAAGCTCGGTATAGTACTCTTTATGAATACAAGGGAGCAGTCTACCGAATATTTCACGATATGTACATTGTTTTGGAGCCCTCATGAAGCGAGACTGTATCTGAAGAAGAGTTGCAATTATAGAAGCTAGCTGAAAGTGCCTTTCCAAATCCACTTTCTATCACCACTAATCAATAGAATCATCCCTCAACTCAAACAACTGATGTAACACGTCATCCGTCTTGCTCCTCACTGCATCATGATAATGTATGTTTGTAATCCACTGCTGACACCCTTTCACCTTCTTTGCAGTCTCTTGCGCCAGCGCAAAGTCCACGTACAAATCTTCGGTATAAGTAGCCGCATAAACTGGAACCTCATTTCTCGCCAACTGCCACTCATCATACAAACGCGGCCAGCCTTCGTACTCAGCCAGTATCTTAGCTGCATCCTTGACCTTCCTGAGCTCGGGGTAAACATCGAACATGAAAGGAAAGATCATCTCTCCCGAAAAGAACAGTGGGTGCCTCCGAATCTCGTCCATGTTCACGTGCTCAGACAACCACTGGAACTCTGGAAGCGCGAGACCTGCGCGCTCGGCCGCCCAGTTGGACGCCTTGCCCTCACAGTAGATGGACTCGTGCAGGATGGCGTAGATGATGTTGTCGTCGAGCGCAAATGTCTCTTCGAGAGCCGCGAGTGTAGGTCTCGTGATGAAATCGAATTGCTCGAGATCGGATCGCATTCGCAAGACGAGGTTGTGCACACTGTCGATGCCCCCGTGAGTCCCAAACGCTAGACCTGCGCACAGGAAGCGCCGTACTGTTAGATTGCCACCGCCCGGGAGGGCGAGCCCGCCCTTTGATGACTTGATGTAGAAGGCTAGCTTGTGAATGGTTTCGATGTCTTCGGGATATTTTGTGTAATAGGCTTGGTTGCGCTTCTTGACTTGCTCGAAGGTTGCCCGGTAGACATCATCTGCGGTCTTGCCGATGGGGGCGAGACCGCCCGTGAGGAATACCTCACGCAATCCCTGGTAGGCCTGTGAAAGATATGTAAGTGCGCAGAATCCGCCAAAGCTCTGGCCGAAGATGGTCCATTTCTTGAGATGTTCGGGGTAGTCTGCTGTCAGCGTCTTCCGGACAGCTTCACAGTCCTTGACGATATTGTCTGCACGGAACAGCTTTAGATAATCGGCCTGCTTCTGAGCATCGCCTTGCAGAGCAAGTGTGGCCGCAGTGATAGGAGAGCTTAGACCAGTGCCTCGCTGGTCAAGATAGAGTAGTTGATATCCTCTGTCAAGGACAGTATTGGTAATCGGAAAATCCTGTGGAGGTCGACAGCCAAATCCTGGTCCGCCTTGAAGATATACGAACCAAGGCTTCTGAATACCCTTATCCGTCTCGTCACTAGGATCTGGTGCTGCTGGACGTTCGTGCTTGATGACACTGCGGGCGAAAAGCCGCAGTGTTCCTAAAGAAGGGTTTGCATAGTCTTTGGGCACCTCAAAGAACAGTTCTGAGACTTTGAATTTGCCTGATAAAGTGTGAGTATGTAATTGGATCATGATAATGGGAACTTGAAAAACATGAGTAGAACGGACGTTAATCATCTCTGGTATTTGCATATGAATGTTTTGGTGCACCAGTGCCCTCAATTCTCAGATTATATCAATCATTGGGCAAATAATGACATGACTCAAAACATGCAGACTTGCGAATTCTAAGAGTTTCTCAATACAAGAGGAGGATCTGGCTTTCACGCATGTATGTAAATACATTCCCACAAGAGTGGGGAAGATATATGATTATACAAAAGGCTGGCCTACCAGGGATGAGATGTGACTTTGACTCAATCAATTTCGCAAGAGCCATCCTGATCAGTGTATCGATTGACGACTGTTATGCGGCCAAGGGAGTCAGGCAAAAAAGGCTTTGGTAATAGAATGTAGAAATGAATGCATGTTGTTACTGGGGCGAAGCGGAAGGCGCCAACTACCCTCAAAATTGGCGATGTCACGGTCGATATCGGCAATTTGTCTGGCGAAGTTTTTGCTGACACAGCTCTAAAGCAGATATTCTTAACAACCAAGGTACGTGGATACGACTATCTCTTTATCTTACAATCTCCCTTGTCTTTGCCCATATCCTGGTATGAGATGATCTACTTTGGGTATCGTTTGTTGGCGTGAGAACTAGAGATGTATGTCGAGTTTTACATGGCTCTTTCTACTTCATTATAGTCTTTTAGCTTTGGCCAGCCCAAAGACTATGTAGGAGAACATATGTTCATTTATTTGAGCCCCTGATATGGACGGAAGCACACCCGCAGAGCTTGAGCTTGATCATTTCTTTCAAATGACAGCATAAGTCCATCTGTAAACGGTATATCACGTGATAACCGAAAAATTGCTCCCTTACAGCATCTGCATAAATGATCAATCAGGATGCCTTGTGAGGGGAAAGACCTTTACTGACCTTGTGTTAGACTATTGTTCTTGGCTTGGGCTCTGAACCATGGCAGGAAAAAAGAAGAGCGAGGGCAAGAAAGCGAAGGCTGCGGAGAAGAAGCAAAAGGCAGAGAAGAAAGGCGAAAAGAAAGAAAAGATCAAGAAATCGAAGGATGTTGACAGTGATGCTGAAGACGTTGATCTTGACGCAGTCCTCGCAGAGTATGCACGGAAACAAGAGCAATTCCTTAAGGTCACTGAGTCTGTCTGTGAGCCTCCATCGTCCCGTTCTTCAGCTACCTTGATTGCCTCTCCAGCCAACGACAATGAACTATTCCTGTTTGGTGGAGAGTTCTTCAATGGGGCTACTGCACAGTTCTATAATGATCTGTGCATATACCAGATCAACAGGGATGAATGGCGAGTTGTGACTTCTCCCAACACACCTACTCCACGATCTGGTCATGCCTGGTGTAGAGGTGGCAACTCAGGAGGCATTTACCTTTTTGGTGGCGAGTTTTCATCTCCAAAGCAGGGTACTTTCATGCACATGAACGATTTTTGGCATCTCGATCCATCTACACGCGAATGGGAACGGATTGAGACGAAGGGCAAAGGACCACCAGCCAGAAGTGGACACAGAATGACCTATTATAAAAACTACGTTATTCTTTTCGGGGGTTTCCAGGATACCTCTCAGCAGACAAAGTACTTGCAAGATTTGTGGCTCTACGATACTGCAAACTATGTATGGCACAACCCACCTCTCCCTCCGGTTTCACCAAAGCCAGATGCACGCTCTTCATTCACCTTCTTGCCTCATGAGAATGGTGCAATGCTTTTTGGTGGATATTCTCGTGTCAAAGCCACTATCACTGGAAAGCAGATGAAAGGGGGTGGACAGGCACAGCGGAATGTACTCAAGCCAATGGTTCATCAGGACTGCTTTGCTCTCAAGATTACTCAACCCACCGCGGATGCACCGGCAAATTCCCCACCTACAATACGTTGGGAGCGACGAAAGAAGCCAGCCAACGCTCCGGACCCACCTCGAGCTGGTGCGACCATGGCCTACCATAAGGGACGTGGCATTGCGTTTGGAGGTGTAGTGGATGTGGAGGAAAGTGAAGAAGCCATTGATTCCGAATTCTTCGACACTCTGTCGACCTGGAACATTGACAGAAACAGAGTCTTTCCTACTACACTCCGCAAACCTCGCGCTGCAAATAACAAAAGACCAACAGGAAATGAGCGTGGTGGCCGAAGAGGCAGGGGCCAGGCAAACGAGGAAGAGCTCCTCAGAAATTTAGCTGCTCTGGAGACTGGAAAGTCACTTGCCGATGCAGATTCAATGCAATTGGATAAGCCAAAGGAGGAGGAAGAATCACCTGAAAGGCCAGCAAAACCTATGAGTATGGAGTTGCCACATCGTAGATTCAATGCACAGCTCGCTGTCCAGGATGACGTACTCTACATATATGGAGGTACCTTCGAGAAGGGTGACCAAGAGATCACTTTCAATGATATGTATGCTGTGGATCTGGTCAAGCTTGATGGAGTGAAGGAGATCTTCCACCGCGAGCCAGAGAACTGGCAAGGCAGTGACGATGAGGATAGCGAAGATGACGATGAAGAAGACGATGAGGATGACGATGAAGAAGATGAAGAGGGTGATGTCAGCATGGTGGACGCAAAGCCAATCCGTCAAGAAAGTGACCGCAAATTCAAACGCAAGGCTAAAGAACCCTCCGCCGAAGAGAGTGAAGCTACAGTACAGCCCGCTATCGAGGAGGAAGAGACAGAGGCTGCTTCACCAGATGATTCTCTTCCTCACCCGAGACCATTTGAGACCCGCAGAGACTTCTTCCAGCGCACATCCCATGAGTGGCAAGAGCTTCTCATGCAGAGTCTTCGCTGGAAGGGTATCCAACCTGAGACGCTGGCTGTTAAGGAGATCAAGACGAAAGCATTTGAGATGAGCGAAGAGAAATGGTGGGATTGCAGAGAGGAGATTACTGCTCTGGAAGACGAGCAGGAAGCTGCTGGTGTTGGTGAAGTGGTTGCACTTGCCGATAGGGGTGATGCAGGTACTGGCGGAGCTGGTCGTAGAAGGTAGCGCGTTGATTAAGTATAAAAATAAAAGCGTTCATTCACATATATTTAACTACACAAACTGGTGTTTGGTTATACATTGTTTGATTATCAAGAACGATTTTCGTTGCTTTGGAGAAGTCTTCCGCAAAAGCCAAAAAAATACCATGAAACACCCTTAAGTCAAAAAAAGTAATCTCCGTACGCCCTGACTTCAAGATTTTCGAGGTCCACCATTTCCAGGAGGCTCTGGGGACCAAAGATGCATGGTTTGATCCCACTCACGATGATTGTCGTCCCACAACTTGGCCTCGACAGGGTGCGCTTGGATGACCCATTGTAGAAAGTCCCACCACATCTTGTTCCATACCAATCTCATGCGGTCCCGCTCTACTACTGGTAATTCACATGAATCTATACTCTCTATGGCGAGTGTTTTCCAGGTATGGAGGGTACAGTTTCTTGACCCGATAAGGACTTGGTAGAATTCGTGCGAAAGAGAAGATCTATACATATCAGTTACTACATCGGACACTTGGATATTAGACTTACCTAGTAAAGGTGGGATTATCGGCGCTGATGGTGCAACGTACGCCATTTGCCAACAGGGAATAGAGGGGGTGGCCCTCAATTGCTGGGCAGAGACCCAGCACCTCATTACTGATGGGGCAGACTTCGACAGAAATCCCGTGTTCAATGTACTTGCGGATCAGGCTGGGCTGGCGAATTAAAGCAAGGCCGTGCCCGACCCGCTTGCTGCCAAGCAGGTATGCATCTACGAGATTTCGATCTGTCCCCTCGCCATCCTGTAAAGTCTCTCCGGCGTGGAAAGTGAAAGGGATATCTACGCCAGCTGCTTTGCAGTCCCGCTTGAACGTGAGAAGCGCCTCAACGTAATAGGATATCTTTTGCAACGTTTCTTCCGGTCCGACGAGATCAAGACCTTCAATAGAGATCAGTAAGGGTCAATTTAATACCACTTGAGAAAGACTTACCACAAATAAGATCTGGAAACTTCTGCTTTAGTTCAATGCACGGCAATATCTTGGAGTACAACGTATAGTTTGCCGAGTCTTTTAATTTTGCAGCACAATAGATAATCCCTATGCCAAAAACACTGTCATTTCCCAAGTCAGCTCTCGCCCTTCCGACCTCCTCTTTTATTATCTGACATATCTCGACGAACGAGTACTGGCCCCGTCCGTCTTCTTTCTCTAGGGTCAGGTGAGAAAAGGTTACGCGAAGTTCAGCATAGCAGATACCCTCGTCTGCCATGTCTTTGATAAGTGCATAGAAGTATTTCCGAAATGCACTTTCGTAACCAGAAAAGCCTTTGAGCAAGCGAGTTTTGCGTCCATGTTCGTTCCAGCATCTGTTGAAGTTAGAGACTATTGTCATCAGGTACTTGATACTCGTGTGACGTACTGTGCTACATTTTGGGCTTTGCCATATGGCAGTTTCTCTGTGAATTCCAACTTTGATGCAACCCAATTCTCGGCAGCTTCGATTCCGCCGGGAAACTTGTCCAAGAAATGTGTGTATTGCATAAAAGAAGTTGATCCCTCAGCCGGCCAGTTGCTGTCAAATAAGTTTATTCTCTTCTGACCATCAGGTGCTGTCTGGACTTGAACTGTGATTTCCGCCTTCAGACGATTTTCTTCTGTATCAAGTGGATGAGAGCTTCGAAGCCACATATGCTTCTGGTTGCGAGCAAGCTTAACAAGAAATAGAGGCGGAAGTATGGAATTAAAATGGACGTGGAGATGTGCCCCTTTAGGAAAGCGCCTAGCAATTTTGAACGTACGTGTCTGTTCAATCAGATCACGATTTCCGAGAAAGGGGCCGGCAGCATATCTCTGTTGATTGTATTCATCTTTGGCAGGCCCATATACTTTTGCCTGATCGTCATCCTGTACTGTTCGAATAATCCACGCTGCCTTCAATTGTAAATTCGAAAGGCCAAACTGGATGTCAGCTGTTGACCGTAATCTCCAATTCCGGCGAGCATCTGCGTCAGTGCGTTTGGAAGCCTCAAGGTCAACAAGCAGATTACGAGTTGCCAAGTAATCCTTGAAGCCATTGTAGTTCCTGTTGCCGCTCCCGATGCTACTGAGCAACTCCCTTTCTTTCGCGTTTCCTGGCAGATGATTCTGAAGTAATGCAATTGATCGCTTAGTCAGATTAACACTGTCTTCATGTAGGGAAGCCATTTTATTCTTGACATGCAGCAGAAGAGTAATTCAAGGTCAAGACTGAGGTTCTCGAGGATGATAAATCTTAATGATAAGCAATTTCGCAATCAATGGACGTAATTTTTCTTGCCTTTATTTGTATGCAGTACTGTGCTCTTTGTCAATCATCCGACAAAGAAAATCTTATACAACAAACGATGCCAATCGTCGAACACGTATGACGATAGTAATGACTGTGAATAAACAAAGGATGATGATAATGAACAACTTCAACAACGATTTATCATTCAATTTTCAACCCAGCTCCAAATCGACTTGCCTTTAGCGACGGTATCGGTGTACTCCACATGCAAATTCCATCATAGAAGCATAATACTCTCAATGGGTCGCAAACAACCTGAAAAAGGAATCTTTAATAGTACGCACGATATGTTCCCCGTATGACACTAAATAATCACATGCTCAGCAAACAAAAGGAGAAACGAGAGCAAGCTGAAGACTTAAACCAATACTCTCGCCAATACTATAACCTATAAACGCCATCCTGGGTATATCCTTCACAAAACGACTTCATCAACCGATGCTCTAACTAAGAGTAAAACCGAACACAATTACTCTCCTCATGTACCGCCTTACACTCCATCCCACAAACCCTGCTACCACAATTCAAGCACCTAACTCTCCCCCAATAGCCACATATCTCACAAAATGTCCTAACAGGTTTCCGATCCCAATCATAATGTGCTCTAGCAGCAAGATACGACAGAGGCGGCGCATCAAGCAGAGCCTCCAACTCTTCATTGCTAGGAACAGGCGGTAATCGCGAGCGAAGAAGGGGATCATTGTCCGAAGCGTGAGCGGGAGGAGGAACCACAGGAGCCAGTATAGAAGTGTCTTCGACAGCAGGAGTGCCTCCCATAACAACATCCAAGCCAGCTGTACTCTCCGACTTCACTGTCCCTGGCGTAGATACCTCATCCTGTGCGATAGATGATATTCTCCGCAGTGGAGTGCTCGTAGACCCTTCGCTAGCAATAGCTTTCCTTTTATGACTGCGCTTCCCAGCGCTTGTAAGTGCCGCCGGGGTAGCAGGCGAGCCTCGACGGGCGATCGGAGTAGCAGCCGAAAAGGGTACAGTAGGCTGCGCAACCTGCTGAGCAGCAAACGCCTCTGCGTCTGATAGATGGTTTGCGAAAGTCTTCTGGGATTGTAGTATCTTGCGTACGTTTGGCGTCACTTTTCCGTGGCTAACTCTGCCAGCACCATCGCGTGCTTTGACGGGTACGGGGATAGAGACATCGCGGTGGTTATCCTTGTCGAGCTCTGCTAGATGACGCAGAATCTTCGCGTCTTGTTTTGCGCTCGTTTCGTGAGTACTGGCCGCGGGTTGGTTGCGGACGGCGCGCTTACGGGAGGAGGGGAGCGAGGCGTGTGATTGACTGACGCTGGTGTCAGGGACATATGCCCAGCCCGGAGCTGTGATCGACTTCGAGTTCGGTATGACTTCGATGTGTGGCATTGTGAGGTGGAAGATGGATCCGCGATGTGCTGATGACGAACAATGTGGATATCCACGTTTATTCTCGTCAGCCTCGCTTGGTGGTCCCGAGGCTGGCCGAGGCGACGAATCACATAGGGGACATTCATAACGTCGTAAGGCAGCTCAATCACTACGTAGTGCCGGATTCCGAAAAGCACAAAGACGAGCATGACATGTTTTGAATTGGTATTTTACAACGAGATGTTCTGCCGTCAACTCCAGTACGTTACTTAATGCCAGCGGAGTGAGTGAAATGGTATTACACGTTCTTGCATCATGGATATCGAATGCGTCAAGAAGTTCCCCGGCGTGTAGCTATCCCATACTGGTTTGTCCTACAGCCCCTACAGCCCTTGATTGCACAGCCATCTGTGCCCATATTTATTTCTTCTGGACTTTGGCGATCTCCTCCTCAAGAGTCTGGACGCGGGCGAATACTTTTTGTGTTGTAGATTGCAATGCCTATTATCGGTCCCGGGTCAGCCACAATTCAAAATAACGCTGGCGTCCAGATTTGGATCTTTCAACGTGCGCACACAGTATCCCATGCACCGCACATATCTCTTGATCCGATAGGAGTTGAAACGTACAAAGATATCTTCTTGCAAGAGCTCGTTTGAAATCTTGTACTCATCCAAGACATAGTAGTAAACACCGGCACCAGTGAGAGTGCTACCAAGAAGGAAGCCGAAGAGTCTAAATTACAAAATAAGAATATCAGCATTCAATTCCGCGTAAGCATCACAGATGTAAATCCAAACAGGGCATGCGATATAGCCATTGATTCCTTCACCATTGCGTTCGTAAATCACTCACCCTCCTCTGAATGCGCCAACGGGCTTGCGGACTGGCAATGGAGTGGCGATCTCAGCAGCTCTCCGCGATGAAGTCTGGAAAGATCGGGCAAAGCGGAGGGAGGAAGCTGGCGAGCTGACAGCTCTGAGAGTTGGTTGAAGGACACGGGAGGCCATTGTGAGTGTTGTGAATTGGAGGTTTATGATCCCGAGGACCGATTCTGGGATTGGGCGGTTCTGAAGGGAGGATTATTCGTGGTCGGTGTTGTTGTAAGCTCGGATCGTGTGATTCTGTTGACCTGGAGCTTGCTTGCTGTCGCGCGCCAGAGCTCCGCCCTCGCGCTCTTTTGATGCGGAGTCGGCCAAGCGAAAGCGAAAGCGATGCCTCAGATTTGTGCTCAGGCAGTCACGAGCTGCAATCTGTCGTCATGTATTTATTTCCCGGCAACGATTCCAACGACATATCGGTAGTCCGGGAAGTTTAAGGTCGTTTGTCGTCGTCGTCGTCATATTGTTGTTATTGTTTAGAAGGTGTAATTGTTGTTACTCGTACACTTATTTCAATATACCTCATCTATTCCACTTCTTACTATTATTACTCATTATTTACTCGACTCACATTATTCTTTTCGAGTTTATACTTCTGTTTGTTGGCTACCACCTATCTATAATGCAATTTATACAGATACAGATGATTAAGTCCGGACATATGGCACATGGATACTCTACTTAGAGTATATATTCATCAACACCACAAAAGGACCAAGATATCTACTACGTACCTCGGTAGGCATAAAGACTGGCTCCATTCTAGCAAGACTAGTTGCCAGTCTTTATTGTCAATACACACAGCTTCAAAAACCATGCGGACCCCACTTTACTCTGTTGTCAGCAAGCATCCACAGCAATATTTATAGACAATCACCACTCATAGTACTGTCTTTCACTATCCGATCCCGCAGATCCTCGGGACTAGCTCTGAGACCGAGGTTACTCGTCATGTGTTCTACTTGCTCATCGATATATATTATGCTTCAGCCATCGTCATGCGGTACTTTCAAACAGTGCAGTACAAGGTATTCACCTATGTATTCCTGCGTTGCTGCCATTTAGCAGTAAATCGTAGGTTGTGTGCTGCAAGTTACATGCCACATATTCTCTTTTCATGACAATAGTGAGCCTGAGACTGGAAACACATTGATGGCGCTGGGTATCCTTGTTGGAATCAGCTTGTCTCTTCCCTAACATTCCGGTGAATCTGCCACTATTTATGACTTCGTAGAAGTTTCAGAATGGCACGCCGCATGTAGCGATAGGTAGGTACTCGCCATCTACTCCACTATTCTATCTATTTATGCATGTCCTATTTTCTAGTGTTATCGTATCTGCCTTCGCCTCATTTGTTCTTGGGTCTCCTCTCCTTGTGTATAAATGGGGAGAAGAGAGTAGGAAGAGGAAAAGAAAGAAAAGCATAGGAGGGACCACTTGTATAAGAGACTGGGAGCCACGAAGCTGCAAGCTTGAAATGGCGACTCGCTGGTAAAGTCGTTGAGAGCGTGTCATTCTGGTCTTCTTATGACTAGGTACCGTGACTTGCATATAAATCTCATTGACCTTCCTCGATATCTTCCGTCATACCTAGTCTACTAGCACCTTCCTACCACGCTGGAGGAAAGGACGAAATTTCGAGGGAATAGGAGGAACCACTCGTGAAGCGAGTCGTGCTGGGAGAGAAGGAGCGTGGACGGCAAGCTTGCATCCTCAGTAGTCGACGATGACTTCATTCCCACCCCCCAATCATCCCAACACTTATTCAAAAATGGTCGACGTAGTGTCAGATGTTTGAGAAGAAACTCGGAGAACTCTCTTCAAGTGATTCACAAATTGTGCGCCTCTTGCAGCTTCTCCCAGCTCGTGCAGCACATATCATTCTCTCTCATCGACGCGTCGAACCTTGCTCATCTAGATGAAATCCTCAGTCCTATGTTGACGATGGACCATCCTCGGGTTGCAAGGAAATCGGCCAGTCATGGGATGCTTCACAATCGTTATTCTGCACGGTCACGCTATCCTATGTATGATAACCACAGTGGACGTATGCTCCAAGAACCACGGCACGCGCAGGAAAACACTGGACCTCGCCAATCCATACCAGCAGTTCAGAGCATGCTCAAGACAACAACTGAAACAGGTGATATCGGAGTCTTCTCAATCAAACCATCTCGCGCTCAGAGACAAATCCCTCATCAAACATCACTGCAGCAGTTGAGAGCTCGTAGGTATGGCCATGCACATGGAGACTTGATCCAATACGCTTCACCAGATCACTTCAGAAGTGGGGACGATCGAAGACGACTGCCTTCTTACAACCGAATTACACCCTCAGACAATATGCCTTTGTATGAAACCGGAAGCCGAAAATCTTCGGTCAGCTCTAAAGTTCAAGAGGAACCCGAGTATCGCTCTTATTCCATGACGCATACCCCACACTCCTCCTACACCGGTACACTATCCAACCATAAATCCTATACGAGTCTTCGAAGTCAACCCGATCCGCATCCACAACGTCCGAGATCCCCATTCCCCTATCCGGCCCGATTAAAGCGACCAGGATTCCGACCATCGTCTCCAGTGCTCACTGATGGTGCTATTGACTACAGCCGTCGTGCAGAGATCGAAAGAATACCAGCTGTGCCGCATGGTCAGTCCCCAGCCGAATGACTGTTATGTCAAAGCTAAATACCATATGTGCATAGTGAATGGCAATTCGTCATCATCGTCTCCATCGTCATTGTACGCACAAAAGCGGTTGCCGTCTCTTCGAAATGATATCAACAAGCCGGCACCATCGATGTTGGGTTCTTCATCGCCCCTTCGCCGCCAAAAATCTCCACTACTAATCGAAGACACCCATAAAAGCGTTCTTCCAAGACTGCTAGACCCACTTCAGTTGTCACAAGGCAATCCTTCACCAACGCGAGATACTTTTAGTTCGTCTTCGACAGCTAACTTGTATCAGCCTGGGCAAGCAGCATCGGCATCGGTTACTCCTGGACGAGTACCTCCACCTTCTCCAAAGTACTATGACTATACTGAAGACTTTTATCCGGAGGAACAATTATCATCCTCGCTCGTTGAATCACCTCCTCATTTTCAGCTTGAACGGACTATTCATGAGGACCGTCCACTGAGTGCCACTTGGTCAGAATCTAATCTGATTGAGGCCAAAACATCTTTTGCAATTGCTGTGAGCCCTGAGGATCAAGTTCACCCATCTAATGACAGGACACCCAATCTAAATATAGAGAATGTCATTAGAAGCTCTATTCCACCACCTGTACCTGACAAAGATACTCCGGAGACTTCGCATATTTTACCCTGCGAACAACCTACAAGATCCCCAACAGTTGACTCACTGGAACATATAGTTCAGATGTATGAGAACAACAGAATCCCGTCGCATAAGCTGAAACTTGGACCATCTCGTCAAGAGAGACTCGAGAGAGATCATTCGGCATGGAGCTCCTTGCAAAATTCATTTGACATAAAGCGAGATGAGCATCTTCTCAGTGAGATAAACCAATGTTCTGACTCAAAAGAAGAGAGCAGCATACCCCCATCCGACGACAGTCCTGTAGATCACATTATAGATGATTGCAAGCCTGAAGCAGTGCATAGAGCTCAAAATTCGCTCGTCTATGAGCCTTCTCAAACGGTTGGAGATATGGTCGCATCTCATCTGAGGCCCAGTCCACATCCAAGTTACGATGCAAGCATGCTGTTCCTGGCACCCAACGGTGAACGGTGTGGTAGCCAACTTCCCCAGCGCTCAACTTCTTCACAGAGTGTGCGATTCAGATCTAGCAAACTTTTGTCTGATAGCAATGGTCTTCAAGGACTAGCTCAAATGCTAGCCAACTACCAACCGTATCAGCCGGACTACAGTCCAATTGTGCCTCCCAAACAGCAAGCTTCCTCAATCAGAAGAGCCATAACAACCACAACGCCAGCCATTCCCAAGGCCTACATAAATAAGGTACACCTTCCCCTCTCGAAGCTTCCAAATCCAGTGGTGCAGACGCAGAATGGATTTGCTGGGGCCGTTCCCAACTATAGTCATCAGATATCTTCAAAGACTCATCCACCCCACGAAACTCCTATGCTAGCACCAAAACCAATATCCCCTGCACGACAATTGAAATTGAAGAACAGCATACCACAGCTGATGAAAGCCCTACCGACACTACCCAAAGATCAAAAGGATGGTAATGTCAGAGCTTTCTCTCCCCTCTCACGACAGACGTCAGTCGAAATTACTTTGCCATTCAGATTCTCGCCGCTTTTCCTTGAGCCACGAGGAACTGCAACTACAATACCCGAATCAGACGAACAAAAGAATAGGCACGTGTACCAGATTGCAGCACTGCCAACTACACCACCTCCCCCACCGAAGTTGAAATTGAAACGACGACCATCTAGCGACTATCGGCCTAAGTCTTCGAACAGCTCTCAACCTTGGAACATTGATGAGAATTACCCCTGGACAACTCAAACTCCCAGTGTGCATCTAGCATCGATAATTAATGATGAGCCGATTGTATTGCCAAAGCGCCAGAAGTTCAAGTTGAAGGTCGCACGTGCTCCAAAGTCATCATTCGGCACAGTTCTTGTAAGCAAAGAGGCTGGGACATGTAAGAAACAAGTTGTCTTCGATCTCAAGAATCACAGAGACTTTTTCACCCCACATAACGGTCTAGATCATGTTTTTCGTGGCATGAAGCGTCACTTTAGCTCTCGAAAGCCAAGTTCCTCCAGTCAGGATACAAATATCACAGGTACTGGAGCCAGGCCGGGAACATTACGCTCACGATCACATGAAACCCTTTCAGTAATACGCAAAGAAGGACCATTACCTTTACATATCCAAGCACCTGCTGAAGTGCAAAGTTTCTTCTCTGACGATAGCTCCCAGGTGGTTAACCACAGTCTGCGACGTCGTCTTTCTCATCTGCGGGCAAGATTACCCGCGCCATATGCTTCGAAGTCCGGCGCACATTCTTACGACGATATTCTCTGGAGAGAGAGATGTGTTGACGAGACTCAATTAATGGCCCAGACGAAGATTCATCTGGACGCTGTCGGCACTAATGAGACGGATGGCGCCAAGTCGCTTGAACATCAGCGCACTCGTAAGTTAAAAGCGAAAGTCTCTGGTTGGTTAGAAAAGGCCCGGACCGCTATGGCTGCTGTAGTAAGAACGGGAAAGTCTACGGAGTGGCGCCAAAGGAAGATGTATTCGGGTGTATAAGACTAAAGCACTAGGACGTTATTGAATGACCTATTGTTCAAAATGGTTGGGGTTACTTACTTGCTCAAAAGGTAGAATAGAACATGTGCAATTTGCTCATGGCAGAATGAGCCTCCGATGCGATTTGTCGTTCTCCATTTCCTGGAGGATAAGGGCTAGAACGTATTAGGTGTCAAACACTTTGCTCGAGTCGTCTCTTTTCGTTATAACTTAGGTGTAGCTCTTGGCTGTTACTGGGACCGATCTCTAGAATACCAGAATTGCTTTAACGAATACCCTCTTTGGCTTCCCAGGTGATATGATCGTCATCATGCCCCGTGGGGTAGACTTACAATGTATCTTAATCATACTGTGATCCCATAAATATGCCCATCATCCCCAGCGCTAAATTCGAAGAGCACTCGCCATACGTACATACATAAACAAATGAACGCAATATCAATTAAAGTACAACAATTTATATGCACGACTATCACCCAAGTATTACACAGTACACATATTGTCAGCATGTTCGGCGGTACTGTTGAAGTCACTGTGTGGGCCGAAGAACCTGAATCCCAAACACTCCTAGAGAGAATCAATCCCTTTATTCGGAGCTCTTCGGAGCCTGTCGATTACACTGTTGGCATTTTAGAAGCTCGCAACCAGAACAGGCCGATTGTGATTGATGTTGAGACGAGTCAGTATATTAGTGATGAGTATGTACAATCCTTGCTCTTGTAATCTTCTTTGTTATATCATGGTTGTGTAAGAAATGGGGTTCGACTTGCTGCCATTGATCTTGGATAGTTTTAGAGTTTCTAGGATATAATGGCCACAATTTTTTTGTTTTGTTGTTCCTTTTTTTGTTTGCACTATGAGATTGACTTCCCAACAGGAACCTCCCCTCAGTCGAACACGTCGAGGACCGGCTCGACTCTTACTACCAAGCACGACATGATGAATTCCTCAGTGAAGCCCTGGACTTCCAGCATAACCGAAACTCAGGAATCCTCATCCGGCCATTCTCCTTCCTCACTCGCCGCCCGACTAGCTCCTCCTTCGGCTCCATGTCTCTTGAATTGACCAGCCCACTCGACACTTCCGCTCCCACTTCCTCTTGCCCTCCCACGCCGGAGTACAGATTTGGTAGCAGAAGCAACAGCGATAGCAACATTTGCAGCTTGTGCAATCCACCTGCAGAGGGGGAGAGTGCTGAAGAGCCGCCGAGGGAGATCAGAGAGACGATCACGCCTATTGAAGCGAGGCTGAGTGGGGATAGTGTACGGTATTTTGACGAGGATAATTACGGAAAGCGGTCGTCGAATGTGAGCAGAGTCCCGGTCCCGATCCCTAGGCCATGGACTCGGAAATGGTGGAGGATGGAGTCGAATGAGAGTTTTGAGGATGAGCAAGAACAGCCGTCGAGGCAGAGATCTAGATCGGCGTCGATTGGGAGCTTGAATTCTGTGATTAGGCCGCTTACCTGGGTTTTGAGACGATTTAGTCTGGAGAGCTCGAGTATTGCGAGTGATAATTACTCTACAAGCTCGGATGAGAGGAGTGATTCTTAGTGTGGCTTTTGAAGTAATTTATATGAGGAAAGGTCTTTGGTTGGATTTCAAACGGCAAGAGTGGACCAGTCGAGATCCTCGGCTATATATATATTAGGAGTATTAGAGACCAACAGACTTGGCGATATAACTCTTATCAACTTCGAATGAGGAAATCATCTTCTCCATGGTGTAAGTCCTCGAACACAGAATTCTGAAAGGTACCTTCGCCAGTGAATTGTAGAGGTTACAGAGTGGAATATTGGATCTTCCACCGATGAGAATCTCCATATCATGCTCAATAGCTCCAATTATCAGTCTGAAATGAACAGAGATTGAGATGAAACCATTTTGTAGATACTAAGACGGCGATTTGTACATTTTATCTGTTCCTTTTGAATCTAATAACCTAATAAGCCTCCCAACCACCCTCTTCCAACTTCTTTGCCTTGCCAAGAACCTCTTCTTGCTGCTCAGCAGCATACTTCTCGAGCTTTTTTCTGACGACCAAATCGCTAGACCCAATAATACGGGCAGCGAGAAGCGCAGCATTGACGGAGTTGTTGATAGCAACTGTTGCCACTGGGACACCTCTCTGCAGAACAAATTAGCACAAAAGTCAACGACGAAAGCCAAGAGAATGTTACAATTGGGGGGTTGACTTACAGGCATCTGCACAATGCTCAACAAGCTGTCCATTCCATCCAATGTGCTACCCTTAACGGGTACACCGATAACCGGCAACGGCGTGCTCGCAGCAATCATGCCAGGAAGATGAGCAGCACCGCCCGCAGCAGCAATGATCACCTTGATACCCCTCTCCGCTGCCTCCTTTGCGAACTTTGTCATTCTATCTGGCGTTCTGTGCGCAGAGGTGATGGTCACGAGGTAAGGGATTTCGAGGCTCTTAAGGATTGCTAGTCCACCCTTGAGGACAGGGAGGTCAGAGTCGGAACCCATGGTGATAGCGACCAGCGGTTGCCCAGACGCTGTTGGCGAAGCAGAGGTCTGTGTGGATGCTTTAGAGGTGGGTGATTTGCGCTCGGCTCTTTGAGCATCATTTTCGGCAATAAGGGGGGATATGGCTTTCTCAGCTTCTGACATGCTGTCAGCAATTATGGTTACATGTCCAATCTTGCGTGCTGGCTTGGACTCTTTTCCGTAGAGATGGAGAGACAGGTTTGGAATGGTAATGGCCTGGCGAGTGATTGACCTGTAGGATTCTGGGGATGGTCCTCCAAGGATGTTGAGCATGATCGCAGATGGAACGGCCATTGGGATGACATTATGTGGGAAAGCTGGCATGAGACCTGTGATGGCGAGGAGCTGTGACTTGTATTGTGACATTGTTGGGCACGCCTCGATTGTGTAATGTCCCGAATTGTGTGGTCGGGGTGCGATCTCGTTCAGCAAAATGGTATTATCTTCCATAACGAAAAGTTCGACTCCGAAGACACCCTTACCCCATAAGCACGATACTGCTTTTCTGGCAAGGTTTTGCGCCTCTGCTCTAATGGCATCTGTCACATTTCTAGCTGGAGCGTAGACCAGCTTGCAGATGCTGTCTTCGTGTACAGTCTCGACAGCAGGGTAAGCAATTGTGGAAGAAATATCGTCGCTCGCGTCGTCAGTTGTCTTGACTACCATAACAGCCAGTTCCATCTTGAAGCTAGCCCACTTTTCGGCATACAACCCACGTCCCTTCAGAGCCTCCAACGCTTTCGGGATCTCCGACTCAGACTTCACAGGGAAGTTTCCTCGACCATCGTAGGCGTCCTTTCGCGCCTTCAACATGTATGGGTATCCGAATGACTTTCCAACCTGGCTGAGATCCGATTCACTCGCCTCCACAGCGACAGACTCTGCGACCTTGACACCATGACCAATTAAGTGCTCCTTCTGGGAGTACTTGTCCTGGATCATCCGTAGCGTCTTCCAGTGCGGCGAACAAGGAACCCTCTTTATGCTCGTCTTTCCATCCTTATCTGTCACATCCACACCCTTCTCGGCAATCTCTTCGAGCACAAAGGTATCTACATGTTCGATCTCGACGGTGAGTATATCCGACTGTCTGGCGAGCTGCTGAATAGCCTTCTTGTTGGTGAAGGATCCATTGATATGGGCGTTTTTTGCGTTGATCTGCTTCGCGGGCGATCCTTCAGCGTCAAGAATGATGACTTTCATTCCCAATGGATTCGCAGCTTCGCAAAGCATCTGGCCAAGCTGGCCACCGCCCAATAATCCGATAGTCTGCTCCATTTTTGGCAGTTTGAGTGAAGAACAATTCTGCGAATTGTAAAACTTATGACAGAGCCGGGTTCGCAATCGATAAGATTTTCGATTCTGCCACTTGTGTGGGGGACTGTGATTCCTTATGAGGTCACCGCCCTCATGGTCCGAAGAAGCGAAATGATGATAAAAGACAGAGTGATCAAGTACGATATTTAATAGGAAATTGAAAATTTAAGCATGAATATATGTAGAGCTATTCATTTACTCAGCACCTGTACTTTAATCTAGTCATAGATAGTAAATCAAATTAATCTCTTCTGTTTTCCATATGCACTTCCCCCTATAGATAAAATGGGATACGACTTTTGAAGCTACAGTAAAAGTCTTAGCAGTTGGCTTATATACAACAAGGTATTTATCCATATTTAGGATAGTCTCTAATAACAATGCCAAATTTGTAGATTTATTTTTTCGCTTAGACTCTTAGGCCTCAACTGGAGTGTTGTGAGTTTCTAGTATATTGAAGTAATCTATCTGAGTAAAAATGGTAGCTAACAAATGAGAACCCAGAAGGTTTAAGCAGATGAAATCGTGGCGTTCGGATCGTTCGAGCAATAATAATTGCTGTACCAGAGATTTGTGTACTCGTTGTTAATGCACATAGGTCGAAGGAGTACACGATAATGCTTGAACTGTACCTCGAGTTTGTGACAATGAATCTGCTCGCAAAACTGGCCAAGGTAGACGCTGTAACGAGAGACAATGATAATCGGCAGTTACTGTCTCATACAGCTGCTTTGGGCAAAATTGCTACGGTAGAAATGCTCATAGAGAAGTAAAGTGTTCATCCATAGATGGTAGAGTACGAAGGACGCACAGTTGAGGCGGCAAGGCGTTTGTACGAGCTTAATTTAAGGAGAATAGGACAGGTGAGTTTGAAGATCCTTACAGATCACGCATGTTTGAGTTCTAAATGACCAAGTCCTGTTCTCGCTCTATGAGCTTTGGTTTCGTTCAAAACTACTTGAAAGAGTATGGTCGTAGTCGAAGGTCCAGGAATCTATCAGTGCCAGAAGTATCCGCCATCCTATTTTACAAAAGTGCGAGCACTCATACTCAGCACTGCGGACCAATAACAAATATAACGCCGCTAATAGTACACTGAAAGGAGTTTCTCTCCCTGACAAAAGAAATTCGTAATTCGTTCACGCCTCTCAGCCTTTAATGACCTCAGCCCTCTCCCAGCCGGTCTGTTTCAAGTTTTCAATACCCTTTCCAGGATGTGGTTTGGTGGGATCGACGTATCTACTGACAAAAGGATTTGGGTCAACGTCCTGGTTCAGGTTGCCAAGTGTGTGATTGACCTCCCGATGTTTTGCCTCGTCCGCCCGTATGTACAGTAATAGGTCGCGCATTGTACGCTTGTCTTCTGGCATCTCCCAGTACTGCACTGCGATTTCTGGCGCTTCCATTTTCGACCATTTTGGCAATAGCCCGGCTTCGATGTCTTGAATGGCGAGCGAGTATGTGTGCACAGCTTCTTCTTCCAGGTAGCCGACGAAGCGATGGCAGGTGCGTGGGGCGATGATATAAGAGATGAAGAGGGTGTTGAAGAATACACCTGCATCTTATTAGATTTCTTGATATTTTTTGATACGGGAATTGATTGTAAAGTACCTTGTGCTCCCAAAATCATCACCTTCATAAGCCAGCTTGGTTCAGCTAGTTTTAAGAATGTAAGGAGATGCATTCTCTCATTGTATGCTTCTTCAAGTAATGTCTCGATCCTATTCGTTCCAATTAGTACCGCATGACTTCATCTCATCGAACTTGGAAAGTAGGAAATAGATACCAAAGAGAAGAGGAGGAAGATAGCAAAATTGATCGATGAATACGAGAAGCAAGAGTCGGACTTACCATCCATTATCCCTCTTCAGCCTCCTCAGACTGCGCAAATGCCTAAGCATACCGGCGACCATGCCAGGCACGCCAGCTATAGATTCCAGAAAAATGAATCTTGTAAGCCATTTCTTCTCAGTCATGGTATAAGTGCCCTTTCCGATCTTCGTATCACCTACACTATCGGCATCGCCCGGGTGGGTATTCGGATTCGGAACGTCATGCTTGTAACCGGTTACAGTATCCGTGCCCCAACGGGCAAGGCGTACGAGACCGAGGGCAAAGTAGTCCGACCAAGTCTCGGCTTTTCGGTGGGCTACGCGGATGTTCTCCCGCATTTGCTTGTCAGTGTATCTATTCAAGAGACAATTGTTAGGATTTTTCGGTGTTTTTTTTTAAGGTTGCATTGTGGGTGCAGGGTATGCTTACACGGGGTGTGGCCATGCTGATTCGATCCTCGCTATCGCTGGTGCTTCTTTAGGGGCCGGGAAGAAGTCTTCGGGCTTCTTGGGATTGAGATGAGATGCAGATGTGGAAACATTTCGAGTTATGTGTGGTTGAGTTGTGAGGCAAACTCGGAATGTCGAGGGATTGGTATAGCTTCTCAGTAATTGAGAAGCTGCTTGTTTGGTTGTGGGAGTCTTGTAGACCCTTGAACAATACATGTTCAGGTAGGACTGAGTGATTATGTATGACGATATTTCGAAAGAGGTTTGATGTGGAGGTTGGAAGTATTTTCAATGGACATAGTGAAATGATACTTATATACTTTCTATGAGATGTGATGGATGGAAGGATCAGATAGATACACACACGAGGCTGAGGCGTAAGTCAAGTGCACTACTAAAGCGGAAACAATAATGTTTAGCATGGCCTACCTCACATTCCTCCCGTTGATTGACTAGAATAGATGTCGGTATAGCTACGCAATAGCACATCAGGATTGATGGTTTTTCATCCGACCTCTTCCGTTGTCAGCAAGCTGAATTATCGGGGTTGGATTGGCCGTGGGGGATGGGGGCCTTTGAAGAGTGTACTGTGTAGTCACGAGGACTGTCTTACTCATCGATACGTATTACCTAGGAACTATTTCCGTACGTACCTGGCACGCCTGGTAGCTACCACTCACTACTCTACTCTAATTACTGTTTGATAGATTTTACGTTTCCTCGGATTGACAAGTAAATGTGAGGTACCTGAGCTACCTTAGTTCAAACAGTTCCTCTGAAAATACTAAATAGAGTGCATATAGAATGTCTTATGCGAAGAACCTCGACTCATCTTGCTCTCATCCGTGCATTGATCTCTCATATCGAAATGGACGAGACGTCTTCATTGTGATGTAAGCTTAGTCTGAGCGTCCTATAAACATAAAGAATATCATACCAACAATAGCTCCCTACGCAACTCTGAAGCTTTTCCATGATAATTACACCCAAAATGCACTTTAGATGAATTCAATGATGAACGCCTAAGATACTTTACGACCTGGAAATTACCCAAGAAGAGAATCAAAAGCCGTACAAGGACATTTTAGTCGCAAAGGTACTACTACTACTACTACTACTTCACCTTTCCTTGACTTGCCCTGCCCGTAAGCTTTGCATGCAGCTCCACAGTAAAGCCAGCACGATACTACTACTCATCATCACCGCACAAGCTTCCGAGCCATCGACGAAAACAATCCGCGGCCAATAACAGCTAGATGATTAAATTTGCTTTCTCATATTTGCGGGTCAGAGACAAGTGCAAGTGTATTCGAGCGTAGTATGTAGCTAATGTAGTTTCATCGAGGCTTTCGAAGCAGCTGCTCGGAAGACCTCGGAGCATGCCTTCTCTATAGTTCGTGTCGGGATAACTCGCGTGTTCGCGCGCTTGCAACGGTCATCGCTGAGAAATCCAACGTGGAACGTGATATTCGGGATTTGCTTGCCTTTTCTTCTGGTCGGGGGCCTAGAAGACTGGAGATTACTTCCGTCAAATAGGGGGGATTTTGTAAGTCGTGTCTTTATCATATCATACCCGGAATTCACATGTCTGTTTCTTTCGGTGGCAAGATTCGTGTTGAATCATTATCTAGGAATACTATTGGTTGTCGTCTCCAATGATAAATATGTAAGTGACTTTTGCTACAGGACACTACCGCCATACATATCTGCTATTACATTCCTCTCCATCATGGACCTTTGATGGAGTTAGTTATATCAGTAGGTATAGGTCCTCGCCCTTGTTTATGTTATCTATACAACCTATAAAAAGGCACAACGCGTCCATTACTGAGATGGTTACTCGACCGAAATTGTGCTCTCTACGACGACATTTTGTTCTGGTCGGCAATTTTGATTCTTCTACACCATGGTAGTGCTTGCATTGCAAAAGTCATCGAAGCTGGCTAGTACTCGAAGATTGAGATTTAGCTATCAAGGTAGAACCTCCAAGAAGACGCCAAAGAATATTCTCCCTCTAGTAGAGCAGAGGCACAATCCACATAAAGACTGATAAAGAATCAAAGTCGTTCAGGTTGTGCGTTAGTACCTATGGTGTTAAACTTACCTAACGAATAACGTCGTAACTGCAGCTCAGGGCCCGAACCGTCTACCGTGAGCAACGACATCACAAATACAACAGACATCTCCACCACACTTTATCAACATCATCAGGGCCTTCGAAATATATACGAAGTGTCAATTGAGCTTTATTATTATTATAAATCTACCATGTCTGAACCAATCAAGGCTAATTGTCACTGTGGCGCCCTCAAATACACCTTTACACTCTCCCAGCCACTCTACGAGTACGAGGCTGTGCACTGCAACTGTTCCATCTGTGAGAAGAATGGTTATCTTCTTGTCTACCCTGCACGCAAAAATGTAATCTTTGAAAAAGGTATGCTAGTTCTCCATTCCGATAAGGAGAGGGCTGATTGATGCCGGAAATTTAGGTAGCTGGGATGACCTTGGGGAGTATAGGATGGCCACCAAGAAAAAAATCCATAAATTCTGCAAGAATTGTGGAAGTACCGTTGGCATTGATTTCAGGAGGCTTGAATTGGGCTTGGTTGATGACCCCGAGAAGGATACCCTAGCATTGAATGTGAGTTCCGTTCGTTGATGAGTAGTGAGTAGTGAGATGCTGACGGACAGGCTCGCATGATACGTGATATCGACCTCGACAAGTTGAACTATCGCAAGGTTGATGGAAATAAATTCGAACCGCAATACACCGTCCCAGAGTAGATGAGATGAGATGAGATTATGTATCATAACGAATCAGTGGTATTTGGTTTGCTAGCAACACAACAATTCATGTCTCAATTGTTCTCCTCATGCCCTAACCTCGAAACTTGACTCTCCCTCTTTGATACTCTGCTCTTGCTTTTCGAGCTTCACTACATGTGCATGCGTTGGTCCCTTATCAAGATCCTTCAGAAGCTTTTGTATGGAGTCAGAGTCTCCTTGTGCTTCTCCCTCGACCTAGAATTGTTAGAGATAATGTTCATAGGTGAGTTGATAGGAGCCAATCAATACCTTTCCTTGAGGCGCATTTCGTACCCAGCCTGTCAGGCCATACTCGTTTGCTTTCTTCTGCGTGAAGTATCTGAATGAAACTCCTGAAATTGCATCAATACATATGTTTTTCAGGCACATCTTCACAATTCGCACCTTGGACTTCACCATGGACACGGAAAGAGATCTGTTATTTAGAAATATGTCAGTGACCGTTTCACGCCACACAACGGCCCGGTTCCAGATCAACCGGCCGAGGTACGAAAAAAAGAGGCATCGAACATACTCGTTGAGACATCTTGGTAGCTGCGGTCAGAAATGGTAATCCCTTCAAGTCATCAACAGCTTGATTATATTCTTGTCTGAAGTTGGACATCGAAGACAGTCGAGGCCTCGAATCGACCACTCAATTGGCTTTGTCTTTCGTCATAAGGCATATCCACTAGGCACCACCACATTCGCATTGCTCTGTTTATCGCTTGCTTATCACCACGTGCTTCCCCGGATTCCCTACCGATCGATCTAAGAACAGGCAATCCCGGCTCCTCGATACACCTCTCAAACAAAAACCAAGCATTCTTCAAACCTTTTGCAAATTCGTGTCTTCGTCCTGCAATATGGTGGGCGATACACAGGACGCGGCACCCGCTGCCGATGCCGTACTCTTTCGCCCCTCGAAGAAAAGAAAGGCATATCGCAAACGCGCTGACGAAGAGAATGAGGATACGATTACTCCACTCGCAGCTCCGGCGCCCAGCACCATCGACGATCTCATTTCACAGTCTCAAGATGCACAGAATCTCGAATCAACTACTGTTCCGATGAGCGAGATTTTACGACTTCGAAAACTACGAAAGACAAAGGGAGGGGTGGAGTTCCGCGCCACGACGACGAAGAAAAATGAGAGCGAGGAGCTGGTTCTGCGAGAGAACAATGAAGAGGAGCAGAAGCCGGAGGATGCGGCAGCGAGGGTTGTCAGAAGATTTGCGCCGCAGACAGGTACGGTGGGTGATGTGAACAAACATATGTAAGTGGCTTTGTGCAGGATTCATCTGGATGGAGGCTGATGGAGCAAGGATGGAATATATAGATTCCGAATTAGCAAAAAGACGCCTTGAGGGACAGAACTCGGGACAAGGATCTGTTTCTACAGAGCAGCCTACGGCTTCGAATCATACTGCGACGGAAGACAGGGACAAGAAAGTGTCTGAAAGACTACCGGCTACTGCTGGGAAATTGATGGAGATTGATTTGGGCAATGAGGCTAGGTCACGGAATGTTAAGGAGACGGAAATGGCCAGACGTAGAGCTGCCGGTGAACGGATAATCGAAGAAGATGCTACGCCTAAGAGGGTTCGACTCGGACCCGATGGTAAGCCTTGGAGAGGGAAGAAGAGAAGGACAAGCGAGGATATCAAGAGAGACAAGTTGGTGGAAGCGGTTTTCCGAGAAAACAGACGTAAGTTATCACGTTTACAATGACCGTTCTTTACTGACCATTGTAGTTGAAATATATGAGGAGCCAACGGCACCCGAGCCAAGTAATGATGAAGATGCGGATGAACGTCTGGCAGAACAATTTAGACGGGAATTCATGGATGCGATGTCAGCAAAGCAGAGAGTCAAGCAGGTCGCAGCTCCACCAGCAAGGGGGCCGGGCGGTAAGAAAGAAGAAGAGATCAAGGGTCCCAAGTTAGGAGGGAGCAGGAGTGCCAGAGCTGCAATGAGGGAAATGCAGTTGAAGAGTACTAAGAAATGAGAGATGCATTGTTGTCTGTTACTTCAGGCTGTTCAAGAGCCCCGTTGATATGATGTCCTGTGTTTGTTTTCTCACATACTAATAAGAGTTCCCACCATTCTCGACAGTTGTGGGGGTGGGGGAGATTGAAGATGGTATCGCCCAGGTGTTGAGGAGTCCCTACAGAGCATATGCACGAGCAATTCTGGGCGAAGCATCATTGGATAAAATACTTGTTGAAAGGAAGGCGTACCATGCAAGGCGAATGTTATTACTAATTTGCTGGTATATTATCGACAGAGAATGCCGTCAGAAATAAGGTGCATCTCAAAGAACCTTACTGGACAAGGAGTCATTGAGAAGAAGAAGAAGTGCAATGATTGTTCATCCCGACTCCATTCTATGATTTGCCCGATTCAATGTCGTAGGAAAGGCGTATACCGCGTAGCATCAAAAAGATATTTAAGCACGTGGCGATAAGAAAATAATGCTGGTAATGGTGACGCGACGCGCGGTTACGACCGCGTAGAAACGGCCGTTGCTGGGATTTTAAACTTTACGCCCATTTGTAGCCTCCCACGGCTCTTTAAAACTACTCCCGTGCCCTTCGATAAGGAGGGTCGAGCGCCCTTCTACTCTGTACATACATTCGCATGTTCCCCATCAGATCCATTCCTTTGACTCATAACCCCACCTTCCCTTATTCTCACGGTCCGTTGTCGGTACCGCAATTCATAATCATAGACTTCCCTCCATCGTTCCTTCGCATTTCTTCATTTTATTTCCCTGCGTATTCCACAAGATACCATCACCATGTCTCCTCCAATTGCCATTGATGTCGAGGGCGTACAGGATACCCAAGCCATTGTGATGCCAAACCCATTGACCGTCAATGGCATTTCTGCTCAGCGCGCAAAGGCCGGAAAGATGCCTACTGGTATCGCTGCTTGGTCCAGCAGCGATATGTTTAAGTCTCCTGTATGTACCGCAATTCTATGCAGTGCAAAGGAGGAAAGAGGAAGAAAAATAAAAATAAAAATAAAATGAGGCAAAAGTAGAAGCATCACTAACATGCCCACCTAGTCCTCCCACAAGCCAAAGGCAAAGAGATGGGATCACCTTCTCAGCGAGGAAAGCAAGTCCAGAAAGCCATCGACACTTAAGTCCGCTGCAAAATACTTGAAACAACCAGGCCTTATTTCCCTCGGAGGCGGTCTGCCATGCAGCGAATACTTCCCCATTAGCGAACTCAGCCTCAAGGTTCCTTCCGTCCCTCACTTTTCTGAGGAAGAGACAAAGGAGTCTGGTCTTGTCGTTACGAGTAACAAGTACGATGTATCCGAGGGTCGTGGTGCATACGATCTGTCAATTGCACTCAATTACGGGCAGGGAAGTGGTTCAGCGCAGATGTTGCGATTCGTTACCGAACATACTGAAATTGTCTGCAACCCACCCTACGCAGACTGGCAATGTACTCTCACCGTCGGTAGTACTTCTGCTCTCGAACAAGCCTACCGTATGTTCTGCGAGCGGGGCGATGTTGTTCTTTCTGAGGAATATACCTTTGCTTCTGCCGTTGAGACTGCTGCCCCTCTCGGCATTAAGTTTGTTGGTGTGAAGATGGATTCCGAGGGACTTATCCCAGAAGCTATGGATGAAATGCTTTCGAATTGGGTTCCAACCGAGCATGGAGCCCGCAAGCCTCACCTTCTTTACACTGTTCCTTCAGGTCAGAACCCTACTGGTGCAACTCAAAGCACAGAGCGCCGTCGCGCATTATACAAAGTGTGTCAGAAGCATGATATCTACATCCTTGAAGACGAACCATACTATTTCCTTCAGATGCAGCCATACACAGGTGCCAACGCACCATCTGTCCCTCCCCCAGCCTCCAACGAGGAGTTCCTCAAGGCTATTGTACCCACACTCCTTTCTATGGATACTGATGGACGTGTTATGCGTATGGATTCTTTCTCTAAAGTCGTTGCACCTGGAACGAGAGTAGGCTGGATTACGGCCTCTGAGCAGATTGTCGAGCGATTTATCCGTCACAACGAGACATCTAACCAGAACCCAAGTGGAATCTCTCAGTTGGTATTGTACAAGTTATTGGACGAGACATGGGGTCATGACGGCTACCTCCAATGGCTCATCAACCTTAGACTTGAGTACACCAAGCGTAGAGATGTCATCCTTGCCGCATGTGAGAAGTACCTTCCAAGAGAGATTGTCAGCTGGAACCCTCCTGCTGCCGGCATGTTTGTATGTACCCATCTTATGCCGCTTTTATCACAGATGAGAATGAACACAGATGCTGACTATACATAGTTGTGGCTCAAGATCGATCACGCCAAGCACCCACACGCAGGCACCAAGTCCCTCCTCGATCTCGAAGAGGAGATTTTCCTCGCTTCCGTCGATCAGGGAGTTCTTGTTTCCAAGGGAAGCTGGTTTACGGCTAACAGAGGTGACTTCGAGCCTACTGAGATGTTCTTCAGAGCTACCTTTGCCGCCGCTTCTAACGAGAAGATGACCGAGGCTATCGAGAGATTCGGTGTTGCTGTCAGAGCAAGCTTCGGCTTGTAGATATAGCTTTAGCGTGTAGATTGGAATGAGAGTGGTTGAATCGCTTTCAGAAGAGAATATCGAGCTCTTTAGGCGTTGGAAATCTATGGAGTTGGTGTAGTTGCATTTGCATTATATTGTTAGACAAATAGATTTGCTTTCTTGATTTACAATCGACTTCGAACGTCAAAATTGTTCTTGGACGGCAAAATAGTTATCAAGAATAAAAGTCAGAAAAATGCTCAAAGCCTGAGGGAAATGAACCCAGCCATGAATGCCAGAATTTGAGTCGTTTTTATTGCTATTGTTCGAGATAAACTAGATCAGGGATTGACATGCTGCTTTTACGTAAAGTTCTCGCAAGCGTTGCGATTCGCCTCCTAGTATACATAGGTCTTGATGCTATCACTTCGGTATTGATATGTATAGCGTGAATTGTACCAAGATAGAATAGGTCCTCACAACTAGTTGCCTTGGAAAGTTATAAAATAGAGCGTAATGATTCTCTGGCAGGCAAGCTGTTAGTCGACTAATGTGAGCACTACTCGGCGTCACATCTGTTCCCTATTTAAAAACCTGGGAGGCGGTTTTTTCTGAACATCCAAGAAGAATACGGGGCACGCGGCTTATCTTGATAACTATCAATGATGATAGTATGGAGGAGCTGCTGATACGCGACAGATTGGTAATATGTGATGTATTGTTTCTCTTCATAAGCTGATCAGTTCGAGTCATAGAGATGAAGTCTTGAACCTATGAGGTTTTCCCAGGAGCAATCATGTCTTGAAAGAAATGAAGGTGATAAACACAGAACTTGATGCCAGACACTTATCAAGGTGAAAGCTTGACTACTGGATAAGAGACACCTGATTGACCTAGCGCTTGAAGTTGGTCTGGTAGCATAATGCTATGATCTCTGCAGGATGGAAGAACTCAAGTCGGTATCTGCTCACTTACAGCTACGAAGGCTCTTCCACTTCCAATACTGATCCTCATCTGTTACGCTACTCCAAAGACAAGACACTTCAGTCTGTCAGTTCACAAACTCATAAGATCGTTGCAAAACAATATTATCATGCTACAACTTCGATACTTATCTATACTTCTCTGATCACAAACCAACTTCATCATTGAACACATCTAAGACAACTTACATCAACATGAAGATTAAACTTATCTCTTCTGGAGGCCGGATTATCATACAGTCTGTGCCATCTGAGCAACAGACTTTGGTTCCAAATACATCTTCAGCTCGTCTTCAAGGTATCGAAGATAACAATAATCACTATTCACCAAGCAAGCCCGGTAATCTCGAAGATGAGAAAGCTGCACAAGATGATTCTGAAACTCAACGTGATCCTGTTTATCACCAAGGCAATGTCAGCAAGAGTGTCTCTGAGGACCTAGATATGATCGACGTACCTCAGGAACTCACCACGCAAAGACCTCAAACCAGTACAGAAGATGTCATTGATACCGAGAAGGATCATGAAATGCCAGACAGCAACACTTCTCCACAGGCTTGTGATGGCCTTTCCATTAGCAGCGTTGAGCCTGCAGTTGAAACCCTCTCAGTTGCTGAACTCTCCATCGCCACTCCAGTTGATACAATAGCAGCCACGAAAGACACAGAACCATCCCCAGAACACAAAGTCAACCCCGAAACGTCAGAGTCACTCTCAACCGAGTTCCCGCAAGCCGTTCAACCCACCCCAAGAGGCACGATCCCAGGAAGCGCTCCCAAGGTAAACCCCATCGCTCGCTTCGATGCCATCTATGCCATTTATGTCGACAACACTTATGAGTGCTGGAGCATGGGACTCAAGGAGCTTCAGATAATCACATTCATGGGATTTCTCAAGAAGAAGCCTATGGCAAAGAAAGCGCCCTTGATTCTGAATTTGATGGAGAGTGTCAAGAAGCGCAATAGTTGGGAGAGACTAGTTAGGAAGGAGGGTGAGGAGGCCAGGAGGGCGAGAGATACGGCCATCGAGCACTCGGAGACTTTGAGGAGGTTGGCTTTGGGGTACGTTTGTGTGTCATGGTGGACTGATGGATTGCTGACTTTGATGTAGAGCTTATGGAAAGACAGAGACACGCGAGTTAGAGGATTCTGCGGTTGCGTGGGTTTGTTTGCGGGATTCTAGGGATAGGACTAGGGAGGTTTGGATGGTGGGTACGGGCTTTGATTTGGAGGATATGCCCGAATAAAGTGACTGGAGGTGGAGATTATGGCGTTATTGGTTGGGGAAAGAAACTACATCATCCGGGTAACATTGATCAGTGACTATATATCTTATGTAGTATGATGATCTTTAGGCTGTACATCGAGGCTTACTTCATTCAACCCCTATCGCGTAACATTTGGCTCCTGGTGATGAGGTGCATGTATTTCCAAATGGTATTTCAAACAGCTTTCTACCAACCAAAGACAGGAAAATGATATTGACAGAATTCGGAGTAGTTGAGCACTTTGTTTCCCTTCTGAATGCACGATATTTATCTTTCATAAAAGACTGACATGAAATGGTGAATTGGTACCTCTCTGGTCATTCTCATAAATTTTGTGTACTTCAAAACTATAATTTTAATTTTCGGAAGTAGATTGAGGAAACCTATGTGCTCTCTATATGTTCTTGTTTCTTGATGTTGCCTTGATGTTGGTGACATATCACCTGATTATCTCTCCCGTACATTATCAGGGATTGTAATTCGCCAAAAGAATCTCTAACTTCTCCATTATTCAATTTGATCTCACCGAGACGGAACCGTCAAAATGCATAGAGTCTGCAACATAATCCTTACATAATAGAATTAAACGTTTTACTGAAATGTTATAATACCCTTAGTTGTTTTTCTAGATCCTCCTGAAACTTCCTACTGGTGCTGGGGGTGTCCCGCAGGAAGAAGGTGGAGTAGAACTATGCTTTCGCTTATTCTAGTACAGTCATATGCTATTCTAAGATTCATTCATCAACAATCACCGCTTCTGTGGTCCAATGGTTAGGATTGCCGCCTTCCAAGCGGCAGGTTCGTGTTCGATTCACGGCAGTTGCATCTTAAAATTAACTTTTTGCCCTTTTCATCTTCATCCTCCAAACTATCCATCTTATCCTTCCTTGACCGTCAAATTTTCATTTTTGCCCATTTATGATGGCTCCCTAGGAAGAATGATACGGAAAGTACTATCTAATACCTTGAAATCGTGTTCTGGCTTGGAGATTCTGAATGATTAGTCGAGTGCTCAATAAGGAATCAAGTCGCCGAGGCACCATATTCATATTAAGTTATGCTTTGATTTAAGGATTTCAAGGTCTCTTGCTTGTTTATGCTGCATAAGAGTCTAGCTCTGCCAATCGAATCTTTTCATTACACTGTAGCCATTCGTACGTGTCTCATCATCTCATGGACGATGCTCCCCATTAGGAGTTAGAAGAGCAGGTGGCACAAGCTTACATCGTTTGCCAGCAGAAGGATACATAAAGGAATTAATAGGCAGGGACAGTGTAAGCAGTCTGCACAGGTACGGCATCATACAAAGCTCGTAACCAATGAAGCCTGTGCAAAGAAGTATTGGCTCCTTGGCGATATTGGTTTTGTTCCTGGACTTCATCAAATATCGGCAATCGGTTGGCGGGAAGTCCACTGCAGTGGGATAACGGGTAATTTTAGGCGGTCCATTGTGGCGTATTCCAACAACTGAAGTCAACTAGGCCCCTTAAAATAGTCTCGTACCTCGTATCGGTAATTTGGTAACTTACACGATGATTGCATAAGCTGTCTCAAAGCCGTGGTGTCGTACCTAAGATGGACCACTATTGATATGTAAGGTGACCATTGGGTAAGTCTACAAGTAACCTTAATTTCTGCACATGGTCTGTGAGCTACATACTCTGCTTGGAAGCGTTCAAGGCGTGATGTCCTTCTTGCGCCATTGAAGTCATACGGTTATGACTTTACACCGCAGTTATTGCATATAAGGTAGGTTCAGGTATCTCTTCTTGACTGCGTTGAAGACATCTGATCAGCTTGACCTTTCCTCGCTGGCTTCCTTCATTTCTCAATAATCATAATCACTCTTGCTCTGTCTCACACTCGTTCACTCAAGATGTCTCGCATCTCATCACTCGCTCTTTTCGGCGCTTTGGTTTCTACTTCTGCCGCTTTCAAATGGGTCGGCATTCAATCTGAATACACCGTCGGTGTACCAGTGACGATCTCCTGGGACTTTGAGGGATTGGACGTTGCCCCAGAAAGAATCACTCTTCAGCACGAAGAAGTCGGGGGGTTCGCAACCGACCAGTACGAGACTCTCATCGGTATGACTTCTCTCTCCAGCATCTGTCTTGAAAATGGACTCGGTCACTAACACTTCGTAGAATGGGTGCACCCAGATGACTTTGCCGCAAACTCTCTCCAATGGACCCCCAACGTCGCAGGTCCTAGCTTCCAGCTTGAGATGATCGGCGCAGGTGACGTGCGAACTGGCGATTGGGGAACGGGGAAATTCAAGATCTTGGCCGCTGATGGTAGCTATGTATCAACTGTGCCGGCTGGCATTCCGCGCTGGAGCAACATCCTTCCTCAAAGTGTGCATAGTGGTGTCTGGCCTTTGAGTATGGCTGCTGCGGTTGGGCACACGACTGGAGTTTCAGTCTCGACTACTTCGTCTGCCACTTCCAGTGCCACTATTATCGCCAGCTCCAGCTCCAGTGCCTCGTCGACTGAGGTCGCATCTACTACGTCTACCGAGGCATATTCCTCGGCGTTGATCACAAGCATTGCTGTTGTTCCAAGCACCTCTGCTGTCTTTACATCCATTCCTGTCACTACCTTCGAAACATCTTCCGGTCTTGCTCCTCTCTACCCTGTTGGAAATGCCACCGTCGCTGCCAATGGCACTTCAGCCGGCTTCGCAAAGCCTACTTCTACCATAGTCTATTCTACAGGTGCTGCTTCCACTATCCGTGCTGGATTGGGCGCTGTGGGTGTCCTCCTTGGATCGCTCTGGTTCGTCTTGTAGATACTGAGATATGCACATACTGATAACTCTATGTTACGATAATATCTAATAGAAACCCATTAATGAAAGTTGTTGAAATTACATACTCTCGTGCTCTAACACGACTATGCACTTGGAGATCCACGGCTTCATTTACAGTAGTTCTCATATTGGTGAATCTCAAGTCCAGGTGTTTCGCATTAAATATACATACACTTGATGCACATATGTATATAGTCCTCTTCTGTGGATCGCTCTCTCTTCAATCAAGCACATAGAACCAATTCCATGTACCGGTAATCTTGTGATTATTGCATCGTAGAATGTTGTCACTGCACTCTGCTTATGTTGAGCCGTATGAAAAGTCCAAGCTCTGTATCTGCTTTTGATTTTCGTCTTTTCAAGCTCCCCCACCATACCTCGCCAAACCTCAAGGGCTGACATCACTCCCCATCAACTCCCACTACAAAGAAAAAATTTGCACACCACCATCCTCTTGTCCCACAAAACTAGCACTAACATAATATAATGTAAATTACGCATTTTCTCAACATGAAAAATCCGAATTGGTGTATCGGTAACATTTCCGCCTCTCATTAGATATTTTCTTTATCTTCTGATCGCGGGAGCGCGGGGTTCGATTCCCCGATTCGGAGTATTTTTTTTTTGCATTTTTCTTAAAATTTGCTCTCAGGAGGTTGGTGGTGGTAGTAGGTGGGGAACATTTTGCAAGAACCGTATTCCTCTTCTGTGAGCAGAAAAGATGCACGTAACTATTGGATGTGCATAGTACTCGAACTACTCATCTGCTTTACTAGTATATAGCATTTAATCAAATTCTCCATGATGTTCATTTTATCTGCACAATAACCAGACTTGATACAGTTGATTTACTTAGCAACACTCATCCAACAGGGGTATATCTTAACTAAAACTCCAGAACACCTAATCCTCTTTCCTTAACTGCCTCATTCACTTTCACCTTAATGCCACTGATGGCGTTTTCCCATCCCAATCTCCCACGGCCTTCTTCTTCGTCGACGAGCCAAATAAGCCACTTGACAACAGCCTCCGCTTTCCCCATGTCCTTTTCCTCAAGCACAACTCTCCTCAAATACCTCTCCATAGCGGCAACATCGTCCGGATGCGGCCCATCATCCTTAAATTCCTTATGCCATTTACTCAACGTTTTCCGCAGCTCAGGGAGTGCAGTAAGGCCCTGAGTAGTGAACGTGGGTTTGGGATCTCGAGCCGGAAGACGTAGCCTTCTCCGACCACCAACTGGAGCCTCATTCGGTCTACGTTTTTTGTTCGGATGTTCATTCAAGCCCAAGCCTGATCGGCGGGCCAATCGATCCCGACGATGTTGAGCAAGGACTTCTGTCCGCACGTCTTCTGGGAGGGCATCCAAGAAATCCTGTGGGATTTCATCCGGCAGGTCGGAGAGATTGTCGTCAGATTCAAATGGGTTATCTTTGACTTTGTCATTTTTCGGCCGTTTTAATGATACAAAATTGGACTGTGTGAGAGTTGAAGATGAATCGGCCCTGTTACGGCTTCGGAACAGTAGACCAGGGCGTTTTTTGGTAGGAGTAACGGGTTTTCTAGGCAATTTGATGATTCGTGACTTCCTAGGTGACTGTGGAAGGATACTTTGTCCCCGAGATGACGCTGACTTTGAGGGGTATGAAGCTAAGACTTCCACTTTCATGTCGTCCGGGAGAGCTGCGAAGACTTCGGGGTCTAGCTGGGATGGCAGTGGCGGTTCACTTGCCGGCACGGTAGATGTGGAAGTCGATATGTCTAGAGATTCGACTTTCGTCTGCCGCTTAGTGCTCTGAGCCATAAGTTTTGAGCGAATATCTTGTGGCAATTCCTCTAGCACACTACAGTCGACTTGCGTCGGTAGAATGAATTGCGTGCCTTGCAAATTAAGAGGCCTTTTGTTGGGAACACCATCTGTAGCATTTGCCATCGCAATAGCTTGAGCAGGATGAACTGATGGGCTGCTTTTTCGGGGACTTTCGACATCGTCTATGATATCATCATGGCCGTATGCAGTAGTTTCTTTCTTAGGTGCAGGAGACTGCGCAGGTGCTTTGAACGAGATCCGCTTTTGACTGCTCTCCAATGTACCATTTCCAGTCCCTTTCATAGGCTCCAGTTTCTGCATCTGGACTCCTAGACCGCGTAATTCACCAGGGGAGAATCCATAACTACGTAAAATAGACACGGCCTCCCTCCCCATGATATCTGAAAAGTTGGTTGCAACGCCAAGGACAATGCTTTTGTTGAAAATATCGCACTTGCCATGACCCAGATTCTTGGGAGGGTTCATTGGGGCATCCGCCGCTCGACGCATGATTTTCATAGTCAACTGACGGCCTTTTACTTTTTGTTCGACGAGTCTTCTGTTCAACTCGCCACAAAGATTCTGGACAAATTCCTCTGCTTCGACTTGGCTGATGAAGCGGATGCCCCAATTGACCTCGGCAGAAACTGACTTACGAATAACTTGCTCACCGACCTGCGTCCGATCAATGCCCTGAGCATAGTCCCAAATTCGTTCGCCCGTCTTTGGACCAAGAATATTGATGAGTCGCTCCTTAGAGAGACTTCGGATATCCTTGACAAATTTGACACCAATCTCTTCAAGCTTACCTCCAATACTGTCAGCCACACCTGGCAGATTTTGCACGGCCAATTCGCCAATAAAATCAAGCACGTCTTCCGGTTTGACTTGATGTTGCCCTGCTGGCTTGGCCTTTCTGAGGGCGACCTTGGCTAGCATAATGTTTCCGCCAATGCCAACTGATACAGCGCACCCAGTCTTTGCTTTGATTCGATCCCTTAGACCGTGGGCAATCTCATCTGCCTTTTGCTGTTCATGCCACATACTTCCTTCCTGAATTCCAAGTCCATCTGTGCCACCAGCTGGGAGACATAGGGATGTAACATCGATCAATGCTTCGTCAATGGATACACTCTGTACAATTCCTCCAACACTAAGTATTGCGTCATAGAAACCTCGACTTGCCTCTTCATACGCAGGAAAATCGTATGGAAGGACCTTTATACCCGGACACACTTTCAGCGCGTGTTTCATCCACATACCATTCTTGACACCAAAAGCTCTTGCGGGATAATTGCAACTCGCGATCTCCGAGCCAGGTCCACTACCGTGCGCAACTACAGTGGGCTTGTCAACATACTGCGGCGCAGCCTTGAGTGAGACAGCACAGAAAAAGCTGTCGAAATCGACATGAAGAATATATCGCCGACACCCGGGTTTTCGCTTTGAGATATGTTCCTGAGATGCAGACTTTTCCACTGCCATCTGTTGTAACCGAGCTTTGAGATCAGCTTTCCATGTTGACAAATGGTGTAGCCGCGACTCCGAATAGTATTGCCTAATGAAATCAGGATTTGCAGTTGACGATTTTCTCATATGCGGATCTGATAACAACAACAAGTTATGTTCTTCAGCAGTCATCTCCTTCGCTCTTTTCAACGGAGACTGCAAGTCTGGTGATTGTGGCTGCTCCTTAGAATTTGAAGACGGTTTGTCGACAAATGGATTTTGGCTATTTGGTAATAATTTTTGAACAGTGTCGCTAGTGTCTTCAGATGGGGTCGTTCTATTCATGAGCATATCATCCTCAGCTGTAACGGCAACCAGCGCATCTTCCAATGAGGAAGTTGTCTCGTAATCTTGGCTGATAAATTCTTCAGCGGGTTCGCTGGTGAGATCAGGGTGTTCTGGACCTGGCTCTTGCTCAGACCTGTCAACCCAGTGGAAATTCTCGTCACTAACGTTGGGTTCAGTGTGACATAGAACCGGGGCTGACAGGCCAGTAGAATGTCCAGTGCCGTTATACGCAACAGTATGCGTGCTTGAAAATCGTGCATCATCGCGATCATCTATTTCATCCGCGAAGTTCTTAACTTGACTTGTATACCAACTCGAGTTCGTTTGGTCCCGATATCCCTGCTGTTGCGTACTGATCTGACTAACGACATTGCCTTTATCAAAGCCCAATTGTCGCTGTCCAACACCTTCATCGAGGACTCGGTAAGCATCCCATGGTAACAGTTTCCCAGCCTTAATGCTGTCAACAATCCACGCTGGCTTCACTATGCGATATCGCCGAAATTCAATGGCTTTCTTGGGTGTGAGGTTTGCCGCGATGATATGTGTTACAGTGGTTTTCCCATCCAGGTATTGTAGAAAGCCGCCACCATAACTAACAATCAGGTGATGAAGGTCATTCAGTGACGGCTGAGTATAGCCGTTGACGTGGGCTACAACTCCCCTGAATATATTGGGCTTTTCTGATGATTGCGATCGTAGTTCTGCATCCAGATTTTGTAACTTGATTTTTTTCCGCCGGAAATAATCAGTAAAGCCACCAAACTTAGATCCTTCATACTCATCACCTTCCTCATCGCTGAAGGTATGGCCCTCTATCCGTTTCCGAACCTCGTCGGATTTCTTCTCCAGACGGCTTCCCATCTTCAAACGCGCCACCTAGAACATGAAGTCGAGTTTCTTCTCCATGAAGGAAGGATGTGTGGCGCTGAAGCAAGGCTTTCTATGTAGTTTAGTTTATGGAAAAGTTACTTGTAAGAAAATAATGACGAAGCACCTCAAACAATGTCCCGTAGATGGCAAAGTAGCATAGCTGAGAGACAAGGTCGTCGTCCATCGTCAAGTCTGACGCGACGTTATTAGGCGCGAACCCACGTGATCTCCATCAATGTTCGACTGGATTGCCGCAATGATGTCTTAGCGTGTGGATAAGAGACGATAAACTTTTTAGCGCCGGCAAACAGAAAAGAAAAGTTGAGAGCCTCGTTTATTTACCTGACAGCTCAGGACTGCCTTCTTCAATCATAAAACTTCATCACCCTCTCTTTTCTCACATATACATCTACCCCCACAAAAGAGAAAACTTCTTCTCTTCCTTATAACATCTTTTATCCCCCAACTCACACTTTACGACCACTAAGTTCGCAACAATGCCTCTTCTTCCAGTCGCGTTCTATGGCCTTGAGGTCCCAGCTGGTGATATTCTCATCCCAGCTGTCCCAGACTTCCCAGCAACTGTAAGTTACATCAAATGAATTATTGACCTGATAACATCATCAGCGCAGCTTTGCGATCTCGATATGACCATTTCCTATTGTGCAGTCTTGCTAACGAATATTTTCGCAGTTCCGCATCACTATGGCTGCTATTGACCCATCCGCAGAGCCAGAGACCGATGGTGATGCTGACGCCATTCCAAGAGCCACATTGAAGCTTGTCCGTCAGCCAATTGGCCCAGAGGATGAGGAGTCAGAGAACTCTGACGATGAGGAGTACATGCGCGCATTGCTTGCCGAGGCCGATTCTGATGAGGAGTCTGACGAAGAGGAGGAGGCTGGACCAAGTGACCAAAGCAAGTCGAAGAAGGCAAGAAAGCAGGCCGCTATCGAGGAGCTTATGAAGTCCATCGACACCGGTTCTGATGACGACATGGAGGATGCACCAAGTGGAAAGGGCAAGGGCAAGTCCAGTGGTGATGACGAGGACGACGAGGACAGCGAGGATGATGAGGACCTCGAGGTCGAGGAGTTCGTCATTTGCACTCTTGACCCAGCCAAGGTTCGTAAAACCATTTCCTTTCTTGAAAGCAGTCATTTACTAATTCTCCTTAAAGAACTACCAACAGACCCTTGACATTACTGTCGGCGAGGATGAGCGTGTTTTCTTCAAGGTCACTGGTACCCACTCCATTCACCTTACTGGTAACTACTTGATCCCAGATGACGATGGACACAACCACCACCACGAGGTCTACGACTCCGAAGATGATGAGGATGATGAGGACTACGACCTTTCTCCAGATGAGGATGAGCTTGACCTTGAGCTTGAGGATGATGAGAGCGATGACCTTGACGACCTTGAGAACCCAAGAATTACTGAGGTTGAGAGCGAGGACGAGGCCCCAAAGCTTGTCAAGGCTGATAAGAAGAACAAGAAGCGTTCCGCTGATGAGATTGAGGACTCCGAGTCCCTTGACGCCATCATGGCCAAATCTGCCACCAAGGAGCCAGAGAAGCTCAGCAAGAAGCAGCAGAAGAAGCTTAAGAACAACAAGGGTGAGGCTGTCGAGGCTAAGGCTGAGGAGGCTGCTAAGGCCGACAAGAAGGTTCAATTCGCCAAGAACCTTGAGCAGGGCCCAACTGGCTCTACTAAGGTTGAGGCTGCCAAGCCAGCTGACAAGGGCAAGGCCGCTCTCGGTGTCAAGACCATCAAGGGTGTCAAGATCGATGACAAGAAGATTGGTTCCGGACCAGCTGCTAAGAAGGGTGACCGTGTTGGCATGCGCTACATCGGAAAGCTCGTCGACGGCAAGGTCTTCGATTGTAAGTAAAAACTCGAACTATCTATCAGTGCCACTGTGTTAACGTTTTTTCCAGCCAACAAGAAGGGCAAGCCATTCAGCTTCAAGCTCGGTACTGGCGAGGTCATCCAGGGTTGGGACATTGGTGTCGCAGGTATGTCCGTTGGCGCTGAGCGTAGACTCACTATCCCAGCCAACTTGGCCTACGGCAGCAAGGCTCTCCCAGGTATCCCAGCAAACAGCACCTTGATCTTCGACATCAAGCTCTTGGAGATCAAGTAGATTTGTTGTTGACAATGTATCGTCAAAGGAAGGAGTATAGTGTTGGATCAGCGTCGATTTTCTACCTATAGCAGGATGCATGGTAATTTTGTACGGGTTTATAAACACTACCTTCTCAACTCATTTGTTTTGTATTTGGTAGTCTCATTCTTCACATTATGAAGATGCCTAGTATTTTTTTCCTGACCTACCCAGCTATATATGTTTATGTCTATGAACATTGGCATAACGGCGTACAGCGATGGGATGAGGAAACCTGCTACATCAGGGGCATACACTTAAAAGTTAAAGTTTCTTATGTGGGATCCAATGTTTCCTTAGATCGTGTAATTGTTTGCACTAAAACCAATTGCAAATTTTATGTAGACTGGATCCGTGATGTCTCTGCTGTGTTCTTCACTATCTTGAAATGCGCCTGCCTCATCATTGGTGGCAAGAGCCTCCCACCTCTCATATGTCGATATCTCAATCCGTCCATTTCCTTCCCCCAGACACCACAACAATTATCAGTCATTCTAGTGTATCATTTATTATCGTTGCTCTTTGAATCTTTTATCGGAGATTGAGGTTTAGCATCGTGTTCATGAAGCCGAAGCTGTTTCGCTTGAAACGCATGAAAGACAACGAGATGGCCACAAGTAAGCCGGAAGGCTTCGTAGTGTACGAGGATCCAGCTAGCGAGGTCTACATATCTCCAGCCCAGGTTCATAAAGGAGACTCTACCAGCATCAAGATTGATGAAAAGAAGAGTGGCAGGCCCGGATCTCCACCTAGCGACGTGACGGTCAGACCATCTAAATTACGCCGCCATGGGTCCAGAATCATGTCTGCATTGCGATCGATGACGAACAGCAACAGTAAGTTACTCAAATATTCCACCAACGATACATTCGAGAATTACTCAAGGGCCCCGGTGTCGTAAGCATAGTGAAGAGAAGGCAAGCTGATATGATGACATGGCAGATTCCAGGGAATCATACGTTGAATCATTCCCAGACCCGTCATGTTCTCCTTCGAAATGGCCTGTAGCTACGGCTGGTACATTTAAACAAGTCTCCTCGAAAAAGCCTAATATGTCTTTCCTCCGGCTTAACATGGAGCCAACGATTGTTCACAGAACTGCCAAAGCAAGAGCTCCTTGGCCTTTCAGACCCACCGACGATAATCTTATCGACACTGCGGATCTTTCACCTGTTTCCCCCATGTCGGCGCCTACAAGTCCAATGAATAGTAACGAAAGCTCGAAGTCTGGACCCAATAAGTATGAGTCGACGGGAATTACTTCACCAATGGATTCAAAGCAACCTTCAAAAAAATCAAAGGTTTCCACCAACACTTCTTCCGATAATAAGCAGAAGGGCCCTCAAAAGCAAGTAATCCCAGAAGTTGTTATAGACAATACTCTGCCTCCAATTCTTGAGACTTCTTCGCCAGAGGCGATAGCTATTGTTCCGGAGCCTACCCCTAGTAAGTCAAATCATCATCCATAACAGACGAATTCCGTTTAGGTTCATTTCTCTATGTGTAGGTCACTGATCATTGGGCAGCTATAATGACCGTGGAGAAGGCCGCAACTGCAAAAATATTCTTCGAATGTCATTACAATGGTTTGCTCTCTGGAACCCCCTCTCCTCGGTCTATGCGTCGTCGGGAATTAGAAGCGGCTCTCCATGAAGATTTTACTAGATCCCCAACAGAGAAGGAGGTGGCGAGACAAAGTTGGCAGCGGGTTGAGAGAGAGCATTTACGTGAGATACGTGTGATGAAAGGTCATAGTGCTAGAGCACGTAAACGAGACATTAAGATACCCTCAAGATATGAGATCGTGAAGGTGCTTGGAAAAGGCTCCTTCGGAGTGGTTCGACTTGTGCGGGAGAAGATTGATGATAAGTAAATTTACTGATATTTAAGCTTGAGATATGGATCGTGAACAGCTGACCCTTTCTAGTGCACAATACCCGACTGAAAAGAAACAGAAGGATATATATGCCATGAAAGTCATTCGAAAATCCGACATGCTGCGTAACTCTCAAGAAGGACATTTACGAGCCGAGCGTGACTTTCTAGTTGCTTCAGAGGGCTCTCGCTGGTAAGCCCAACACCGAACCTTATGGAGCTTGACTGATGTTTCTCAGGATTGTACCTCTGGTTGCTAGTTTCCAAGATGCTAGTAATCTTTATCTCGTAATGGAATATATGCCCGGTGGAGATTTTCTTGGTCTCCTGATTCGGGACAATATACTTTCGGAAGCAGTCACAAAGTGGTATATCGCCGAGATGATCCTTTGCATAGAAGAGGCTCATTCCTTACGCTGGATCCATCGAGATATTAAACCAGACAATTTCTTGATCTCTGCGTCTGGCCATCTTAAGATCTCTGATTTCGGTCTGGCTTTTGATGGTCACTGGTCTCATGATCAATCGTATTTTAACAACCATCGATACTCACTTCTTGCGAAACTTGGTCTTCATGTTGAAGGTGACTCACTCGACAAGAAAGAAGGACAGAAAGCTGCAGCTGCTATGAAGTTGGCTAATGTCATGATGGGCGGCAAAGATCGACATGAGAAGAAGACTTCCAGTAGTGGAGAGGGAGAGGGCATCCTGAACTGGCGCAATCGAACTGGTAACAGGACTCTGGCAAGGAGCGTTGTTGGTACGAGTCAGTATATGGCCCCTGAAGTTGTTCGCGGTGAGCATTATGATGCGCGATGTGACTGGTGGAGTGTAGCTATCATTTTGTATGAGGTATGCTTTTCCCCATCATACGTCATGCAAGACAGCCTTAATCTTAGTTAGTGTTTATATGGGCATACACCATTTCTTGCTGAGGAAGGTGGAAGAGCAGCAACTAAATCCAACATTGTGGTATGAGTGTCCTCTTAGTACCTATATAGAGACCGCTTCGCTAATATTTACTACACAGAGCCATAAAACTTATTTCTCTTTTCCATCCAAGCCTCCAGTATCGTCTAGGTGCAAAGACCTCATCTCTAAACTCATTGTCGAGAAATCCGAACGACTCTGCTCCAGTCGCTACCGACATAAATTCCTCTCAAACACACGCCACCAAGACTACTCAGGTCGTTATGTGTATGCTAATGACGCTGAAGAGATCAAAGCGCACCGGTGGTTCAGAGATATTGATTGGACCCGGATGCATCTCATGACACCTCCATTCGTCCCTGAAATGGGCTCTATGGAAGACACACGCTATTTTGACGAAGAAGAGCCAATTAGCGACGTCTCCTCATCAAAGGGCTCTAGACATACCTCTCCTGCTGATATAAAAGAAGCTCTACGCCCATTCAACCGCGAGATTCAAATTTTGGCAACTGAATTTGTGATAAAGCCTCATGATACTGCCAAATTGAGGAAGATTGATCGCGAGATTGATAATTTCAATCTTGGGGAGATGCAAAAGGTGTATCTGAAAGAATTCGTCAAGACATATGGACAGAAAGAAAGAAAGAGACCAAGGGATAGACTACTCAGAGACAAGGATTGTTGTGATAGAGTGCTGGAAATTAGAAAGCGTGGTGCGTTTTTGGGCTATAGTTATCAGAGGATTAAGAGAGGTGGAAGTGTTAGAAGTGTCAGAACTGCGAGAGGAGTTTGGCATAGGGCTAGACTGAGTATTCCCTGATGAATGGAGGTTTTGACGGTGAAAGAAGATTCAATTAGGCTTTCTTTGTGGTACAAGAAGTACCGGCTTTTCATGGGTATCTCATTTATACCGAGTCGTTCTTTGTCTGACAGATTCTACGTGGGGACTTCAATGCAAAATTTTGCTCCCGCAGAGGTGTTGTTCATAAGCTGTGTCATCAATTCATACCGTATACCACCCGAAGAACATATTGAACACACACAAAAAAACAAAAAAATATGAGTACCTCAATAGTAAGTTGGACGAGTCAGCTTTGAGTGCATTATGTACCTAAGCCCAGAGCTCAGGTTCCTCAATCGAGATATATTCTCTTCTGTTTTGAAATATGCTAGGAAAACTTCTTCCAAAGCCAATGTCATGGGCTGCTTATTGTATTCAGCATAGTTCACTGCATCAAACCGACTCTCTTCTGGAATCAGATCGAGGAGAACAGTTCTAAGTCCCGATGTGCCGAGAAGTATCTTGGTATTGGTATTTAATAAGCTAGATTTTTCTAGGATGAGAAAAATCCTTAGTATCCGATATGAAAGATAATATAGTCACCTGTTAATTGATATTTCACGCCGTTTTGATCGCTGATTGTTGTTTGCTTACTCTTGAAAGCAAGTGCTCTTACGAATAACTGCGGGGAAGTAACGCTGCAACGACAACTTTCGAAGAAAACTAATTTATATAACGCTACTGCTATAATTTTTAGAGATTTTGGAAGCCTATAATCACATTGATAAAACTTTCGCAAACTCAAAAGTCACATGCAGATATGGGAATAGAGTGCAACGCAGATAATGCATTGCATTATGTATCGGCCAAGCGAATGCCTATATCTCGGACTGAGTTGCTCCAGAGAGTGAGGCAATGATATCTGCGAAAGCAAGATCTGCTGTATTGAGGGTGATGATGGTATCGACATAGGTTTGATTGGAAATGGATGGGTTTCATGATTGGCATTCGACAGCAGTTTCCCATCTAGATGACATCGGTTCACGCAGGCATGGTTGCAGATGGAGAGTCAGGAATGTATTTCCCCATTCATTGGACCCGAAGTCTAGGAATATATTGACATGAGGATACCTGTTTTTTGCATCGTGAAAGGCCCTGACAATACGTGAGCAAAAGCCATCATCGACTGGTTGTTAGCCTACTGATTCCAAAGACAAGTTGCTGGGTCAACAAGGACGAAGTTAATGATCATACCGACCTCTGGGGTAGTGTCAAGTGCCGTAAAGTCGCCGATCAACTGCTTTGCAGTCCCGATGCGTCGTTGCCATAAACTGAAGAGATCACGCACCTTCGTCGTGTTAGCAAGTTTATGTTCGAGAGAGATGATACATTGACAGTGCAAGAAACCCAGGAATAATATAGAGATTTATGAAAATGAAGTGGCTTTTTTGTAGAAGATAAGTCGAGTTTATAGAAACCAGTGGCAGATCGAGTTATGCGCCGTAGTAGGAAAGACATACAGTGTATGTTCATATGATACACAATGTCACAACGCGTAGAAATCCTTCAATTGCAACCAAAATAAGCATGAGTCTTAATGAATGTTACTCAAGCATCCCACACCAAATCCTAATTAGAGAAAGAAGCCCGCAACATTAAATCATCAATGCTTTCGACTCTGTGGGGTCCTATCTCCTAGTTCAAGACTAAATTGTGCACCCCCGAAAGCCTAATATACCTTGTAGCTTCTGATGACTCTTGCCGGAGTGAGTTTGAAGTCTCCTTTGTTGTTCCTATAGCTCAAGCCCGCGCAGCCTTTGTTGACATACAAGTCGAAGGTACTTGGGTCCGGGAAGTTGTTGGTTTTGGGACTGAAGACTGCACGGTCGACGTCGATAGCCGGCGTGAAGGAGATGTCAACACAGCCAGAGTCAAGAGTTCCATGGAACGCGGCATGGCGACCATCGGCGCCATAGATATCGAGATTCCATGCTGATGTTGTGGCAATGGAGGAGATGATAGCGAGGACGATAATGTTGCACTTCATTGTTCAAGCTATGGTGCGTTAGCTTGTCGATAAAAGACGTAAATGACTTATGCTTACACTTGATACACTTGGTTCGACTTTAACGATGGAAATTAATAGTCAGTCCCTTCATATTTATACTTGAAAACTTGGTACATAGCCAATTCAGAATTATCATTTTCAGTGTTCATCAGGTGAGAACCTCCCTTGTTTGTCCAGAAACTCTTATGGCAGCTGTACAACGTGATAGTAAAGTTAGACTGGTCACACAATATATGCATGTCACATTACACAGAGTCTGTAATGGAACGATAGGGTGGATTTGATTGGCAGAACCTTAATTGATTTTGAGCGGTGGCCTTATGTTTAACCTCATCGTTCCCTGTAAAGGATGATTCCCACAACCAAGAATACCTTGGCGTAAGCTGCCTTGCTTCTTTCGTCGACACATCTATTATATAATTTTTACCTAAAAGCATGAGTACGAAACTACAACTATGCATAAAAGTCTTAAAGGAGACATTTAGAGCGATAAGTCAGCAGGGCGTACGATAGTTTGCTTGTTTTCAACTTCAGCCGCCTCCACCTTCATAGATGAGGAAACTACAAGCTATACATAACTGTTCCAATACCCGTTAGTGTTTGCACTTGTATTGTAGGATTCGAACGTTATTTTCTTGGGCGCTCGTATATGCAGAATTCAGCTGCCAAGTAGTTTGAAAAGGAGCTTGTGACGTTACGTAGAAGTCATGATTTGAAACGTTGGAAGACATTCTCAGCTGGACTTGAACTCTACTGGAAGTACTGAGGTAGTGTAGTTCCATCGTGACATATGGCCGTCACAATATACAAGTGGGAATGGGTTCCATAGATCGACCGATTATATCGGTAAAAGGAGAAGCTTGCTGGAGGTGGCTTGGATACTACAATACTTGGGAAGTGTGCAAAGTTTGAACTTCCTTATTAGGAATTGCCTGCTTCGAAGGTGAGCAGCCACTGCGACAAAAGTCCTGTTATCCTGATTTCCCTACGTGATTCACTGATGCTCACGAGGTGATATCTACCTCAATGGCTTTGCTGAAAGAATGTTTGTCTCATCTTGTCCCGTCTTATTCTTCACTCGTAATTATGGCACACCAAACTGGTAATGATCAGCCGACAAATGTAAACAATTTGTAAAGGGAGATATTTTTGTTCATTGATATTGGATAGTTGATTAAGATCAAACATCTCAATGTATTAAGCTCGATTATCGACAGACAACTCAAGTCAATGAGAAGTTGAATCAGCCTTTCAGCACGGGGCGTGGACAAAGAACCGTGAATGAAAGGGAATCACAGTACTCGTATCCCGGTGCTTTCTCACCGTGGAGATATTAGAGAAGTCTTCAGCCCGATCTGCCTACTCAAGAGCTGCATCGGGAGACTTGAGAAGAGCAAAATCACATCTACAGTGGAAACACAACTGGCATCTTTCCGAGGTCGGTCTCATTAGAAGTACTCAATCGGTATGGTTGCTCTAATTAATTAGTCTTCTTGATCTAGCAGGCTACCCCAGAGTTGAGTCAATGAAGGTTATCTACTTTCCCCCTCATCTCACACCGACAGCACAACAGATCCATCCCCGAATCCTCTCAGGACACAATCAACAGTACCTGTAGCCTACCAAGCACCCATCTACTCCCTAACCAACCTCGGAAAAAGCCCACCAGCATTCCGCCAATTAACCTTCTCCAACAAATCGCCATCGCCAGCAAGATGGCCATCAAGCTCCGCATTCATCTTCTGAATGGCCAATTCAGGGGCATAAGGATAATCACTACCGAAAAGCACATGGCCCGGCCTCGCAAAGTCCCTCAGAGCATTCAGCGAGACGCGCGAGCTCGAAAGCGCGACATCGAAATAGAACGACCGCGCATCCTCCATGAACGACTCCTCCGTGATGCCATTCCCAAACGGCAAGTACGCCAGCATGCGCACGCGGCCGGCCAGGTACGGCAGCGTGCCGCCGGCATGCGAGAGGATGATCTTGAGGTTGGGGCAGCGGCGCACGGTGCCGGAGACGACGAGGTCGACGGCGGCGCGGGTGGTTTCGTGCGGGTAGTCGACGATGGGCTGGGGCAGGGCGGGGCTGACGAGGCGCGTGTCGACGGGGTGCGTGGGGTGGATGAAGACCACGGCGGCGCGGCGGTCGAGGTGGTCCCAGATGGGCTGGAAGTCTGCGTGGCCCAGGTAGTGGTTGTCTGGGCCGTAGCGCGTGAACAGCGTCACGCCGTCGGCCTTGAGGTGCGTGAGTGCGTAGTCGATCTCTGCTATGGCGCGCGCCGGGTCCAGTAGCGATGGCAGCGCGGCGAAGAAGCCGTATTTTGTTGGCTGGGCGTCCCGGTAGCTTGCTGCTTCGATGTTCACCGAGCGGGCGAGCGCTGCGGCGGCGGCGGGCTCGCGGATGATGCAGGCGCCTGGTGCTGTTAGGGAGAGGATGGAGGTTTGGATGCCGGCTTTGGCGGAGAAGGAGAGGTCGTTGGCTACGGTCCAGGATGGGATGTGCCAGCCTGAGGGATCACCTCCTGCGGCTTTGAGGGCTGAGGAATACTGTCAGTATGAGTTTAAATGGGGAATGGGAAGATGGTTTACCCTCGGCATAGACGGTGGGCACGAAGTGATGGTGGACATCGATGCGGCCGTTCCGGGTTGGTGGAGAAGTCATTGTTACTGATAAACTACTGTATATATCTAAAGTTTGGAAAAGATGAAACACCCACAGTGAATTTTGTGGGCCAACTGTGCACGTCGAAAAGGAAAGGAGGAAGAATAATGTCTTTTGAGGGACTGTTCTATGAACTGATGTTGAGCATGTAAAGCTATGAGCTCATGAGAACATGGGAGGAAGCGAGAATCCCTGTAGCAAGTTTGTAATGATCGATAACCTTCTGATAAGCAAGATAAAATATTCGGAGTAGAGGCAACTATTACATTCCCCTTGTGACTTTCAGGACATACACTATTACGAACAGATCAGGTTCAGGGGTTAGGAGCGATGTTAGGTTGACGATATTTTCCACGTGCGTTCTGTTCCATATGTTCAGAAATACCCCAGCTTCAAGGAGCGTTCATCACCAAGACAAATACGAATGGACTCAATCTGTAAAAGCAATCAAATCAGTAGTCATCATGCATTCAAAGCCAAAATATCAATCTATCCACCAAACAAAGCCCGTGCACGACCAGCATACGTTTCTATACCAATTCAACAATGCACCATAATCAAAATGCTCCAGTAAACTCCATCCCACCAAATCCAAGCCAAAAACAACTCCAGACATGCAAAAAATCTGTCCGAATTTCGTCTAATCGTCAGCCTCACTTTCCCTCCCAACCAACAGCCCCTCCCCTTCAATCCCCAATCCCCGAGCACTCTCCTCTTCCTTGAACCCCTCAATAACACCCGCAAGCACCTCTCCATCTCTCCTCCCACGCTGCACATCAACGCACCAAATCAGCGGCCCAGGTAATCCAACAAGCGCAGCAAGGAACCAAAATGCGGGCCGGATCTCACCCGTGGCATCGACGATGGCGCCAACGATAGCGGGGCCGAAGATACTGCTTCCCTTATCCGTGATAGCGTAGAGGGCATAGAACGCAGCCTCGGATCCCGGCGGGATGAGCTCGCCGTACAAGCTGCGACAGTAGCTCGACAGGCCGCCGAGCACGAAGCCGTAGACAAAACCCAACGGGTACATTTCCCATGGCTGCTGGAGGCCAACGACGCCCCAGCGCTGGACGGCGGGGATATAGCCGAGCAGGCCGTACAGCGGAATCAGCTCGAATATGCAGATGCAGGCTAAGATTGTCTGATGCGGTTTCAAGCCAAAGATGCGCGATATGAAGGACCACGTAAAGGCGCCTAATACGCCTGCTGTAGTTGCTATCACGTTAATGAGACCCAGAGCTTGCGCTTCCATGTGCAATTGCGTCTTGGCGAAGAGTACGGCTGTGCCGGAGACGGTGGCGATGGCGTCCGAGAGGAGGAACCAGGCTCCGAGAAAGAGCATGATATCTTTGAGGCGGCGGGCGTAGGTCACGGTACGGTAGAGGGACACCCAGGAGTAGACGATGTAAGCACCCCAGCTGCGCGATTTGTTGGGTGTAGAGGGATCATTGGGGAGAGGAGGCCCCGGTCGTGGTCGTAGACATAGAGCTGCTGGGATTGTGAAGATGAACCACCAGGCTCCTACTACGAAGAGAACAACACGTAGCGAGAAAGTCGTACTGCCCATTAGGACGATTATCACAATGGCGACACATTGAACAAAGAGACCAGCGGTATAACCGATCCCTATGCCCTTCGCAGAGATCTGAGTAGATAATTGAAGGTCTGGACTCGTGAGGTTGGCTGCAACAGGTAGTGGTCGGGTACTATCGGGATCGTGGGAGATAAGTGCAGTGTCTGAATGGATAGAGGTGTTGTCGGGTATTATATTGTCGCCTGTGTCTCCATGGTCCTCGAAACCGTCGGGAGATATATCTGGAGAATAGTCGGGGCTGTTATGCTCGGCCTGGGGATGATGGCGGACCAGGAGAGGTAAGAATGAATTCAATAGGACGAACGAGGCGCCGAAACACGTATTGGCAATGATAGCAAGTAGTGATGCGAGAAGGTAAACTTTTGGAATCACCGGGAGGAAAAGCATGGTGGCCGTTGCTCCCATGAAGGCGAAGATCAATAATAGTCGTTTTCGATAATTGCCATGGTCCGCGGCACAACTGATCGATACCACGAGCAATGCTTGTAGAAGCACACTGAGCGAGAACGTATACATGGCGAAACTAGCCGTATTGATTTCCAATCCAATGATATTTATGACGCATTGTCCCGTGTCCTTCCTCGCTGATGCCGTTCTACTGTCATAGCCGGCCACTTCAGGACCTGATAGAGGTGACTTCGCCGTACATGGTGTCGTATGATCTCTCAACAAAACACCATTTTCCCTAGCCAATTGCTCCAAAGTGATGGGAATGAAGGATCCAATGCCGCAAATGACAAAGACTTCCGCCGCGAAGCCATAGGCATACCAGCCTAGGAGCTCTTTCCTGCTGGTCAGCCGCGAGTCTTCACCGGCGTATGGGGCAGCATTGCGACGGCGACGGGAGGAAGAGGGATCACCAGGACCCATTGTTAAAAAATCGTCGTCGCTGAAATCCGAGCGCTCGTCATCGGCCTCGAAGGAAGAGGAATGGGAACGAAAGCTGGCCTTGGAGAGTTGGGAGGAGAGTCGGGGAGGAGGTAGCGGTGGGCGTGCTGGTAGCGGATTCCGGGGAACCATAGCTGACTCGGCGGGCGTACGGTATTGGGGTATTATGCGGGCATGAGCGAGCGAGCTTCTTTGCTTTGCTGACAACGAAGCTTTCCCCACCAGTCAGCAGCGATAAGCCTAACGCATTTTTGGTATGGAGCTTCAGCGACTGGTCAATGATCCATGCTCACTTCTGCTGCGGAGTGAGAGAGGGGAAATTGAGGGAAGGGGGGAGGGGATTTGTTTTAATATTTTTTTGGGAGAGAGAGAGAGAGAGAAAGAAAGTCGAATAGATAAGAAAGGGAGAGAGGGACTGAGTGAGTAGATAATCTATGAAATGAGTGAGAGAGACTGTGTTGATTGAGTAAGTGAGTGAGGAAGTGAGTGCGCCTGCTTAGGTAAAGACAGAACAAGGTCAGTGGTCACAGTCACGGCCATGGTTCAAGGTCATGGTGAAGGGGAGGGAGATAGCAAGGTTTAGTGATAGATCACACGGCGACAAGGATGATGAGCAGGAGAAGACACCCATTTATTATGGGAGTTGAGATGGCATGATTTGGAATATAGTGGTGGTGATGATGATGATGATGATATACATTCTGCATGCCGTCGGGATTTGTTGGTTGATTCATATACACCATTGACAGCTTCTCCTCTCTTCGTCGGATTCCAGGTAGAAGGAAACAGGAATGAGAAGAGAGATGACCTGCCATGGCAACCAAGAGGGAATTCCCAAGAGGGAATCCTACAGAAGGAATTCTTTGGGACATTGAGAACAGAGCAGGGTTTTCCGTGGAACTCAGGACGATTGCCATTTGCTTTTTGTCGATATTTGATATTTGATATTTGATATGCTGATGGTAAAAGGGGGGCATGTAAAGAGATGGATGAGGAAGAGGAACGATTTGAGGTTCGAAGGGTGGAATATGGTCTGATACATCGTGTAGGGGTGGATGTCTGTGGATGTCTGTGTGGGTGTACTGTCTTATGTAGGTGTGCGCACACATCGTAGACCTTTATTGTGTCTCGATATTGAAAGACCGTCCTGCTGCCATAGTCAAAGCAGCTCGACACTCAGAAACGTTATCATCCAAAGTATCTCTGATAATCTCTCTCCGAGTAAAGTGCTGAATGTTTATGTATAATATATCATGTATCATGTATCATGTATCATGTATGTACGGTTATAGCTATCCATTCATGTATAGAATAGACCTCATGTATGTATATATATATATATATGTATGTAGAGGTTGAGGACGGACTGGAGTGAGGTAAGGCGCGTAACATATCGATGTATCTACTGTGCACCGTGTGGCTACTCGTGCATCGGAGGATGCATGTATGTGGTAAAGTATTTCAATCACGTGCAGAGGATCAACCACCTCTGCTCTTCTCCCTGGCTATGCTCATACTTCTTCTTCGATGTTTATCTGCTTTCCCTGGTGGATGGTACCAATCATCTTTCTCTCAATCTCTCTCCCCCCACGAGCTTCCAAATGACGACAACCTGGAACTTCTTCCATGTGGATTGACATCCTTGTCAGACGCCGTCATCCCATCCCATCCCATGCCATACTACAGACCAACAGGCAGATCAACGTACAGCTTGTAACTGTACTCTGTATCCTGTACTGTCCGATAGTACTGTCCGATAAGTACATCATGTAGTGAGCACGATGAAAGATGCACCAATCAGATGAGTGCGTAATCCTACTCCGTCAGGTAGTTGCTTGCAGCTGATACAGGCCTCGGAAGACCTAATCGGGAGTTAATATCTCTGCAACGGTAGAGTAGAGTGCATAACTGCTTTTGTTGTTTCCTTTCCCTGTTTTTTGATTTCCTATAAATCATTGTAACTGATGACCAATTATGTATATATATATATATATAATGACAAGATGAGTAATTCACCTTGAGCTTGACATTATGAATGATTCGACCTGGTCACAAGAGTCTACATTCCCTAGTCGAACGAAAGAAGAGTCGAAGGAAGTAGACGCCATACCCAGTCGGTACGGGTAGTCTACCGGGAACTTGCAAGGTTCAGGTCGCTTTTATCCTTACCCGAGAAAAAGAAGAGGAGAGGGGAGAGGGGAGAGGGAGAGGAGAGATGGGTAAGCCGATACGAACGGCGCTTCAGCTCCATTCAGCCCTGCTCTCTCTTTCTCTCTCTCTCTTTCTCTTTCTTTATATGAGAGGGAGAATAAAGAATAAAGAATAAAGAGTAAAGAGTAAAATCTCGGAGAAAAAGGGACAAGGATCAGTAATGATGAGAAGAAGAATGGCGGGAGTGAAAAGAGAAAGGACTATTAGGACAGGTGAATGAATACGTGAGGATATATAGTGTTGGTATTAATGTTTGTCAATAAGTAAGCATGTATATATGTGTATTTCAACGCGGTCATATATAGCAACAGATCAACATGAATTAGAGATGATCATGAATAGATAATAAATGCACATAATTCTTCCATTCAAGTCACTTCTTCATCTGCTCTGATGTTTGTTGATTCGTTGACTTGCTTGTCTTTCTTCAGATACTTCACCGAGCCCACCAGCCCGCCGTCCATATCCACCAGTCCCCGAGAAGAGAGCACTTCCCTTCTTACTTCTCACCTCACTCCTCACTTCTCACTTCTCCCACCTGCAAATGCGCAGCGTACAGGTAAACTCATGACATACGCACCTCACCCACTTCACCCACCTCATCCACTTCAACTATCGAAATCTTCATATTTTCCAACTGCACTACAAAACATCCTCTCCATAACCAATCTGATTAATCTCAATGATATATCTATACATCTCAATATCTGATCGATTATTCATTTTCTATTCTCCACTCATAATCTTCCATCCTTCAATATAATATAATTATCATCCGACATATTTACCATCAACCGACACCTTCCCGAAACCTTGTGCACTATCCTCTCCCCCCCCCACAACAAGGGTCGCTCGACGTTCTATGCAAGGTCGCGCAACGACCATACAACAACCACGCATGTCCGCGACTCACTCTGCGCGCGCCTATTCACAAAACATACAATCACAATCAACAAAGCGAACTGTCCATTCATCAAATGACTCTGCTCAAGTCGCGCCCATGATACCCTAACGAAACAAAGTCGCAAAGTGACGTCGAGACTATCGTCATTCCATCTACCGAAACAATCTCGCACCTCCAAATACCTAAATCCACCGACAAACTCTCACCTGAGCATCCACCCATTCAGGTGCTGACCTTGAACACACTCCTCGGCACCCAACACCCCCCCAAATCCTTCACTGGACACACCGTCACCATAGATTCGAAGGCTCGTATCGCATCGGAGGAAGGCGCGGGTGCTGGGGACGGTGCCATTGGGAAGCGGCGGGAGGAGAGGCTGCTGGAGGAAACGATGCCCAGCGCAACAATGGACTATGCGAGCAGGAACGGATCGCATATGAAGCCCGACAGAGACTCGCGCTCGAACGGTATCAATGGAGCCTACAACAACTCCGAAAACACCAGCCAGAAGGGCAAAGGAAAGGTCGAGATGGCCAGTCGCGCATCGACGTCAGACCCTGCAATACCTCGCCAGGCCAACGGCTCATTTATCGACGACGCTGTACAACGTCAGGTAACTGGCCATGAGGGAGTGCCGACCGACATGTTGAAGCAGGAGCCACCAGAGTTGGAGCATATCACCGAGGGATATCTGCCTCTCTCACGATTGTTGTCCCGTCTAGCGATATCGTCACGAAACAGCATCGAATCGGTGATCATGCAGCTGTCGGAAATGCAGCTACCGCAATCGGCAGTCAATGGAAACGGGGCACACATATCCAATGGAGCAGATGACAACTCGAGGGAGAACGTTGCGAAGAAGCTGCAATTATTGGGTGCTGCGCAAAAATGGCATGCTCAATGGCTCAAGGCATTAGTCATTACCCAGTGGAGTAGGAGGGCTCCGGAAGTCAGCAGGCTAATCGACTTGACCATGCATTTCAAACAAAATGGCTGGAAATACGATGCAGCTCTGGCTGACATGGCGGAGATGAAGAGGGGCCTGAGCCAAGCAGCTGTACCAAACCCAGATCTGAGGACTGCACTGGAGATCCTGACGACTGGAAAGGCTCCATGGATGCCAGATGTATGTACTCTAAAATTCCTTGGCTTGTTTGCGCTGACAAAATCTAGCTGGGATACATTGAATCTCCTCCAATGACCCCACAAGAACTCCTGAAAGAACTAACAAACCTTAATACCATCCTATCCATCAGACTCAATCTCCATGAGTACGACAAAATCCCATATCATTTCCGTGATTTTACGATCAAATCGGGCAGAGTGACCTTTCGTGTAGCAGGAGAATTCGAGGTAGACCTCACGGTAGCCGACGAGGACCCAGAGTCGCAATTCTGGTTTATCGATTTCCGGTTCTTATTCTCTCCTGCCCCAGAAGACTTGACGGACAATTTCCGGAACCGACTGGAAACAACTATTAATTCGACCCTTCAACTGAGAGGACTAGAGGGATGTTACCATTTCCTTCATGAGTTTGCTCTAACTCACAAGATCGCCGAGTTCAGGAGGCAGGCACTTCTGCTGAACCGAGGAAAGTGGATAGGAACTTTGAAAGTCGAACCGCTGCATCGAGGATTCTCTCTGCAATACTGGGTCGATCGATACGGCAAGGATGGACCGAAAAGCTGGATATTGGTTGGAGTTCATAGTGGGAAGCGAAAAGATGGCAGAGTCGATGCAAAGGCACCAACATATATTGGTATTCGATGGTTCCGAGACTCCAAAGAGGTTATGGATTTCAAGTTCGAGTTCGACTCGGTAGACTTGTCTGTTGAAGACTTGCTCAAAGCTGTCATTGCTCGACATATTGGTCATTACTTGCTATCCGCATACGAAAAGTTGAGGGTGACAGAACTTTTCGCGAAGCACGACCTGGAGTTGAACTTGTCATTATCACAGACGGAGCCTGCAGAATCCCACCTTCGAATGCAATGTACGCGAAAACAAACGGTGACAATCAGCGTGGAGCCTGTTGGAGGTCTTTTTGCTATAAGTCCGGCTTCAATACTTGCGATAAAGGCAGAGAATGCTCTCAATTCACAATGCAGAGACCCGGCCGCAAATGCTCACGAGTTTCTTATACATCTACGTTGCCGATTGGTTGGCTTCGATATTACTACTCACGGTATCAGTGTGGGATGGGAACAGACCATTAATCCAGGCATTAGTACGGAGGATCTTAAGAACGCTGTGCCTCGGGATACGAATAATCTCACATGGCTGAGGAGAGCCGGATTCTCAGAACACTGGTATCTGATCATTGCTATTGGCACAAGCGGAGAACAATACTACCTTGTGGAGACTTCTAACCAGAGACTGTCACTCTCGGGAGAGCCTCCAAGCTTCAAGATCCAGCAGAAATTGCGCATCCCAGTCAACAACCGGATGCCGGCCCCTACTTACAAGTTCATGTCATCTCTGCATACCATTACTGTGGCATTGATGTCTTTCCACGCAAACAGACGAGCTTTACATGAAAGAAAGATGCGTCATGTAATGACGAATGTCTCAAAGCATCTCCCTTCGAGCCTAAAAATTCCTGCAATCTTTATACGACTCGAAGACCTTCTACCGGACACAAAGGATCCCTGGGCGCAAAACGCAATCAAGGTCACATTTCATGGGGTGGAGAGCCGCAAAATCCGCGCTCTTCCCGCAACCGAAGAACCGGCACAAGGCCAATCAGAAACGTCAGTACCAGCACCGATGGCAGTCCCAAGAACATCCGAAGTTGCCATACTACTAAGTGAAGCCCGCATGAAAGTAAACCTTCCAACAGGCGTTGCTCTTCAAGAGCGCGTCGATCGCGATATTGCTTTCAACCCTCGTACCAAAACCTTCGCAATCCGCCTTTACACCCCTGTTGGTGGCTCCATCATCCCGATGCTCGTCTCACGACTCGAGCGAGTACGTCGTCTTGTAAGCTTCGTGGGCGTCATGAAACGCCACGAGAAATCGCTGAAATGCGACGCGATCTCTCTCTCATCCCTATCATTCTCGTACAGCACCGCTGCAAATCGCGCCAAAGACAACAATGCCCGCGTCCATAAAGCGACCATAGACTTTGCGGACGGAAAGGCAAAACTGAGGTTAGCCAAGGGAAATCCCCACATCAGAATTCTCGACCACTTGACGCGAATCCTCGACCAGAGTAACGGTTTAGATATAGTGGCAGCCATCCTACCTCGCACACTCCCCCTCCTTCAAGCCCTCGATGCCATCGAAGACGTTGACAACACCAGCGACGCGAACGGCGGCTTTGTCCAGATTCACCCACGCGCCTCGGACTGGTTCGCGGTCGCGTACCACCTCCCCTCAGAAGACCTCAAGCTTGAGATCCGCATGCGAGAGCGTGGCGGCACGGGTTGGTGGCACGTGCAGTTGCTACCGAAGGCCAACCTGGGTAGTATCAAGGCTGGACCCAGTGGTGGTGAGGGGGAGAAGAGGGCCATGGCGGTTTTTAAGGCCGAGGGTGATGGGTACCTCGTTCTTGGATCTAGTGCTGTTACCAAGGTTGAGGGCGGTAATGTTGGTGGCCTGCTCGAGAGATTGGATGCCGCTGTTAGAGGGAATAACGCGCCGAAGATTGGCGTTGGTAGGGGTGCGCCTGTGGCTAATATGGGGGCTCCCGTCGCTAATATGGGGGGTGCGGGTAGGGTGGTTATTGATTTGGAGTGAGTAGATAGGATTGTCGGTGGGCGATTATCATAGAGGTCTGGCTCAGTCTTGTTGAGGACTGTGGACTGTGGACTGTGGACTGTGGACTGTTGGTAGTGCGATTTCTTTGATTGGACGAATTGGCGGGGCCGTTTTGGTTGGCGTTTGGTGATATCAGGGGCGTTGGGGAAATTGAATTTGAAGGGGAAAGGGAGGGAGGGAGAAGTAGTGAGGGGGAGAGATGAGGAGTAGTGAGTAGTGGATACGAAGGGACGGAGATACAAGGCTGGCTGGCTGGATGGATGGAGGGGGGAGAGGAATGAGGAGAGGAAAGGGGATTGAGGGGAATTAAAATCGACTGAGGGTAAGTCAAGGAAGTGGATGAATAGGTGAAGAACGGAAGAGGGCAAGAAACCCAAGAAAGTGAAGAAGGCGAGCAAGGAGATTGTTGATAGGACTTTGAATAGGATAGATGAATCTGTGAGTATTGATCCAGATGTTTGTGCTTTGTATGTGAATGTGAAACAGTCGACTATCCTGGTAATAAAAACAACATGGGAATTTGAGTGATGAATAGCAAGGCAATGTGGGATTTTCTTTGGTTAGAGTCCTGTTCTCTACTGATTTCTTTTAAACTTGTCCAGAATGCCGTTCTGGTCAGGCTACCTACCATCTTGTTGAGATTGTCGTGCAGGATCATACTTATCTGGTTTCAGTGATAATGATTTAACTTATGTCGGTATTGTTTGCCATTGAACTTTGATGCTGTTTTTGTATTTGATATGAATTCGGTAATAACGGTAACGTGGAAAGTCAAAATCCCTGAAATGTAGCTCTTTCTTTGCGTTGATTGGCTTTCTACTCTTCTTGGTATCTTGAAGTGCTATTTAGGACTTTACTTCTCTTCGCTCTTCTTGCCTCTATCTTGTCCCTCAACAAGATTATCAGGAGTTAATGCTCTATATCATCGCCAATCTCTATCATTTTCCGCTCTAGCTCTCTAGTCATTCTCTCAACAACCTCAGCATATTCAGGATCGTCATATAAGTTGATCAGCTCAAGCGGATCTCTATCACAATCGAACAATTCCCATTCAGTCTCCTCACCACCCGGCTTCGTACCCGGCAAACCAAACCCCTGGTTGTACCAGTAGATGAGCTTGTATCTCTGATTCCGGATCCCATAATGGGCGTAGGCATCATGGAAGACGTCTCGATGCATCCAATAACGATGATAGGCCACTTGTGGCCAATCCGCGGGAGTAGCGCCCTGCAAGAGCTTCGTAAACGATCGGCCTTGCATGTAAGATGGTTGCGTCAGGCCCGCGAGATCAAGGAACGTGGCGGCGAAATCGACGTTGCATACGATGTCCTTGCATACGGTGCCACGCTCGATCATGTTGGGGTAGCGGATCATAAACGGCATCTGGAAGGACTCCTCGTACATGAATCGCTTGTCGAACCAGCCATGGTCGCCCAGGAAGAATCCTTGGTCGGATGTGTATATCACAACCGTGTTGTCGACGACTTCCTTCCCCTCCGCCTCCAGAGCGTCCAGCAGCCTGCCGACATTCTCGTCGATCGACGCCACCGTCCGCAGATACCGTTTCATGTACCGCTGGTACTTGAAGTGCCGCAGCTCGTCCTGGCTCGCGAACGTGAAGTTCTCCCCCGTGTCCTTGTCAATCAGCCGCATCTTCGTCACGTCCGCCGGATACGGGATCTTGCGCTCACTTATGCGCGGCAGCTCCGGCGCAAGCAGCCCGCCTACTTCCGAGCCGCCCTCCGGCTGCACGAGTCCGAGATCGTAGTACGTCAGGTCCTCCGAGACTTTGAATTTCACCAGGCCTGCTGCTTTGGCGCGGTGCCTGTAATCGTCGTCGAACGTCTCTGGCACCTTGACGTCTTCCTGGTAGAGGGTCTTGTGCTTTGGGTTGCACTCCCACGACCGATGCGGCGCTTTGTGGTGGCACATGAGGAAGAACGGCTTGTTCTTCTGCCGCTTTTGCATCCAGGCGATGCTCTTGTCTGTTATGACATCTGTGGCATAGCCCGGAACGATCTTGCGTTCTCCCATCTCGATCAGTGCTGGGTCGAAATAGTCTCCTTGGCCTGGCAGGACCGACCAGTAATCAAACCCCGACGGCTCGTGGTCACTGCCTTCGCCCATGTGCCACTTTCCAATCATCGCTGTTTGGTAGCCGCCTGTTCGCAGATGCTTTGCGACGTTGGGGAGGTGCTTGTTCAGCTGGCTGTCGAGGGTGACTACCCCGTTGACATGATTGTAAGTTCCAGTCAATATGCTTGCTCGGCTGGGAGTGCAGATGGAATTCGTCACGTAGCAATGATCGAAGCGCATGCCTTCCTCTGCTAATCTATCTAGATGCGGCGTTGAATTGATGCCGGCACCATAGCAGCCAATGGCTTTGCTGGCATGGTCATCTGCCATGATGAAGATTATGTTGGGCTGTGATGGAGTCATGTTGATTGCTGGTGAGTTGAGATGATAACAAGAGTCCTGCTAGAAGGAAATAAAAAAGAATTAAGATCCCCAAATGGAATTTCAGAGCAGCTGTTTGACCTTACTGAGAAAGCTGGAGAACGTATGGTCTCTCACCTTCTTATATTGATAGGAGAGTCTTATCGGGTACTTGACATCTATAATGGGGCTCTTCAACTATCTTCTTGGTATGTATCTGACCATACTTGTTGTTGATAAAACAACATGAAAAGCGAGCGTACTTATGTCGAATGGCGTGATAAGCAGTTGATATTGCATACTGTGAAACCGAGAAAAGATGCACATTAAATTGGCACTGAGTTGAGTGATAATCTCTCGGTTGTTACAAGGCCTAGCATTGTACGACCGTGCGCGCTGTATAAATGCACTTCCTCATCCACATTATATGAGGTCTTGGCGATTGAACTTCGTATCGAATATATACTACAAAAGTTTTCCTTTGAGAGTTTTTATTGCCTTATGAGATAACGGTCTAGTAACGGAACTAAATCAAATTCTTATATGAACACTTAGTTGGATCTTACATGACGGGTCAACACAGTAAAGTCTAAAGATTACTTATTAAGGGCTGTGAAGTCCCTTGACTTTGTACAGACTTCAGAAGCTCCATAGTCATTGAAAACAACATGGTACAGTCATTTTCTCTTTGTTCGTTCATTATGGTAGGGTTGTTGAGCTCGAATTGAAATCTAGTTGGCCATAGGTGTAGCCCGATGTTAGATATCAAAACCTTTTACATAAATCAGACCAACTGTGCTAGCAGCAAGCAAGTTTATTTTCTTGAAGCTTGGTAAACAAAGAAGTAATAATGAATTGATACTAACACCAGCAACTTCTCATTTCTAACATTAATAAATAGACGTATTCGTATATTTTGGCTTTCTTGCTCAAGTAGTATATCTAAACGTCAAGTCCTCCTTGTCAGTGATATCAGCTCCTGGCTCATAAGGAGCTACGTAACCCTCAGCCTGTAGCTTCTCACGTCGCGCGTTCTCCCGGGAGAACAAGTACCAACATGCCAACATGAGTAGCAGAAGAACTCCCCAAGCAACCAGAGAACAGATGAGTCCAGAGAGATATCTCGGCGCATTCTGGGTAGTCCAAAGTTGTGGGAAGGCGATACCTCCAACACAATATCCGATGAAGTAGAGAGTATTAACAACGGACTTCTTCGTATTACCCTTAACGTTTGATGCATTGAGAGACATAGTTATGACGAATATTACGCTGATGCAGGAACCCTATATGTTGGTCAGTTCTGCATTTGTAAAGATGGCAATTGATACATACCAGCCAGGCACCAACAATAATACCCCAGCCCTTCAGAGGAAGAGCCAAGAGCATGATACAGCCAACCGTGGGAATAGCGATAAGTCCAATAACGATGAAACATCTTTTCTTTGGAAACATAAGACAGAGAATCACACCAACCCAGATTGTGACTAGCTGTACAGCTCCACTTGGGCTTCCATAAAGGAGAGTGCTACCAGATGTGTAACCAAGATTCTTGATCATCAAAGAGGCGAACTAGAAATGTACATGTTAGCTATGTTTAATTTGATAGGTATTTGGAGCAACTAACTGTCAAGACCGGAGAAGGAGCCGTAACAAGGATTCCAAATGCAAATGCAGCATATGACTTGAAATCCATAGCAGCTTCCTTCAATTGGGAAAACGAGAAGCTCGTCTTGTCGCCACCATCGTGCTCGGCAGCTAAGCGATTGCTAGCAGCAATGCGTTCCTCTGGGGTCAAGAACCAAGCAGTTTCAGGTCCGGCAGGCATTATAAAATAGAATACTACGCCTATAAAGGATGTGCATGCGCCGCAGATGAGGAACATAATTCTCCATGGTGCTAGAGATGATTTGCTGTGCTCGCCGATGCCGTACATGAGTAATGCTCCTACCACTTGCGCAAGTGCATTGCAAGAAACCCAGCAACTAGAAGAATTAGCAAGTTGGAATTACATTTGGAAGACACCTGTAGTCTGTACTCACCCAATACGCAATGGATGCTCACTCTTCTTGTACCAGATACTTGTTATGGTGATGAAAGCTGGACTAACAGCTCCCTCTGCGAAACCAAGAAGAAATCTAACAGCCAAGAACTGCCCATATGTCTTGGGTGCTGCTAGACACATGCATACGCCACCCCAGATGAAGCTTGAAAATGTTAGTGTTTGGTCTCGAATGTCTCTGTCAAGAACGTCTTACATGGTGATACCAACGAATTTGGCCAGGGGCAAGCGACTCATCAAGTAAATAAAAGGGTATTCGGAGACAAGTTGACCGACATAGAACATTGCTGATGTCCAAGAGTACTGGGAGCCGACTAAGTCTAAGTCTGTAATGAGACCATATACAGAAGCATAACTTAGACTTTGCTTGTCGAGATCTGTCACGGAATATTAGGTCTTGATCTGTATGATGTTTGGGAAGAAGCTTACATTGGAAAAAGAAAACACAGCACATCTATGGAAATCATAAGTTAGTACTACTTATATCTCAAGGTGTCGAGATCTCTAATATACCAATGGGAGCACAATCATATCAGTTTTGCGTAACACCCTCTTTTCAAGAGCTTCATCGACGACGATAGATGTAGTTGTATGATTGGACTCATCATTACTTCGAACATCGACTGGGACGGTCGATGTTTTCTCATCAGTAGTATTATCAAAAGACATTTTGAGACTTTCCGAAGTCTGCTTTTGTGATGAGAGCAATCGATGATTTCAGGAGTATCATCGAATCCCAAGGGTAGAGAATCGACGTGTATATGTGTAGAATTCCATTATCAAGATTCTCTTAATCTTTGTTCTTGGAGTCCCTGAACTGTGCGCTTATCTCCAATGTCACTCGTTATCCTTGCCAATACCCGATTATTTGACATTCATCCGATATAAACTTTCGAGCGAGTGCGCGACTCCGAACGAGTACACGGGCCTATTCCTGAGGATTTTCGACCGGAAGAGTGGGATTAGGCCTTTGTAACCCTCTAGACGTTGTCATTTGTCCGGATAAGACTTACGCTACATCTACTGATAGGCTATCTGAATGTCGGGTGACAGGCACCCGACACTTCGTGCACATCCGATGATTTATCGGCAGTCAATCATTCTAAGAATCGCATTTCATACGGATGGGAATCGCTAACTATGAGTATGATTCTCCATGCTTAGAAGAATACGTTTATGTAGGTGCAATTTCCTTCTTTCTACTACTCTTATCATTTCGTCGTCTTTCTCATTTTGCATTCTGAAATTAATCATAAAGTTTCGGAGACCAACTATTCAATCATTGTTAAAGTGAGAGATTCTTCCATCTGCGATTGTAGGAGCTTATTAACAATTTTTCTAAAGAACACTCTTCAAGAATAATCCACGTCAAGCTTCAAAATGGGGTCTGCCGAGCTTCACCAGAAAAGCGTCAGCCCATGGAAACCAGAAAACCAGAGCGTCTATGTTTTTACCAATGCGAATCTGGTTGATCCAAAAGACGGCAAAGTCCACGAAGGAGTCTCCGTTCGGATATCAGGAGGCCTAATCGAGTGTGTGGATATGAATCCAGGAGACACGGCGAAAGCATCAGAAGATAACTCAATTGTTGTGGATTTGAATGGAAAATACCTCTGCCCAGGCTTGTTCGACTGCCATGTACATCTCATTGCGGTACCGGGTGAGGAAGCATGGCAAGATACCAAGCATCTTGATCCGATTGTATCGGCTCTAAGACAATCCTACGTGTGCCAAAGCATGTTGAATCGAGGATTCACCACGGTCAGAGACTGCGGAGGTGCTACATTAGCACTCAAGACTGCCATCAATGACGGACTTATTGTTGGTCCAAGATTATTTATCGCAGGCCACTTTATCAGTCAAACGGGTGGCCATGGAGATACTCGAGGTCCGTACGATCGATCTGAAATTCAATGTTGCGGTGGCTCATCCAATTTCCCCGCACATATCTGCGACGGTGTCCCCGAATGTTTGAAGGCAGCGCGAGAGAATTTGAGGACAGGTTCCGATTTTCTCAAGATCATGGGTGGCGGAGGCGTTTGCAGTCCAACAGATGCTATCGATAATATCCAGTTCACGCCCGAAGAAGTGAGGGCCATTACAACAGCTGCCAAGAACAACAAGACCTATGTGACGTCTCATGCATATACGCCAGCTTCCATCAGACAAGCTATGGAGAACGGTGTTATGGGAATTGAACACGGAAACCTCATTGACGAGGAAACTGCTGCGTTGATGGCCGAGAAAGGCGCATTCTTGACTCCAACACTGGTAACATATTCAGCAATGGCCAATCCAGAATTTGCAGGATATATGCCACCAGAATCGAACTCGAAAAATCTTGAAGTTCTGGATGCTGGACTCCGAGGGCTCAAAATTGCAGCGGACGCTGGGGTCACAATATGCTATGGATCAGATCTGCTTGGCCATCTCGGATCAGCCCAGTCACAAGAGTTCAGCATTCGAAGCCAGGTGCAATCATCATTAGCAGTCTTACAAAGCGCAACCATAAATCCGGCGCGTATGATGGGTCAGAGTAACTGCCTCGGGCAGATCAAGCCTGGATTTGCTGCTGATATGTTGATCTTAAACCAAAATCCTTTGGCTGATATTAATATTTTGGCGGAACCCCAGAAACATCTCTTAGCTGTAATTAAGGATGGCCGTGTTTGTATGAGTAGGTGGTCGAAGCTGAAGGAGAATGTTCATCGATCTCCTAGTCCGTTGGAATGATTAATACAGTATCAAAATACACCATTTTCTGATCTTGGTTTCTCTGATTTGAGAAATTGTTGGAACATTTCAACGTGGTACTCCATACTGCACATAAATCTTTGTATGATAATTTTGCAACGATAGCCTTAAGATATTCTTAGTTTGCGCCGCGGTCTACTGATCCCGGAACATTATCATATTAGTTTCGCCTACTCCGTAATCCTTATCAGAAGTCTAACGGCCGACACTTAGTGTTGATTTGCATTGTCATCATGTTTCCTTCATGGATTTTAGGGATTGAGCATTCAATTAGGCTACGCGTTTCAGTGATACCCAACAATCATGTTCTCCTAAAGTGCTAGGATATTATCCACCACTCCAATGTCAATTCTATAACATATTACTCCATGTTCTCACACCCAAGTCCAAGAACTCGGAATAGGCGAGTCGCCGAAGAAAACAGAATTAGGGTAGCTCGTGCGTAGGTATTCGACCATCCAGACCTTCTCCGAATAAATGAAAATATGCAGCTGCTGATCAGTATAGATGTATTCTGTGCCGTAATAGAAAATCTCGCTGTGTTCGAACCAGTGGGAAAGAATGTCAGCGGTGCTCTAAGTTGAACTTAGAATGCGTATATGAGGATATCACAGAATCCTCAAGTTCTCCCAAACGACGGTATGTTTTCGAAACATCTTGTATAGGTTCTGGGGTTGAAGATCTTATACTAAAATATCAAAGAGCACATGAGTTAGACAATCCCTCGTCCCCTCAATTTAGAGATGGAAAAAGACGTCGTCAAATGCATGAGCCGGCATCAGATGTTGAACCTGATGCCACGGTAAGAGTCTTACCCGGTTCACCAAATGAATCTGTCTTTGTGGCAAGTCCAGATGATACTGCTCCAAATACTGGTCAGAACTCAGGTTCTTTTGAGAAGGTATCTCCTACCACCCGCGAGGCTTATGCAGCCCCAGAGAGCGCCCTCCTCCTTGTAGAGAATCCGGGACGAACACAATACACAGGTGTACGCTCCAATGAAAGTTTCATGCTATCTGTCAGGCACGTCTTTGCATCTCTGGCTTCGGCCGAAACGACGAAGATACTGGCCGCAATTCCAATCACAAAGGCCAGATCATTAGAGAGAACTCCTTCGAAAGCTGACACAGTTGAGGCTCTACAAGTAGCCTTGAAAGGATTTCCACCCAAAAATGTTGCTACATTTCTTGTCTCTACGTTCTTTTACTATGTCGAAGCCACATTCTTCTACTGCGACAGGAAATGGTTCGATAGAAGCCTTGAGAATTTCTATTCAGGATGTGCAGCACCAGATGAGCTTGATGATAGTTTCATCTGCTTTGCACTTCTAGTCTTTGCTTTTGGAAGTCAATTTGCGCACCTCAGATCGAATTCGGATTCTAGGCAGCAAGAGGACGTTCTTCCGGGAGACCCTGGGAAACGATTTTATGATGAGGCACAAAAACTAATGCCTCGCATTATGTCAAAGTGCTCGCTCAAAGGTGTACAGGTTTTCCTTCTTGCTGGATTATATAATCTTCCTTCTAATTTCCCAGATACAGCATATCTTTATTTGGGCATGGGAGTTAGAATGGCGCTCGCAAGTGGTCTGCATCGACAGATGTCCTCGCCGACTCTTGACCCACACCTTGTAGAAGTGAGAAACCGTTTGTGGTGGAGCGTTTATTCTATCGATCGGTGAGCTATGCAAAGAAATATTGAGCGACGGTGCTAATTAGTGATATTAGACGTATAAGCATAGCGTTGGGCCGACCAACAACTGTCCGAGATGAAGAAATCGACGCCCCCTATCCGAAACCATTCAAACCCTTAGATGATACTGAGAATCCAACCAATGTTCATCATCAAATTGAATATCTCAAGTTGACGAAAATAGTCAATTCACTTATTAGAAATCTGTAAGTACAAATTCCTTCACAAATATAATAATACTATTGCTCACAAGTACAGACCTCTTGAATCAAAGCCACACTGCGTGGCTGATGTGAGCGACAGATTGTTGAACTGGTACTCAGAACTTTTGCCCAACTTGCACCCCGGTGATCTACTCCCAGGCTCGCGAAACTTTCGTGCAACCGTACATATTCAGATTCACTATCATTATGCCTGGATACGGATGGGTCGGGCATCCCTTCTGCAATTAGTACAGGATCGATTACATCGCCCGCTGGATGAGAAAGGACATGAGATACAAAGACCGCAGTTAGTCCACAAACTAGCACGTTCTTGCGTTGAAGCAGCCACAAGAACATCCCAATTGATTGCTACATTAAAGAAACATAATCTTCTCTGTCGGTTTTCATTCACGGACTACCAAGGTTGCAGCTCGGCATTGATCATCTTGCTTCTCAATAGTGTTCTTGAAGCTGGTCCCGACACCTTCGCAGCTCTTGATGACACCATTGAGCTACTTCGCTTTACGGCAATCAATGGCTGTGAAGGAGCCAAGTCTGACTTGCGCACTGTAGAATACTTCCGTCTCCTTGCTGCTACATTACGCCAGAAGATATATACCGGCAAGCATCCAGAACCCGCTACGAGCCCCCAAACTGGATACCAAGCCTGGTTTGAATGGCAAACTTCCTCACAAGGTACTGACGCATTGAATATTCAAGATCAATTCGGAAGTACTTCTCTCAATCATTCGGAAGGTAGCACCACCTACTTGCGTACACAGGAGTTACAGTCTTTTTCAAGGCCACAGGAAGAAATTGGAGCGTCTTCATACGACAAAACAGTTTTGGCAGATAATTTTAGTGCCGGGGACTTCCAGGTGTTCAACTGGGATCTTAACGGACTAGATACGCTTGATCTTATGCAACTCTTTAATGGATACACGTATGAACAAGGCATGGATTTGTAATCAGTTTTTGTTGCGTACAGTTGGAAAGATGTATATAACAGCAGAACCCTCTGCACATACTCCTAAATAGAAGAATTTAATGATCACATGATTACCAAATACCTGATTTAAGATACTTGCACGCAAGCGTTCTCTATATTCTGTATCTTTCGCCGTCATTATCCCTGAATATAGAATTAACATGTCTGGAACACAACGCCATTAATTATTTTAAACAGGTATAAGATCTAGACATTTAATACGCTGTAGAACATCATTGTAGCTACTCATGGCCTGCGATTTACGTAATTAGTTCATAGCATAACTTGGGGTTATGCGCGGACTGCCGAGTATTTATATTTCATACAATTCTCATAGGCATGATTTAGGGGTTTAACCTGATGAATTATACGAAGCTTTGGCAGAAGGCAAGGATGATAAGTACGAATCTCTAGAAGAAATAAAGCGTGCCAACCGCCGATGGCATTCTTTGACACAATTATCAAGATGACTATTATATCATAGTTGGAGACTGACTTATATTCTGTGCAGAGAATACCATGAGCTCCTGGCCGCCTTGTGTAATTTGTTCGAATGACGAGTAAGCTGTAAGCTTTTGTATGTACCTACTACAACCGAAACTCCGAACTACGTCAGTGGGTGCGGCTCGTATATCAACCCAAATGATCCATTTGAAACAGTTTGCATGCCACATGATTGTTAAGGTCGTAAGGACAGCTGTCGCGTAACTATCTATGAAATATTACTACACAATGACAAGTTCCTCTGGCAATATTGAATTTACGGCCGCGACGGCATTTGACACAATCATTGCCAATGAGCAGAATGACCCAAAGCGAATACAAAGCTTTTGTGAGAAACAACGCGCTGATCGCAACGATAAATGCAAACGGCAAATGCTCTCGGAAGACTTTGCTGGAGTAAGGCCAGACCAGTATCTTATCCACGCCCTTTCAGATTCCAACTACTCAGATCCGCGTAATAACATCTCGATCTGGGTCAGACCTACGAAGGAAGTTGTGAATCTGGTAGAAATAATACAAAAAGAACTTCTCAGCTTGGCACCTAGTAAGAGATTCCAAGACCTCTACATCTACTACTATAACTGACATCAAATAGACATTTGGCTGATGCCTCTATCTAAGCTTCATATGACAGTACTCGAGATCGTTCATTCTAAGACTCCAGAAGTCTTAGCAGCAAAGGAGAATGATCTGAGGCCTTTTGTTGCAGAAATAGCAGACTTCACCGTCTCACACAAATGCAGACTCATTAAGCCAAAACTAAGTTTTGATGATGTAGCTGTTGCCTTATCATTTGTTCCTGCTGCTGGCGAAGGAAGTCCTCTGAACAGTAGCGGGGACAACTATACATATCTTCATCTACGCAGAGACATGACTCAACTCTGTCAAAAGAACGGGGTCATGGTCGAGGCAAGATATGCGACAACTTCATCGCATATCACGGTTGCCAGATTCATCAGCGCCCAAGACCATAGTTTAAGGAAAGACGGGACTGAAAAAGGAGTCTCAAGCTCTGAGAAGATGAGTGCATGGATCTCTAAGCTGGAAAGTTTGAATGAGTGGCTTGAGAAGAGCTACTGGTTCCAAAACGGCGCTTTAGACAACGGAATCCAGTGGCACGTCGGTAAAGAAAGGGGGCTTGATATCCGTAAAGGAGGCTTGTGGTACGGAGATGGAGAGTCAATCTTAGTTGGAAAGGCGTATTGATTTGCAGATATACAGATTAGATTCAAGGTGAAATGTCTATAGAATTTCTTTTCTTTAATCGAGAGGTATAGGTATTCACTTATCAGGTGTATTAAACAGCACAGCTTCCTATTAGGGAGAAATCTCATTGATAGATAACAGAAAACAAGAAAGATGATGGGAGACAGCTATATAATAAGAAGCTCTGGTATATACACACTTTCTTTACGGCAGTAATAACTTCTCCTATCGGTAACCCTCCTCATTCTAGACAAGCTCCCAAGACACTGGACAGCCGAGATCCGAGGACAATACGGACCCAGAAGAAGAAGCTCTGATGATCCCCAGCAGCAAGCTCCACATCATGGATAGTCCTACTTCGTATTGCCACGGCTCCACCCTCTAGCGTCGAATTTTGCTCAGTCTGTTCGTATCCATGTATTGGGAGTGAGATCATACCTACCCAAAACATGCAAGCACTGCAATAGCAATGCTAATATTGTAAGAGTAGAAATGTTCTGGCGATTTGCAGTCTGATGTTCATGGTGCAGTGTGACCACCATTATTGGATATCGTACTCAGCCACCACAAACGGACACAATATCAACCATATCTAGTACCGGCCGTTTGATTATCCTGCAAGTAATGCATGATTATTGCAGATTTGTGGAAGATCTATCCCGAAAGTAGACTTACATAGTTGGCGATATGACTTTTAGGAACGATAGTTTTACAGAGGAGCGAGAGTGGATAAGTTTATATCTACATACATCTTTAAGTCGTCCCGGCATACAGCCGCCCGTTTTATGTATAGTCGGCCACATCGGATGGATCAAAGTTGTAACCGTGCTTCGTGATGACAGGGTATAAGCATACATTAAATTTCCAATCTCTCGTGTGCACAGCTCCACCCAACCTTGTTCCTGTTAATCTACCCAAGAACTGTAAGAAATAGCAGTCATCTCTCTGGCCGTTCTTTACCCCCCCCAACTAATCAGTAATATGTGTCATGGATCTATGTCAATCTCATACATATAACCTTGTATTTAAAGCATGTAAAGTTTATGTAGAAAGGTCTCACCCCTGAAAACCTGTTAATTTTAAGTAATCACGCGATGCTCTTCTGGCTCCTGAGAAAGCAGCTTATAACGACCTGGAATTTTTGCACGTATAAAATACACCTGTTCGGATTCAAAAGATCTAGAAGTGCTCGCACTATATAAATAAGTCCTCCTTTCCATTTCCGATCTCTCTACTGTCTACCAGACACATCTGCCATTCGTCGCTTACTTATTCAAGTCATTTTGAGACTCAAACATTCCGTTTCTTTCCCAGAATGTTTTCTCGATTTTTTCTTATGGGCTTGTTGCCTATGGCGTTAGCAGCTAGCAGGACTTCTGCCCCAGCTGGAGCTATTACCGTGGCAAAATCTGGTGGTGATTACTCGACAGTAAGACGCCTACAACGCTGGGTATTTTGTCTTCCTTGCTAAGCAACAACAGATTCAAGATGCCGTAGATTCTTTAAGTACTACTGATACCACAGATCAAGCTATCTTTGTAGAGGCCGGTACCTACAGCGAACAGGTTTATATTTCTTCTCGAAAAGCCGTTCTAACCATCTACGGATCGACAACCGATGACTCTTCTTATACGGAGAACACTGTCACTATCACTCACAGTGCAAGTCTAGCTACTGAGCCACATGATGACAATACTGGTGAGGTTATCTACGTAGATATATTAGAATTGTGACACTAACTAAGAAAACAAAGCTACTGTCCGAAACTGGGCCACGAATACCAAATTCTATAATCTCAACATCGCAAACACGTAAGCAAATGAAGTAGAGATCTAGAGAGTCCTAATCGCCTAATAAGTTCATAGTTTTGGTGAAGCTGCTTCGGATGGTCAAGCTTTGGCGATCAGTGCAAGTGCCGGATACCAGGGATACTACGGGTGTCAATTTACTGGTTACCAAGGTAGGATATCACTACCCCAGAAAACAACTCTAAGTTGTAAAAATCACTAAACATTACATATTCAGATACCGTTATGGCCAACACAGGTGCTCAAGTCTACGCCAAGTCTTATATCGAGGGTGCTACTGACTTCATCTTCGGACAATACGCATCGGTAAGCTCCACTGTTATTTTCACACCTAGTGAGTGAGTCATCTGGCTGACTTGAAGATAGGCATGGTTTGATCAAGTCGATATCCGTGTCCTTGATGCTTCTCTGGGTTACATTACTGCATCTGGACGCGACTCTTCAAGCAGTGATTCTTATTACGTTATCAGCAACAGCACTGTCGCCGCAAAGTCTGGTGAGACAGTCACTTCCGGGGCCTATTACCTCGGACGACCATGGAGGCCATATGCTCGTGTTTTGTTTCAGGAGACTAGTTTGACTGATGTCATCAACTCTGCTGGATGGACCGAGTGGTCTTCAAGTGTCTCCACCGATAACGTCGTCTTTGAGGAATATGGAAATACCGGAGCTGGGTCAGAGGGAACTAGAAATATTGGAACAAAAATCTCTTCGCCATTGAGCATTTCTACTATTCTCGGAAGCGATTACAGTAGCTGGGTCGATACCAGCTATCTTTCCTAAACCGACGATTGTGGTTACCAATGTTCGATTTCGAATTAAGGAGGTAGACCTGAACATAGGAGTTCCGATTCTTATCAGTTGTAGGGAACATATGTCAGGGCATCATTCACAGAAACCAATTATTCTCATTAACATATGAGATACGAACGATGCTAGGCTGAGCCTGGCTTTTCAGAAAATGTACGCTATTGATTGCCATTCTTAACCCCTTGAAATAGCAGTTTGAGCTGCTTTTGCCACTGGATGATATAAGATAACCTCAATCTCTTGTATTTCTTCACAAGGATCCAAATTTGATGTTATAGAAATCAAATATCTATAAATTATGAACTACTCCGTTATAGTTAGATACCTAGAACTAAGATTACCACTATATAAACCCCAGCAAAGGTACCCTTTCCGAAAGTTAATCTAGAACCTGCGCCTTCAAATGGTTGGGGAGTGGTGGTAGCACTTGTAGAACCATCTTGATTTGCACCTGAACTCTTGCCAGAAGCCTTAGCTGAATCCGACGTGCTCGTTCCCCCCACATTGATGGCACCAGACCCAGTCTTCGTTGCGGTCTCTGCTCCATTCGATGACTTTGTATCCGTTGCGCCAGTTTTACTGCTGGAACCCCCGCCATCACTCTCCCTCCCGCTTCCACTCCCGCTATCGCTATTGCCATTAACCTCGGAGTCACTACTTCCTTCCAATGAAGTACCCGCTGTACCGCTGTTTCCACTACTTCCGCTACTTCCATTGGCGTCACCTGGCAAATTCCCAGACAAGTCGCTTGTACCAGAACCTGTACTACCCACGCTCCCACTTGAGGAGCCACCGCTTGAGGAGCCACCGCTTGAGGAGCCACCGCTTGAGGAGCCACCGCTTGAGGAGCCACCGCTTGAGGAGCCACCACTTGAGGAACCACTTGAGGAACCACTTGAGGAACCACTTGAGGAACCACTTGAGGAACCACTTGAGGAACCATCATTCGTTGTGCCGCTGCTCGAGGAGCCATCGCTTGGTGAGCTATTACCTGAGGTACCCACACTTGAGGAACTGCCACTCGAGGAACCGCCACTCGAGGAACCGCCACTCGAGGAACCACCGTTTCCAGACCCGGATCCGGCTCCGCTCGTACCGCTGCTGTCTGCGCCAGCGGAGCCGCTCCCTCCGGCGGAACTCCCACCAGAACTATCCCCAGATGATTCTCCGCCTGAGCTGCCTCCACTTGTATCTGAAGTGTCGGCGTTGGGGTTAGACCCAGCAACATCGCTGGATCCAGATGACAAGCCTGCTCCACTTCCAGATTCTCCTGAACTGCTGCTGGCTACTCCTGCAGGGCTGGAGGAAGATACTGCTGCTGAAGCTGTAGCTTCTCCACTCCCTTCTAATGCGGTACCCCCGCTCTGCGCAACTTGGGAACCTGCGGCAACCTTGGATGAGCCCTTATCACCAGGCTGTTCATCACTGGGTAATGACGAGATTGGAGTGGTAATTGTTGTCAGAGAATTGTCTTTTGTGGTTACGATGACTGTTTCAGATGGCTGTGGTGCGGCCTGAGAAATTGTTGACTTTGATGAATCTGTTGGTGCTTCTGGCTCTGCGCTAGAGGTAGAAGGTACTGTATGGTGAGGGGAAGGCGTTTTGGGGCGGTCGGTACTTGAGCTTCCATAATTCCCATTCACAGTACTAGTGACGGCACTTGCAGAAGCAGTCACGGACCGAACTGGGATATGTACACTAGGCTGTCCTTGAAAGTTTCCGAGATCACAGCTCGTGATATCTGAATACCATGAAGGGTATGACGTTGCATTTGGCGGAGGAAGGTCTCCCATCATGGCGGAGAACACTGCATTTGGCAAAGTGCTTGTGACCTGTCCCAGTGGCAGGTCATTAGTCTGAGGGGTATAATTTGGAGCCGGAAGAATGATAGACCCTGATGGATATATTTGAATTGCATCACTGGATATGGTCTGCAGTCCTGGGAGAATAGCAATGGGCTGCCCGATCACGGTGAAGCTTGTAGGAATGGCATACGCCGGACAGCCATTCGTATCAAGAAGAGTTGCCTTGTTAGGTCCTGTAGTAATTGCATAACCTACAGTTCGAGACAAGTCTGCAAAATCATAGTACGGTGTTGGGGATGTTATGACGACGCCAGAGGCACCTGTCACTTCTGTATCGTAGGCAAAATACGAGAAGGGACCCCCATATTGGTAGAGATTATCATCTATGATATCTGTAGGTATCCCATTAAACGTATATTGTTCTTCTCCAGTGTCGCCTCCCCAACCTGATAATGTACTTGTCACCGCAACTGTCACAGTCCGCACTTCTGTGATGACAGTATTGTTGTAGGTGATATATGTTGGATAGGCAGTTGCAACTGTTACGTTGACCGCCTGATCCCACCAAAGATGAATGGGCACCCAAGAAGCTCCAACATAGCAACATGTATGAGTGGTCGCTGTAATTGTCGTGGTGACTGGAGTGGTGCTGTTTCCAACATAACTTGCTATTTGATGTGTTAGCATGATATTTTTATCTTCAACACTAGATATATTCACTTGAACGTGGAGCTAAATGAGCTTGAATAGCTCCAACAAGACTAACGAACGTAAGTAATCTCTGGACGAGATAAGGAGACATTGTAATGTTGTCTGAACAGGTCTGACGCCCTCACCTCTTGTTCTACTCAAGACAAGTCAATTCTTATGTATTGCTCTGGGTATTCATAAAGTTTGTATGACCTTATTTCGTACCTGCAAATCAAACAAACCCGTGCTTACACAGACTAAGTAATGCCCCGTCAAACTCAATCTGTGAATGGGGGCTATTTTTGAATCTCACCTGCAGTCGAGCACACGATAACTTGACTCAGAGACGACAATGGTTTGGTTGGTTCTGTTGATGTTGACAGCCCCAAGGCGTGATGAACTGCGGGTTGGTATACAGTGCTTTATTGGATACTGCACTATGTACAGCTGCGGCGTATTTCTGTCTTACGCCTTGATTTATGCATGTTACTGAACGCCTACCGAGATCTTTTGTCTCGGCTCCTGCGCTTCTTTTCGATCATTTATCCACTGCCACATTGAGTTGGTTGATCACTTTGATGAGCGATTCTTGAGTAATTCCACGACGTTGGAGCACTCTCATAACCACGTCACATCTAATTTCAATCTCTTATCTGACCCCTATCCTCATATTCATAATATCGACTTCAATAGCACTGCATAAACCTTCGGACCTTGGGCAAAAGATTGCATGTCATGAAGTATAATGTTCCTGGCCTAAGGTTTTCGTGCGACATAGCATGCTTCTATTGTGCGTGCACTTCAATGCAGAGGCACACCCGGTCACTCATATACGAACCGGATTTAAACAGGACCTACATATCACTCGTTACACACAGAGGCGCAGCATAGACTCTGCCTTTTCAACGTGCACTCAAAATCAACGACGTCCTAACAAAGTTCTGGGATAAAGTTCTCGGCGTTCAGCGCGGATGTGGGGGCGATGAATTTCTACCAATCAAATCTGAACTCCAGCTGCTTGGCAACCACGCCGCAATATGTAGCCTGGATATGCAAGCTGCAGTCATGATTTGGTCTTCTGTTGAACTATTTGGTGTATTGTAACGAGATCTCACTGGAAGAGTCAATTCCGTGCTTCATGAATATATGCATAGAACTACTAGATACCCACCATCATTATTTTGAGGCGCCTAAATGTTATTCGGAGGCCTCAGATTCGGATGTATCTTTCAGCTATTAAGACTTTCATGTATGATTTAGATCTACCTGAGTTTTTTCATTGTGCTGTCTTCAACATCAGACATGGCTGTTGAAGTGCGATCAATCTCTCCAATTTCAGTACCTACAAGTCAAAACTGGTGAATAATTCTACCCCAGTATTTTCTGCAATGTGTATATGCTTACCCATACAGGGACAATGATGGAAGCGGTTTCTGGAGCTCATTCACTGTTCAAGTTGGCTCTCCATCACAAATTGAAAAAGTCTTGATTTCAACTGCCAGCGACACAACATGGGTAGTGATTCCAGAAGGCTGCTCAAATACATCACTTTCAAACTGTGATGCTTCACGTGGTGGTTTATTTCAAATTACAAATTCTTCGACTTGGTCAGATATTGGGTTGTTCGAACTCGACCTCCAGCTCAATCTCGACTATACGGGTAATGGGGATTTCGGATTTGATGATGTTGCTCTTGGATATCCGGGTGGCGGTGGACCAAGCTTGTCACATCAAGTCGTTGCCGGTATTGCAGCAACAGATTTCTGGCTTGGTAGCTTTGGTTTGGACCCAGAGCCATGCAATTTCACTGATTTTTCTGATCCACAACCGAGCTTTCTTCGAAGTCTGTATAACTCATCGATGATACCTAGTTTGAGCTGGGGCTATACGGCTGGGGCGGTATATCGTACGTACTACCAAATTGCTGATGTTGTTCATGATACTGATACTGTTACTATCGTAAGGTTATGACAAAGTTCAAGGAAGCTTGACCCTCGGTGGATATGACCAATCACGATTTGTATCAAATAACGTCACCTTCAACATGTATCCTGATGTTGCGAGACGTTTTGTTGTTTCGCTGGTATCGGCAAGCTTTTACGACACAGTGACCACACCTGAGAGCCCAGCAGCCATGTTTATCGACTCTACAGTTCCGTTCCTATATCTCCCACTCGGTATGTGCAATGCATTCGAGACCGCATTTGGACTCACTTGGAACTCTACAAGCCATTTGTACACTATCGACGATCCAGCAACGACGAAAGACACGAATGTGACTTTCCAGATCGCAAATCAGAATAACACCAGAGTGAACATAACAATCCCTTTCGCTGCTTTCAACCTCACTGCAAACTATCCTTTGTCCGACAATTCTGTAGCATACTTCCCTCTGAGGCAAGCCACTAATGACACACAATATACTATTGGTCGGGTATTTCTACAAGAAGCGTAAGCATGCTCTTCTGCACATTTCGAGACAATGCTGAGACTCCTATCAGATACCTTATTGCAGACTACCAAAGGCAGGAATTTTCAATATCCCAAGTTCAGTGGCCAGTCCCTTCAGAGCAAGAAATTCGCCCAATACTTTCACCATCTAATACAACAACAGTGTCACATGAACCAAAGAAACGGAAAAATAAACTTGGAATAATTGTGGGCGCTGTAATAGCCGGAGTATTGGTTCTCACAGTTGTTGCGATATCTTTCTGGTACATTTGTTTCAAGAGCAAAGGATCAAATGATGAATCAAGTTCTGCCTCTGCGAATTCACGCTTGGAGATACAAGATAAGCCAGAGCTCGATGCCAATGATGCTACAAGAAACGAGCTCGAAGCAAGTGATTATATAGCAAAGGTTCCTGAACTTCAGGGCGAATATAAGACCGAGCTTGATGCAAAGGATACGATGAAGAATGAGCTAGAAGGGGAAGGAGTAGGATCATGGAACGGGGAGTGGCGAGAATTGGACTCTGCTTGTAGCCTACCGTCGCCTGATATCGCAGAGATGGCTGCCAGGGAACCTGTTGGTACTGAGATGCTAGGTTAAAAGATGAATGTACTATAATATTGCAATTTATCCTATATATTCTTCTACATTCAAGGCCAATTCCGTGAATTCAATCATTGTCGTACATTCCTTACAACACCTACATAATGAGAAAACCTAAGTCCGTGCTAATACTGTCTACTATTGACTATCCTTTTCACACCCAATCACCTCTTCTATATAAACAGCAAAGAACTTTATATTAAGGAATGAGACAGTACCGAGATAGGTTCTGGCTTATTCGTCATCCCAGTATTCCCCGAATCACAAAGCTGCGTACCATTCCAAGACCGATCACGCTGTCCTTGTATACTTAAACATAATAAGAAAAACCACTACTATCTAGGGACACATTTACAATCCCTTTTGGTTATCCAGCTAGCTGAGGCACATTTCGATCCCCTCTACCGTAGACCCTCTCGTAGCCTTCCCGCGTTCGTCGATACATAGCTTCGGCCTCCTCCAAACGATCAAGATCACTATAAGGCACTCCGAGATTGTTGACAACTTCAAAGGTCGATGTATGTTGTGCCCCACATGCCTTCTCATATCCTTCTAACACTCGTCGATATATAACTTCAGCTTCCTACAAACGCCCAAGGCCATAGTAAAAAGCCCCGAGGTCGTTGACAGCTTTAGAATTCGACGTATGCTCTGCTCCCCAAGTTTTCACCCTACCCGCTAACGCTCGCCGATACGTAGCCTCGGCCTCCTTGAACCGCCCAAGATCACCATAAAGTACCCCAAGATTAAAAGTTTGGTCCATTCTTTCTACCGGACAATCGTAACTGCTGTAATCCCGATCATGATATATCTGATACCAGTAGTTAGCATGAGGCAAGAAGCGCCGTTGTAGTACCCAATAGTTAGGTTCATTCCTTGAAGGAACAGTCGCACTCACGATCTCTAATGCAAGAATCTCGAACTCGACCGCTTTTTTGTTAAGATCTCGAGGAACAAACGCCGTACTGGCTACTGGGGTTACTAACAACGACGTCTCCTAGATGAACGTTATTTCTCGGTACACTACCCCCGATTCCTACCATCAGTCCTACGCGTAACATAAAACCTCGAAGCACATCCTTTGAAACGGCTGTAGCAGAGCTAGTACTATATACACCATCTGGTAGCCAGGCGATTACAACATTGTGGCCATGCATAGTCCCGTAAGTGTATGCGTTGTTATCTCCTTGTACGTTCGGTAGACGATGGTGTTTCTCGTCGAGCATGGCTTTTGCTGTCGCTCTTTCGATAGGGAGAGCACATATCCATGCAACTGTGTAGTCCTCTCTATTGAGGCGTTGCGCCGCCATTATTGCGCACCTGCGGAGAACGAAGCTGGGACTTATAGTTTCTCTGAAAGAACATGAAGAGCAGAGCACGAACGCTATGGAACAGGCTGTGATATATCCAACAGAAAGGTCTGATATGGTGAGCGATGAACATATGAGTATGCAAAAAATGGCATTGGTGTCATAGCTCAACGATTTTAGAAAGTGTGTAAAGAGGTTTCTACGATCAGCTGTAGCTAAGTCTTTGAATAGCACACCCCAAGAACATGCTAAATTTACCCAATAATGCTTATTCTATATTGTTATTGCGACAAAGATTGTCCGCATCACCAAGGCTGTGCGGACAGCGAGGACACAGAGGTCAGGTTTTACGAAAGCCACAACTTAGACTGCGGGCTCAAAACCCAAGGTCCAGAACCTACGCAGTAGGTCTGAAAGGGAATCAATTTCAATTTCTGTAAGCGTCACTAGATGAGCTGCGACGTTTGTTTTATCGCAGCATTGCATCCAACACAGTTCCACTCTACTCGATCTCTTAACTCGGAGTGAGAAAAGGATAATACCTTTCCAGAAGGCGCGCGCTTCGAACCGTTATTACATTCGGAGAAATAGAATTGGGAAGGACAGGTTACGCACATCTGCAACAGTCCTAAGATGGAAGTAAGATGTAATAAACAGGGTTTCGTACTGCAGGGGGATTAGCATAGTTAATCCTAATTTGAGAGTCTTAGAAAACGAACTTCCTTCAAATATGAAGTGAAGGAAGAAAGGAGCCCTGAAGTCTCGAGTAGAAACATCGACAGAATAAGCTTAATTCGTAGTGCCTTTAGCACTTTATTCATTGGACGTAGTCGCTGTTTTGGCTGTCTATCCCGTTTCCGCCACAAGCTCAGACGGATGACCTCACGCGAGGAATCTTATACCTCTCATCTCTACGACGACTAATCATAACAACCTTCTTGTTTTTGCTCTTGGTGTTAATACTAGCAAGGGTCTTTCTTGAAGCTATAATCCGTGACAAATCTCTAAGTGACAAAAGCATGGCAGAAAGCATTCCTGAGCTTTATCATTGATTTGCACCACAGATAACATATATTCTTCACGCTTTCGACTTACTGTCAGCATCTTTGGCATTGATTATACGGCCAATTGGTTGTATGATAGCCAATATTGCAGCTTCTGGGCATTAAAGATTGTTAAAGAGGCACTCCAGAAAAGTATATGAAGTGTATATATTGTGAGTACTTTGTACAATGACAAAATTAAGCCAATCCAGAAAGACAAAATCTTGCACTAAGATTTGTGATGGTAACTAATCATAAGCCTCCTCGTAGGCCTCCTCGTATTCCTCGCGAGCCTCTTCAACTTCCTCACGATCGCTGCTAGATACCGAAGATCCGGATCTGGTCTCATCTGGTAGGTCGCGTGGGTAGTCATCCACGTACTCTTCGGGATCTCTAGGTGGTGAGTGGTGCTCATCGTCATCATCTACAGCCAATAAATGTCAGTATAACTTTCCTGATAAAACCAGAAAATTATGATTTTAGAATGAGTGTCACGAACCTAAAGCCTCAGCAATAAGAGCACCACCAATGGCACCGACTGCCAATCCACCAGCAGCTCCGATCATCATGTTGGTCTTGTCAGATCTGCCGCTATCGGCTGGTGCACCGCCATATGATCCGCTGGGTGGTGGTCCTTGGGAGTAGTTGTCATAATAGCCTTCGCGAGACTGGATTGGTGGAGGTGGAGGCGAAGACACGGAAGTAGGGGCCTCCAACTGTGCTTGTCTGCTCACGAGTTCAAGGTACCACCATCTCTGTGCAGCTGGCTCCCACAAAGCAGTCCAGCCCTGGGGAACCCACGGAGGGCTAGGAGCTCCGTAGTTTGAAGCTGGTGGTGGTGGTGCATAGCCGGATTGTGGTGGTGGCGGTGTCTGCTGATATTGAGGTTGACCGTATGGAGGTCCGTAACCAGGCTGCTGTGGCGGCGGCGGTGGTGCGTAGCCAGATTGAGGTGGTGGTGGTGTTTGTTGATATTGTGGTTGACCGTATGGAGGCTGTTGATTATAATGAGGCTGCTGGCCGTAAGGAGGATATCCGCCGCCGCCGTATGGTTGTTGGTAAGACATGATTTTGAGTTGATATGTGTTTTCAGGAGAAAAGTATGAGAATGAAAAGAGACGGTGGTGAATGAGGGATATCTACCTTATACTTTCTGTTCACTAGAGGGAATCACATAGGACATAGGAGAAGTATCTAAGCCACGTAGATGTGTTGCTAGCTTGGCATTGTAGTTAATTATGGAGATTTCCCAGGGCCCAACTCCTTGGCACTGTATCAATTCTGAGGGATATAAATGATTCCCGTTGTTCCGTAGTCATGTTCGTCAGACAGAACCCGATAGCTGCAGTGGAGCACAGTTGTGGGGACCACTGAGAGAGCGGGGTGTCAGCTTTGCATGGGTTCAGCGTCTATGAATGACATCTATCAATCAAATATGTCGAAGCTCGCGTACAAAAGACCTCGTTAGTGGAGCGCATGCACCAGTTAGAAGCTCATCGTAATATAAAAAGTATAAATATGCGCAAGCAGCAATGGTAGAAGACTTCGCAATCTCAAAGGATATTCAGGGATGATTATATAAGCAGGGTACACATCACGTGAGTATCTATGAATTTCCGAATTGTTCTATGATGAAATTACAGGCTGGATGGTTCAGAAAATACTGCCGAGTTGAACAGAACACAATGATGCACGCTTGCTAAGTGTACATATTAGCACTAGAATATGTGATTGTACTACGAGATCAAAGTAAAACCTATACCCAAATATGATAGCAAGTGCACCTTGGAATTATCTCATCATCACAAAGCAAATGCCCATACAACCCTTTTATTATCTCTAAGGCTGTGGCCAAGCCTCCAAAAGTGCCTCATCACCTACCAGCTCGAAGTTGGTCGACGCCTGCGTTGGCACATCCACAAGGAGGTTATAGCTTCCCGGATAAAGGACTCTATGGCCCAGCTCGTTTCTGCGTGACAGCACTCCGAGCGTGAGATTCAGACCCACAATCCGAGTTTCGCTTAAAGCAACGTCGCGAAGACGGGTGTATGCAGCAAGTTCTTTGATTGGGTAGGGTGTTGGTCCATATTCACCAGACAAGAAGGCCAGAAGTACGAAATCAGAGGTTGAGGCTGTCGTGTTTAATGCAGTGCTGCCGACATTGGTCACCGAGACTGAAGGGAGGGTAGCTGTTGGGAACGGGCATAGGTCGAGGTTGGTTTCTTTGCATGAGGCTATCAGCGAAGAGATATTGAAGACTGGTGTCGACGACGTCGTGTTTGTAGATGTGAAGAGGAGAGAAAAGTTCGTGTAGTGAAGACCATAGCCGAAAGGAAGGACAGAGTTGTTGTAAAATTTATAGGTTCGTCCTGGGTTCGTGGAACTGGGTCGAAGAGTCATGTCCGTCATGGGGACTTGATCCACATACTCAGCTGGGTATTGTGTTATGGGGAGACGCCCAGCAGGATTTTTTACGCCCGTGAGAACATCGAAGACTGCAGGGCCACCATCTTGGCCTGGATACCCTGCCCACAAGATAGAAGATATGTTGTTGTTTGAAAGAAGAGGTGTATCATCTAATTGACTCCCTAGCTGGATTATTACCAGAGGCTTTCCAAGTGCTGCAAGCTGTTCGATCAGTGTGAGCTGAGATGGACTCCATGAGATCGAGTATCTGTCATGCTCTTCACTTTCAACACTTGTATCAATGCCACCGAAGTACAAAATATAGTCTGAGTTGGCAGCAGCTTCCAAGGCTAGGTCGGTCCAGTTGCCCGTAGTGCTGTTTTCTGCTATTGGTCCGTCGGCGTAGTTGATAGTTAAACCAAGCTCTTGAGCGGCATACAGCGGGGTATGAACGTATGGCGGGATTCCATTGTAGCTGCCGACCAGCGGGTCTGTAGCATTACCCCAGTTCCCAATGATTGCAACTGATGTTGAGTTAATTAGACTAAGTGGGAGCAGTCCATCATTCTTCAATAGGACAAATCCATCCGCTGCAGATTGGCGTGCCAATTTTTGTGCAGCAGGCGTGTTGACATCATCCCAAGAGAGTGACCGATATGAAATGTCCGAGGCAGGGTCGAAATAACCAACATTCACAAGGCCTTGATATTGACGAATAAGTGCGCGATCAAGGACATCATTGCTTAGAAAGGATTGATTGTAGGCTCCAACAACATCGGTCTTGTTCCAGTATTCGCACACGGTATCTGTACCGGCGGTGTATGATATTCCAGCCGCTTCAGCTGCCGTCGATGTGTAGTTATGGCCGTCGAAAATATCCACAATAGCGTCACAGTCGCTTGTAATGTATTGATTGTCAGTCGTCCAGCCCCAGTGCTCGCGTAGGATTGTTTCCATAAGGTATGAGTTTGCACAAGCAGGAATTCCATTGATAGAATTGTAGGAACACATGACGGAACCCACATTGGAGTCACGCGCGCATTGTTGGAATGGAGGAAGATAGTACTCAGCAAGATCTTGACTCGAGACAATGGCATTGAACGTATGTCTGGTGTATCCACCCCAATTCTCCATATCATAAGCAGCAAAGTGCTTGCAAGTTGCAATGACCTTTCTGATTGGGGGATTGAGACCACCCTCAAGGCCTAGCAAGAGATGCTTGACATAGTTGGTAATTCGAAACGGATCCTCTCCAGGAGTTTCTGGTCCTCTTCCCCAGCGTGGATCTTTGTATGGATTAATGTTTGGCGTCCAGAAATCCAATCCAGCTCTACCCACATTGCTGAATGCGCGGGCCTCGGTGCTGACAATGCTACCGACAGATTCGATCAAATCATCATCGAAAGCTGCGGACATGAGGATAGGATCAGGAAACGAGGTAGCATAGGAGTATTCTCCAGATGATGAGAAGTTTACTGCTGGTGATAGTGCCACTCCATGAAGAGCTTCACTCCACCAGTAGTATGCTGGAAGGCCAAGTCGTGGAACACCAGGGCTCTTGCTATCACACGCTTAGTAATTGATAACAAGGGCAATCTCATAAATATCTTACTCTACCATGATTAAGAGTTTCTCCTCAGTAGTCATGGCTGCAACAATTGCTGCTGCTCTGTCATAAGAAGAGGCATTGGTATTGCAGACCAAATTGCTGGTAAGAAGCTCAGTGCCATTGGCACAATTGGGGAATGTTATGGAAATAGATTCCCCTGCAAAAGGATTGTACGGATTTATTGACATTATGACAAACTGGAGAGTAGATTGGAATAATCTTGATATCCAATTTCCCTGGAGGTGAGATTTATATCTAATTTGAAGTGGCTATCAGAGTACGTTCAATGAAGCATTCTATGTACCTTATTGGACTTTTCTCCATACAAAATGCACATACTGACCGCTTCCCCTCATTTCCAACTCCGTTCAACTCCGGCCACCTTACTATCATCTTTCTGTACTCATCTTGCTTGCATTCTGGTACTCTAAAGACATGAACCATGAAGATCCAGTTTCCCAATTGTCGGCTAAATGAGAAAAGAGGGGAGACTGTATTCTCTTATTACCATGATTTATGATTGGGAGTGCATTCGGCAGTCAAGATTTTATAAGAACGTCTACTGATCTCCAATAAAAAGTTCCAAAGCAGATGTCGACACCAGTCGACATGAAATATTTCATAGATGACATCGGATGTGAAGTACGATTGTTGGGCAATGCGGGTAAATGTATCGGGTAAACGCAGATCGCTGTGGTTTGTCCCGAGGCACAATAGATCGGGGAAGCGATTCGCTAGATATGTCCGAAGCAGATCCACCAGATGAGATCCCAGGGTAAAGTCCACGATTAGCAAGAACGTGGGGAATGAGAAGAATCCTCCCCCTCACTAGGAACTGGTTGATGGACGTGAGTGAGTATCAACCGGGTTTTAGAGATGCAGAAGCTTTTCATTGGATGTAGGACTAGAGAAAATTGTCGCATATCAGCCAGCCATGAAAGTACCAAATCGTTTTTAAAGTACTCTGAGGAGACTTTGTTTTATTGAAGCTCTATTTACAGTCGTGCTCGCCAATTTGGCTTTAGTCTCTCACTTTCCGTCTTCCATTCACGTCTTCACCCTGAAGATATTGACTGATGGTCTCGAATACCCTACAGTGTGTTCAGGATCACTGTAATCTGGCGAGAAAAGAATTGCATCACTACAATTGCTGCCCAGGGAAGTGTTGTTGAGCCAAGCAGGTTCCCAATAGTGAACTCCACGCCCTAATCCATTCGGCACCTGCTGAACAATACTGATAACGTCATCAGTCCAGATGATTTGACCCTGAACGCTATAAGGAATCTCTGGCTCTGAAGATGTCGGAATAGGATTATACTCTCCATTACAAATGGCTGGATAATCTGTTTCAACAACCTGCAAAGGCTTTCCGTACTGTTTGGCGAGAGTATTCAGAGTCGTACGCAAATTATCAAATGTTGCTGCTGTTCCATAGAATGGATAGAACGAGAAACCAAAAACATCCCATGCAGTGAGAGGAACGCCATTGGCAGTCAAAGCACCGAACCAACGCTGTTGAAGGGTCAAGTTCCATCCGTCATCAATATGAATCATGACCTGCGGCTTGGGTGTTCCAAGAGCAATTGCATCGTCCACGCCTGCTCGTGCAGATTTCCAAAGTGTGGCCAGATTCGAGAAGTTGGCTACTGTTGCTATCCATGGCTCCACATCGACATCGGCGTATCCTAGGGGCCACAAGATTCCATGACGAATCTCGTTTCCCAGAGCGACAATTTCGAGATTGATTCCATTTTGTGTAAATGCCTGAAGTGTATCACGCACATAGTCTCGAAGTGTTAGGGCTAGTGATCCAAGTTCTTGAGGCCAAGCTGCTGGTGGAGGTTGTTTATTTGGATCAGCCCACGAATCACTGTTGAAAGTCAGATTTCATCCATCGATCTTAGTGTATACATAAAGACAACTCTCATCATGTGTGTATATACTTACGAGAAATGAAAATCTAGATAGATCTTGTAACCCTCATGTTGGAATCTCTTCGCAAGATTTAGTGTATACTGAAGGCCATTTGTACCTCCAACTGGATCCACCCATATCCTTAAGCGTACAGTATTCATCCCACCATCTCCCAGAATTGCTTCGGCAGGTCTCGTCTGGTTGTATCGACTGGTGTCTTTATAAATTGCACCCCCCTCTTCGAGAGTTAAAAGAGAGCTGAGGTCATGCCCTTTATAGAAATAATTCTTCGATTCTTTGGGATGTCTATAGAGGATTTAGCGAAATTTGGGTTTATTCATTTATTTAACAATGGTTGAAAATACCCAGGAGGCGCAGCAGCTGCTAGGAGAGGAGTAAGGAGAAGAAAAGCATTGCGAAACAACATTATGGAATCGAGAATCGAGCAGTATCCCGATTGCACTCTACGTAGCAGACAATCAAGAAGACAGCATGGCAGCAGATGCCATGGCTATACTTATATGTCTCCAAAAATCCGAAATTTGATTTCCTAATCGTCATAATCCTTGGCATTTCATGGAAATTCTCAGTTCATTTCCGTGGGCTCGTGAGCCACCCGGAAAAACAAAGCCAGGACGTTGGACATCACCCAAATCCGGGAGTAATTTGTCCGAGTACCCTTGTTCGTTATCTACGAGATTTCATTTCTTCTGGAAATGAAATTGTGAGTTTCCAACAGTGCAAGTGGCTGAGAATCATGATCGAGTGTTGTGTCATCTGAGTGTCGGCACGTAATGTGGGGTAAACTATGGGGTAGCTTAAGCTTAGCTGGTAGTAGCGCCTAACTTCAAATGAGTTGGTGGATAGTCCAGATACGAAATCCATGCATAATTTATCCGCACCATAGAGGGGCAAGTGCTATTCTGATGGTATTGGGCCAAGACGGTCAACAGTGAAAGGATGGTTTGTTTGAATATTCAGAAGGGCATCAGAACATCCATGTGTTTTGTGTAATTAAGTCACGCATAATGTGACTGTAACCTGGTGCCGTGGAAGCTACGTGCTTATCCGTCAAGTTGTAGCATCAAGGTAGCTGAACTGAATAATTTATCTCTCTCAACTACTTCTATCAACTAATTCCGATGTAGTCATATATAGATATTCTATTGCTTCTACGTTTCAGGTGTAAACAGTACTCATTTCGCAGATTAAATAGTACCTTGGTATGAAGTGATTTTAAATTTGCTATATATTCAACTGCAAATCCCGTTAAGTGCTATGCTACACAAGTCCAATGGAACATGGAATAGAACGAATCATAGTCACGTTTCTGGATCACTAATGTGGAGGTTCTTTGCGTTATGCGTTCAACCCAACTAGAAATTCTAGGCTACTCATAATGAGAAGGCTACTGATCCTCATGTATTTCTGAAAATGTACTATGTATCCTCTTCTGCTTCATAATTCTTAACCAGATCGACATCATCAGTATATTAATAGATGCTAATAGATTCATTCTGGTTTTGAATAACACGAAAATTCTCGGAAAATTGCTTGAGATACTTCTTGTCGACCACTCCGGTGAAGAGCACTTTGACATTATATTCGATAGTATATAGTTTCGCAAAATTGATTCTTGACAGCGGATCAAGCCGCTCAAATGGACTTTTAGGGTCGATCCTAATAGGATGCAATCCGAGTTCTTGCTCCCCTTGGAGAAGTTCGGGCACATCGTTCCCTGTGAAAGCAATGGCGTGATCTTGCGGTTGAACACCAGCTTTTTTAGTAGCTTGTCCCCCATAGGTCAATATAGGTCTGTGATTTGTCAGTTAGACATAATCTTCAGTTCTGAAAGTGGTACTCACACGCAGATACAATGTCCTTTGTAAACATTGATAATGGCAAACCGACGTATGCTATGATACGCTCTTTCGCCAGATTTTGAATCTCCTGCACTTGAAAATGATATGTCGCTACCTGAGATGATTGAGGAGGAACGGGAGACACCAAGAGGTTCACTCCAAAGGATCTTGAATACCTATGGTCTTCAGCTATATTTTAACCATATTGGGAGTAGGTTTTAGTTACTTTACCAACTGCAAAATCCTTCGGAATGTGCACTTTGTACCCTGTAATACAATCAGTAGATACGACATTGAAGCAGAAATCAAACCTACGGGGATCAAGCTTCTCAGTCTTCCCTCTAGTACCATTAATATGTAGAAGTCGTGAATTAGTCGATGGTAAGCTCTTTGAATGTACTGCAAAATCTGTAACAGAGACGACCGAGCTTCTTAGAACTGTAAATTTTCTAGCCAGAGATTGAGAACTCACCAAAATTTGATTCGGGTTTCTGAATCGAAGTGGAAAAACCAGGCGGCTTCAAAGTGTCAGGAATGAGCACCTGGTCTGTCCCCAAGGATGTCACGCTCTCAGGACCGAATAACATAGAGCCCTCAGATTGTGAAGAGCTAGCACTGCTCGACTTCAAGTCACCCTGGTACGTCTGAAGAGAAAGAAGACTGTTCTTTCTGAGGACATTCAATCCGACTCTCCAAGCGCAATCTATTGCGGTTGACACTGGATTGCGGCGATAGCTATCGTATAGATCAACATCTGCATGCCATCGTAGCAGTAGCAGACACATATTCAGATTTTGGTGCTTCACTGCCTCAATCAACGCCAGGTGTTTGCCATCACTGATATTAGGATCTGCATTTCTTTCGATCAGATACTCCGTTGTTTTCAGGTGATTACCCTGACAAGCCTCGATCAAAGGGAGGCGCCCACTACTGGGTACGTTGATGTGGTCCTGCGATAAACGCTCCTCGTCGATTTGTCGAAGAACCTGTATATCTCCATGCCTTGCTGCTGTGCAGTAAATATCAGAGATAGAGGGCAGTAGGTGAAATGACCAGGGGTTTTCTTCGCTATATATTTCAGAATTATGACCCTCACTTAAGCCTGCTGCGGCTTTCGCAGTTTTTGTCTGGAAATTTGGTATCGCGGAGCGTCTAAACTCATGCGTCAAAAGGTCGTATTCGATTGCTCTCGCAGGAACAACACTGCCAATGCCGAATGACAAAATTGCAGCTGATAAAATTCCATAGAGTTTCCCAGTCCTAGCGTCGATGACCCACGATCCAGAATCTCCTGGCTCTAAATCTACGTTAGAATTAAAGCTGCTTGGACAAGTTTTTGAATCAGTAATTAATAGCAAACCTTACCTAAAGAGCCTTTTGAAATCTCAAACGCCCACTTGTCACCGTACGCAATTGACTTTAGCGGCTTTATGGAGTAGGCCTTGCCTAGACCTCGGCCTCTCATCTGGCCCCTTTGAGTCAAGATGATTACGTCTCCCTCTGGTGGCTGAACACTAATCTCAGTAACAAAGCTTGTCGCCACTGGTGGCTCTTGTTCATCTGATGCGTCTTGTGAATTGATTCGATTGATCCCACGATTTGCAATAACGTCATTCTTGATTGTGGCCCAGTCAGCTTGAGTTCCAACAAGTTCCGGATTTGCATGAAATTCAACTGATTGCGGACTTCCTTGCGATTCTGTCAAGTTCAGTCTTGGAAGGGAATAACGACTAGCAGTTCCATGTTGATCCTCACGTCGGCTGCTTGAGGATATAGAGACTAATCCTTTCTCGGTGTCATCCCACAAATATAGATCATCGCTCTTGAGAATAGACGGTTGGTTAAACCTATCTGATAAGCTTCTGTGGCGAGTATTTTGTGAGATACCAGAGAATGCATGAGCAACTGTGATTCCTTGTACTATATTTGCAGGATAATAAGCTAGCGGGGGTAGGTTGACAATGCCTCCAAGTGTGGAGACTTGCTTGAGATTTGTGTCAGGTTCTAAGACTTTGCGGTTCGAAGGTGTTCGAGTAATAATGCCAACGCCGCAGGCGTCAATGCATACATCGCTCATAAGGATACTTTCGTTTATAGATATATCATATCCAGTAATATCTTCGAGAGACTTGACCAAATACCCAACCCCAAAGCCATACTGCAACTCTTTCGTAAGCACAGTAAAACGAAGAGGAGAAAGTAAATAAACCTTTTTGTCATCAAGATAATTCCTGGCCACACGCATCGCTCGACTTGCAACCTCTCGCACTTGATGCAAAATCACGGCATACGGTACTGCAGATATCTGTTCTTCTCCAAACATCCAACAGAATAGCCAAGGTCGATCGTGAACTGGTATGCTTCCATATATAGTGCCGCGGTTCTCTTCAAACTCTGCCCAAAGTTCATTCTTTATAGTAGCCCAGTCTCTGGCCGTTTCATTTGCAACATGCCATCGTGAGACTCCATTTGCTGTCTCAATGATATCCCCACATGAAGTCTGGTCTCTCAATCGCAAGAGTTTTGCATGATAAGGTGATCTAAACAACGAATACAAAGTCCGTCGGGGACTGAATGAGCTCAGATTAGATGGCTTGAGCTCATCAATCACCGATGTCATCGTCGAAGTCGATACAGACATTGAAAATTGCAGAAATTGTGCTGAACTAAAGATCCTTGAGGTGACAACTGGGGTGACAGTTCACTCAGCCGAAACAAGGCTGTATTGAAAGAATCTCATAGCTGGCATCACCGCCTATACAAGCCACCCTGCTTGCTGTTGCAAGGATTCATGTCATGGTCAGTTTGCATGTTACACACACTCGTGGAGCCTGGCTATTGGGTGACGCCATCCCAAGCAACAAAGTCTTGAAGAGTAAGTATCAATTGAAGTTAGATTTGTCTGAACTTCATCTCTTATTTTTGATGGACAAAATACTTAAACTTATATCCATTTTTTTTTCTCTGCGATGATGAATTTGTCAGTCCCAATATTAGGTTCTAATGCTTCTTTTGTACCGTTGTCTTCCATTACAACTGACGATAGTCTCGAAAAAGAGCTCAGAAGGCCTATCAATGTCCCAAATGGCCAGTCTTATCCAACGTTATCTTCTACGTTGAAAGATGAGATTGTTGCAAGACTCTGGCCTTCAGATGATTCAAGTACATGTGGCCGTAGCAGTGTTTTCGACGCATATTTTCGGTGATTCGCCATTTATGTTTTCAAATCAAAACTAATTCATATACACTAGATACTTCCGTAAGTTGTGCGTTGAGGCTGAGGACACCAGTATTACTACATATCTAGACATATTTCAGCTTGTGGACTACCTTCGAGAAAATCAGCATGTTCCTCGCCGGAACCTCCTTGACTACTTTAAATCTCATCCTTCTCAATGCAACAATACACCATACGTAACCGATGAGAGCAGGCGTTACAATAGCATTGACCTTTGTGTCCAATTGTGGCTTATGATAGACATGCGTCAAACTAGTGCAGTCAAGCCAGGAATCGGAGTTGAGAATACCTGGACAGCAGAACAGTCTTTAAAAGAAGCACTAGGAACTATGTTTCCACAAGTTCCCCTTTCGAGCAATAAGAAAGCAAATTGACCGTCTATATTCCAGGCTCAGAATCTTGAGAGGATTGGGGGGTTCGAATTCACTTGGTGTCATGACCTACGAGAACACCTAGCTTTGGATGAGGATGATGGACACAACTGGATTCATTGTTTTCAGCACATGGCTGTCCTTCGAAGAATAGCACAATCAAGTGCCAAAACACCTTTCCCCGTTGGGTTTCTTGATGAGACACTGGATACGGTGGCCTTGTTGATACGGCGCCACAAGCCTGATGGAAGAAAATGGTTCAGTGCAAAGGAAGCTCTGCTCGAGAAAATAGGTAAACACTTACCTTTCGAGATAATAATTTGATACTAAAATCTGGAATATCAGGTCCTGAGTATTGCTTGGACCCAGCTGTAGGAAATCAACCTCTGAAACCCAACACACTCCTCCTCAAGCGCTACCAATATTGGGGAGAAAGTCTTGAACATCTCAAGGTCACCTTTGACGATACCGAACCTCGAACATTGAAACAATGGTGGTATAACAAACGACAAAGAACCGATTTCTGGAACTTTACGATTACAGTTACAGGTGTGGCCTTGGCTGTTCTATTTGGATTTATTTCAACACTTATTGGCGCTATGCAGGTTTATCTATTATATCGTCCACCTCATCAGAAATAGAATTCTGCGTAGTACATAGACAAGGGAGAGTGTTGCGCATCTCAATAAAAAGGCAGCACATTGATACTTCGATGTAATATTTCATTTTCTATTTATACTATCTAGGGCTTCATTCGATAAATCGTGTCTCCCAAAGTGGAAAAGTTGGATCGCAATTTGCATTGTCGATAATCATGTTGACTATATGTATAATCATTGCCACATTTTGATGTTTTCGTTCACTAGGATTTTCTCTTTTCCAGCAGTTTGGTAAGAATGATGTTTCAAGTGTTCTCGTACAGTTGATTGAAGTCCGAGACCATAAATCAGCCATGTTCGATCAGCACCAAATATCAAAGCTGGTGATAATGAGCGAGTTATAGAAACCATGATTAACATAGACGTTGCTTCTTCTCGACACAGATTCAAAATAACCTGCTTGTAAAGCACTCATCCACCCGAGGATCAGCATCCACTCATACACCGAGCAAACCAACTTCTCAGACTCTCAACAGCATCAATATGGCCAAGCAATAGTATCTCAACGTACACTCATAATCGAACAACACCAACAAATCTCTCCAAATGAAATTCCATTTCCTACTACAGAAAACCACAACCCCCAAAAAAATCCACAATCCACAACGCCTCAAGAAAAGACGACGAAAAAGATGATCCATCATCCATTAACCAAACCAAACCAAACCAAACCAAACCAACCCACGCTACAAAAGAAAGACCAGCAATCTACAAGGGCAACAAAAAAAAGCCTTCCAGCTCAATAAATCGGCCTGCCCTCATCCCACCTCTGGCCCTCCCTCAACTGCACACTAGGACTATCATCCCACTCCTTGGCCCTTCCAATCTTGGCCGGGCTCATAGAACGCCGGCCCTCAAGGGCAGGGATACTCCCGATCCATTCCCAGACCCTACTAACCTCGCCATTGCGCTCGCCCATGCGGGCTCTGACATTAGCGTTCATCTCGACGACGGCGCGGACCTTGCTCCAGAGGGCATCGCGCTTGCGCGGGTTGTGTTCGTCGCGGAGGATGTCGTCTCTGAGCTGGCCGACTGCGATGGTGCTCTCGTCGTCATCGCCGAGACGAGCGGCGCGCGCCTGTGCCACGAGCCGGTCGAGCGTCAGGGAGACGAGGCCGCTGACGGAGGCGTTGATGCGGGCGCGGGTTGCGAAGTGCGAGCGGATTGCGTAGATGGTTGCGAGCAGGAAACTCAGGATAAGAGCTTGGAGACGATATCGTTCCACTGTGAGTCGTGCGGATCGCTTGATGGCGCATAGGAGGGGGACGCGGGCGAGGGAGTTGCTGCTGAGGAGTGGAGTGCTTCTGTTACGAGGTATCTGTTAGTCACAGATACGCGTCAGAGTTGTTTTTAAAAATTGGAAACAAGGGAGGGGGAGGTGGGGAGTGTGAGGATAATGGACTTACCCGTCTACTTTGCTCTCGACTTCTTCGCGTCCACGGATCTCTCCTATGGCCGCCACCCAAAGTTCTTCGAATTCAGCTTCGCCCATCTTTCTGGAACGTTTCTGAGAAACTTCTTTCTTGAGTGTATCTTCTTCGATCTCCACGATAGGATCAGCAACACCTTGCTCATCAACAAGTTCACCACATTCGAACTTGGCTCTTCTATCCCTCAATTCTTCCACAGCCTTATCAGCCACCATCTTAACCCTTCTAACCTTCTCTCCATCCGGTTCGCAGGTAGGTGGCAGAGGGATCAACCCTCCCAAGCTCAAAGGATGAGGCTTGAGTACGAAGTCTGGCTCGCATCGAGTTTCCAAATCTTGATAGCAGTAAGCATGCTGTGGGCAGAGTTCGCACTCTGGCTCAGCGAGGACAACAGCCCATTCAGGGATCTGGACCTTTTCAGAGATCAAAGGGAAAGGATCAGACTTCGCAGTTCGACCCACGCCACAGTACCCAACTGTAAGCTTTTCCTTTCTGTACCAGGCTGCGTAGCCAGTAAGTATGGTGAAAAGAAGAACCCAAATAGTACTGCTAAAGAAGTGGCTGGATTGCTTCTTGGGTTGACGTCTGGCAACGGCGTTTTCACCCTTCTGAGAACGCTCTTGTATCAATTCCATCTCCTCCTCAGCCGTGAACTCCTCCGTGGGCTCAAGTTCATCCTCTTGCTCAGCAGACTTAAAACCATTCAAGGCACTGACAGGCACCGAGAACGTTTTCGAAGTTGGCGGGTGAATATGCTCTTCACCTGCAGCCTGGGGAAGCTCCGTCCGTCTTCTGCTAGTCGAGCTTGCTGTCTTTTTGTCTTTCGCAGGAGTGGCAGAAGTTTTCCGTCTGCCAGCACTGGGACTTCTTAAACCACTTGGAGGAGAGCTGCCACTTTGGAATGGATTATCGTAGCTGAATGCGCTGTCCAGTTGTGGGCGAGATTGTACCGTTCTGGGTAAGGGCTCCTCATCTTCGTCAGAGTGCTCAACCTTGACCTTGGGTGCCTCATTCTTCCTCGTCTTCCTGACAGATCGCTTGAAGTCCTCCGCATCGCCTCCAGTTTCGGTGTCAGACGCGCGAGGATGTTTCGAGTTCGCAAGAATAGTCTTCTTGCTTGGACTCCTCGCGCGTCTTGCAGGAGTTTCTATATTCTCACCATCTACCAGGGCTCGCGCAGAGGGCTTTCTCGTAGATCGCTGCCTCGGTGTGGGTGGCGGAGGCATGTTGTCCTCTACGGGAGTACTCTCTTTTGAGCTGTCGGCGTCAACAATACCTTTGCTTGATCGCTTTGCGCGCACTCTCTCTTTGAGGAGCTTCCTGGCTTGCGGGAGGACATGCTCATTGAAGAGTTCGATGAGTTGTGGCTTCTTTGCGCTGGAAGGGTATGGAATGTTGTTGGAGACAAGAATGGATCGCAACCGCGGGACAGTGACACTTGCTGGATTGAAGTCTGCCTGTAGATAATCGATGCTCTCTGTATCAGACATGTTGACGACTTGTGGATTCAACAGAGAATAGTTTTTGATGGAAGATGGAGGTGTCGTATGATTACGAGCGCCCGTTTAAAGGATCGATGGCGCAAAGTGGTGCAAGACAAGGTCTTATCCCGACAAAAGCAGCACGCACAGTGACGTATAAATGCTTATCACAGCTAAGCGCAAATCAAGGCTGTGAGAATGAACAGCTGATTCGAGGGCTTGCAGGAGGTTGTATGCAAGAATTGTAGAGTAAACAATGCACAACAGCCAAGTGTATGTACCTTTTGGATAAGGCGGGAATATGAGATGATAATAGTCCTGGTGTGTGTGCATGCGAAATAAAAGAAAAGGGCGACGTTGATGGAGCAACCATATCACCGTGAGAGCTCGTGCGCTAACTGGCGGTAATCAGGTAAAACTGACTGCTCCAGCCACATGTATGCCTAATGCATATATCGCCACTCGAGGCATCCAATGACTGCGCCACACTACCTTTTCAAACCCGAAGCACCGAGTGTCTCGACTTGATAAAGACCCGAGAGACCGACAAACAGTAAAGAACTGCAAAGTAAGATGTATCGTATTGAGTAATGCTGTTCCTTCGTGATTATGAGGGTTTAGATCCACTGAGAACTGGCATGTCAATTATTAGGGTTTCACGGATTTTACACAGTATCGTGAGCAGCAGATATACACTAACAATCATGATAAAACATTAGCTTTTGAAAATATATCAGCACTTAAGTTTATCTCAATTCACTTGATTTTATTTCACTTCATAGTCACAACAATGGAACAGCAAGATTATAAATTTGCCCAAAGGCATTGTTTATTTGTTTTTGGCCGAGCAAAGCTCGATTTAGAAGGAATGAGAAAGAGAGAAAGATCCAACCAAATCCAACCATTTAAGAGATATAATAAAACAACTCGAGCGATAAGAAGGTCAATCGCTAATTCAAAACATGATATCCAAATTCCCCCAACTCCATCCCCTTCCCAAATCCCAGCATTATCCCAACGCTATGCTCCGGAAAAAATTTACTCAATGTCGATTCTCTTAACCTCCGTCCATTCCTTCTCAACCTTGCCAACAGTGACAACAAGGACACCATCCTCCAACTTGGCCTTGATATCATCGCCATCGACCTCGCCTTCGTCACCAAGTCTGACCTCGCGCTCGAACATGCCGACCTTGCGCTCGCCAACAGTAAGAGTCTTCAAGAACTCCTCGTCACCAGCTCGGTAGACGACACCAGCAATGTTAAGAACCTTCTTCTCAGCATCCCAGTTCACGCCAACATCCTCCTTCTTGGCACCAGGGAGGGCAACGTGCAAGATATATGCGGAAGACGTAGAGAAGACATCGAGCGGTGGCGTGAATTTCTGGACGCCATCCTCGGTGACTTCAGTGGCTTCTGCGTCGGCCTCAGCGCCACGAGCACCAGCCGGAGCTGAAGTGAAGCCAGCTTCGTCGGTGAATGGGCGCAAAGAGCGCAGGGCCTGGGCGACGGGGTGGGTGGCGAGAGCGCCGAGGAGGCCGCTCATGTCGAAGGGGGCACCGTATGGTGGTGGAGGGTGAGGACCACGAGGACCACGGCCGCGGCCATGGGGTCCACCGTGCCCGTAGGGTCCATGTCCGCTTGCGTGTGGACCATGAGGACCGCCTCGTCGACCGCCATGGGGTCCGTGGCGTCTTGGGCCGGGCCCGTGGTGTCCATGGCGACGTGGGCCGTGGTGTGGGCCTGGGCCATCATGTGGAGGTGGATGAGGGCCATGGGAACCATCTCTTGGGCCGAAATGCGGTGGGGGAGAGTGAGACCTCTCTCTCAGGGTATCCGGGGAAGGAGATCTCGAGCCATGGGACTCGTCGTGCGAATCTTCGTGGAATTCGCCGCGGGCTTCTTCGTGCTCGCGCTCGTGCGATGCCGATCTGTTGTGGCGACATCCTCTGCGTCCTCGGCCGTGAGGTCCTGGGCCTCCGTGGCGACCACCTGGGCCGCCGTGGCCATGTGGACCTGGCCCTCCAAAGGGACCTGGGCCACCGAATTGTCCGAATCCGCCTCGTCCCCATCCACCTCTGCCTCTGCGGCCGTCAGGCCCGCCGAATCCGAAGGGGAAGCCGCCCATTGGGAAGCCCCAGGGTTCCTCGTGAGAAGGAGCGTGGTCGACGCCAGCGGAGGCATCGAGAGAGCGAATGAAGTCCCAGAAGGGAGCTTGGTGTTGGGTTTGGTTTGCGTTTTGTTGATTGTAGTATGCCATGATGAATGAATGAAGATATTCTGGTATAATGAAGAAGACAGAGAAAGGTGACTTACGAGGGGAGAAGGGACTGGTTATATAGATGATAATGAGGCTCACAGCAAGCAGGATACAGCAGGCAACCTTTTACTTGATTTTCTGATAGGTACGGAGTACGTAGTCGGTGTAATGCCTGGACCTTGACTTGTCGCACAAGCGTGCCACCCTACTTCTGCTCCTCTTGACGGACCTTTCTAGAAGAATCAGGGACTGCACAGTTAGTAGAGCATAGCTCAACACATTCCACTACGTATGTCGAGCTGCAGCCTCATAACGCGTCAGCCCGTGGGGGATCTCAGCAGCCTAGGAGTGGCTGGGGATGGGGTCGGGGAATGCAAAGCCCGACATCCAGCACCGATTAGCCACAGTGGCGTCGACACCCCTGCCACTTGTCGTCGCAAGCTTTCGGAGAATTTGCATCTATTGGGTGGATTTCAATTGTGACTCACGGAGCTCTGGCACTTTGGGCAGTTGCGTGTGCGTGTTTAGATCGCCATGGTGCCATATTCTTGAGCTGCTTGTGAAAGGAAGGTCAAGGGCGTGTAGATCAGCATAGAATGGTGTCGAGCAAATGCAACTCCCCAGTCTGTCTACCCATCTTCTTCAGCTTGACCGTTGGTCATCGCCACTGGCATGTGATGGAGGCCTGAGGCGATAATAAATGCCATCTAAGAATGAGAACTTGCGAGAAACTGCACGTTCTTAGGTGCCGATCCATGAAGCTTCTATCGGCAATCTGGAGGAACACATTGGAGCCAAGTGAATGACCAATGTGAGATCGAGGCAATCTCGTCGTCTCCATCTTCCGTGTCGGAGAGTCGGGAATTACAGCTCCAGATACTCCCATCAACCTGCAACTCTCGGGAAATATACGACCCCGAAGGGATAGGCCGCGGTTTTTGAACACCCGTCAACTACGGACATGCTTGAACATAGATGGTCGATTGTGGTAGATCTAGGCAAGTACATAGACGCCGAGCCTAGCCTGTAGTTCAAATTGGAAAATTATCATTCCTCATAATCTTTGATGCTATACAGAATTCACCTCCCATTATGCCCATCCTTTTATTTTCTTAGAGATGTTATATCCCATTCTTCCACCCAATTCATGGCCCTAAAATCCCTGTCATAAATCATGTCGAGTGTTTTTATACAAGTCGTGAAATCGTCAACATACAATACGCTCGAGGTCACAGGAGACATCTCAAGGCAAGCAAACCGCTCAAGAGTCTCGCCAGCCATGCCTCCCACATCCCAAGAGGTGAGCCCGCCGCAATATTGTTCGTCGAGCTCTGTGCAGCAGCCGCACCAACAACGTTATTACCACTATTCGCACTCGTGATGCCATGGCCCTGAGTGGTCGTCGCCTCCGCAGTGATCGCAGGAGTAGATGTGATCAAAAATCCCTGATCATCATAGCTCTTTTGCTGGGTCTCATATCCAGCCGGCACAACCAGCGTGGTAAGAAAGCCCTGTTCATTATACGTCGTGAGCGTCTCATATCCAGTGGTGGGAGCCACGCCCCAATACGACGAAGATGAAAGGGGCAGTGATGAGGTAGAGCTTGGGTAGCTGGTCTAGAATTGATCAGTTGATTGTTCCATTCTCAAAACAACGACAATTTGATGAGCAGTGGAAGCAATGGGCACAGCAAGTACAACAAGGCTGGCTCACTCACAGCCGCAGAGGACGTAGGCACAAGTTTTCCGTCCGAGGAGACGGTCCACCCCGAAGGGACACCCTCATAGGTGGTTGTGGAAGTTGCGGACGCGGCGGCGGTTGCGGTTGCTACCCACGGCCAGCCGGTCATAGTGCTCGTATCATCTTTGGAATGGCCACCGAAGGCTGCGGGGATAGAGGGTGATGCAGAGGTCACCGCTGCGGAATCGGCTGAGGCGACTACTGTAGCTGACGATGGAAGGTTTCCATTGACGGAGCCCCCTACAGCACTGATGGCGGTCCAGTCACCAGAGGTGTCTGTGTATTCGTATTCTGTACCGGTGGAGTAGTCGGCAATAGAAACTGACTGGACGACCATGGTAAAAGGACCATCATCGTAATCGGTGGGACCTCGTGCCCAATCAATGGTACCAGAAGGGTTGGAAGAGTCTCCTCCAGACCAGCAACCGAATTTGACCACCATCGGAGTTTGAGGATATTGATTAGTATCAGCAGTATCCGGTGTGAGAACTCGAACAACATCATCACCAACAGACCAGACAACCTGCTCAGAGGTCCACTCGATGGTATAGGTGATGAAATTGTCCTGATTCCCAGCATTTGGCTCATAGGTTCCTCGATTGTAGGTGGTAACATCTCCCTTCCCAAAGTAATTCGTCTGGACTTCCGTCGAATCCGCACCGAGCCACTCCATATCGATCTCATCCAGATCATCGGATTCCAGGACCAGTGTGCTCACGATCCCCGCTCCCGGAGCGGCTTTCATGGTGATCTGGACCTTTCCAAACATGATATAAAATTTGCTGGTCAGTTGTGGGGCGTCACCCGACTTCGCAACTGTGAAGGAAACACCATTCGAATCGTAGGTTGGAGAGCCAGAGCTTTCGAAGGAGTCCACCTCTCCATTCCTGAAATCGACACTTATGGACTTTCCTAGAGCACTGTCGGGAGAACAATCCGCTATTTCTGGAGTTAGTATGTACCAATCTATGGTGATGGTCTAATATGCATTCACATACTCGAGGTGAGAGGGTTGCAATCCGTATATGTCTGCGCCGCGACTGGTCGAGCAATGCAGCATGCACTGAGCCCGATAGCGAAGGTGACTGATGGGAATTTCATTTTGAGGATTTTGATGCAAAGACAAAGGAAAGTAACAGAAAAGAAAGTCGAATGAGGCTGAATGTTGGAGCTGCACTCTGACCGCAGAACAATGCAATTATCGTTGGGGGAGATGATCAGATGTAGGTGTGCGCCGTGGACAACAGCTGACAACGGATAGCTGCTTATGCGCGACTTTGGCGGAAATGATGAAAAGAACAAAGCAAGATCAGTTTGTAGAAGAATTGAAGTCTTTCGAAGAACGTCTTAGAAGAAGGCTTAAAAGTAAGCCGTGTTGGAAGGGAATTTGGTTGTACTTCCTTGTATTCTCCAACCTCCTCTGTACGTCAGCGTCAAGCTTGACCAGGTGAGTGAGTGTGATTGTGCAAGCTATGCACCGATCATTCACGTTCAGACATAACGACAGCATGCAATGTGTGGGCAGTACGATTAGGTCTACACGGAGGATGTAAGGTGGGTGTTCTTGGTAGTTTGGTATATCTATCAGGTGCTCTGTCATTGTGACAGTGTGATGAATGGATGAGACAGCTCTTGATTTGTTGTGTGGTGCCGGGTGTAGAGAGGTTGTGCATATTCAAGAGGTTGGCGCTGGGATTCGTTGTTCGTGGTAGAAAATGAACGAGGCTGGCACCACTGGTAGCTGGTCGTTTCTTCTCTTCTCGCTTAAGCTATCGTAACATCGGTCACTCCCGCAGGCTTGGACTGTTGTTTGGACCATCACCGACGTATCTGCACCACATCCTTCGCCTACTCATAGTCTCTCTCGGAAGACCTCTGTGCTTCTTATATTCGTGCGGAGCATCAGACGATCCATCCTTTCAAAGGAAGCCTTGGATAGGTAAGATACATAGGATTAAGTACTATGTACCTACTTCCTTCTCTCTCTCCTTCTCCATCTTCTTCTTCTTCTTCTTCTTCTTCTTCTTCTATTTCAAAATCCGCCGTCAAATCTACCTATCCGCAGGATCATCAGCTATTGATACTACCCATGAACATCATGAGGCCCAAGCAAATCCGATTCCCCAACACCACAACTGCCCACATCACACAACTCCCACGTCTACGTTCTGAGCTATTCTGTACAGATATGAAAGGGGGGAAAAAAAAAGAAAAAAAGAAAGGAAAATAGAAAGAATAAAAAATAAAGAGAAAAACAAAAAGAATCAATCTGATTCTTTCACTCACAGACAGCGGTGTCAACGCCACTTCTCATGGCGTAGTGCTGGACCCCTCTACCCATCGACGATGTTGCCGCTCAGGTACCGTTGCTTAGCCTCATCGCCGCGCACGCTCGGACCGTATGAGAAGCCAAGCTCGGAGGAAAGGTGAGCAGGAAGCGTGCAGCAAGCGCTCGCTTTTATTTTTTATTTTTTTTTGCATCGAAGGTGGGTTTTGCAGTGTGTATTGAGTTGATTGACAGAGTCGCTTGACTTGGATATCTGTTTTTTTTTTGTTTTTTTTGGATGATCTTTTCTTTCTTTCTTTCTTTTTCTCCGAGCGGAGTATTTTTTTGCAGAGTTGGGATTCAGTTCAAAGCGTTCGTGCTTCAAGACTCGACTGAGAGACTGTGTGATGACGATGTTAAATCAGTATTGTGCGAAATACGAAGGTGGGTGAGATGAGATTGTATGGGTTCGTGTCAAGCTTATCTCTCTCTTTCTCTCCTCTCTGATCCTCTCTGATCCTCTCTGAGACTCTCCGAGTCGAGGGAGCATTCCAATGCTCTTATAAAGTATGTATCATAACCACCTACCTACCTATCCCATGCTACCTATTGTATCCCATGACCACGGACTCAAGTGTGTGTGTGTATGCTAAGTATTGTCATCCGTCCGGAGCCTTCTGACGGAGTGGGTATGCGAGTGCATCCAGCAACTGGCCGTTTGCGTACATGCATACATAAAATAATGTGTAGCGATACCGTGCCCAAGTGCGTGCGTGCGTACTGCCTACAGCCTACAGCCTACTACCTACTACCTACTTACACAGTCCAGTCGCTGAACTCTGATCAACCATCCGTGCCATCTCACATGGAGAATTACACATGAAGATCATCATGAGCGGATCACACCCTGCCTATGGCCTAGTCCTGTGCGCGAGTGGTCGTCGACGAAAGATGCGATGTGCAGTCTCAACTCGATATGGACGATCTTAAAGGTTGATGCGTATTCACAGGCTTAACCTTACCATGACGATGATGTTCGCCCGGAATCTTGCTGTGCACGCATAGGACAGTAGTAACAAGAAGTCTTCAGAGGTTCTCGTTCTCTCGGCGGATAATAAGTACATCACGACGAACCCTTTCATCGCACCGGAGCAATAAAGGTTGGCAAGGACGTGAAGATCCGACCCACCGATCTCCCTCTCCCTCTCCCTCTCCCTCTCCCTCTCCCTCTCCCTCTCCCTCTCACTCTCACTCTCACTCAATTCGATCTATGCATATGGAGGAATATCGAGGGACGTTTCCTTCTCAGGGCTCAGGGTTCAGGGCTACAAGTCCTGATGAAGTGATCTGACGGGCAACACCATTACCTTTACATTACTCTCGCGTGCCAAATTCAATTGACGTATGCACGAGCAATGGCATTAACAGATTGATGGATTGGAGGATCGGAAAGAGGAGAGGTTCGTGTCTCTTCTCGCTGTCGCCATACTGTGCATGAAAGGCTCCATATGTGGGGAATCATGGCTCCCTTTAATATGATCTCCGGTTCGGATCAGTCAGTCAGTCAGTCAGTCAGTCAGTCGGGACACGAAAAGAAGTCAATTGGTGAATTCTTTTTTTCTTTCCGTCTTGTTATCCCGTACAGGGCTTGCAGTAGTAGTAACGAGCATTATTATTAACATACCGCGGAGACTAAGTAGTAATACTACCTACGTACTACGTACATAATGCAACAGGCTGCTTCTGACCTCCATTATTGATGATACAATTAATTACTGGTGGCTGCTTTGGGATATTGCTACATCTATGCGAGGAGGATTTGTAGGATATGTAACATCATCACTCGTCGTACCTCGTACACTTACTTCATTTGGCCGTCCATTCAGAGACATTCGTCAAGGACCAAGGGGAAGTGTGGACAGAACGGATCGTACCTGATTCAACATGACCCCTCGCCTCTTTCGCTCCCTAAATCATTTATTACCTTACATACAACATTATTCGTTACTCGCCAATGCTGTGACAAGATGTCTTATGCGAATGAACGTGTGTTGGAATCAGTCCCTGAGTTCACCATTAATCATTCATGGCCTTCAATTGGCACAAGGTGTTACTACCACCATCAGTTTATAACGAAGATGCTTCTCACTCTCGTCTCAGTATGCTACTTACTCTCTCTCACCAATTCCCCAATTCCCTTTTTTGTTGGTTGGGTTTTGTTTGCAGCAGGTTCACTGGGTGTCCCTTGCGCAGGCTGCCTCTCACCCATCGTCGTCTTTTTGACTTGCCCTGATGCTGAAACCAACGTTCACATCCCACGCCAATTGTCTCTGCGGCATGCGCTTGTTCATCACCATGGTCATAGTTGTCGTAGTGCCCTGGTCCCCCAATCTCCACGGCTATCCGACGGCCACCAGCTTGGACGTCCTCCGAGCCAGACAGGGCTAAGCGAAGGACTCTTGGTGGGTTTCTGTCACTGTGGATTCTTGTGGGTTCCATGGTGTATGTATGTACCATGCGTGTATCGCTTCAGCTTGTCGAGGACTTCGAGGTAGGTGGTGAATGAGTGTGGACTTCAAGTGTATGTGATGTTACTATGATTATACATATCTGGTGTACGATAGCAGCAGCAGCAGCAGTAGACATCGCAGTAGACATAGTGATGATAACAGTTGTATCGTAGTGACAACTTCAATCTCGGCGTGAAATGCAAGACAATGTCAATGTCAGGTACTGGGAGATACTGCGAGGCACTGCAACATAGTCGTGTATCTAGACGATGTCGCACAATGAGGTAGTAGTAGTTAGTATGGAGTACTGAAATCATTTCTTAACAAAACACAGATAGGTAGATATATACATACATGTACCCCCCTGCCTTTGGTGAGTAACCCAGTAGATCGATAGCGGAGTTATCAGTAGCTGCAGAGCTACAGAGCTACAGAGCTACAAAGCTGTAGAGAGCTGTACAGCAGTTGAGCTGTAGTAGTACAGTAGCTGTACAGCGCCACGGTGTAGCACCTATGTAGCACCTAGCATCTTGTCTTATCTGCTTTAGTAGTCGAGAATCACCGAATCACCAAATCACCAAATCACTTGATGCTGACGGTCTCCAGTCCGAGGCGCTTCTAAATGCTAGAGGTGGAGGAGGTGGTGGTGGTGGTGGTGGTAGTGGTAGTGGTAGTATTCGGGTGCTTTATCGTGCTCTGGTCTCTCTCTGCACACGGGTGGCTACCACAGCACCTAGCAAGAAAAAAAAGCCCACACAAAGCAAGAATCCTGCACCAACCAGCCAGCCAGTGGAGAGCGAAAGCCAACGCCCCCAGCTGCAGGCTCCTCCAGGTTCAGCTCCAATCTCGGGCAATACCTGATAAACTACACCTAAACTACTACCTGAACTACCAGAACTACCTGGATTCCCTGGATTACCTTACCACCAAAAAAAACGAAATCCCCAATTTACAATCAAATTATGCTCGTTCATCTATCGCCAAACATTTTATCCAACGTGCAATTGCAGACTCGACTTCCCCTCTATATGGCTGAATGATTTTACTTCGCGCCTGGTGATCATGACGCGATTGGAAGGCCTTCCCACCAGGACAAGCTCAACAACAACGAGCTCGAGTACCGATACCGTTAAAGGTTCATCGCGCGGAAGCTCTCGCAGAGGTCCTCCCATGCATGTCCGGACTGATGGCAAATCCAGGTGAGCAACACGAATTTTACAGAGCGCCCAAGGGAAAAAGAAACAAGCGAAAGGATGAAAGATGAAGAGAGCGAAAACGAAAGAAAGAAATGAAAATCATAATGAATAGGAAGACGAAGAAATAGGATGGAGAAGATGGAGAACTTTGCCCTACTCTATTATTCAACAAATCGCTGCACTCGGACTCTGGGTCAGCAGTAGTAGTAACAGGCAACGCTTGGAATTCAAAAGTCCTCTAACTGACGAGCCTCTGTCGCATTGTTAGGTTCGAGAAGTCCGAAACCCACACCCGATCCGTGTCAGGCAATCCCACGAGCGCTTCGACAGCATCGCCAGAGGTGTCGCCGCGGGACAAGAGGATGAGTGACTTTGGGAATTATCGACGTGACCTGTCTATCTTGGACAGCGCTGGTGGCGGTCGCCTACCGCATGTCGAGAGAGGACCGCCAACCGCCGCAAGTCCTCCGCAACAACAACAGATCGCGCCGTGGATGTCGTCAAATGCAACGGCTGGTACACCGACTACCAACTATGCCACGAGCTTTTTTAATGATTCGAACGAAAATGTTGCGCCATTGTCTCCGGGATTCCCTCGACCGGGTACAGGACGAACAGGAAATACGACGACGAGCGACTCGCCGGACATTGGATACTTCAACGATGAACGTCGACCGTCGGTGGCTAGTGTGACAACGGCGAGCAGTACCGGTTCGAAATCGAGCAGGGCCAATTTACATAAGAAGTTGCAAGGTTTTTTTGGTGATGACTTCCTCGGACGCGATAGTTCAGAGACGAGTTTACCTTCACACAGCGGGAAGGAGCATCCTCCGCACGCATATGCACGACATCGAGAGCGCAATGCTTCAACAAAGACCGAGGATAGTGGCAGAGAACAATCACCCGCAGGATCGAGACCACGAACACCCGTTCCCTCTAGCGACGTAGTTCCATTTCTTTACCAGGACCAAAAGGTATGCTGCTCTCCCTTTGCTCTCGGACATTTCATTGTTCAAAGCACTCCACAATGCGGGGTGTCTTATGCATTACCCACCTCCTCGAAATTGATCCTTTTTTTACTAACATCGTGTCAGGATATCTCACTGTATGGGGAGGCTCCAGTGAGACAAAATTTATCTGGACCCGACAAGGAGCGCTACGAAGGGGAGGCTCCACCACCGGTACCCCCGAAAACCTCGTCGTCGCTGAAATCAGCCGCCTCGTCCAAAGTACACCTTCCGGGTCACCACCACCGCCATAACAAGAGCACCGAAGACACTCGGTCCTTGAAGCCGACAACAAGCCGAGAAGACACAAGCAGTCTGCACGGCAGACAGCAGCAACAACAGCTTCGCGGCCCGTCATCGATGGCAACAGCGACAAAGAATACTATGCGACCGAAGAGTCCTACACCAAGTAACTGGAGTCAAGCAACTACAACAACAACAACAACACCGCAATCCGGTGCGCCAGCATCACCACCGAACTCCAACAAGGAATCTAAGAAAGGCGGGGGCATACTAAGTCGATTCAGAAGAAACAAAGACAAGGACGAACCCGCAACGGCAGCCTTAGCAGCAGCATCTCTAAAAAATCTACCCGGCTCCGTACGGTCATTGAACAGCGCCAACGGCCCACAGAACGGTCAGAGACAGGAGGGCACACCTAATACAAAATTGAATCAGCGCGATTTCAGCGCTGCAGCTTCGGAAATGAGCTTGCCCGGTCAACTCGACAATAGACCCAACAACTCCCGCCAGGGTACTTTCAATAAGTTACCCTTCCGCAAGGGTCGCGGCGACAAAAAGCATGAACACTCAGATAGTTTAATGGATAGTGAATTTGTTCAGCCTCGTAGTAATCGCGGCGGCCAAGTTTTTGATTTGGATGCCGACCTTTCTAATATGGAGGGCATTCTGGCCCATCCTCCCCCTCCTACTCCTCTTGAAAATGGGATTTTCGCCGGCAATCCTGAAGAAGAACCAAAAACCGAATCCGCCGAGGACCGAGCTAGTGGCTTAGGCTGGAATGCGCCGGACAGCTGGGCTGTGAAGAAGGTCAACGAGGACAACATATCACATCTCCCCGAAATCGATGAGGTGGGCGTTCCACCAAAGGATGACAAGAAGGTCACGGCATACAGTATTAGAGTCTTCCGACTTGATGGCACATATGCAACGCTATCGACTCATCTTAATGCTACAGTGACGGAGCTCATCAATCAGCTCGGAAAGAAGTCATATACGTCAGATAGTCTGGATAACTATCAGATTATTATGAGAAAGCACGATCTTCAGCGCATCCTAGGACCTGGAGAACGACCTGTTGTGATTCAGAAGCGACTCCTCGAACAGGCTGGTTACGACGAAGATCGCGACAAAATCGAAGACGTTGGGAGAGAGGATAACAGCTATCTCTGCCGGTTCTCTTTCGTCCCCGCTCGCGAAAGCGGTTATGCTACAATCTCTTCTGACACTGGCGGTTTTGGAAGAGTGCAAAAGTACAGTCATGTTGACTTGTCAGGTCGAAACCTCATTACTATCCCAATCGCTTTATACTCCAAAGCCACCGAAATCATATCCCTTAACCTTTCTCGAAACTTATCACTGGACCTCCCCAAAGACTTTATCCAATCATGTTTGAATTTGCGCGATATCAAATTTATCAACAACGAGGCATGGAAATTGCCACAGAGTCTCAGCCGTGCGCAACGCCTGACGATTCTTGATGTCTCTAATAATAGACTAGAGCAGCTTGAGCATGCTGAACTGGCAAGACTTCACGGCCTGGTCAGTCTGAAGCTTGCGAATAACAGACTCACCCATATCCCCTCCTATTTCGGTCAATTCAGAGCAATGAGGACACTGAATCTATCTTCGAACTTCCTCGAGGACTTTCCGGAATTTCTCTGCGACTTAGAGAGCCTTGTGGATATCGATATGAGCTTCAACAACATCAGTGTTCTTCCAGATAGCATTGGAAAGCTGAAATCTCTTGAGCGGTTTGTCATTACCAACAACGGATTAAAGGGGTCTTTGCCATCAACATTCAGCGAGTTGCAAAATCTTAGAGAAGTCGATATCCGATACAATGGACTTACGAGTATTGATGTTCTTGCTGGACTTCCACTGGTCGAGCAGATCTCTGCCGATCATAACTCAGTATCGGTCTTCGAGGGTTCATTCAGCAAAATACGCGTCTTGCGACTCAACTCGAATCCGGTAACCAAATTTGAGATCCTGAATGGCGTGCCATCATTGACCACACTAATTTTGTCCAATGCCAAGCTCGCACATATTCCAGATGCGGTCTTCGACAAGATGCCTAACTTAGTGAAATTAGTCCTGGACAAGAACCACTTTGTTTCTTTACCGAGCCATGTTGGAAAACTCCGGAAGTTGGAGCACTTCAGTATCGCACGAAACGCTCTGAGCAGTCTCCCAGCCGAAATTGGCTGTCTTCACGATCTTCACTTCTTGGATGTGCGAGAGAACAATCTCAAGAAGCTTCCTCAAGAGATTTGGTATGCGCGCAGTTTGGAGACTCTGAATGTCTCCTCCAACGTGCTCGACGGCTTCCCGAAACCAGGATCTCGTGCTCCCCAAGTTCCTGGAGAAACTCCTCCATCAGTCCCAATCAAGGACAATAGCTCCAGTACACCTCTGATTACCCCATCCTTGTCACATAGTGCTAGCCTCGATGAACTTGCCCCTATGGAGAAATTCGAACAACGACGACCTAGTCAAGCATCTGGCGGCTTGCTGAGTGTAGGGAGCTCTCCTGTTCCTGCGGGTCCGGATCGGAAAAGCTCTTTGGTGTCCGTCTATGGTAAAGGTGGTCGAAAAACGTCAGTCATGTCGAGAAGTGGATCAGACAGTACAGCTAGCACTCCTGGAACGACTGTACGAAAAGACTCGGGCGTCTCTTCCAAGCTCCAAAATACCTTTGCAGTTTCGCTTAAGAATCTCTATCTCGCAGATAACCAGCTGGACGACGATGTCTTTGATGAGCTCGTACTTCTTGTTGAACTTCGCATTCTCAATCTTTCGTATAATGATCTTAATGATATCCCACAACGTTCGATCAAGAGTTGGCCACAGCTCCAAGAACTCTATCTCTCTGGTAATGAGCTTACGTCATTACCATCCGATGATTTTGAGGAATTGAGTGTTCTTCAAGTTCTCCACATCAACGGAAACAAATTCCAAACTTTACCTGCTGAGCTTGGTAAAGTGCACCGTCTCACTATTTTGGATTGTGGTAGCAATGCTCTCAAGTATAACGTATCTAACTGGCCATACGATTGGAACTGGAATTGGAACACTGCCCTCAGATACCTCAACCTGTCTGGTAACAAGAGACTTGAAATCAAGCCAAATGTCCAATTCTCTCAGGGCGCGGCTACTCGCGATGTTCGCGATTTAACCGATTTCGGCTCCTTACTTAATCTGAGAATTCTGGGTTTGATGGATGTTACATTGACCATTCCACAAGTCCCTGATCAAACCGAAGATCGAAGAGTTCGTACATCAGGATCTCTGGCTGGCTCTTTGGCGTATGGTATGGCCGATACGCTAGGCCGTAACGAGCATCTTTCGACTATCGATATGGTTGTTCCACGATTTAATGCATCTGACTCTGAAACACTCTTAGGAATGTTTGATGGTCAGGCTTTGTCAAGCGGAGGTTCTAAAATCGCCAAATATTTGCACGAAAATTTCACGATTATCTTCGCCGACGAATTGAAGAAGCTCAACCCATCAGTGCCGGAAACACCAGTGGATGCTCTCAGAAGAGCTTTCTTGTCTCTAAACAAGGAGCTTGCGACTGCAGCTACTCTGCATACAGAGGAACGATCTATTTCGACGCATCGAGGATCGTCCGCTTCCACGGTTCTCAGTCAAGCAGACCTCCACTCTGGTGGTGTAGCAACAGTCATGTTTCTTCAGCAATCGGAGCTTTATGTCGCTAATGTTGGTGATGCCCAGGCCATGCTTATTCATTCCGAAGGTGGCCACCATATGCTCACTCAAAAACACGACCCTGCTGAAGACAGCGAGCGAAAACGCATCAGAGATGCTGGTGGGTGGGTATCGCGTCAAGGCAAGCTCAATGACATCCTTGAAGTTAGCCGTGCTTTCGGGTACGTGCAGCTCATGCCGGCAGTTCAGGCAGCCCCACATATCACGAGAGTCACTCTTAAGGAAACTGACGAGATGCTTCTTATTGCATCACGTGAATTATGGGAATACTTAACTCCTGAACTGGTCGTCGATGTGGCTCGCGTTGAGCGTGGCGATCTCATGCGTGCCGCACAACGCCTACGTGATCTTGCCATGGCATTTGGTGCTTCTGGAAAGATTATGGTTATGATTCTCGGTGTCTCTGATCTGAAGAAACGCGAACGTTATCGTCTCAACCGTGGTACATCAATGTCGATGGGTCCTTCTGGAATCCCTGATGAAGGCTATGCGCCAACCAAACGAGGCAAACGAGCCAAGGGTGAAGGTGTGGAGGATTCTATGCTTCGTCGCCTCCAGGCTGAAGTGCAGGCACCCGTCGGTGACGTTAGCATTGTCTTCACCGATATTAAAAATTCTACTATGCTATGGGAGAACTTCCCCTCAGCAATGCGCTCGGCCATCAAGCTTCATAATGAAGTCATGCGACGTCAGCTGCGACTTATTGGTGGATATGAAGTCAAGACTGAAGGTGATGCTTTCATGGTATCCTTCCCTACACCTACATCGGCATTGCTATGGTGTTTTAGTGTGCAGATCAATCTTCTGGACGTGCAGTGGCCTTCTGAAGTTATTGATTCCATTGCTGGCAAAGAGATTCGCGATAGTGACGGCAACGTTATTTTCCGTGGTCTTTCCGTTCGTATGGGTATCCATTGGGGTAATCCCGTGTGTGAAAATGATCCAGTCACCCGCCGTATGGATTACTTTGGTCCTATGGTCAATCGTACTGCTCGTATTTCTGGAGTTGCAGATGGTGGCCAAATCACCGTCTCAGCGGATTTCATATCAGAAATCCAGAGATGCTTGCTCTCATACTCTGAGTCCGATCGTCTTGGGTCCACCAGCTCTGATGATTCACTTGATGCGGACGTCATGACTGCCACTATCCGTAAAGAGATGCGCTCTCTTTCATCCCAAGGTTTCGAGGTCAAAGACATGGGTGAACGCAAGCTCAAGGGTCTCGAAAATCCCGAATATATCTATCTCATTTATCCGCATGCTTTGGCTGGCCGTATCTCATACCAGGGTCGTCTTGCTGCTGAAGAGGCTAGCGGTGAAGCCAAGGAAGCTGCAGCTCTCATTGCTCAGAACGCTCACAAGAACGTACTTCCTGCGGATTCACTTCTCGCTATGGATCCTGCCGCTCTCTCCGAGAATTCACAGCTCGATCTGGACACCAGTGTAGTGTGGAAGTTATGGAAGGTCAGCTTGAGGTTAGAGCAATTGTGCTCTCTGCTTGAAGAGGAACCTGGTTCCAGTTTGCAACAGCCTGAAACAGAACTCATGGAACGCGTCAAGAACCGTGGGGGTGAAGTCACCGATCAATTCTTGGTGGGATTCATTGCCCACCTTGTTTCTAGAGTCGAGGTACGTACCCTTCACATTTGTCTTCTATTATATATATACTGACTTGAAATCCAGACCTGTATTGCAGCACTGCAAATGAGACACATAGCTGCAGGAAGTGGACCGATCGAAGAAATCGAGGGTCTGAGACTTCCTATGGGCAACCTTCTGGCTGGCGTCAAGTCTCAGATGGACGAGTTGAGAAGATATAGAGAGCTTTATGGTCCTCTGCCTGTCCTCACAGCAGAAGTCGATCCTGCCATCGCCAGAAATCTTCAGCACACGGCTGACTATCTCCAAGACAACGGGGACGATCAAGATACGGCCATGGGGGATTTCTGGTAATCTCCTCGCGGTACTTCCCTCCTCTCGTCTAAGCTTGAGAAAGTGCTTTCTTCGGATTCTAGCATGGGTGCGGCGTTTTTATGGGACGGGGGTGTCGGATCAAATTCTCTGGATAAGGAATGTATATTTGGGTAATCAGTCTTGTGCTTTTCTCGGTGTTCAGCGCGGTGGGGACCCAGTCTTTTTCCTTTCTTGTCGATTCCCACTCGCGACGTATACCTTGTTTTCCTTTTCTCTCTCTTTTTTGGTTTGGTAGGGGTTCTTGAGTTGCCCATGCTGGTCTGGTTAGCTTTGGTATTTGCCCTTTTCTTGGCCTTGTTCTTTACTGTATCTGTGTCTTCTTGGATCACTACGACGGCTGGGGTTAGGCGTGGAAGGGACTGAACTAGTGGACTTGAACTTGGGGGCTGGCTGCCGTTTTCTGCGCGCCTGGGGTTTTGGGGGTTTCTGATTACTACCGTGTTGGAAAAGATGGGCTGGTTGGTTGGGTGGTGGGTATGCTTATGAGGAATGATTGATGGGGCGGTATATAGTTTGGGGAGAGTGGTGGTAGTGGATATATCTAATACAACACGCTTTTGGTCGTTATTATGCTGAGCTTGTGGGATTTTTGGTTGTGAATCAGTAGGAACTCCTTGCATATAATTACTTGTCCGTATCTTCCATGTTGGAGTATTATTAGAGGCTGCCAAGTCTAAATATTTAGAATTCTATTCCTTTTCTGATACCCAAATAATACCACCCAATCATACAACTCTTTTTCTCAGAACGACCGCATTCCCTTCCCACAACTTGCCAGTCGAATCTATTATATTAAATCGCCCAGGTATTCTCTGGTACACTCTATATCCTTTTCTCTCATACCACTCCTGCAATATAACCTTGTTCAGATCAGCATATAAGGTGAATTCTGATTATAACATCTACTCACCTTTGGAACTTCTAGACCCCTCGAAGTATAGCGTCCTTTGGACGTGTTTGTTTCTCGATCAAGCGTATCGAGTATGATCTCCGTGGCATTATGTGGCGGCTGGCTCGCCACATCCTCCGCTGCCTTGAGAATTGCTCCTCCAATTCCCATTGACTGTACGGAAGTGGAGACAAAAAGCGAGTGAATGCTATATACAACTTCTGCCTCATCCAGACCCGGCACAATCTCGGTTTTCTCACGCCTTAATTCCACATGGCCGATAGGAAGGAACTTCTGATTGAGAGGACAGCGAGCTTTGCCTCCTAGGTGAGTTGCCGTGTCGTAGAGAATACGGTCCTCCGGTGCGGATCCTGATCCCAGGTTATTGTCTACACTTGCGGCCTTGTAATCGTAAGTATGAATTTCCAGTTTGAGGATTCGACTCAGCGGAATTGAGCCGTGTGGGAGGACTTGTTCACCCAATACATTTGGATTTCGCCTTTACGATGCTGAGATTGCCACATTTCTATTTTGTCTTCGTTCCATGTCGCGTCCAGTCTTTGGTTGTACAGGGCTTGTACGTGTTCCGTGGACTCGGGATCCCATGGTATGAGAACAACACTGCTGGGCTTAGACATTACGGCTGGATCTTTGTTAGCTCGAGCACTTGGATTGTCACAATTTGAAGGGCTGTCTACAGATTCGTAACAACAAAAGTGAGGTTATTTTGTCCCCAAGATGTCATTCTTCGTGAGTCATTGACACTAGCAGGTCACGTGGTTCTCAGACAATTGACTTTTGCCTGCCAGTTGCAATATTTACTGGATTGATTGAAGTAAAGAAACTGGAAACTGTTTTACGTGTATACATCGAAAGTGGGATGTTGTGGGATCATTTGCCTAGTATAAATATGCCTCGCTTGATTCGCAAATTCGTCAATTGGCTAACAGATTAATTGATTAACCGATATTCTACGTTGACCTGTTAGTACTAGTTATTTCTTCCGTTTAATTCATCGATTAAACAACTAGTATATGTAAAGCTGGAGCAGAATGCACTACAATTACGCATCGCATATGCTGAATTTCACTAGATATATATTCGGCGTCCAATTTTAGAGGAGAGCACCACGGATTTCCGAATCAAGAACAAATCGAGTCATGTTGACTAGCATGTTCACAGTCTGTGATAAGTAGATCATGATATTACAATTGTGAAATGATGGTATGTGTTCATATTGTATAAAATCAATTCATAAAATATCAAATCGTATAACAACCATGGATATCCAGCCAAATGCACCAACCTTCATATCAAATGAACAGGGCACTTATTTCGAATTCTACAATCATAAACTTTATTCGTTAGATAGATTTCAAGTTCATATAGAGGTCCAACTTACCGAGTACTATTTCTGGATGTCATCAAGAGCATCCACAGATCAATCGAAAGCGGCAACCTCATCGTGACACTCTAAACTTATAGAGTAGAGATACATGTGCAGGTACCATCCGATTTGCAAGTACCGCCCTGAATATGACCAAACATAATGCAAGAAGTCGAGCACTGCACAAGAATTAGAACATATATAGTGAGCAGAATTTATATGTTCAACTTACACTATCCCAGCATTCAGCCTCGGTCTTTGGAGCACGTCGACCGACTTGAGAAATGCAGTTGCAACCACCATTGCTAGAGCAGATACCACCAGCCACCTGTCCCTCAAACACGCAACCTGTCGAGCATGTCTTCTCGCACTGCGCTACAGCGTCAAGAGGGGACGGCGCAGCCATTGTACTGGAGATGGCGACAGCCAAAAGGGCGCAAATGGATACGGTGAACTTCATTTTTGGTTTGTTGATGTGGATATATAGATAGATTTCCTGCTGATCGAAATTTGAGCAGTAGATTGAAAATGAACGTGCTTGTATTGTAGATGTGATTTTGGAATTGAAGTGAAGATCTTCCTATATATCTGAACTCAAGACGCTACGGATCTTCGGCGAAGGAAGACCTTCTCATGCATTACGATCTTAGCTGGACTTTTCACATCGAAGCTTCGTTTCATCCTGACATAAGCCACACACAAGAGCCTCAATCCTCGCCTTGGTTTCATCACTTATTTCCCGTTATCTGTCAGGACTGCTGGTGGGCGACGTGTCACTCGGTGGGATACGTCAACGATACGTCAATGATAAGAGGCCGAACTTAGCACTGTGTAACGCACGAAGCAGCCATGGGCATCTTTAGGATCTATGGGCACTAGAATGTTCGAGAGTCAAGAAAGCTTCCATCAGCCGATGGGTAAAACCACTTTTCTTGACAGATATTTTCTGTCTGTGAGAGTGGCAACGAGCAGAAAGACCTCCCGGGGTCGGGGTTTGATGCCACATGATCAGCAAGAGCTAGGTCAAGGCTCTTGAACGTTTTTCGTTTTTCGGTACTCCGAGGAAGCCGGCTTCAGTTGTGATGTGAAAATTTTTCAAACTAAGTGCTTTACATTTATTTGTGTCTATGGCTGTCTGGGAATCTCTGTATCTAAGTCTAATCTCAATATGCTGTGCTAACCTTATCAAATAATCAATGACTCCCAATCGCAAGAAAAAGAAAAACTACTGTGGAGCCACATGAAGTCGCACCTGTGCTCCAGTTCCGCTGCGGCACGACACTGTATGATGGAACAAAGGTGGCCCAGGAGCTTCCATACTCTCAATCGCATCGAAGCGCTGAGCGAAGCGTACCATAACATATGCAGTCTCGGTAAGTGCGAATTGTTCTGGGGTCATAGTTAGCTATTTGTGAATATAGTACGTTGAAATGGTGATACTTACGACCAATGCATCTCCTTGGACCGCCTCCAAAAGGCATGAACTCCCAACCGTACTTTCGCCCCTCCCATCTCTCTGGCTTGAACTCTTCGGTATCCTCACCCCAGATATCAGTGCGGTTGTGCATGGAGTAGTGGGAGGTCAAGATTCTCTGGCCCTTGGCCACGAAGATGGGCTGGGTACCAAGTGGTCCACCTCCTCTAGGCAATGTTGTATCCTTGACGGTCATACGTTCGTTCAAAGGCACAACATTTCCACATCTCAGCGCCTCATTGATACACCACTGAATGTATGCGCAGTTTCGGAGTTGCGCAAACTGGATCTCTCCCGCGCGATGGCTTCCAAACTCTTGAAGAACAACGGTGCGAAGTCTGGCAAATGCGGCTGGGTTCCGGGAAAGGAAGTAGAAAACCCATCCGAGAAGTGCTCCAGTCGTGTCTCTTCCCGCATTCAAGATGTGGAGAGTCTCGTTGCGCAGCTCCAATGGGTTTTGAGTCATTTTGGCCAGGTCATCGAGGAGATAGAATCTATGGGACTTTTCAGTGGCACTTTTCGACTGGCTCAGTCGTTCGGCGACGAAGGCATCGACAACTTTGTGAACTTCTTGACAGTGGCGAGTGAATTGGGGTGAGTGAACAAGTTTCTCCCATCTCCCAGCGAGTCCCTTGGCATAGATCCAGGTCTTGCCGGCATCGAGGTGGTAACCAAATTTGGCGTACTGTTGACGTTTGGGGTCATTCTCGAAGGATTCTCTGTGGAAGTTCTGAGAGTTTACCGACGTCCCGTAGAGGAATTCCGTAGCAACATCGAGAGTGAAGTTTAAGAATAGAGGTGCAAGATCGACTTTAGTGGTCCAGCCGTCAGCTCCACCATTGAGAGAGTCAAGGTTCAGCATTGCTTGCACGTGAATCTCCTCAAGCTCGAGATCCATGATCTGCTCCCGAGAGAACTGGGGTCGAACAAGAGCTCTAGAGTGTTTCCAGGCTTCACCCTTAGCAGTGAAGATTCCATCTCCCAACAGTGGGCTCCAAGTATCCCTTCGGTGAGGACTGATGTCGAAATCAGCTGTCTGGAGTGCAAACATCGCTTTGGCATTTTCAGGATCACGGGTCACGATGACCTCATAATCAAGCATCTTGCAGCTGATTGTATGAACGTCTTTTCCAACCTCGTCGATAGTTTCCTTGAACCACTGAGGTCCCCTTCCGGCCTTGTTTGCCTTGCTCGCCTCTAACAGCCGCGTCAGGCCGAAGATGCCCTTCCGGGGAAGTTGAGGAATGGAGCCGCAGCCCCGACGAGCTGATTCTTGAGCATGTCTTCTTGATGTGCGAAAGTTTGAAACGACCTTGTAAATCAAGCCGAGGGCAATCAAGATGATTGGTAGTAAGAAAGAAACCATTGTGATGGTTTGAGGAATGAAAGAAGTGGTATGATGGAGATAGTGTGTATATTGCGTTGTATAACATTTCAGCAACGAAGAAGGAAGTATATCAGCTTCAAATATGTGGCGATTCAATTGTGATTACACTAATAGTAAATAAAGGCATTAGCAACCTCAAATACCACGGTTATTAAGATCATCGAGCTTCTCCGCTTTCCAACTGGGCCAGCAAGCATTAGTAGGGATATTACAGAGGGTTGACTTGGGTTGAGATGTGGCATCCGTGAAGTATGTGTTGTAACAGAACTGAGGATCAATACTGCGTTGCAAGGCTGAAGATCGTCGGATCCCACGCAAGGATCAATGATGGTCTATGTTCCACTGTATTTCGAAAGCGCAGACGTTTATAAGTGGGGAATCAGGAGAGGTGATGATGGGGTAACAAGCATTGCAGACAACGTTTCAAGAGAGATGCAAAGTCACAGCTACCCTGCAACGATCAGTCCCTGAGATTCACATGGGTCTGAAGGATAGGTCTGGGATACTATGCTCATGCTAATGCTGACGTCGAACATGAAGGAACTGGTGTGCTTGTTCTATCCCATGCTGCAGGATGCGCTGCCGGAATACGCCCGAGAACTGGTCACTTGACTTGGAGGGGGTATGTACCATTACAGTGGCTGAGTTATGTCCATCATTTGTTCATGTTTCAAATGGGATAGAACAGAACTTAGAAGCTCTCCAGATGAATTGGAATATTGAGTTGCTGTTATTTTCTGTGAACGACAATCAAGGATTATCATTCATGTACAACGTCATGTAGCAAAGCTTTAAATGGTGGCGACGTAAGACAGACAAATTACAAGACAACATACACGCCATTGAACCACTCACGTATGAAACAAAGGTCAAGTAGGAAAGACATTGGGCAGATCGACATGCCCTGTAGATCTGTCGCAACGCTCGAGTTTCCAGAGACGTTTCATCATAACTGAAAGAATCGCCACCGTATTGGCGCAGCATCCTGGACCTTGAGTGTAAACAGACGACATTGCTGGCAGGCACAAAGGATTCGCACAGCACATCCAAAGGAGCGCCAGAGCGAATGAAGCGGTGGTGACTCTGAATCCGCACCATATCTGCCCAATCACACATGTAAAGAGATCAGGCAGGGGAGCGACGAGGTAGGCCTTCCTCCATACTCTAATGTGACGACGGATTTTAGCTTGCGCAGATCAATCCTTAAGGATACCTAAGGAAGGAGGAGGCTGTACATGCCGGTGAGGCTCTGAGAATTGTACTGACACGGCAGTAGGCGCACCATTCTGTGGTATCGTCAGGTAGACTAGGCTAGCACGTGGCTAGCTTCGAATGATGCTGAAAATAGCTGCATCAGGAAATCCATGTCCATATGTAGATATCCATACAACAAATTGGGCGAGAATGTTGGTACGCCTACGTACGCACCGTGCGGGCCAGATACAGTTATTGTGTCTCAGATCCTAATCCTTATTCCGCGACTTCATATCTCCTTCGCACTAATATTCTGTAAATGAGACTGAGAGAATGAGAGTGAAAGACCCTCGCCCCAGCTGTATGTAGACCTGGTAGGACCCCTTCGGTGCGGAGTGGTGGATTTGACTTCACCTGATTGGTGCTGTGTTTGGGCAGTAATTGATGGTACCACCATACATTCACCCCGAAATCTTGAGTTCATACCAATACGATCAATATAGATATTGAGATGTTGTTTAATCTTGAAAATTGTCCAGTTACCAAATCGCATTAATCGCCTTCCAATGCATTCAAAAAGCCTTGTTGCATTGTCGATTTAAACAGTTGATTTGTATTTTGCCCCAATGAAATTATCCGCAATCGCCGCCAGATCGTTGTGACGCCTTGACGCAAATGCAACCATCACTCGAGAAGATCGTACCAATTGGCACATATTATACAACACGGTACAAAACTATAAGTTATATCCAGAACTGCGTAGAAGCTCATCAAGATGCATAACTAGCAACCTCAGATAATGAAAACAACTTGATCTAATTTCTGGTATATTCTATGGAAAAACACTAATTACTAGGCTACAATAAAACAAACAACTCCTCTATATCCTCTAGGCCAATCTTCCTACTCCGCTGCCATGCTCAAAATAAATTCTGTGAATGTATCAATGTATCTATAGCTCTAAATCTTGGTAACCTTCAAGCTGACACCATCTCTTGGTCTCAGAACGAGTCTCCACATCTTAAGCTCCTCTGGGTCAACAACGCTAGTGTCACGCTCAAAGTTGAACATGCTCAAGAAGCAGCAAAGCAAGACCTTCATCTCGGTCTCTGCAAACTTACGACCAATGCAGCCTCTTGGTCCCTGAAGGAAAGTCATGGATGCACTGGAAGTGAAGTTCTCAGGGAGATGTTCCCAGCGATCTGGGTCAAACTCATCAGCCGTTGGGCCCCAGTACATTGGGAGACGGTTGATGGCGTTGGCGATGATGTAGATGATGCTGCCGGCTGGCACATGGTAGCCAGCGAGAGTGTCATCATTGAGTGGTTGGCGCACAGTGAGAGGGATGGGTGGAATATAGCGAAGGGACTCGCGGCAGACTCTGTCGAGATATGGCAGCTTATCGGCGTCGACCTTGGCAAGCTCCTCCTCGTCGTAACGGGTTGCGGGGTCGAAGAGGAAGGGCATGTACTCCTTGATCTCGGCACGCAGTCTCTGCTGGATACCTGGGTTGATTGACAAAAGATGAAGCGTCCACGCAACACCAGTTGCAGTAGTATCGTGACCAGCACCCAAGAAAGTCATGACCTGGTCTCTCATGTTTTCGAACGACAGACCCTTCTCTCCCTTTTCCTTAGCCTTCAAATCATCTTTTGCGATGAGTGCGAGGATATCCTTGTGGTTGGTGCGCTCTGCAGCTTGATCTTGCTTCTCGATAATAATTTCCGTGGACTTCTTGAGAACAATCTTGCGAGAGGTTTCCATGGCGCGGTTCAAGGCGGCTGGAATAAGCTTGAACGCCTGAAGGCCGTTGATGATACGAGACCAGACATCGAATGCAAAGACAATGCGGTATGCCTCACGGATTGGCGTCTCTGGATGCTCGAGTGAGTTGATATCTGTACCAAATCCTGCCTGGCCGATGATATCAAGAGTAGTGCGGTTCAACCATTCAAGAGTCTCAATATTCTTGGTGTTTGAGTTCTCAGCATCCATTTCCTCACCCCAAAGCTTCGAGCAAAGAAGAGCCTTTGACCAGAAAACGGGGTAAAGTGCACGGATGGACTGGATAGAAAAACCTGGAGCAAGGGATTTTCTTTGATGTGCATGATCCTCGCCTTCGGCAAGGAGAACACCATTTCCGAGAACTCGAACCATCCATTGCTTCGCTCTGGATGGCTTTGGGTAGTTGTAGGAGTTCTTAACGGTCATCTAAAAGAGGTTAGGGTAAAGCTGGAAGTAGATGGCTGTATTTATATCATACCTGTTTGAGAGCCTCATCATCGGCGACGGAAAGTCTCTCTGCACCGAATGGGAAGAAGTATCTGATAAGAGGGCCAAGCTCCTTGTGCCATTTCCGTTGAGGAACTCCAACTTCAGTCGTGATGATTTCGAAGAATTGACCCCAGAGCGGGAAACCAGGAACTGTTGGGACGTGTCGTAGAGGTGAGATATAATATGGATAAATATAAGATAAGTAGAAGATGTATACTGGAAAGAAAATGCCGTAGATAGTGAGGAGTGCTTCTGCAGTACTCCATTCTGTTGTCTTCGAGATTCCAAGGCCCGCCAGGGTAGCGCCTGCAAATAGAGGCTTGAACCCGTCCATAATGATGATGGGATAATATTTGATGATTGAGAAGAGAGGAAGTTTGCGATGTTTTTCTCACAGCATGGAACTATCGGATCATCAAATAGCTCTACGAAAGCTCATGAAAACGGGACTGGATAAAAATAGATAGTACACAATTGCAAAGGATGATTACCTGGCGTTTCACTCAATGGTGACGTTGGTGACGTTGCTTACAAGTTCTCAAATTTGATATCTAGTCAGTACTCCCAAAAGCGTTGTAAGCCTTACCAATGTACTTCGATAGGCTGGCTACCTTGTAAGGATAATCGCCGATACTTCTCCAAACTTTCATCGGCCTGCTGGTGGATCCCCATGAGGAACCTAACAACTGAGACGTTCCCGAGACGTTCCCGGTAACCAAAAGACCGTTGAGTAAAGGGTGGCTGTTTGCCATGGAGTCGAGTAGTTTTGCAATCGGAGTACATTGATGCGTAGTATGGATACATAGTCGACCTTCGATGATGTGTTTGCTAGGTGACGCGAAGATCGTTTACTGGGAAAGTCCCAACTAGGCCCAATCCTGGAGGACCACCCACAGCCGACGGCTCCGCACCATTTTAAGCCGCCTCACCACCTCTGATGTCCAAATCCCGACCACAACAAGGCGTGAAAGATGTTTCGAAATATGATAAGCCATCAACATTCTCGAAGGAAAACAACAGATCCATTCCCAATGCGCAGATATGGAACGTTCCCTACTAGTTTATCTCAGCCCCACTGCTACTCCGCGAAACTCTGAACTCACCTATTGTCTTGACAACTCCGATACCTGCTCCGAGAACTCGCATTAATAATTCAGATGAGGTTCTTGTCAGCTGTACGTCTACACAGCCTTCAAGGATTTGAACTTAACCGTAAACCGGCCCCTGAAATGGCGGCTGGCACATGTTGTCACTTTGTTGTGAGAATGCGGAGGCTTGCGCATCAAAGGATGCTAAAGCGAAGTCCTGACAACACGATTCAATATCGGGTTTAGAGATTATTTGACGGCACCGTTATCATGGGCCGTGTCGTGATGTACCATGTGTGATGCAGGCATTGTGTGGATCTTCATCTAATTGCTGATGCTGAGCTTTGTCTTCGAGGCCGTGTGTGATTAAGCCTTGCGAGAAACATAGCATCTTATATCTTCTCAATCGCACGACTTCGAAGTATTTATTCGACAACTCATCTCAGCATTACTTCCTTTCACTCAGCATTACTTCCTACCAATCCCATCACTTCCTTCAACTGAAGATCACTTCCTTCCCTTCATCCTTCTCTTGCATCTTCAGACGAACTCCTCAATCCAAATCACCTGAATACTTATCAGTTGCGAGGAGATATATTCCTATCTTCACTTCCAAAGTATGGCTCAACCATTCTTGCTGTCTCCATGGGCGGCCTTCAACTCTGTTTGGACGTCCATCATGGGCTATCCAGCAGAGGACTTCCAGTTTGTTGCAGGCCGCACACCCCTTTCAACATTGAAAGAGTGCGTAGCAATTATTGTCGTCTACTATGTCGTCATTTTTGGGGGTCGTGAGTGGATGCGAAATCGTCCAGCTTACAAACTCAATGGTTTATTCATGGCCCACAACTTCATGTTGACTGCCGTCAGTGGGTCTCTTCTCGTTCTTTTCCTGGGTCAATTGATCCCCACACTTTGGCAAAATGGTCTCTATGATGGTGTCTGCGGTGCTACTGGTTGGACGAAACCATTGGTAGTACTTTACTTCGTAAGTTGAACACTTGATGATTATGTGTTGCATCCACTAATAATTTACAGCTGAATTACCTTACCAAGTATGTCGAGCTTCTGGATACAGTATTCCTCTTCCTCAAGAAGAAGCCTTTGAGTATGTTTTGCTCCTAACATTCTACTCAAGTCTCACACTAACTTGGAATTTCTAGCCTTCCTCCATTGCTATCACCACCCAGCAACTGCCCTTTTGTGCTACACTCAGCTTGTTGGACGCACACCAGTATCATGGGTTCCAATCACCCTCAATCTCACCGTGCATGTTGTGATGTACTGGTATTACTTCCAAAGCGCGCGTGGCATTCGCATCTGGTGGAAGGAATGGATTACTCGTCTTCAAATTGCGCAATTCGTTATTGATCTTGGTAAGGACAACCTTACCCCCTCTGTCAAACTCTATCTAACATATCCATGCAGGATTTGTCTACTTCGCCACCTGGAACTTCTGGGCTAGCAGTTCATACCCATCCCTCCCACACGTTGGACCCTGCGGGGGAGAGTTGTATGCAGCTGCCGCCGGCTGCGCAATTCTTAGCTCTTACCTCTTCCTCTTCATCTCATTCTATCTTGCTACATACAAGAAGAGCGGAAAGAAGAGCGATAGCACCAAGACCAATGCCAGAAAGGCTTCAATTGCCATGGAGAAGACTGAAATCCCATCAATTGACATTTCAGACATCCAGATGCTGAAGAGCGGAGGCCCACCACAACTAATGATTTAAAGGATGCGGCAGCTATAATCAAGGGGACAAGATGGGGATGAGTAGAGGATTGATATCCTGGAAATTTTGAGAGTTGATTTTTGGATTTTGAATTATGAGTTTTGAGTTTTGCATTTTGAGTTTTGGAGGATTGGAGTGGAGGATTGGCTGTAAGGTAGCATTAGAAGGAGTTCACATGGTGTGTTTCTGGCCGTGCTCTGGTAACAGACCACAGAGTACTTAGAGGTTTCATTCAGCGCACGGTATCTAGATAATAGACTTGTAAACATTAGGAAACGAATAGGATTGAACTAAAATATATCCGCTTAATCCTGTCATAAATTGCCTTCGATGGGGGTATCATTTCAGTAAGAAAAAGACATGCAAGTTGTACTTGCATGGCAGTAATACTCGAGAAAGCTTCATGTGGTGAGCTGGTGATCTTCAGCTGCCCGGCCCTGTCATGGAGAATCTACTTGAATTCGAGCAGTCATTGTCAGCAAGTGAGTGAGTGATATGACGTTCAAGGATGAAATATTAGATGGAGCATTTATTACCTCATTGGTAATAGCATGGATAGCGTAGAAGCCTCTCTTCAGTGTATGGGTATCGGTACAGGCGGCTCTGCACGCACTAGCCATCCATTTTCACCGGATCCCCGGGCGGTAACCTGAGGCGGAAGAGACAGTCCGCGAAGAAACGGTATTCCGTTGCTCGGTGTTTATGGTGGACACAATTAACATTAAGACAAGCATTCCCCACGGTAATATCTCGTATGGTCCTTGCTTGATAATGTCGATCATTGCTTTCTCGAGGAAGCTTATTTTCAGCGCATGGTCATGACGGCTCTTGACTACCGGAGCTACCATGTGGTACATGGTCAGCCCATGTTCTGTCTCAGATAATCGATTACTAAGTGATTCCTTAGAGGCTGTGGTAGATTACCAAGATCCTTCGATGCACTGTCTTAGATACATACCGTCATCACTTAGTCTCTATCTCTAAGGCTGAAGTCTCCAACGAAGGATGACAGATACAATGGAGATCTTTTCTCCGAAGTATTTCTAAACGGCCCTAAAACATTCTAGGGGTGGGGGGTCTTTGACTAGCATTCATGAGACACGTTTCCATCCTTTGGATTTTCAACCAAATCCCGACACATTGGTGCAGCACCCCGTAGATCTTCTGGCAGCATGACCATGCAGATTCTGAGCGAAGGACCATTTAGCCGACTGTGAACTGTCAGTGTCAAATTATACACGTCCATGCTGCCTGAACCCGCTGGCAGTAATGAAATGGCATCGATGGCTTAGATATTCCTTCTGAGACGATTATGCCCAACCTATTCTAAAGCGAACATGTTATTCTTGGAACTGTAGGCTCTGAGTGAACGCCGTTCGGAGAGAGATTGACCCACAAGCACACCTTCTGGGTTGAGTTGTTCAGCATTCACTTGAACATGTTCTAGAAGTCAATCCAGTGAGATCATCAAAAGTTCATCAGAAGTCTTAGGTACGTGGTTACGTGGTCCGAGACCGAAGAGCCTGCGTAATTTGTTAAGCTGTGGCGGGGTTCGCTATCGAGGCACTGATTCGATTGTGAAAAAATTATAGAAATATAGTTTTTGGTACCAGTCAATATCTCTGACAGCAGACTTACCGTCCCCATCTCACATCCTCAGACTTTCCAAATGTCCAACATGTTTGCCTCGAATCATACTACGATATTTTGTCCCCAGCCAACTTCGGGGCTTCAGCCAGAACCATCCAGACTCACAATCGCCAATGGTATCAACATGCCTGAGCTGCTGCTTGGGCTTCTAAGTTTCAGTAATCTGGGCTGGGTCTTACTCTTCCTCTTTATGGCTGGAAATGCCAAGTGTATGCCGTTTATATGGCATATACGGCTAACGAATGCTTTTCGGTTTACCTTGCGATCTCAACGACCAAAAGAAGTCGAGATTGGTCCGGATCAGTTATTTCGCCCTATAATCACTGAATCCAAAGCTCCTCTCATGGAAATCGATTTAAATCTTCATAGTAAGTTTATCAACTTGAACCCATACCGTGAAACCTTGCTGATTCATACAGAGACGAACAGTTCCTATTTCTCAGATATAGACATTTCTCGCACGCATCTCATCTGTACTTTGTTTTCAAAGGGCATTGAGGAGGCACGAGGCGGATGCGGAGCTTACACATTCACAAAAGCTCCTGTCTTCGGCATTGCACTTGGAGCAGTCAGCTGCAGCTTCAGAAAAGAGCTCAAGCCTTACGAAGCTTATGAAATGTGGACCCGCTTGCTCTCTTGGGATGACAAATGGATCTATGTTGTCACACACTTTGTCCGCAAAGGTTCTGTCAGGCCCAGTGTATACACCTTGTACCCTGGTCAACAAACCCCGAGTCCACTCGACCCCAAGTCGAGAAAGTTCGATCCAAAGTCCGATATTGTTGCTTCAGCCTTAAGTAAGTGTGTCTTCAAAAGTGGCCGAAGAACTGTCAGCCCCGAGGTCATGTTGCAGGCCTCTGGGCTTCTTCCAAAGTCTGACATCACCCATGACGGAGTATCATCGCCCGGATTAGACAAAGATATCCAGAAGTCATTGAGTGATTATCAAGAACTCTCAGACTCGGACTTGCAACATCGGATCGAAAAGTGTAGTGCCTCTGGGTGGAGCTTTGATAGAATAGAAGAGGAGAGGCGAAGGGGAATGCTGGTAGGACGGTCCCTTGCCACCGAGGCCCAAGATTTATTAGAGAAGAATTTCCTTCATGAAGAAGCATTGGGAAGACATAGAGATGGAACAGGTTTCACGGGTTTATTTTCATGTTTTGCTCAATTGGGGCATTTGAAGAAGGAGCAATTGTTGTAAGAGCGACAGGACATGACAGGAGTTATTTCTAATTATTGATACCACATAGACTGCATAGAATTTATTATTTTTGAACAAGCAACATGAAGTGATTGCACAGAGTGCTCAAGTGATAGTTTCGGCAAGATGAAAAGATGAAGATGTCATATGCTGTGCACGGTAACAGACCGAAAAAGCCGAAAAGTAATGGAGAAAAAAAAAACCACTTTAGCGGCTCTGGAAGACAAATTGTTAGATCGAAAAACTCCAGAGATATTTAGCTGGGATGACCTTGTTGGCAGTTGTCAGAAACTAACGGCCACGCGCACGCAGTGACGTTGTATTAAGCGTGTCAAATCGTGCTGAGGCTGCGCAGAATCCTATGCACCACGTCGACACACCTGGTGCACCGACCAAATCCTTATTATCTCCGTAACAAGAATCCTAACTATCCTGATATACTGGCGAAACATTACGATTGACTGCATTGTAATATCTTGACAAGAAGAGTTTCAACATTCCTTTGCGCCGTATTATCGATTGATTTCTTTCACACATTCATTCACTTGTTCTCGTCTTTCTTTTGATTTGCATATTCACTCACTCTCATTCAGTTATACTTCCAATTATACGTGCACATACACTGTGGTGATTTACTACTCACACTCATTCATCATTCATATTTACAGCCCTCACTCATTTTTAACATTTTGATTCTACATTCCCTTGGAATTTTGTATTTGAGATAGTCCAACCACTTGACCCCAATTCACAACATCTCTTACCTACTGTTTCTCCACAGAACTGCAGGATGTCGGAAGACCGACAGCCTTCTAGAAATCGATGGTCCTCGACGAATCGACTTCCTTATCAAAATCGACAGTCGTCGAGAGTTCGACCACCCCCGCCTATTCGAAGATCCCGAGCAACCAGATTTTCGATAGATGACTGGGGAATCAACGATGTTATCCTCGATATCCTTAATTCGGCAGAACCAGCACTAGCACCGGATGGCACGCTTGATCACACTCGATATAGCGGAAATGCACAAGAGGCTTATGAGCGACTCAACACGCCTCTTGAAGATCAGAGGTATTCAGCGAGACCTGGCACATTCAGCAGTTATGGGTTTCAAAGTAGTGATAACCTAACCAAGTGGCACTCGAACGAGACACTTGATCTGCCCCCATTGGAGAGACCACCTCTTGCAGGAGGGAAGAAGAAAGAAGATGATACGGAATATCCAGGACCTTTCAAGCTTGCTTGTTTGATTACCGGAATTTGCTTGGCAGTACTTCTCATCTCCCTCGATAGGACTATTATCACAACTGTAAATCTCACCAAAGTCGAGACTATAGACATAGACATGGATGCTGATATGGAAAATAGGCCATCCCTTTCATCGCAAAAGAATTCAAATCCTACTCCGACATTGGGTGGTATGGCAGTGCATATCTCTTGACAGCATGTTCCTTCCAACCGCTCTACGGCCGCGTATTCACTCTGTTCAGTATAAAATGGTCATTTCTCTTGGCAGTCGGTTTATTCGAAATTGGAAGCTTTATTTGTGGTATTGCACCGAACTCGATTACATTGATTGTCGGAAGAGCAATTGCAGGGCTTGGAAGTGCTGGGATTTTGACAGGATCTTTCGTCGTCGTTACACACGCCGTTCCCGTACGAAAACGACCAGTCTATACAGCAGCTGTCGGGTTGATGTAAGTGCTGAAAAATCCAGAAATGTCCAACTCCTCCTGACTTTTATTAAGGTTTGGTGTCGGTGCTACAGCCGGACCGCTTTTGGGAGGAGTTTTCACCGATCTTTCTACTTGGCGATGGTGTTTCTATATCAACCTCCCAATTGGGGGCGTCACCATGATTGCAATGGTGTTTTTCTTCAACCCTAAACATGTCAACCATTCGCGTACATTTATCAATCGATGTATGGAGCTTGACTTTACTGGCAATGGGATTCTACTTGGCGCATTTGTAATGCTTTTCTTGGCCTTTGAATACACGGAAGAGGTATGTTTTTCGATACTAGTTCACTATAAACTTGCTAACAGTCAATAGCAAGTCTCATGGTCAGATCCTAAAGTCTTCGGACTCTTGATTGGTTGTGGAGTTACACTTCTTATATTTATCGCGTGGTTGTGGTATAGAGGAGAAAAGGCTCTTATCCCTCTCCATATTGTGAAGCAACGAAGTGTAGCTGCTAGTTGCTTCATGGCTTTCTTTACCTACTCAGCCCTCCTGATCCACTCATATTACCTCCCGATCTGGTTTCAGGCCATCAAGGACGCTACTGCTATCATGTCTGGAGTAGACATGATTGCCTACGTTGCAGCCAACGCCATCTTTTCGATGCTGAGCGGTATTTTCGTTTTCAAGGTGGGCTATTTTACTCCGCCAAGTATGCTTGGAACAGCCATCGCCACCGTCGGATGTGGCCTTATGACTTTATTAAAGGTCGACACCCCCACTGGTCGCTGGATTGGTTTTGAAATCCTCACATCCGCCGGCTTCGGTATGGCAATTCAGCAGGGCTTCACAGCTGTCCAGACTGTTCTTCCAATGCATCAGGTGCCAATCGGAACAGCAGCTGTGGTTGCTTGCCAAAGTCTTGGAGGTGCCATCTTCGTATCAGTTGGTAACACGATCTACCAAGGCCAACTCTTCTCAGCCGCGAGCAGTGGTCAATTACCTGGAGTCGACATACAGGCCGTCATTGTTGCTGGAGCTTCGGGCTTTCGATCTGTAGTACAGTCGGAAGCTCTTCCAGGCTTGCTAGTTGTATACAACTCTGCACTGTGTAAAGTTTTCCTTGCTGCGATTCCTCCAGCAGGACTCGCATTTTTCGCCTCATTATTCTTAGAGTGGCGCAGCGTAAAACCTAAACCTGTAGCTCCAAGCAATACTGAGGTCTCAGAAGCATGAGGCTATTTGCTGAACTGATGATACGACATGTGGTTTTTTCTTTTTCTTTTGGCAGGCATTTGTAGGAGTTTAGGCATGGAAAGCGAGTCGTTTTGAGCATTAGGACTCTCATTTATATCCCATTTAAAGCACACGAATATCACTGAATAAAGTAATCAGGCTTTGTTCTTATTCTTGCTAGTGTTTAATCCATGAAACTGGAAAGTCGTTAATTAAGTCTCTTGAAAACTCGTTTATCTGCACTTGAATTGCGGCCTTCATTATCGATACCACGGGACCGTGGTACAGGAACAAACATCATCTAGGCAGCTTGCGACTTGCAAAGAAGAGTTACATTCATGTACTGCTCTTGCTCTATGCCTTATGTCCGGATTGCACGGATGTTTCATTTCGAGAGTGGCCGCCGCAGCCACTACCGAGATACTTTAGCACTAGCAGAGCCACGTTCCTTAGTCTTCTCCAGCGTCACCATGATTTAAGCAGCCTAAAACTACATACTAAATATGTTTCATCAAAATATGTCACACCTGAGAATTTGGCATGCTGTTCATCAGGCATCCTCTGTGCCTGTTTATAGCATCGTTGCCGATCTCGTTCGCAGATCTGTGGATAGAGTATTCATGATATATAGGTGACAATCCTGCAGATAAGCTGAAATGTTTCACATATCCTGTCCTTTTTGATACTCAGGTCCCCTCTACACTGAGATCTTAATTCTCATTCATTTTGTTTGTCACTTTCTCCCGCTCAACGATTCCCACAGGTGGTCTTCTCAAATACTTCGTATCAACATACCTCATCATAAAAACAACTATACTTCCAAGTCGCAATGACTACACCATCAGATGGACTTGGCTTCGACCAGTACATCTCAGATCCTGTCGCACATTTCAAATCGATACCATGGTGCGCTGCATTAATGAAGGACAAATCCATTGTAAGCAGCATGGTACCGACTCGCACGCCGGTAGCTAGTACCGAGTCGTCGCTGGTAAATTCGACTTTAAACTCAGGGTCGACAATCCGAGCATGTGCAACTTGGCTTCGGCTGGTGAAAAAACCAGAGATTGATAAAAAGAAGCCCATTCTAGAGATCTTTGCACTGGTAGATCTTGGTGAAGGAATGAATGGATACGCAAAGACCTTACATGGGGGTTTCGCTGGTGTGCTATTGGACGAGGTCATGTCAGTAAGTGCCAACGAGGCAGCTGGTAAGTGTGAATTCCATGGAACCCTTTTACCAAGAAAAATGGCAGTCCTAAAATCATTTTGACCTTTCTCTAATACCAGTCGCAGAGAACGGAGCTTACACACGCTCCATGACTATCACATATCACAAGCCTATCCGAACCCCAGCGATCATCGTCTGCCGTGCTTTCGTGGTCGGTCGTGATGGCCGTAAAGTTCAAGTGAAGGGATACTTGGAGGACAGTAAAGGCACGGTTCTGGCTGAGGCTGATGCGCTTTGGTTAGGAATGAAATTTAATGTTCGAGAGACATCAAAACTATGAGTTCAGTTTGTGGTCAGATCCAACTAGAAAATAGATGCCCAATAGATGATTACATCACCTTGCAAACATAACCACATTCTTCGGTATTTTTGGTGCTTTGGTTAAAATCAAGATATAGATTGGAAATCACAAAAAGACAAAAAGGATCATCGACAACCGTCTTCTTTTTTGTTTTCCCAAGTTTAGGAACTGAACCGCGGATATACGGGTATAGAATTTGACTTTTACAAGGCTACTGGCACATATGGACAAGGCTATCGGTGGAACGATTCTCCTAAAACCCCACCATGCCCTCGTGCTAGGAATAGAGTCATAATTTCTGATCAGAGTCCAGAAACCCGACACGCTCGCAACAATGGCTTCAGAAATGACACCCGAAGAGTCCATTGCTCTCATCAAGGCCAACCTCGCCGAAGTTCTCAACCCTGAAATTATCGACGATGTAATCCTCAATCAAAAGCGCCCTCTGCGCGTTTACTGGGGAACAGCCACCACTGGTCGCCCGCATTGCGGTTACTTTGTCCCGACTATGAAGATCGCCGAATTGCTTGCTGCAGGCTGCAATGTGAAGGTTCTTCTCGCAGATATCCACGGATACTTGGACAACATGAAGGCTCCTCTCGAATTGGTCGAATACCGTGCGAAGTACTACGAGTCTGTTATCAAGGCGCTTTTACGCGCCGTTGGAGTTGATTTGAGCCGTTTGGAATTCGTTCTTGGCAGCTCTTACCAGTTGGACAAGAAATACACTATGGACAGATTTAAGTTGGAGGGTATCACGCGAATCAACGTTGCTCAGAAGGCTGGTGCTGAGGTCGTCAAGCAAACTGACGACCCAACCCTCGGAGGTCTTATTTACCCTCTCATGCAGGCTCTTGACGAGGAACATCTCGGTGTTGACGCTCAGTTCGGTGGTGTGGATCAAAGAAAGATCTTTACTTTTGCTATGGAGAACTTGCCAAAGATTGGATACAAGGTCAGGGCACATTTGATGAACACCATGGTGCCGGGATTGGGTGAGGGCGGAAAGATGAGTGCTTCAGACCCAGACTCGAAGATAGATTTGCTTGATGGTCCAGAACTTGTAACCAAGAAGTTAAAGAAGGCGAAGTGTGTACCAAAGGTTGCTGAGGGTAACGGTGTTCTGGCTTTCGTTGAACACGTTATCTTCAGAGCTAGTGCTTTGAAGAGGAACGGAAGCCCAGAGTTCATTGTTGAGAGACGAGATGCTGAGCCTCTTATCTACCATGATGTTGCTAAGCTCAGATCTGACTACGAGGCTGATATCGTAAGTTTTGCCTATATCGCATATATGACTTTGAACAGGTTACTAATATTTCTTCTGCAGCTCACCCCACAGCTCCTCAAGGCAGCTCTTTCAACAACTCTCTCCGAAATCCTCGCACCAATTAAGGCAGAGTTCGACGCTTCCGAAGAATGGCAAAAGATAGAAAGACTTGCGTACCCACCAGAAGTCGCTGCACCAAAGGGACCAAAGAAGAAGAAGGATGGCGGAGACCCAGCAAAGAGACTTGCTGCTGAGGCTGCGAGAGAAGCAAAGAGAGCTGCTGCTGCCGCAGGTGTTGTTGCACAGCCAGATGGTAGCGTGGAAGGGAAGGCCGAGGATGTTGAGAAGGCCAATGTTGGACCAAAGAGCGATGAGATGGTAGAGAAGATCGAGAAGTTGAGCGTTGATTCAAAGTAGAGGATACCATAAAAGTCTTTCAGCATAGATAGTGAATATACAGACATCTAAACTTCACATGTTTAATCTTTTGGACGCACAAATTTGGTGAGAACCCTGGAATGGTTCGGTATACCTTCCATGAGAGATGGAGCATATCGATTCCCCCATAAACTATGCCCTGTCTCATCCACCGTATTTACGGAATAAAACTCATCTATAATGTTTATGACACAGCAACTCTGCGCATTTACTTGGTTTAGTTCGCATTTACTTACTAGCAAGAAAGCGTCTAAAAATGACTTGAGAATTTCATCCCACGAATAAAATCTTGATGTTTTCATCATGCCATTTGAGAGAGGCTTACGTAGCAATGGTTGTGCCGTCCTTCCAAATGGAGATTTGCTGGATTTGTTCAACAATGACTTTGCTCAGTCGCTAATGATCTACTTCGTCAAATGAAAAGAATACACATATATCTAGTAGATACGTATACTGCAAATCCTTATTGTATTGGCTATTATAAAACACTGATTAACATTCATCAATAGCAGGTTGAATCCGTGCTGTAACGAGGTTCGCCCGTCTCCAACAATGTATTGTAAACTTACTTTACATGACGTATAGCTTAAAATACTATATATTATCCCGAAGCCACGAGGGAGCCTTTCAAAAGAAAGGCAGGAATCTCTGGCAGAAGTTAACTATTGGCCAGTCATACCATTGTGTTTGCTGTTGTAATCAATAAATGCTATTTAATATTCTGGTTATGCCTACTTATCATGTCACAAGTAGAATTGAGGCTCTTAAGGCTCAACGGCTTTAGGGGATAGCAGAGTGAAATTCAGTATTACTATTCTTATATGCACTAAGAAAGCAAATTTTCCTCTTAGGAGTGTTTTCTTCAAATTTTCCACTCTTTATATTATCCCAAAATAGACTAGTATTAGAGCTTATGCTGGCTGAATGCATTTGCTTAATGTTTACTCTTGGCTTATGAACCTCAAGCTTGGCCGAGACCTGGATAGTGGAAGTGAGCGAGATGTGACAGTTAATAATGTGAGATTAAGATAGCATTGACATGAATTAACATTGCCGTGATCCGCATTTTTGCAATGACGTCAGGGGAATAACAACTTTGCTCCAAGCACTGCTGCTCCTGTCAAAAAAGAACTTAGAGTTTCTCAGGTGAGAATTATGACACCTTTTGTGATATCCCAAACTTCTACCGTTTTCAAACATTTGGTATGTATTCCTATGAAAATGATGATATGAAGCAGAAGCTCCCGCAATTCCGGACCCTTCGGGTAGGCATTATTGACAAAGACATGTCACCATGTGGAATGCTGTCTTTTCCATCCAACATTGGTTAGTATTGGCAAAACTTACTCTGATACAAGCATGGCCGAACATTTTGTCATGGTAAAAGCCTCCTTCTCATTGGTTGTACGAAGTCAAGCATTTTAGTTGATATCCACCATGAATGCACCGTCACCGTTATCATTGCTTCTTCCCTGCTGTACCGGGGTTAACACTACCCTGACGTAATCATTGTACATACGCCCGTGCATGGTTTCAAGTCTCTATCTATCTCTTGAAATATCGGCCTATTTGTGCGGCATTCCCGTCCTTATTAGAGATCATCTCATAAGTATCTACTCTTTCCTCTGGGTTCTTAGCCTGGAATAGTATTTTCGATAAGTGTTTAGATTGATACCCAAACTTTATCTTTGATCAATCCGCAAGAACCATGGACCTCTCCGAGCCTTACGACGTATCTCAAGAAGTGTTCCATGATCGTCGTGTTGCTCTTCCGCTCAAGGAGGGAGCTACGCCACCAGTTGCCTCAGTTCTGAGCAAGTTCCAAGAAGAACTTGCCGGATGGCACGGCTATATTGAATGGGAGAAATACCCAGAGAAGAAAGCCCTTGCAAAGGAGATTCTGAAGAGATACAAGTTTGAGGGATCACCAGAATTTCAGTTGGTGCCATTGCCGTCTACAAATCCGATACTCGAGGGTGTAAGATGGAAGCAGTATCACTATGCACTCGGAGAGAACGTCGAGAAGATTCCAGAGGAAAGTTGGGAATATATCAGGAAAGAGAAGGCCAAGGATATGATTCATGTTCTCGGCTTTCCATACAATGGAGAGCCGCCTAGAGTAAATTCTGGATTTACGAGTTACATGTTTTTTTGGATTTTGACATGTTACATAGGACCGCCTCGTCGAGACCGAAATCACTCGCAACGAAGACCACTTTGTACGAAATCACGGCGGAATCCCAACTATCAACGAGGACGACTACTTCTTTGACGTTGCTGGTCTTGTCAATAATCCCCGCCGAATTACGCTTAAGGAGCTCAAAGATCAAAGTATCTTCCCACGCCAGAGCAACGTCGTCACTATTCAATGCTCGGGTACACGAAGACTTGAACAGATCAATCAATATCCAGGTGATGGCGACGAGTTGATCAACGGTAGGATATACAGCTTCGTAGAAAGAGTAAATTCTGACGTATTACAGCACCATGGGGAGAAGGGGCCATTGGTACCGCACGTTGGACGGGTGTATCTCTCAAGAAGGTAATCAAGTACTGTGGGGGTTTGAAGGACGATCTTAACCCAAACTCCGCCCATGTTGAATTTCTCGGTGCAGATACCTATTTCAAGAAGGGGGAAGTCTTCAACTACGCCGTCTCCGCACCATACCGCAAAGTCAAGATCCACGAAGTTCTTCTTGCATGGGAAATGAATGGCAAGCCGCTTCCCAAGATTCACGGATTTCCTCTTCGTACTGTCGTCTTTGGATACATCGGCGCTCGAAGTTGCAAGTGGCTGACTAGAATTAATGTCCTTCCCCACGAGTCTAAAGCACCTGTCCAGAGCAAGGAATACCTCTACTACAACTCCCAGATCGGAAAGCACAACGCTACCTATTCCGCTGGTTTCTCAATTCAGGATATGCCTGTGTCTTCGGCTATCATGAGTCCTATAGATAAAGACCAGATCATTCATGACGGTAAAATCAAGCTTAGGGGCTGGGCGTATAGTGGCGGTGGCCACTGGCCTACCCGAGTAGAGGTCTCTCCAGATGGTGGAAACGTGTGGTACGAAGTGCCGTATGATAAGATGACAGAGAAGTACTTCCATGCCTGGAGACTCTGGGAGATTGAGGTGCCTGTTGATGGAGAGGGATGGATGGAATTCGTTGTCAGATGTTGGGACAACAGTCTCAATACCCAGCCTACATTTGTGCGTAGCGCCTGTAAGTGACTTAATTTTTTACTCTTCTCATCTCTCGATAGATACTAACATGTTTTGTAGGGAATTGGGATTTGCACGTGACCAGCTCTTGTCATCGTATCAAGCTCTACAGTATTAACAAGAGCAAGCCAGCTACCGCTGCAAGACTCAAGAAGTTCGAAGATGCAGGAATTCCATTCCTTCCCATCACACAACCAGACGAAATGAGTTTGGAGAGTGACGAGGATTATGAGAGGGTAATGGCAGCCAGGGGCGGCAGAGATCCAAAGGAGTAGAGTACTTTAACGATTAATGGTTTCAGTTTTCTTTATATTCAAATCAAGTCTTAACATCTATAGTCTATACCAAGCAAGCCTTGTTCTAGAAAAGGTGTGCACCGATTGTGGTTAAGGTTCAAGTGAGTCAACACATATTATCGTAAAGTATAATTTAATACACGCGATTTTCGTAGTCATATATTTAGAGATGATATTAAATCGTGAAGAAATCGAGAATTTGTATATCACTGGAGGGCCATAAAGCTGCCCATTATATAACAACTATCCTGAGCTGTTGATTCCCTCTACTAGTAAAACAAACCATAAGAGACCCTGTCACGTTGAACAACCTCTGGAATATAATCCCTACAAGTACTCCAGCCTATAGGCAATAGTCTGGTACATTTTCCTTTAAAAGAACCTCCTTCGTCACTTTTAGTCCTTCCGTCTAAAACAGAACTAACTTTGAATAACATCAGATTCTCAGATTGGCTATGAATATTCCTTTTACCATCACCAAAATCCACCTGTATTAATCTTTTATCTAAATTAACATGCTCCTTGGCCTATAATAAGCATAATCTCTCAAGTACTACTATCTGCGCTCCGATTTATCTACGAATTAGGCGGCATTTAAGCTTTGTAGCGGCGATAAGTCGATTAACTGGGTTCTCAAACTACTACGTGTAAGAGTGATTTCACCTTCGTTTGAAATAGAAAAAGAATCTTCAGATATAGAAAATACCGGCCTGCGAGAGAGGTTTGGCTAATACAAGCTTCAATTAGGACACCTCACCTGACCGCTCCCAGTGAGCGCTTTTGAAGGGTTGTTTATGCGGTCAATTTATTAAGTTTGGGATAACGAAATAACACCGACATAATCCACAGATCGTTCTTGGGATCAATCAACCTGCACTCGGTAGAATATTAAGCAGTAGAGTATGAAACAATTAACTTCTCTCAAGCATACATATGTAAATGCTCTAGTCTGACCCATTATTATTGTACACAATATGTTGAGCGTGGAGTTGTGGAGAGGAGGGTGAATGTAGCCGCACGAAGCTCGTTGTCTAACTGGTACATCGCTAGACCAAGGATCAGTGCAGTACCACAAGACATCAAGCTTGCACCAACAAAACTCCGGCCAAGGAAATGTGCGCATCTGTCCGCAAGCCAAAACTGAAATATCAAATAAATAATAATAATACTTCGTAATTACTTGAAGTGAAGCATGGCACGTGCTGTGCACACCGGAGGACATCATGTGGTATCTCGCCCTCTGCGACGGCAGCTTGCTCGAAGTGCGCGGATATCATAATGGCATCGAATTCACCACTCTCTGCAAAGCTCCAGTCGCTGCTCGATGCGCGGAAGCGGAAATCTACTTATCGGCAAGTCACTCTGCCTGATGCGGGTTTGGTAGATTTCTCCTCCAATAACTTTCTTTCCCTTGCTGGATTGCCTGTTCTGAGAGAGAAATACCTACGAGAAGTCCAAGCTCTTCCGTCGTTTGCTCTCTCGGCCTCTTCCTCTCGTTTGCTAGATGGGAATTCCGTTTATGCTGAAGCCCTCGAGAAGACCATCGCCAAATTCCATAATGCTCCTTCGGGACTGCTGTTCAATTCTGGCTACGATGGCAACACTGGATTCTGGAGCTGTGTTCCGCAACCTGGGGATGTCATTTTGTACGATGAGTTGGTTCATGCGAGCGTTCACGAAGGCATGAAATTGTCACGTGCGGCGCAGAGCATCTCGTTCAGACACAATTCAGTAGAGGATCTACGATGCCTCTTAGAGGGAGTATTGAAAACAGACAGTGCATTCATCGAGGGTACGAAGAATGTTTTCCTGGGTGTTGAGAGCTTGTATAGCATGGACGGTGACGTTTGTCCGTTGAAGGAGATGGTGGAGCTATTTGAAGCTTTATTTCCAGTGGGCAATGGCTATGTGATTGTTGACGAGGCCCACTCAACTGGAATATACGGATCTCGTGGAAGAGGATTTGTTTGTGATCTTGGGTTAGAGAAGAGAGTATTTGCGAGACTCATAACGTTTGGAAAGGCCATGGGTTGTTCTGGAGGTTCGTTATGATCATTTCCAGGTTCTCCCTTGGCCTATCACTGACTTTGTAAAGCTATAATCTTGTGTGAGGATACCCTGAGACAGTATCTTACAAACTATGCTCGTTCTCTCATATATACGACTTTCATGCCTCCTACTACTTTGGCGGCCATCAAAGTTGTTTATGAGCATATGTCGAGTGGTGACGCAGAGCCAGTAAGTCTTGGATCTAAGAGCTATCATCGATCGCAAAAACTGACGATACATAGCTCACACAACGTCTACGGAGCCTTATTGAGCACTTCCATCTTTCACTGCAGAAGCTACTCTCTCAGGAGCTTAAGCTTGAGTCTAACTTACCTCCTGTGATTATCCAGCTACCTAAGATCATTAGAAACTCGCCTATCATCTCCCTTCAAACCACAGATCCTCGAGGACTTGCGAATTTCTGTCGGTCAGGAGGGTTTACCATCAGACCAATTGTGCCCCCGACAGTTCCAAAAGGTGCCGAGAGAGTTAGGATTTGTTTACACGCTGGAAATACCGTTGATGAGATAGAGGGATTGGTGGAAAGAATCGGCTTATGGCTGGCATCAAAAAGTAGGGGCATAGAACGTGGTGTTCCAAAATTGTGATGAATTATGGACCAAAAAGTTTTCAAATAATTTGATGGATTAGTATGTTTTCTTAAAAAGGGAAGCGAAAAACTCTATAGCCTTTTTATTATAGAAAAATAATTCACATTAATTTATTTTATGACATCCAGAAAATAATGCTCTGATCCTTCTGGAACATTGAACATCTAAGACATACGGTCTGTCAAAACCAAAGCCCATGTAAAAAATGACGTACTTTGAGTAAAAATTTCCGTGAAGATTTCCTGTCCTTGAATAATATAATTATCATGCTAATCCACCCTCTCACCCAACAATCACTGTCAGTCACGTGAACGTCATTACTCATTGCCAACTCGACTGCCCGACCGGCGGAACGGAAGTGCAGAGCCAAGTTTCTACACTTAACAAGCCTTTCGCACACGTAACCGGTGCTATTCACTCTTCAACAAAAATCCGCAGCGCTGCTGCGTGTACAGGTGTGCAGCTCCACAATGGCATCCGGCTCCGACATTTCTAGATATACCGAATCACGACGATCTCTCGCTCGATTTAACCATGCACCATCACTGTCAACCATAGGCTGGCCATGGGACGATGGCATCACCTAAGACTGGGGGTATCGCCGACAGAAATCCACTCGGCCAATGAGAAGCGCAGTGTTCCTTATTGTGCAGCTAAATAGCACCCGATCGTCAACGGCCCGTTACTGATGAAGGACCAGCTCATGATGAGGGGACTTTGAGTTTATTCTAGGCTTGGCGTGATCGAATGGCCAATTATATGTTAGGTTTTTGGAGGCACTTGTTTGACATGGCAGCTTTGTTCTATGGCTGGGCTATAACATACATATATGGAAAATGCTTAGCAAAGTCTGAAATACGATGGAGCATACTAAGGGTGATGTGCAGATTGCACTGGGATATTCGCGGTCTGGAGTTGGGGGTGGCTGTAGATAGTGAGAGATGGTCAGCTGTGCTCGTAGACGGACTACGGAGGACAAAATGCTGTGAGGTGCAGGATGTAGCTGTAGAGTAGCGAGGACGAAACGACCCCACCTCGATGCAATCATTGATACTCGGTCTCGTTGAGCTCGATCTCCATTCTGATTCGAGCTTGGTATTTACGTGAGTCACGATAAACAGCTAGCTACCTTATTTCCACATCTTCGGTGGTCCTCAACATCAAGCAATCACTCAATTCACATCATTCTGCCTCTGGTCTTGGGCGTTGAGTCGTGTATCACATTTAGACAATGTACTCATCCCGATCACTTCTTCTGGCGGCAAGTCGGCGAGTTCCCGCTACCAGTATTGCCAGACCTCTCGGACAGAGAAGCTATGGTACTGTCACCGACGTGCCAGAGGGCATCTTATCGGGCACTCCCTCACCCTCCGTTTTCGAGACTGCCGTAAATGCCACGACGACGAGAAACAACTGGACAAAGGCCGAGATCCAGGAAATCTATGAGACGCCTTTAATGACGCTTGCATTTGGCGCGGTATGTCACAGGCGGAGGCTTTTGATGAAGCTCTTTGGCTGAGAAATGGCTGACCAGAAGACAGGGAAGCCTCCATCGACGATTCCACAACCCAGCCGCGATCCAGATGTGCACACTGATGTCGATCAAAACAGGCGGCTGCTCCGAGGACTGCTCGTACTGCGCACAATCCTCCAAATATGATACAGGTCTCAAGGCTACCAGGCTGTCGCCAGTGACCGCGGTACTCGAGGCTGCGCGTGTAGCAAAGGAGAACGGCAGCACGCGTTTCTGCATGGGTGCTGCGTGGCGCGACATGCGGGGCCGCAAGACCAATCTGAAGAACATCAAGGAGATGGTGAGCGGAGTGCGTGAGATGGGTATGGAGGTGTGTGTGACTTTGGGCATGATTGATGATGTGCAAGCACGCGAGTTGAAGGAGGCGGGTCTGACTGCGTACAACCACAATGTTGATACCAGTCGGGAATTCTACCCAAAGGTTATCACGACGCGCGCGTACGATGAGCGGTTGCAGACTATCAAGTATGTGGGTGAGGCTGGATTGAAGGTCTGCACAGGTGGCATTTTAGGACTTGGTGAGAAGAGCATTGATCATGTTGGCTTATTGCATACTCTCTCCACGCTACCAAAACACCCCGAGTCCACACCTATCAATCGCCTTGTGCCGATTAAGGGCACGCCGATGGGTAACAATGAGGAGCTGCCGTTCGACAAACTGTTGAGAACGGTTGCTACGGCGAGAATTGTAATGCCAAAGACGATAGTGCGATTGGCTGCTGGAAGAACAACGTTGACCGAGGAGCAGCAGATGATGTGCTTCATGGCTGGCGCGAACGCCGTGTTCACTGGTGAGAAGATGTTGACGACGGAATGTAACGGTTGGGAGCAGGACAAGGCCATGATGGACCGGTGGGGCATGAGGCCAATGAAGAGCTTTGAGGTCGAAGAGTTAAGAAACGATATCCGTGGGGCAGATGGAGTGGCACCCGTTATAGAGCCAAAGATTGCTGACGCCCCTGCTACGGTGGCATAAATGTCGTCTTTATATATTTATACATTTTATACATACGTAGTGTAGCCTCTAATAGTGATTGCTCATTTCGTGCTTCATCGGTTGGGTGTCTCCTCCTTCACTCCCCAGCTTCCGACGACACCCATCGCTTTTTCGTCTCCGTTTTCCACACTGCTATCTTGCAGCACATCGGCCAGACATTTCCAGGGATCTCTACCACCTCCCCACTTTAATACGCTCTCTTTCATCCTCTCTCCGTTCTCTCTGCTCACAGCACCTCCATCCTTTCCAGCTGCAAACACAACCTTCCAGATGCGTTCAGCCAACACCCGATCAAATAGATAACTGTAGTACGTGCTACCATATCCAAATAGATGTCCAAACAAGCCCACCCAACTGGTGCCCGCGGGGTCAGGAGCGACCTTTCCATACTTACGTTGCAAGTCAGGATACACGTTGGCTGAGTTGAAGGAGGGAGTAAGAGGGAGCCCAGAATGGAGAGCCTGATCCGTCATAGACATCATAATCTGGGCGTCATGATCGTGACCCTCGAAGCGCTTCTCTTGAGCGAGCTTGTGCGCTATAAGTTCATAAGGTAGCGGCTGATCGGTCTCGTGATGTCTGGCAAATAGGGCCAGGACATTAGGGTCTGCGGCGAAATGTTCCATAAAAACGGACGGCAACTCTGCGAAATCCGTCGCGCAGCGCGTGCCCGATACATTCTGGAGAGAAGTGCGGCCGAGAACAGAGTGGATTGCGTGACCCATCTCGTGGAAGAGGGTCAGAACTTCGTTGAATGTCAACAGTGATGGCCTGGACTCTTTGGGTGATACGGTATGGAAATCACAGATCAAGGCTATGACGGGGAGTTGCTTGAGAGTGCCTGAAGTCTTTGATGTCGCCATGCCATCGTTGGCTGCCTCTTCCGCACTCGCAAATCGTGGATCCCAATTCTGAGATGCCTCCACGAGCTCTTGAGTGCTAATTTCTCGAGAGCATCGAAGTGTGAAGTGTGCTGGGTTTGGAGATTTTCCGGGACGGGAGAAGAGATCACAGTACAGAACAGCTACATGGCCGTCTGTCTCTGACACAAAATCAAGACGTCGTACATCGTCATTCCATGTCTCGCCCGGTGAAGTTTCTCCTGGCACAAGTCGGATTCCATAAAGGCGGGTAAATAATCTGGATAGGCCTTGCATCACTGTTCCCAGAGAGAAATACGCAGATAAAAAGTCTGATCCTCTTGTTTTTAGGCGTTCAGAATTCATAATCTGGGAGATATAGAAATCTTTGTCCCATGCTTGAATACCTGTTGTAGTAGCAAGAGGGTTCATCGCCTTGGCAGCGGCCAGCTCCTTTAGCTCCTGTTCTACTTTCGAGTTGTTGTCATTTGCTAGTGCTCGCAAGAAACGATTCACAGACTCTGGAGATTTTGCCATCTTGTCACCGAGAACCAAGTGGCTATAAGTCTCGTATCCGGATAATTTCGCAAGTTCCGCTCGTAAACGTAGAAGATGTTCCAACCTGGCGACCTGCTCCTGTGATGCTGTTCGGCTCGCTATGTATATCTCCTTTCTAACATCTTCGTCAAGTACCGATCTCAAAGCCATTGTGACCTGGCCACCGATTGTAGGTAATGTAGTCATGCCGAATTTTGTATATCTCCGGGCTAGCATTGGGTCCATACCCTTCAGTTTGCTGCTCATGAAAGTAATGGCATGTTTAGCCGGCTCCATCTGATCGACGAAGTCGGTCCCAACTTCACTGATATCCTGTGATATTTCCACAAATCTCTTCCGTTGGCTTGGTGGGAGGTTGATCGCAGACTTAGCGAAATCCTTATGAAGGATATCAGCAACTGCCATTTCTTCTTCTGACCAGCTTGCCGTCACTTCTGGATTCCGCATTGCCCTTCCCAGTTGTTCCTCCAACCCAGGAGTAGTATTCAACACATTCATGTATTCGTACATCATCATATACGCTCTGGAAGCTGCGGCTTGTACTTTCGAGTCTGGATGAGTGGCGCGCACGAAATCCGAAAGATCGATGACTCTGCATAGCAAGTCACTTAGTCTGTCCAGTTCCTGTACAATGCCTTTATATCCCTCCACATCTGAGATTGCAAGCACTCTTTCCAAGATCCCTTGAGCTCTTCTCAAACTAATCACCGCGAAGTCTTCAAAGCCTTTGTAGTTTGTCAGGTATCGGTTCTGAACAAGTCCCGGATTATAGTCTGAGGGACCGGTTCGTGACGATTGTGAAAAATCATTCCAAAAATTGGGTGAATCGAAGATTTTTCGTAGAATTCGATCATCATGAAGAGCTCCTGGCGCACTGTTGTTGAAAGGAGCTGTTCGTGGCTCATGGTACGTCGCTGAGGCTGCAGTCGATTGCCATCGTTTTAAAGGTCGACTTTGACGTTGGAGGCATCTCGAGCCTATCCATGGTCCTCTGGCGACTGTCTTGATCATACCTCAAGATCGGACTCACTATTTCGTTGCTTGCCTATACAGCTACGTCGGTGGAGCGATATCGATATCGCGACGAGGCTGACAGAATATAGTGTGGATAAATTTATGCGAGATTTGTGCAAATTACGCATCGCGTGCATGCTTGAAATCGACGCCAGCTTCCATCACCGCAACTGATTCTCGACAATTGTTTCCACGTAACAATGGCTTTCAGATTGTTGTCGCGCAGGGTAGGAGATCATTCCTTGACTGTCTATAGACCTCTACTGACTGAGTATAGAGCGCAATGGCGCCTGCAACAGCTGGTGTCTTTGCCGCTGGTATCGCTCTTTATCCAACGACCTTTCACGCTGAGGCACCGAAGTCTGAACAGGTATGCCATTGAAGCACGATGCTATTTCGAACGGTGATTTATATATTTATAGGCAAGAAAGCCAATTTACGACGACTTTGAGGCTGCTCCACCGGCCGAGGACACCGACGTTCCAGCTCCAATTCGCCGCGAGATCACCAAGTCCACCTCCCCTACCCCTACCGACCGCCTCGCCGTACAAATTGGCAAGACCCGTCTCTTCATCCATGCACATGTAGCTGCCGCCGAAACAAAGGTTAACGAGCTGATGGACAACTTACTACACCTCGAATCCTCCTTCACAAGCACAGTAGCCTCTTTGGCACCATCGCGGGAGTCTGGCGAGAGACTCATGCCAGGGTCCATCTACGTTCTCGTTGCTGCTATGACTGGAAGCATCATCTCCAGAAACCGCAACATCTTAATCAGAGCAGCCTTCCCATTGGCTGTTGGTATTGGAGCTGGATGGGTCGTTCTCCCGGTTACTATGACAAATGTCAGCGAACTTTTGTGGACCTACGAGAAGAGATTCCCAGCAATTGCTGAGGGACATATCAGAACGAGACAGAGCATTGAGCAAGCTTGGAAGATGGCCAGGGTACACACTCAGCAGGCTGTAAACATTGTGGATGAGAAGGTTGGCGAGAGCAGAGAGGCTGTGGAGGGATGGGTCAGAAAGGGCAAATGAACGACTCCTATAGAGAAACCCAGAAATCTCCAATAGTAAGGTGTATAAAAGATGGTATCTATCTCATCAGTGAGATCCTACCTATGTAGACAATAACAGTCTTTTCCTTGTAGGCTTGACTATTCTGATTTGTGGGTATATTGAAGTTATCCCGATTATCTTGTGTCCCCTACAGAATTGCTTCTTCTTGACGTGAAAACTCAATGTTGCACAAGTATTTCCAATACCAATCATGTCGTATCATCTGATTTTAACCGGCGAGATCTTCCGTGACAGACCATTCGAATTTCAAGCGACGTGGACGCAGTATCCTCCGATAGTTGTGTGACCACCAAGAACCGTATATCTTTTTTTGCGAGCAGTACGGTTAACCCAAATCTATAAACTCATTGAGATCTATACAGTTGCTTTATATCTTACAATAAATTTCAGCTATAGTTTTCAGTTGGATCGCTACAAAAGATATCGACGAGTGCCATGCCGGAGCTTCCATCGGGATACTCGATGCGGATCCAGCAACAGGGATATATATTCATCATGACAAGCACACCTGAGGCGCTTGAATCACATGGAGAACAAAAACAATCAATCGACCCAGCATAATCAAACTTGCTTTGCATCCTGCTGTGTACCCATTAGCGGTTTATAGTACCGATGACTACCCATCCAATCGCATCTCCGCATACAATGTGCATTAGACAGCATAAAACTTCATCGCCAAGACCGATTGCCTCAAGCATCGTGTAACACGTGCTGAGGAAGGACCATAAGGCTTTACATGGGAGAGAAACACAATGTCGTACAAGTACTGGCCTTTATCAATTCAATATCCAACATGCAGCTCCTTTGGATGATCAACGGCTTCTATACTCACACGATCGACTCCAATATGCACGGGATGAACTCTAGCACACAGTATGCAATGTTGGCTTCTCGACACATCGCACGTTCACGAGGGTTGTTATGCGTTGATGACCGATTCATGAAGTGTTCATATGCTCTATAGATGATTCACATGTTCTATAAGTATTCTCAATTTCTCACCTTTACTTTACACATCCGTTCCTGCCTTATGAGTTTTAGCTCAACAAAAATGGCGGACAAAAGCGTATTGAATCTCCTCAAGTCTGTTGGCTTGATCCCCCTTACTATTTTCTTGATCCTGTCTTACTTGTTATATTTGAGCATCTATCGTTTGTATATCAGTCCCATCTCGAAGTTCCCAGGGCCTAAACTCGCAGCGCTTACTAGCTGGTACGAAGTGTACTACGACATCATATTGGGTGGAAAGTTCACCTTCAAAATCAGGGATTTGCATGACCAGTATGGTAAGCAACCACAGATCTGACTAAAGAAAAGAGAATCAAGCTCACTATAATGAAATGTAGGACCTATTGTGCGGATCAATCCTCATGAGCTTCATGTCAGAGACCACGAGTACTATGGCATTCTGTATTCTGCAAGTTCTAAGTATGATAAGTTGAAGTCATGGGAAGCAAGGCTCAACGCGCCAACGATGATACAATCTATTCCGTCACATAATCTCCATCGCTTGCGAAGAGCACCCTTGAACCCACTTTTCTCCAAGAGAGCAGTTGCAACCTTTGCCCCTGAGATTCAGAAGCGTGCAGATAAGATGGTCAATCGAATTCAGAGAGAATACGCTGGGAAAAGAAAAGTGATTTCACTTACAGCGGCATGGCATGCCTTCGCACTGGATAATGTCATGGATTTCTCATTCTCATGGACTCATGATGCTCTTGACTGGGAAGATTTTGAGAGCCCCTTCACAAAAGGTGTCATAAGCTTAGTGGGAGCCGTCCACGTCATGACACATTTTCCATGGATCCAGAAGTTGTTGTTGTTCATTCCACAATCATGGGTTGGAGTTTTGTCGCCAAAGACGGCAGAGATTCTCGCTTTCCAGGATGTAAGTTTCCTTCTCTAGTCAACATTGAAAAGAATCGATTATCCCATTGTCTTCGTACAAATATACCCACTCTTACATTAGTAACTTTGGTTACAGGAAGTTGAAAACGAAATTCTACTTGTGAAGACCGGCGAAAATGAATCCCACAAGAAAGCTGTCCATCCGACTGTGTTCAATGAACTATTGAACTCCAATTTGCCACCAGAAGAATTAACGGTAAAACAGTTGCGGGATGAGGGTACAGGTATCGTTGGCGCCGGTCTTGAGACTATAGGGACTGCTTTGGCTATAACTAGTTTCCACGTCATCAATAATGAGTCCGTACACAAATTTTTGAAGGAAGAACTTCTCATTGCGATACCAGATCCCTCTAGGCTGCCTCCATTGTCTGAGTTAGAGAAGCTTCCTTATCTTACCGCAGTTATTCGTGAAGGTCAGTCTGATACTTTTTACAGTGATTTGTCTCTGTGACAGGCTGATCAATCTCATCTACAGGTCTCCGTTTCGCCTATGGTGTGGCACAACGTCTACCCAGAGTCAATCCCAATGGCGGTTTCCAGTATAAAGAATGGTCGATTCCAAAAGGAACGCCCATATCTATGGACGCTTACCACATGCATACTGATGAAGAAATATTTCCCTCGAGTCAGACATATGATCCATCTCGTTGGCTTAACAATGCCAAAGGTCCGGATGGCGTCAAGCCACTTACCCACTACCTGGTTTCTTTTTCCAAAGGAACGAGACAGTGCATAGGCATGAATCTTTCGTATGCTGAGCTCTATATTGGGCTGGCGACTATATTCAGGAGGTTGGACTTTGAAATTTTCGAGACAGAGAGAGATGCGGTTGACATTGCCAGAGAGTATTTCGTACTTAGACCCAAGAAGGGTTCGAAAGGAGTGAGAGCTATTGTAAAGGCTTGAGGTATATTTCTGGAAGTTGTTTCTTTCATCACCTGTTGTCGACATGGGATCTTGAGTCATTGTTACAGTCGTTTGATAGTATTTGTGTCGAGTGATTTGCTTGAACTTCGGTCTTATTGCGACAAACTCTACATGAATTATTCCCACAAATGAGTAGCACAGATGTCAGATGTTCTGTTGCATATTGTGAGAGCTTAAAGACAAGCTCAGACCTGTTGCCAAAGAGAGCGATTATAACGGTTTTCATACCCCACTTCAATAGGAAGCTTCTATCAAAACGTATCTTGATACATACTTAGCTCAAAAATGCACCTGTGGCAGTCGCCAATACCCACTCTTAACCTCTAATGCATATGCTGTATGTCAGTTCTCCTCTCATCAGTCTCACGCTTGATTTTCTCGTGCAATTGCCTTCTCATCTCCCGCGCCTCCCATGCAGACACCTCAACCGGTTTTGAGTCTTCTTCCGGATCCCAACCATTCTCACTAGCCCACTGCGTATAGGCCATCCTTAGTCGTTCTTCCGAAAGCCAGAATGGATGGTCATTGAAGTTCTCCGGAAGCCTTATATCAAAAGGAGGAGCTCGCGGATGTGTCAGATTTACATAACTGTCATGTAAACCCGACTGTGATCCGGTATAGGGCCAATCGTTAACCATGTGGCTGGGATCATAAGCACTCTCCGATAACCCAGCTACACCTATTGTCGCTACCTGCAGAGGTGCCTTCTGACGACACATAGGACATGAATATTCCATGACACTGAATTGATCGTACCATTGCCAGACACATGACACATGGTATAGATGTTCGGCATCACAGGGTGTTGACATGACAGTTTGACCAGCCTCGAAGTCTGTCATGCAGATGCCGCACTCCTTATTTGTGCCTCTCCACTTCTCCTGTCTTCTCAGGTCGAGAGGATGAACCATCAGAATCTGACTGAGCACATTTTGCTTCGACGAGGGTTGGAGTCTATCCTGGTATGGATTGAGACTATTGCGTCGGACTTGCGATTGTGATGCTCCTGCCCACCTCAGATCGTTCATTCCTTTTCTGATCCACCGTTCTTGGCTCGAATCAAAGATGTGATAAAGCTGTCTCCATGGTCTTGCTCGAATCCAATCACGTAGAAGATGATGATCTCGTCTTCCGTTGTTCCGATATTCGATTAGTTCAAAGAATGAACTGAAGGTGTTTTCAAAAGCATCCATGTCTCTATTCGGTGGACGATGATCTTGAACGGGGGCGTGTGCAAGGTTATCAAAGGCTTTATGCCGCTTTTCGACCAAGTAATCTTCAACATGTTCTTCACTTAGTTGTTCTTTAAATTCCAGTTCCACTTGTATTAACCTCATGATCATACGGGTTATGGGCTGAAGACCTTTTGTAAAGACCTTACATGTTTGTCAGTTAGGAACATTTAAGACAGAATCACACCAAAAATAGCAGTGGTGGATAGAACACATATCATAAGAGGCATATAAAACAAGGAAGGCACAAAAAGCGCGTTCAAAATCTTACCTTATAAAACTCTGGTAGCATGGCTTCCCAACAAGGTCGATCGTTCAAGAGAGCGTTCATTTTGTTCTCAGCAGCTTTTACAAATACCTTCGCATCTGCTACCGGAAGATCGGGTGGAGGCATAGCCAAACTAGCTATTGATCGTGCAAGGACTTCACTCAAATTATCTCCCGCGTCCCTTATCCAGGCAAAGGACACACTCATTCGATAGTTTCCCATTTCGGGTCTCGTTGGTTTACCCGTTTTATAAGCCGTAACGTCGATATGATACTCATGAGTTCTTTCGACTTCATCATAAAGATAGGCAAACGAATCCCTATTGATCTCCAAGATCTCCTTTCTGGCACGATGGTCGTTCTCGCATCCAATCAAGCCCCTTCGATTTAGAAATCGAATCCAGCGGCGGTGTGCCATCCATTGTGCTCGCAGTGACGCATCTGGTATGTTTTCGCCGCCTGGTAGGGGTACAACGTCAAGTGCAGTTTGCCTATCATCTACAAACCGACGCAACATTTTGAGATGCACGAGTATGGGTTTCAAAAACGACAGCTCATAGAGTATATCTTTCTGGGGCTGTTTACCCATAGTTCTCAATTCCAGCTGGACTTTCCGGTCAAACATCCGGAAAAGCCTTGGGAACGGAATTGAGTGCTCAGAATATTCGCCGGAGGACTTGTAATTATGGAAATCCTGGCCTTTTGCGAATTCTGCATCAACAAGATCCCGTATAATCTCAGGTAGGACTCTGTTGTAATGGACGGCAGCTGTGGGAAGTACTGGAAGACCCCGCTCCCCTTCATTCCTGGTGTTGTTGAGCGAGCGTACTCTTTCGGCGAAGGCTAAGGTTTTGTCATCTGTACCGTAGAGCATATACAGATCATTGAAGTCTTCAACGTCAACCTCTATTCTCGAAGGTTGAGCTTCTTGATCCTGTTGCTGGGCTTCTTGACTTCGAGATTCGGTCGCTTGATTCCGAGATTCTTCATCTAATAACTCATCCATCTCATCAAGCGATCTATCCATCTTGAATGGATCAGTCTCTGTTTGAGTTCCACAGAGTTTATGTTTTTGATCGCCATATATGTTGTTGCAGGGCAAGTGGTAGAATAGGTAATAATCTTGCATGTAGTCGTATTGTATCCTCTGCAAGAGCTGAGCCTCTTGAATGTCCTCGATGTAACCATTCTCATTCAATAGGTCACTGGGTATGCGCGGTCCTTGGTAGTCTGGGACTGGGTTCGCCATTTTCCGCAATAATTATTCAAGATAGCTCCACAAAACTGATACTTCGATGCGCATGGGAGCCAGTAGAACGATGCTGATAGATAGATGCAAAAGTAGAGCGAGCTGAGTTGTCAATCAATCTCAACGTACGTTAGTAGGTAAATGTGATGTTCGTATGAGGCCCAAAGAGTTATCTTGACAATAAAATCCCAAGGTACTGAGAAACATTGCAACCGATAAAGCAGATGTTAAATATAAGGACAAAGCGCAATGCGACAAAGAACAGGACTTTGAGGACAAAGAGAAGTTGAGTAAGGTTTAATTCCACACGACCGAAAGCAATGTGAGAACAAAGAGATCTAAGCAAAATTCAAATTATCTTCAACTCTTATATATGACCCAACCTTTGATAAATCGGAGTAATGAGATCTGAAGCGATTGATACGAAGGGAAATAAAGTGTGCTTCTTGATTAGGCCAATGAATTTACATAGTTGCCAAACTTATCTCAAATAATGAAGACATGCTAATGGGTTCCCCTATCTTTTTTTAATTGATTTGTTCTTAGAAACAAGAAGACATACTTGAATTCCTCTATTCTAGTGTACTTGAATACGAATAGTCCATGATGGAGGATCATGACAAGTGTTGTCAAGATCCAACATTCCTAACGCCACCAACGACACAATCTTCCCTGGTCATCAACCTGCCACTCATCACTTCCCACACCAGTTTGCACATAAAATAAGCCATCAGAATCCCACTTATCCTTAACAGCTCTTAGTGCATCATAATTTCACCGTAAAAATCTTGCCAATACGCATCTTGAGAAATGTTTGTCGACGCATATGTGATGAGAGCTCCACCTACGACTCCGTCCAAATGCGCTTTCACGGTCAGTGAAAGTACCACTCCGTGGTTACCTGGCCCTCCTCCGCTCAGAGCCCAGTGTAGTTCTGGGTTCTTAGATGGTGATGCAGTAACTACGTCACCAGATGCTGTCACTACTTCCCACTCCAGTGTCTGATCAGCACCTAGACCGTAGATGGAAGAGAGCGGGGAGTGTCCCCCGCCCTTGTGTATAACCTACTACAAGACCTACACTGGGGCCGTCTCCACCGACCACTCGAAGGCCTCTTGCGTCAGCAAAGTTGTAGACCTCAAAGGCTTGAACGCCAGTTCCAATCTTGATAGCTGGACCGGTGTATTCTGCGCTGGTATAATTGGAGGAAGTGAGGTCTTTCAGATTGTGTGTCCAAAGAGATAGTGATCCTTGCCCATTTGAACGGCCAAGATAACTATATACCAGTTATTAAGTTTCATGCACAGTTGATTTTGGAGATTATTCTTTCAGGACTGGAATTCTAGATCAGGGGCTAGGACTTACTCATGGCCGGTGTTCTTGATAGAAATTCTCACATTGTTCTTCTTAGCAAAGGCTAAGCCTGCAATGGCATCCGCCGCACATGTGACATTTACTGAGTAGTGCGGGTAATAACGTAACTCGCAAGGTTGAGACTCTGGTGTGAACGGTGTACAACTTCCATTTTGAAAGTAGGGTTCCATGAGCTCCGCTGGCACTTGGTAATGCGTTGTCTTGGAATCCCATACAGCTTGAAGAGCCGCACACGCACCTGTATGGTATGTTGGATCATGACATACAGAGCCAAGAGGGACATTCTTAATGAGCTGACCGTTGATTGTATCATTTAGAGGTGCCCATTGAGCGTCGCTCGGCCAACATGGGTCTCCTGGAATACATGGCAAGTCGAGTTTGAATGCTTTGAATTAAAAGGGCTCGCTGTGACCAAAGATGGCAGCGAGACCAAGCTTAATGCCGTGAAGAGTTGGAAGAGAAACAACATAATGAGGATAGAATGTGTAATGAAACACATACCCTTGAAAGATGACATGAAAGGATCTTATATACAAATACCTACTTCGAAGTACAAACTCATCCCAGCACATGCTTTTTACAAGATCTATGAGAGCCTCTGTAGTATGTTAATCAGAAGAGGAGGTAAAAAGAAAAGAATGAACACTACGGATTAAGCAGTCTATACGAGGCTCACATAGCCTCAAGACATTACTGCCGGTGCGGTTACGCATATTTTCAAAACGATTGGCGTCAGTGTAAACGGATTTCGGATTATAGTAGTAAATTGTTGATGGCTACGGCGTTGTCTCGTTAACTATTGTAGCTTATTCAGTAAGGAGGATGAACAAGGCAGAATGAACGTCTTGTGCAGCTATGTTCTGGAGGCACATGAAGATAATGTAGGCTCACAGTATTGTCAGCATGCATCAACAACTTACTTCTAGTCTTCGGTAGTGTATATACGTAACTAAGAGCTCTTTTTTCTGTCACCCAATGCGTTCTTATAATGTAGAGAGCTGGGTACGAGAAATATGAGACCTTGAGTAGTTATACAAAATTTATGACTTTGAATTTGGATGTCTCTTATCCACGCCACATATTCCGATTATTAGAATAGTTAGATATCTTCTTCTATTTTTGCTATTATGTACCAGGAATATAAGGAGATATCTTAACATCAAGCTGATATCTCTCCGTGTCGCATATAGCATCTATCTACTATAATGGAGATTTGTATATAAGATCACTCTTCAACGTATCATTCAAAACCCTTGAAAAATATCCACTACTTTACCTTTATAAGCGAACAATGCGGCTTCTAACTTATAAACGAGGGGTGGGGATGTAGACAATGAAATGTGAATTGTATTCTCGTTTCTTGTATGCTGATCTCAAATTCTCATATCGATGAACCCTTTTCATACCACCTTACTGCAAGCGTATATTATTTTTGTACCTGTGAATCCTTCTCGTACCCCTGCTTCTTTACTCATAAGCACGCGATGAGTAGGAGCGACGAAAGCTTTACGTATACATTTATTACGGATTCCTCACGCTGCTTCTTTCTACTAACTGGAAGTGTTGATGTCTTTATTGCGGCTGAATCTTACGTGCATTCAATTATGCATGCAAGTGGCATGGTGTCTGGCATGGGATCTTCTAGAACACCAAAACTGCACCAAGGATCTTTGGTGCCTGACATGGATGACATGCAGTTGTTGTTAATCTGAATCAAAAGGTTCTCTCAACAGTTGAAAGTCGGAAGTCGGAAGTCGGCATTATTGTAATTGACATCGGAATTGGCATCGGAGAGCTGTAAGGCTGAGAAAACATACGCACCTTACCATTTCAACGATTAGGTACATATAGACTAGTCTATATGTAGAATAGTGTGCTTTGATGCTTCAGCCGAGGTTATTAATGAATAGGTACCATACAATGCAAAACATCATGATTCGGTAGGTGTGAATTTGATAACTTACAAAATGCTTTTCTCTCGGTGTTTGAATGAGAATAAAAGTTCCATCAAATTAATTGGCTTGGAATGCAAAAGAATCAAGAGACTTTATTCTTTCCCAAGCTATAAATATCCATGTGTGATTGGTGATTTTCTGGTAGCGTTGACCGCTCCGATTGTCTATTCCGTCACCACTCAAGGCTCCAAGAATAAAATAAATATATTCGCAAAATGAGAAAACAGGTAGGATTTTTGAAGGATTCGCCGGCATCGATTCCTAGACATTCATTTTCGTCTTTGAGATCCATTCCATGAAACTCCATGGAAACTGGCTAGAATCCCTCAACGAGAGATTTGTAAAGCTGGCATGGTATTTTCCCCAGTTTCATGACATCATTCATTATGTTCACCACGAGAAGTTTCACTCGATCCCTGCTCAACCAAACAAGGAATCCCAATCCGAGATTGTATATAAAGGTTGCAATGAGTTCGAGAAATATTCCTCCTAATTCCAGACTTTCTCAAGTACTTCATCATCTTTCGACGACAAGTACCTTCGCCGAATCCTCTAAATCCCAGACTTCCATACCAGCATCAAGAATGACTGAAAAAGATTCTAAGAAAGAGACACTTGCAATAGTAGGGACTGGCTGGGCAGGCTGGACATTGTCTCAAGAGATTCACGACGATGCCTACGAAGTAATAGTCATATCACCCGAGCGCACAGTAGCCCTCACTCCCCTCCTCGCAAGTGCTGCATGCGGCATCTTCGATTTCCGTATTGCAGAAGAACCAGTACGTAGACGCAATCGCTACATGCAAAAGATTCAAGCTTCAGTATCAAATGTCGATTTTGAAAAGCAGAGCATACACTGCCGCGCTGCTATCCCGGACTTTCCACAGCAGGACTTCGAAATCAAGTACGATAAACTCATCTTAGCTCCTGGCTGTGCCCCTAACACATTTGGCACACCGGGTGTCTTGGAGAATGCATATATGTTGAAGAGCGTCAAAGATGCGCAAGCTGTGCGCGCAAGAATCCTTGATATCTTTGAGATTGCGTCGTTGCCGACCCTCAGCGACCAAGAGCGCCGAGATATCCTGCACATCGCCATTGTAGGTGGAGGACCTACGGGCGTAGAGATGGCCGCGGAGGTGGACGACCTAATCAACGATCATCTATATGCCGTATACCCACGTCTCAAGGGCCTAGCTTCGATCGCCATCCACGACGTCGCCTCGCATATCCTCGCGCCCTTCGACCAAAAGCTATCCGAGTACGCACTCTCCTCATTCGAGAAGCGCCACGTAAAGATCAAGACCGAGAGTCACATTGAGAAGGTCGAGAAAGATGCATTCTATACCAAGGAGGAGGGCAGGATCCCAATTGGCATGCTAGTCTGGGCGACGGGGAATAAGCAAGTGGAGCTGGTCGACAACCTCGCGTGCAAGAAGAGCGAGAAGTTGCCGCGGATATTGACTGACAAGTATTTGCGCGTGCTGAAGCCCGACTCGACGCCGCTCGAGAACGTGTATGCGCTTGGTGATGCAGCCGATATCGAAGGCGAGAGCTTGCCTACTACGGCGGAGGTCGCTGTGCAGAAGGCGCATCATCTTGCAAGATTCTTGAATGGGCGCAGGGCCGAGGGCGAGTTTGGGTATAATCAAAAGGCTATGGTGGCTTACATTGGTGGCCATGATGGTGTTGTTTCTGGAGAAACGAATTGGACGGGAAGTAGTGCTTGGTTGGCATGGAGAAGTGGCAGTTTGGAGTGGACCAGGAGCTGGAGGAGGAAGACTATGATTTTTATCTATTGGACGTTAAATTGGTTGGATGGTCGAGAGATAAGTAGAAAGTGAGATGTATATATATCTGATATAATAATAATTTATCTGAATATTATTGTTTATCTGCATTTAAGTCCTTGTGAAAGTGATACCTACTCAACGCGTATCCTTAAGTGATCATGTGTATCAGGATGAGAAATGTAAATGAGAAGTTCAAAAAGAATGAGGATATCATCTGTGAACCTCTCAAGCCAATTCCATATATGCCTCTACTTCTCAGTCTCCAGCAGATATGTTATGTTTCCAATAAGCCACATATTTGCACCTCCGACAAATACACTGGTGTAGCGGTGGAAACCCCCTTCCCCCAAATTGGAGCAGGTAATCAAAAGCACCAAAATGACAAAAACGGCAAGTAAAACCCTCGGTTTTTCTGCAATGGGTACGAGACTACACTCTCCTATCCATTGATCTTTTGTAGGCTGTGGGTTCGATCCTAGCCCTGGTTACATTCTTTTTGATATGCATAGTTTTTTTGTCTTTCTATATATGACTCTGACATTCTCATTACAGACATCAGATATATATCCAAACACTTCTTATGGCGAAACAAGGTCACTTTACCAATCCTTAACAGCCTCTCTCCATATCTTCGCCTCTCCGCCCGCAGCAATCCTAGCATTATGAATCTCCCACTCAAACTCCTTAAGCGCTCTAATTTCGCTCCCGACAAACAACCCGCCAATGAGCCCATCGATGACTCCCGCACCAAGCCCCAAGCTACTCAACAGCATCAGCAGAAATGCTACAAAGTTCTGCGGCGACCACCATACAGCTACAAAGCAGCCGATAGAGATGAGCACCGACCCAACAAAGTGACCGAGGCGTAAACGGCGCTGCCGCTGTTCGCGGAGTGTATATTTATGCACCATGGCGAGAATCTCGTCATAAGTCTCTACTGGAAGGTGAGGAGCGGGCGAATGGCTGAGTTGTTTGGCGTAATGTACATCGTTGTGAGGTGTATTCCCATTGGTGGCGGCGTTGCCTTCTGGTTTGTTCTCGCTATCTGGAATATACCATTTCAATGTGGCTTCCACCGAGAAATGGTCACTGAGGGAACACTGTAAAGTTGGGTGACGGTGCATCATGCCTACTTTTGCGTCTTTCACTACCCAGCCGCCGTCCTCTCCAGGTCGTGTTCCGTGGCTCGCAAATATGTAGTCTAATCGCTTGGCCCTAATGTCAGGGGTATCTACGGATATTTCTATTGCTGGTCGTCCAGGTCCAAGCAGTTTCTGCTGCGCCTTGTTCCATCTCCATGTGTTCAAAACGCTGTCGCATGTCGCGCCGTTCTCGGTAGTATTGAAGTTGGCCGTTGGGATTGGTCGTCCCCGAGCTTTCTCTACAGAGTCCTTTGCGGCGCCTATCGAGGAGTCCGGGTGAAGAACTCGCCACACATCATGAACTGGAGAATGTGTGCTTATAAGCTGATGCGCAAGTGACAAAGGTATCATATTAAAATCGCCCAATCCAAGAACAAGGTGACCTCGTTCCGCAGCGCCGCGCATGAGTTTCGTAATCTCCCATGCCTGGGCAGTTCGATGACAAATATATGAATCGTTCGGCTCGGCTTCGTAGGGAGCGTGAAGCTATAAAGGTCAGCGACTTTTGTCTGCTAAGCAGGAGTAGAATAACTTACATGAGTGGTGAAAACCTCCACGACATCCTTTGGTCCTGGACCTAACCGTATGCGTGCGCCAGCTACACCTTTTCCTACAAACCAATCACCTCTGAAAAATGCCGTCGGTCTTCCATTGAGGGGATAACGAAACATGTTGCTCTCTTCAATCGGCCATTTCGATAAAATAGCCAGCCCTCCGCCAAATATTCCGCTATGGTAGAATTTCCCAAATGGTAATATGTGTCTTGAAAGCTCTCGGATAGCTTTGTAATCCTCATTGGTCCAACATTCCTGCAATCCTACTATTTCTGGCGTCGGTGAAGCATTCGCGATTTGAACTCCTATCTCCTTCAAGCGCTCGTTGCGAAACTTGGCGAGATACTTTAGTCCCCAGCAATTAAGTGTGAGGACGTTTATTTCTGTGGGGAAGGTCTCCATGCCGGCATGTATATTTTGTAAAATGTGTCAACGACAACAAAATCAAGGAAGTATATACAATATCGTATGGTTGAAGAAGACCATTGTTATGTTTGAATAGCGAACGAAGATGGAATACGTTAACAATTCCTGGAAAGCCGGAAGAGATTCCGCAGGCATAGCGATTGAGGAATGACGATCCCCTGTCAGTGCGGGATTCCAGAGCTCTCGGACGCTATTTTAGCGTTCTGTGAGCTTAATTAACCTTGCACTCAATAATTGTGTCGCGTAAAGCTTGTACATAGAAAGTCAGAAAGTGAAGCTGAACGATCACCGACGCACTTGAATACAACGACATTTCGCACACTTCACTGTGTTCTTGGTTTCTCCCATGGTCTTCTAAGATCAACAATACTTCAGTCATGTCGGACTACGGCGACTCAGCGGCAGATACGCCCACCACGTATGCTGGGCGGGTAAAGAGGCGCAGACACAACAACTATGGAAGTAATTCTTCAACACCACGCGACAGCTCTCCCGATGAACTCGCTCATCACGATCCCCCGAAATCGTCACGATTAAATAGCATGATTAATACACCAGTTGGAGGTTCGAGTCCAGTACGCAATTCATACGGTGATCGATCGCCCTATTCACGCAGCGTCAGTCCTGACGAGTTGGATCGCACATATCCGTATGAAGACGACCAAGCCTCCAGACCGTATTCGAATGCACACACTCCACAAACTCCATCAGAGACTTACGACGAAGTCCTTCCAGGCTTACAAGACTATGCTGCCGAGACAGATCCAACACCGCCAGGATCTCACGACACAATGGAATCTCTTTGCTACGAAAATGTGTTCAGTTTTCAAGCTCACGAAAAAGCTGTCGCACAAGTCAAGTTTTCACCCGACGGAAGGTGGATTGCGAGCTGCTCCGCGGATGCTAATATCAAGATTTGGGATTCCACGAACGGAAAACTGGTAAACACACTCTCTGGCCATATCGCTGGTATCTCCACTATATCCTGGAGCCCCGATTCCACAACTATTGCTTCAGGAGCAGATGATAAGATGATTAGACTTTGGGATCGTTCGAGTGGGCTGCCCTATCAATCTCCACTCAGCGGCCATCATAATTATATTGTCTCTTTGGCGTTCTCTCCGAAGGGTAATATCCTGGTGAGCGGATCTCATGACGAAGCCGTTTATCTTTGGGACATAAGATCAGGCAGTATTATGCGTAGTTTACCAGCACATTCAGATCCTGTGTATGGTGTGGACTTCATGCACGATGGCACCTTGGTTGTCAGTTGTTCTACTGATGGTTTGATGTGAGTCATTTCCCGAATTCCTAATAACAAATTCTAATAATATATAGTCGTGTATGGGATACTGCTACAGGTCAATGCCTAAGAACACTTGTGCATGAGGATAATGTATCTGTTGTGGCAGTTAAGTTTTGCAAAAACGGAAAGTATCTTCTTGCCTGGACACTCGATTCATGTGTGCGCCTTTGGGACTATATCAGTGGAAAGCCTTTAAAGACATACCAGGGCCACAGCAACGAGAAATTCAGCATCTGTGGAGCCTTCGGCACATACGGAACGGATGTTGGACTGGATCCTTTCCTAGTATCAGGTAGTGAAGATGGATCATTACTTTTCTGGAACATAGAGACAAAGGAAGTCTTGCAAAAGGTTACTGCTGCACACGAAACCACTATTATGGGGGTTGATTCTCACCCGACGAAGGAAATTATCGTCAGCTGCAGTGTCGATGGTATCATCAAGGTGTGGAAAAACAAGGCGGCAAAAGAAGAGCTGAATGGGCATTTCTCAAACGGAACGAATGAAAAATCGGAGAGCCAAATGAAGTACGAGACGCCAGAAGAGGGCTTGGAAAATCTAGGACTCGATGAAGTGATGTCACCGAACGGAGCTCTTGATGTAGATATGATCGATGATACCCCCGCATATGCTTAGCATATCAGCAATACAATGAACATTTTGACGTAAGGTACCTTTATTATGCAATCGATCTAATTTGGGTGTCCAAATATCCCCGTCTATATATACGCCTTATGTAGCATATAAAGTATGTCACATGTATGCAACGCCCCGTACCCGATCCCAGTCTGACCTCAGACGCCAAAAAAAATAACCTGCCCAGTAACTATATAACTCATGTTGCCTTGTTCTTTGGTTCGCCCTCAGCATCGAAGCCTAATTGATCCAGTTCACGAATTAACTCGTTGATCTTTATAACCTTCGCAAACTGTTCCGGCAACAAAGCAGCACCGCCTTCTTTCTTGTCCCTGAGTTCTCGGGCTTGTTTAAGCTTCTTCCTGAGATTTCTCGCCTTCTTCTCCTTCTCAGCCTCTGGATCCAAGACGTCCTCCTTTGGCTCTGCCTTTCTCCAATCGCCATCTACCTTGGATTCGAGCTTGCTATCTTTCCCCTCTCCACCCTCCTCGGCCTTCGCCTTCTTTCTTGCCTCCCTCCTCTTTGCATTCTTATTACTTGCCGCTGACCCTGCGATGCTTTCCTGCTCATCCTTTAGACCTGCAGCACCAGGAATACCTGCACTGCCGCGGTTTTTCCAATCAACAGCTGTGCGATTCTTGTAGACTTCGACATCTTCAGGTGGCTTGTAACCTGGTCGAATCTTGATCTCTTTACGCTTTGTACCGTCGGCGCGAGTGGATGCAGGTATGTGTCGCTCGCCGGTTGGTGCGGTAATGATACCGGCCTTAGAAGGGGTTTCGACGGAGGGCATGGTGGGAACGCAATTTGTAGATGTCCAAAAAAATACACAGGCGCAAGATGTTTTTAATTTGGAAGGATTACAGCCAATCCTAAAATCGTTGACCCAGCGGATCTCGGATGTGGGAACTCGTAAGATGTATTTGTTGAATTCGACAGACCGGTATTGACTCGAACGCAAACAATGATGTAGTCCCCCAACTGACTGCGTGTCGTAAATATGGTAACGACGCAATGCCAGAAAATATATCCAGAATTTCGATTGTGAGTCCAACAAGATAGACTATGCGAATACGGAATTCAAGGCCAGGCTCTGAGCGACCAATCAGAGATCGGCTAATCCCGGAGACCGAAGTTCGAAATCGCAACACCAAGCTCAACCTCACGAATACCTACGATCAATTTCACAGTCAACCTCTCCACCGTTCAATACCACCAATCCGTCAATATGTCCGGCGTAAGTCTAAATCCTCTTGCTTTTGCTGTCTTTCACGATGCTAATTGACTCGTCACAGGTCGCTTCAGGTATCTACAAGTATGCCCCCCTTCAAGACGCCGAACCATTGCCGGCATACCAGCGATAGACATACTAATTGGCATTAAAGCACCATCTTCCGAAGAAACTACGTGTTTCTCGGAGCTGTCTTTGTCTCAGCTTTCGCTTTCGAGATGTGAGTGGTGACGGAATGGGTGATCATCCGGCTGTGACTGATGGGATTCCTAGGGCTTATGACACCGCCACCGACAGAATCTGGGACAACATGAACAAGGGAGTATGTTGAAGATGTCCCCAAGGATACTGGTCCATTGCTAATTGTTGCGCAGCGCCAATGGAAGGATATCCGTGCCAAGTACGTCCAGGCCAGCGAGGATGATGATGACGAGTAATCCTTCGACACGAGATTCGGAGCATCGTCAAGCGGATGGAAGGGAAGGCAAAGTCTCTGGGTTAAAGGGATGTGTACAAAGGGGTGTACTTCTATAGACAAAATCAATACATGATCACGTAGTATGGATGGGCGGGCTTTGTTCCGTGAGGTCTTTGTGACGTTTATACGATTTCACTTATTGAATAACGTGAGGGAATGGTGATCAGATTCGTTCATCATGAAGTAAATCCTATTTTGATGTGACAATGGTGATAAAATATATGAAGTTGGTTGAATTGTTTGATTGCTGATGATGCTGGGTCTTGGCCGTGACAAAAGGTTGATATCGCCTCGCTTCGTCATATGGATCGCCCGTAACCTTCATAAATGTTTCCAACAAACTTCTATTATCAACAAAACGGGTTGCTTTCCTCATAGCTTTCACTGTACAGTACAAACAACCACAACTTCAATTCCTGCAGTGTTGATCACTGCCGAGCTTCACCTTGCTGCTCAAATTCACCATTCGTCGCACAACATCCCACCACCCCCCACCACGTCTGATAGAAACGATAGACGATAGACACGAACATAACAAGAAGTCAGGAACCCTGATGACAGAACGCAGTCAATGAACATGGAGATTTCGACACAGGAGCAACAGCTCTGCGAAGCTCTGCGTGATCTACCGCGGATACACAGAAATCGGTACACTGAAGGCGCGAATAGAGCACTCCTGTACAATCTCTTTTGGTCGCTCGCTGGAGGACAAGATGAGTACATGCGCATGTTCTTCCCGGATGGTCAGAGACCTACACCGACTGGGCCATGGAAGTTGCGAGAGGCGCAGGGTGCTGTAGATGGCGCAGAATACACAGAGGCGGCCAGAGGCAAAGCATGCGGGCATATCTTCAAGAACGGCGAAGCTACATATCGATGCCGAACCTGTAGTGCAGACGAAACCTGTGTGCTCTGCAGCAGGTGCTATGATTCTTCTGATCATACTGGCCATATGGTATATATTAGCATCTCTCCAGGGAACAGCGGCTGTTGCGATTGTGGTGATCCCGAGGCGTGGCGACTCCCTGTACACTGCACGATACATAGCGAAGAGGCTGGTGGACCAAGGAATACTGGAAAAGGCCGCGAGCCAGAAGGATTACCGGATGAGCTTCTTCAAAGCATTAGAATGACTATCGGTCGCGTCTTCGATTATATTTGCGACGTCATTTCTTGTTCGCCAGAGCAGTTGAGGTTACCAAAGACCGTCGAGAGCATTAAGGCAGATGAGCGCATGTCGAGGCTTTCATCAGCATACTACAATGGCGATGTACCGGAGGAACCCACCGAATATGCTGTCTTACTATGGAACGACGAGAAGCACACAGTGAATGAGGTGCGAGACCAAGTTGCGCGAGCTTGCAAGATCACATATAGTAGTGCTCTAGAGAAGGCTCATGAGACGGATGATATTGGGCGAAGCATTGTCAAATACGGGACGGATATCGAGCAACTGCTTGACGTTGCTCGAATCATTGAGCACATCAAGGTCACTGTCACTATCCGATCTGCACGCGATACTTTCAGAGAGCAAATGTGTGGAGCTATGGTGGAGTGGCTTAGTGATATTGCGGGCTGCAGTGTGGGAGATGATCATGATGTACTGCGCCAAGTGGTTTGCGAGGAAATGCTAAAAGAATGGCGTACTGGCAGCGAAGCAAGCAATGCTACTATAGGCAAAAGCGGGTTAGATGACCATTCGAAAGAGGAGTTCAAAACCACCCCCCGTGTTATGGTGGCACGACAAGCTGAAGTCATTATGGCTGCGATGCTTGCAGCTGAAGCTGGCGGAGAAGACGATGACAGTGATGAAGAAGGAATGGACGAGGATGAGGAGCGCGCCATGTTAGCAGAGCTTGAGGAAGAAGAGGCAGACGAGGAGGAGATGAATACCATAGATCTTATGATCATTGATGACCAGCAAGAGCATGATGGAGACGTCGAGATGGCCGAAGATCCAGGTGATGACGCTCTCGAAGCGCAGGAGGCTACCCTGGCGGGTTATCCTCCACCCCCACCACCGCCTACTGCACCACAAATGGCCGTCCAGCAAGATCGCGATTTGACTCCTTCAGACTCTGATACGGCGGAGCCTCTTATTCCTTCCACTGTGTATGCCAAGGCCAATCTTGATATCCCAAAGACTCCCAGAGTTGCTTCATCGGTAGAGCAGCCAAAGCCTGCACGCTATTGGCTAGAAGCATCAGAAGCATTCAGCGAGCGGGATTCGATACCCATGCATGAGGACTTGTGGAAGCGGGTACGCCTAGATTGGATGATTCTCTTCGATCTTCGCATGTGGAAGAAGGTTAGAGTCGATCTCAGAGACCTTTACATCTCGACCGTGGTCACTATCCCACAGTTTAAGCGGGTTCTTGGTCTACGTTTCGCGGGACTATACACAATGCTTGCGCAGCTCTATCTCATTGCGGACCGTGAGCCAGATCACTCAATCATAAACATCTCTCTGCAAATGCTTACTACGCCCTCCATAACCACGGAAATCGTAGAGAGGGGCAATTTCCTCACAAACTTGATGGCTATTCTGTATACATTCTTAACCACACGACAAGTCGGTCACCCTCATGAAATCCATCCTAATGATACTTTGGCCTTTGATGCTGGTTCCGTTACCAATCGTCGGATGTACCATTTCTTCATGGATCTCCGATATTTATTTGGATCTGAGCATGTACAGGAGCAACTTCGCGCAGAGCCAAGGTATATGATGCAATTCCTTGATCTTGTTAAGCTGCATCAAGGTATCTGTCCTAATGTTCGAGCTGTGGGCGAACATGTGGAATACGAGACGGACGCCTGGATTAGCGCGTCTCTCATCACTAGGGAGATAAATCGACTCTGTCGCCAATTCTCAGAATCCTTCCGTTGGAAGACCGGGGAAGACCCATCTGCCGTTTCAAAAGCTATCCGACTGTCGGCCAAGACTGTGATCCTCCACTCATTAGGTACTGAGAGAAAGCGGTTCATTGCTGCTGAAATTAAGGACGAGATCAAGTTCCGAAAGGTTGGCGATTATGAATTTGAATCACCGGACCAGCAGGAACATCAAGTTGTGAAGTTCTCAGTAGCAGAGCAGCCAATCAGTTTCCATCACGCACTCCACTACATCCTATCTTGGCTCATTGAGTGTGGTAAGAGCTTACCGCGCGAGCATCTTACACGCTTGTTGACTTTCACCACTGAAGACCTTCTTGCTAAGCCTAAGGCTATGGGATCTCGAACAATGCCTGTACATCAATTTAGTCCGGAAGATCACCTAATGGCTGTCTTTGACTATCCACTTAGAGTCTGCGCATGGTTGGCGCAAATGAAAGCCAATATGTGGGTTCGTAATGGCATGAGCCTTCGACATCAGTCAGCAACATACCGTGGAGTCAGTCAGCGTGACGTATCTCACCATCGAGATATTTTCATGCTTCAGACTGCTATGGTGATATGCAACCCAAGTCGAGTTCTGGCTTCAGTAATCGATCGCTTTGGCATGGAGCAATGGATGAAGGGGTTTTATGAGCAGAAATCTGATTTGCTTGAAGACTCTCAGGTCCTTGACGTTGCTGAAGACTTGATACATCTTCTCATCGTTCTGCTGAGTGATCGAACCTCTCTTATGGCTATCGAAGATGAGCCAAACCCACATACACTTGCCTTGAGACGTGACATCGTTCATGTATTGTGCTTTAAGCCTCTCTCATTCTCGGAAATCTGCAGTAAGCTCCCAGACAAATTCCAAGAGCAGGAGGAATGCCAGGATATCCTGGATGATATGACAACCTTTAAGGCACCTGATGGATTAGCGGACGTAGGCACCTTCGAACTTCGCGACCAGTTCTTTGGCGATATTGACCCATATATCGCTCACTATAACAAGAACCAAAGAGAGGAGGCTGAAAATGCATATAAGGCTTGGCAAGCTAAGAGGACAGGAAAGCCAGTCGCTGATATTGTTTTTGAGCCAAATCTCAAACCAATCCATTCTGGCATTTTCACTCAGCTGTCAGCGTTCACGAGAACAGGCATGTTTGCTCAGATCATTTATTATGCCCTTCTCTATCCATTAAAGGCTCAAGATTTCAAACAAACCGTACCTGTCACTCGCATCGAGGCCTTCCTACAAGTGGTACTCCACTTAGTACTGATTGCCATTGGGGAGGACAGAGCTGCTGAGGAATCCGAGGAGTCCTTTATTCATATCGCTTTGACCAGGTCATCCAGAGGACCTTTCGCGAAGACAATAGTATCCGTTCTTGAGCAGATTTCTACGAAGGATGAGTTCAAGGCTTGCCATGGAAAAATCACACTGATTCTCAAGCGCATGAAGCAAAAGCGTCCTCGTGATTTTGAGATGGCTTACGCTCGCCTTGGTGTACCAGTCGACCGTATTAATACAGCATCGCCAGCTAATAGTGTTAGTATTGACGCTGCGCGCGAGAAAAAGAAAGAGATGGCCGCCGCCAGGCAAGCGAAGATCATGGCTCAAATGCAGCAACAGCAAAAGAACTTCTTGGAAAACCAAGGCGAGTTTGATTGGGGGGAGGATATGAGTGACGAGGAAGATACTGAAGCCGGCGAAGAACCAAAAAACTTCTGGAAGTATCCTTCTGGTACTTGTATTTTGTGTCAGGAAGAGACTAGTGAGACTCGACCATATGGTACATTTGCCATGATGACAGAGAGCCGCATTCTTCGTCAGACAAATCTAAAAGATCCCGACTTTCTTCGTGAGGTTGCAGATACGCCAGATAGCCTGGATCGTTCAGCTGAAGCAATCAGACCATTTGGCGTCTCTGGCGCCAATCGTGAAAAAGTTCGGAAGATCAATAGCAGTGGAATTGAGTCTGTCACTGAGCGACAGGGTATCGGGAAGGGATTTCCTCCAAAAGCTTCTCGTGCTGGTCCAGTAACAATTGGCTGTGGTCATATTATGCACTACAAGTGTTTTGACCTGTATTATCTCTCCTCTCATCGCCGTCACCAGCACCAGATTGCTAGACACCATCCAGAGAGACTAGACTTGAACGAGTTTGTTTGCCCACTTTGTAAAGCTCTCGGAAATGCTTTCTTGCCAATCATCTGGCGAGGCAAAGAAGAAGTCTATCCTGGTGCACTTCAGACCCAAGCCAGCTTCGGTAGTTGGCTAGAAACTGGTCTTGGGCCGTCTCTCTCTCGTAAAGAGAAGAACTCTCAAGCTGGCGATGCCGGGAACGTCAGTACTGCATGGTATCAAGATATGTTCCGGTCCTACAACGCCAATAATGTTGTGCCTTTCCTTGAGAACAAAACCTCTCAATTGGAGAGGGCTGCTTGGGAGATTTCGCCGGTGTCTACTCCCCCATCATACCCATCCCGTCCATCCTTTAATACCGGACTTCTATCAGATCCTCCCGCTGCTGATAATCGCTTTTCTCGGTCTGCTCGAGATGGGCCCGACACAGCGATGGTAGAGTTAGTTGACGCTTATCGAAGACTGATGGATACTATGAAGAGAAATGGCCTTCCAAGTCATCATAATTATGATGGTGAGCAGGATCGACAGGATGATATCTGTGGTACAGATACTCTTGCTACATCCCTTGGCTTCTCCATAGCTGCAGCAGAGATTAAGGAGCGTGGGGTTCAGTCCCTTAGAGGATACACTCTTCTTGGCACTGTTCCACAACAGTCGCTTACACATCTCCGCATCTTGTCCGAGACTGCGTCTTCTTACGTCTCATTCTCTGGTCTCCGGCTCGAGGGTGATAATAGAGCGAGTGACGAGTTCTCCAAGGACCATGACCGTCAGATGTTCCAGCTTTTCCTCGGACACCCGCAGGTCGTTGATCTGGATTCACCAACCCAAAAGCTTGAGATTTATGAGCCTCTTTTGAAACAGGATGCTTTCGTGTTTCTTACAGAGTGCGCCCTTTGTCTTGCGCCTGTTTCTCAGATCGATATTATGCATCTCATTCAACTTTGTTACCTTGCAGAAATAGTGCGTGTCATTTTGGCTGTTCATCGACAGTTACCATCAAAACTCACGTCCATGTGGATTTATGGAAGTGACGCAATGACTGGTACTCAAGAGGGTGATGTGTACAAGTCTTTCCAGAAGTTCTGCGCAACCGTTACAGGAATTGACAATGACCTACGTAACCTGAGTGACGTACCAGTTCCTCCTACTCAAGACAACGAGATGGCTCTAGATCTTGAAAAGGAGGGGTTACGGTCCTTCCGCTCATTTGTGCAGAAATATGCCCTTGCGTTTTTGCGAAAGAGCGCTATCCTTCTCCATGTCCGTTTTGGCGTGGACTTCAATAACTTCATTCCATCGTCACCAGATGCTGATGAACTTACGCGCCTCACTGAAGCATTAAGACTTCCTACCTTCGATGAATTATGTGGCTCTGTCACCCATCCGAACCTTACCAATCCAGATAGCCCCTCCATTATGGTATCGTTGGTACATGCTTGGATTCATCATCAGATTGTGTGGCGAGCTTCTGAGGGTGATCGAGCGCCATGGGAAGATGAAATTCAGATCAGTCACCCGGCTATCTTCGAGCTCCTGGGATTACCCAAGAACTATGATACACTTATGGAGGAGGTGATGAGAAGAAAGTGTCCTACTACAGGCAAGGATGTCTCTGATCCAATGCTGTGTCTTTTCTGTGGGGATATATTCTGTGGTCAAGCAATATGTTGTCTGAAGGAAGAAGTGATTGTGGGCAGAGAGGGCAGCACACGCCAGGTTGGTGGGTGCAGCCAGCACGTCAGAAAGTAAGTGTATTGTCCCCAGAAGGTCATTGTTATGTATTAACTAACGTGCTACGCAGATGTCAAGAGGATATCGGGCTCTTCCTTAGCATTCGAAAGTGCACCATTTTCTATCTCTACCATAAGAGTGGAAGCTGGACTGTTGCACCGTATATTGATAAGTATGGCGAGGTTGATCCAGGTCTCAGGCATATGAGACAGCTGTTTTTAAATCAGAAGAGATATGATGCCCTTTTCCGACAGACTTGGCTATCGCATGGAATTCCATCCATTATTTCAAGGAAGCTGGAGGCGGATATAAACAATGGCGGCTGGGAAACTATTTGAAAACCTTGGGTGGGTTTTCGTAAGTGGGACAAAGTTCAAAGGGTTCGATGATGAACGATCACTTTCCTTGTACTTTGGCAATTCTGTGACTTTTCTTATCTGGTAAATAGTGTCTTTTGAAGGAAGGGGCATCGCTAAGGAGTCTTGCTACACCTTCTCATTGCAGGAGTTTTTCGGATAGTATGATAGAGGAACGGTGCTTTAAGGCTTATATTACGAGATCTTCCTATATTAATATGCACTTGGTATGAAATTAGTCTAGTTGCCAATTGTGATGTGATACAACAATGTCCTGTCTGCTGTAGGGCATGGCGAGAACAGAACACAAGCAACTACAATACAGATATAGATATTGATGTTGGAAGAAGTCTGTGTCAACACAGCACACTTAGATACGGATAATCAGCCTGAGGCCTCACATCGCGGATTTTTGATAAGCTCTGTTTGCTCTGTTTGATGGGATCAATCACAGTAACGACTGCCTTCTCCAAATTGTTCTCTCATACACACCACAACACAAAATGAACAACCAGCAGTTTCGTAAACTAGTACTTGATACGCCAGCAAGGCAGGCTGGAACTTCGGACGGCGGAATTACCACTACTGCAACACCTGGAAGGAATGGCGCAACAACGTCTCTGGGCTCGAGGATGCGCTCGAGTATTCCTATGACACCGTAGGTCATTCTCATACCTTCCTTGCGATGACCGATGTGCTTATAAGTTTATTACAGACGAAGTATAGCCGGATATTCCTCGAGTAACGATTTCGCGCGACAGCTTGCCGAGCGCAATGCCGGCACCCAGCAACCCAAGAAATTCCGATCCTCAGCAGCTCCCAAGGGCGCAAAGCTCGCGGAAGGGTATACCGATCGTGCGAAACTGCGAGAGCAACAGGAGGAGGAGGATGACAAGGCCGCCAGGGTGAAAGCGCTTGAGGAGATGTGGAAGTTGCAACAGATTGACGAGGAGACGTTCAAGAAACTGAGGGATGAGATTGTAGGTGGGGACGTGAACAGTACACATTTGGTGAAAGGTTTGGATTTCAAGCTTCTGGAAAGGGTACGGAAGGGTGAGGATGTACTCAACTCTGAAGCTGCGGAGGAGGTAGACGAGGAGGACGTTGAGGACGAATTTGAAAGGCTTGAGGAGAGGGAAGTTGTCGCTGTGCAGAAGGAGAAAGAGAAGAAGAAGGGGGAGATGGCACCGCCGAGTCTCTTGCCTGCAGGGAGGAAGAGGAATAGAGATCAGATTTTAGCTGAAATGAAAGCTGCGAGAGCGGCCAAGGAAGCGGCACAACCTACACTGGGATCGAAGTTCAAAAAGGTCGGAGCTCCAAGAAGCACCTCGAGAATCGAGAGGGATAGTAAAGGGAGAGAAGTACTGATCACGGTGGATGAGGCTGGAAATGAGAAGAGAAAAGTGCGGAAGATTCAAGTGGAATCTGAAGACAAGCGATCGGAACTCTTGATGCCGGACAAAGATGCGAAACCTCTCGGAATGGAGGTTCCTGAGATACCACAGGTTGAGGATGAAGATGAAGATATTAATATTTTTGATGATGCAGGGGATGATTATGATCCATTAGCGGGCTTGGAGGATGATGACGATGATACTGATTCAGAAACGACGAAGACTGAGAAAGCAGAGAAAGATTCGAAGCCTTCTGGCGATATGCTTCCTCCTCCACCACGACCAAAGGAACCTTCTGCACCTCGAAATTACTTCAACGATAGGGAACCTGCACCTGAACCTTCAGCGGGTTCTATAGCGATGACTGACCCGACTATTCTTGCTGCACTTAAGAAGGCTTCTACTCTTGCGCCTATTGCCCAGGAAGTTAAGTCTGAAGAAGAGAAGGTACGGGAAGAGAAAAGGAGGAAAATGCTTATGCAAGATGATCGAGATGCACAGGATATGGATATGGGCTTTGGAGGAAGCAGATTCGAGGATGGCGAGGATGAGGGTGAGGATAGGATAAAGTTAAGTGAATGGGGTGGTGCCGATGATGGCGAGGAGAGTGGGAAAAAGAAAGAGAGGAAGAGGGGGCCCAAAAAAAGGAAAGGAGATAAGAACAGTGCCGCTGATGTTATGGGCGTGCTCGAAAGGAGGAAAGGAAATGATGGTTCTTAGCTCTGATTGGGGGGACAAACCACTCGAGATACACCAGCACATTCTTACGATAACAGTATTTGAATATGACACTTTTTACCTCCATGAACCAATGTTACTAATAGAAAAATGGGTCCAAAAATTGAAAATATAAATATTATCTATCTAGAAACTAGATTGATTCATGAACTAGCATGGAGTCTTTGAGCTTTTTTACCAGTTCTTTCAATAACTAAAGCTTCGAGCCAACATCCAAACGAGTAATTTATTACTGGGAAAGACGTATTTGTTATGAGCATATATTTCAAGAAAGTTTACAGCAGAAGATGAGTGAAGGGTGAGAGATATGTCGAACATCTGTGAGATCACTAAACTAAGATATTTTACATTTCTTACAGTATAATTCAACATTTTTAAGAGAATAGCCATCGTTTTCATCTTTAGTTAAGTCAGTAAATATTTAGGTAACTTCATTTTGATTGTGCATCTTCAAGTACATTTCGTCTGATCATAGAGTTCTTGTAAAGCCCAGGGATACTATCGTACAGTTCGCTTATCGTGATATTCGCGACTCCCAACTTCCGAGTTGGCCAAAGTACTTGATACTCCACCTTTTCGACTTCATAGCAGAATCCAAGTTACAACTAATCCGGTCGGGCTTCCATATAATATAATCAGGTACCATAACTACGAAATGGCAAAGATTCCTGTGTGGTTAGATAGTGACCCAGGTAAGTTGCTTCACTGCTCGAGAATCTAATATTACCTAACAATGATGTAGGCCACGACGTAAGTCCAACGTGCTTCGATTTTTACTCTTTTCCATATCGTATTCTATTCTTGGGCCTCCTTGCTCTAATACTTCGAGGTCCTCAGTCACGCACATCACTGGCCACGTGTTCTTCGATGAGCCATTGGGTTACATGTTGATTCCCCACTCTTCATGATATGTCGATGATTCATACACAGGCGCCCTGGTTTTGGATGAATCGTCTGTTGAGGAAACGCTTAAGCGCTGTACTAACTCAGGATTTAGGATGCCTTTGCAATTCTTTTTGCAGCTCACCACCCTAATATCGAGCTCCTGGGAGTTTCCACGGTTCACGGCAACAGTTCCATCGCGAACACAACAAAAAATGCTGGTAGCATCTTGACTGCTATTGGTAGACCTGATATACCAGTATATCAAGGCTCAGCAGAGGGGATGAGTAGGCCAGCAGTTCACGCCCCCGATATTCATGGTGAGTGCCTTTCTGTTCTTCTCGTTCTCCAATACCACATCAACCACATCCTTCTATCTTTGGGTTCAGTTGACAATGATGCTTGGAGTATGCTCTGTATCTAACCATCCATAGGCGAGTCCGGAATTGAGGGTACATCACTCCTCCCAGCCCCAGCTCTTCCAGCTATCAAGGACGGCAACACAATAGACGTCATAGCTCAAGCTCTCCTAGCTACTGCCCCAAAGACCGCATGGCTCGTAGCAGTAGGAGCCTTGACCAACATCGGGCACCTCCTGGTCTCTTATCCCGCAATTGCTGAACATGTAGCTGGGCTCAGCATCATGGGTGGCGCTATTGGCTCCGAGTTTACATCCGCGCCCCTGGGTAAAGTGGATGACCGCGAGCGTTTTGGAAACTACACCGCATTCGCAGAGTTTAATATCCTCTGCGACCCCGAGGCTGCAGCACTAGTTTTTACTAATGATGTACTGGCTGCTAAGACTGTCTTGATCCCACTGGATGTGACGCATCAGGTGCTTGCCGATAAGGATGTGCAGGCACTACTTAAAGGAAAGGAGACGACGAAAATGCGAACTATGTTTTTGGAGCTGTTAAACTTCTTTGCTTCTACTTATGCTGAAGTATTTGGCATTGTTGAAGGGCCGCCACTCCATGATCCACTAGCTGTTGCTGTAGTTCTCGACGGAATTGCGGATGTGGAGGTTCCGTTTTATGATTTTAAGGGCCAGGGGCAGAGGGAGAGATATCATGTTGAGGTCATCACCGATGGCACTCACGAAGAAGCACTAAGTGGCATGACGCAGACTGGGAGGACGATTGCTACTTTGCTGCAACCTGGGCAGGAGGGAGTCAAGATTCCTAGAGGCCTGAATGTTGCGAGGTTTTGGCAGTTGGTGGAGGAGTGTATGACGAGTGCCGATAAGACGAATGCGAAGAATGCCAATGCAGCGAAGTAGATAATGATACATAACTTAATCGGTAGATACCCCGAAGCTAGATCTGCGTTTGATTTAACGGTTCAATTCTCTACGAATATACTGAACTACTACAATATGAGCTCACTGAGCATTCTTAGTTCTGATACCTCGTCTCATATGAAGAGCCGCTTCCCATACACTCCAAAACGCTAGGCTTAAACAAGCCTCCCAACCGAATCTAAACATTACTATAGAGGTTCATGTATAGTCAGCTATATCCATGATACCAAAGTCTGTACAATCCTATCTGTTGCCTATGCAAAGGCCACAGTCTTCTTCTTCTTGCTCTTCGTCTTCGGCATCTCTGCCACAGCCTTACCCTTTCCCTTCCTATCCATTGTGGTAGTTGGGCTTGGTGGCTCACGTACAATATCAGCATTCGGGTCGTGAATGCCATGTACGAAGCCAGCCTCTTTTCCAAATACGAGCTGAGGTTTCGTCAGTGCAGCCATTTGCTGCGGACCAGGGATCTTAGAATTTGATAAGGGTAGGAACTTGGAGTTCCGGATGTAATCGTACATAGCCTGGTCATCAAGGAGAGTCTTGCACTTTTGATGTTCTTCACTACTCATCTTTTTTCTCCGCTCAATGATCTTTTCCTCGATAGTTCCTTTCAAAATCAAAGTTTCGACGAAGACAGGCCTATTCTGGCCAATTCGGTGGGCACGTTTCACTGCTTGAGCTTCGACCTGAGGGTTGAAGCATGGATTCACAAAGTATATCCTAGATGCGGCTGAAATGTTCAAACCGAAGGCCGCTTGACTGATGTCCATGAGAAGTACTCGGAACTTCTCGGTCTCATTGAATGTGACTATGTAACGAGCTCGAAGTTCTGTTTTGAGGTCTGTAGCGTAGATCAAATGTTCGATATTCAGAGCCTCAAGAGCTTGCGCTATGTAATAAGCAACATTGTCAGCTTCATAGAAGATGATTATCTTCTCTTCCTTATTCAACTTTGTGATCTGATCAAGAAGATAAGATAATTTCGCAGATGCTGTAGAGACCATTATTGTTAGCGCAACTGGATGATCAGGATCGAGGCTATTCTCTTTGTCTGATGAGCGAGCCTTGCTATGCTGACCGCTCATAGCTCTGCTCTCTGGTGTGGATGAGGTAACAGCCACTGCCTGATTGTTTCTCTCGTCCTGAGATCTATCAAGAAAGGTATGTGCATCCGTGGACTCATTCGATAAACGTCGATCAATGTCAGAAAGTGATATAAATTCAGAGATGGTAGACTCTCCGTTGATAGGAGTAGACTCTCCCGTTGTCTGTAGGTTCAGCAAGGAGTCTCGTCGAACCGCGGAGGCCTTGGAAATTGATTCGTAATGCTTTCGAGAACCTGAGGCCCCTCCAAGAGATACGCCCCCCGCAAGTCTCTTCGCACGGTCTTGATCCTTTTGCAGTTTCGCGATCTTTGTGGCCTTTGATGCGGGCTGCTGCCACTTGGGCTCTGGGGCCGTAGCAGCGACCGCGACATCCATCGCGAGATTTCCAGCTAGAGCAAGATTTCCAATGAGGTCGTCATCCCAATTACCAAAGCGAATGAACTTTTGGGCAGCACGAAGCTGGGTTATACCAAAGAGAGTTGGGTTGTTTCCACGGTTGTCGAGAGCCCAGCTCTTGCGTGCACTGTGGAAAAACTGGTTCTCAAGATAGATGGGCATCTCGTGAAATCGCATTGCTGCGTCAGCAATATAGTTCTCTGCAACAATTTCACCAGTCTTAATTGCCAGTTCTAGATTGGCTCTGTCTTCCTGACTGATTGGAATCGTTCCTTCTCTCAAGAAGCCTTCAGCGATTTCAATAGTTGCCTTGATACTGTCTTTTGTAAATCCACACCAGAAGAAGGAGGCTTGTCGAAGATTCGATACCAGCTCAGACAGAGCCTTACGTTGAGTTGGGTGAAAGAGATAATCGGCATCCTTTCGCTCAGAAGTAACAGCATTGCAGGTAATCATAAGAGAGAACAAGTTGATTGAGATCTTGTCTTGTAGCGAGCCTTCCAGGTGGACCAGCTTCTGGTGCAATGGTGGAAGCTTAACATCTTCAGACACATCCTCTGGACGATGGCGGATTATCATTGCTTCTAGGGTCGTTCTAAGACAATCCATGTTACCATGGCTTCTAGGACCATGTCGAGGCAACATAACATATTCAGCCCATGATGCAGGATCCTGGTAACGGCCATTAGACCACGGTCGAGCTTTCAGATAGACAACTGCGATGTTTCCTAACTTCTCAAGATCTCGTCGTTCTTGTTCGACATAGCTCTCTGAGAGGTGCTGATCGACCTGGCCATTATTATTTGTCGCTAAACTTACGTCCGATCCATACAAGCCTTGCGTTGGCGTACCAGAAATGACCCATCGAGCGGACACCTGTATAGAATCAATAACTATGAAGGCGTTCGACTTTGAAGACTTGGTTGAGTTTCCCATAGTATGGCCCTCATCCGTGATCAGTCGCTTGAAATGTAGATCGTGCAGTGGGGATCGATAAACTTGATCTGCATCGAAGCAGGTGCAATCTCTCGTTCTGGTAGCACCAATGTATGGACAATGGCATCCTGCGCTAGGAGCACGTCTACCAAGAGAGTCAGCGCCAGATTTGTGTTCTTGGTCGAATCTCTGTCGAGAGAATAGAATGATGTCATAGTCGGTCAGTTCTTCAGCTGGTGGAAGTGGCTTCTTCGAAGACTTCATAACCAGAACTTTGAGCCCATTGGTATGCTTCTTGATCTCATGCAACCACTGTTGAACAAGGTTGGGTGGTACAACTACCAGGGTTGCTGTACTTAGCCAGACCTTTTGAGGAGGCAGATATATTGGCTTACGACTGGCTCGTCGTGGGGCTGGAGCAGGGATGAGGTAGTAACCTGCACCTTTATGCAGAGCCTCACGGCACTTCTCATACCACTCTCCTTTCTGGTTCTCAAGTTGCTGTAATTCAGTTTTCCAAGGCCAACCATGACGCCCAATAGCAGCAGCAGCCATATCTAAAAGAGTTCCAACCTTCGGTCGACGAGTATCAACATCTACCGAGTACTCGATAGGTGCATGTGATGAGTGATCACGAGTTGCTAGGATCAGTGTAAGACATATGAGTGTCTTGCCCAAACCCATAGTCTCGGCACAGATACCACCACGAGCTCCCTCATAAGTTCTTGGCTCTCGAAGACAGCTACCTGCAGCGGAGTCAAGATACCAAGCCTGTCCCAATACATCCTCGACCCTTTTCAATCTCGGATCTAGAGTTTGGGCTGGTTGTGCTTCTCGCTGTACCATCATTGCCGCCGACCTTCTCTGATAAGAGAACAGTTCCGTCGTGAGACCATCGACATCACCGCTCACTATCCGGTCCATAGCCTCTTGGGCATGGACATCCTGAACAATTTCTGGGTCAGGTGCCGGTGAAGGCAAGGTGTTGAATACTTGAAAAAGAGTGATACTATCCATGTCACTGCTTGTACCCGTATGAACAAATTTGGTAGGTGTGTCTGAACACCAATTTCCATCCCACGTGGACTTTGAAGCATCTAGACGAGTCAAAAGATATCGAAGATGTGCTCGGAGAGTCCCATTATTCCTGTCAATTGTACTTCGGCCAACATCATCTGGCAAGACATATATTCGAATTTGCGCAGAATCCGAGTATTGGAAATTTACCTTTGCCTGTGTCCGGATCCATCTTGCCTGCAACAATGCCCTTAGCCCGTCTCCAGCTCCATGTCCTGCTTCCGACTCATAACAAGCAACCAACTCCTTGAAAAAGTTCGTTGAATCGATGGCGCCGCTTGGGTCTGGAATATCCCACTCATCGAAAAAAATCCAATTGTTACTAGCGATTGAATCATCCCGCTTGATGCGAAGGCAGCCTACCGGTATGTATTTCTCAATATCGACCACAGCGCCACCAAAGGAACTGTTTGAAGAAGACGATGTCGGTCGGTCGTTTACTGAAGACTGTCCGGACTCAAGTTCACTTGACGAAGGACCCGGTTGGTCGTATGAAAATGGAAGACGATGGTTCTGTGAGATAAACCGTTAGACTGGGTGGACAAATGTGGGACCTAGCATTGTTACCTGAACGTTCGAGCTTGATGCAAGCCTTTGTCGTTTTACAGGTCTTCCCGTGTACGCTATATCTATGGAGCGGCTCCCCATGTTGAAATTGTAGTGCTATTCCTATCGGTACATTCCAAAGAAAATGGCAGTGAAGGCTAGGCAGCAGCAGCTTAGATATATCAAGAGCAGCGACTTGGTGCTGCCAATAGGCTCAGCCGGTGAAGACAAGAGACAGGAGACCAATTTATTGAAACGAACACCTTGCGATTTCAGTAGATATTATTTCTGCCTTCGAATGTCAGCGTTGTGATAAGGTGAAAGTCAATCGATGGACAACCCTCTGAAAATAGGTGGTCTTCAGATTCCGCATAAATAGAAGGGGAACTCTAATTGAACATCATTCACAGATTGGTCTGGAGTCCTCGGAACACTAATGGAGAGTATCTTAAGTCTTTGATTATTTTGGTAATGCAGTCTTTATGCCGAACGATGATTGCCAATATGAAAATGGAGAATGGCGGGTACGATTTTGGAAGTGCGAGATGAAAGATGTCCGAGCTACTAAGGTATTCTGCCGAGGCTATTGGGTCTAGCTCAAGGCGGTGAGGTTGATAAGATAACGCGACAAAGGTGCCTGGCGAGATCACGTGTCAGCATTAGAGTAGCAGCTGAATGGAGCAGTCAGTAAGGATGCGCAGTAATATCATTCATCAAGAAAATGAGTGTATGATGTTTCTATATGTAGAGAGTGTATGAGAACAATCATCTCAATCAATTCAATTATATTTATATCTTCTGCTGGTGTGCTAACAGATCACAATTTCATTACTGCGTAAGCTTTGCGTTTGCATACATTCTACGTATGATTATATAATGTCATTTCATTCATCTTCCACAACACAATCCAAGCGGACGTAGATGATTCATTTCAAATCAATGCTATCTTCAAACGACGCCTCAAACTCCCAGCCTTTTGTCCACGCAATGCAATGAATGCAAATCCAGCCGTCGCCACGCTAAACCGCAAACCAATGATCCAATCAACTAATAGCTAAGCTAAGTATCTGTAAGTCGGCGTCGCAGCCTCCTCTGCACGTTCGAGATACTCCCTTTCTATAAGACTCTCCACGCGCTTCTTTACCATGGTAACATCAGGCTTGAAACGGCTGGAGAGTTGCGATATGACCTCTGAGAAGAGAGCGGAGTGTGCCAATTCCTTGCGTTGTCTAGAAAGTTGTAAGTATATTGTAAGGAAGGAGAGGTTGCTTGAACTACATACTTCATAATGCGAACAATGCAAGCTTCAATGACACCACCTCTAGATACATCGTTTCTCGATTCCGTATCCTTACGCTCCTCTTCGCCTTCAACTTTGTTGATGGCAGTAATGGTTGGAGCTTTGATCTTGACAGCTTTGCTAGTGAAAGCTTCGTTGAAGAAAAACTTATCACCGGGCTTGATCTGCTTAGTGGCAGGCTCTTTTGTAAGAACACGTGCCTTGGGAAGAATGGCAAGCGTTGTAAGGACATGGACAAGGTTGGCTGGGGGGATTAAAGTTCGTTGCTGGATCTCCTCGAAGGAAAGGAACTTTTCCGGACCGAGGTCATTGAATAGGAGTAGGACAACCATGCCAAAAGTAGTAACATTGAGCTCATGACGTCGTTCTCTACCAAGAATACCCTCCTTGCCCGGAATTTTTGGGAAGATACAACGCAAATCTGCTGTGCCAGTGAATCCAAGCCACGAGAGCTGTCTTCCATTACGTTCCTTGAGGTAAAATTTCGTGAAGCTGTCTTGCAAGGTTTTAATCTCAGCAGGCCACGTGATCGACTGGCTTGTACCGTCGTCTGCCCTGGATGATGCACCACCCATTGACTCCATCGGCCAAAAGTTACTCGTCAGAACGCTGACGCCGAGATCTATCTGCTTCTTGTCTTGGTCTCCGAGCGATTGTACATATGTGCGATAACCAGCTGTCAAGTCATCTGATAATGCCATGTCCTTGAACATTCCTTCAAGTTTCGTCGTGAAGTAGTTTCCGATCTCTTGTTTCATCCTTGAAATCATTTGGCGCTCAACGTCTGCGCTCTCCGACTTTCCATGAAGCAAACGACGAGCCAGATGCTTTTTGTAGTAGCGCTCGAACATATCCTTATCTTGAATATATCTGAGTAAAGTGACAGCTTTATCGAGAACTGCATCAACCTCGGCCTCAGTCTTGCCCTTGATACCACGCTTCAGGTTCTCGTCGATAAATAGAGATACATATTCTGATGATCTCGGGAAAAGGTTGATGAAGTCTGCAAAGCTCTTAGTAAGTGCGGTTTGTAGGACGAGATCCTCTTTGAAGCATATCTTCCACATGTTGTCGAATTTGTCTTTTAATGCTAATACTTCATCAACCCATTGTATTGCAGCAGCAGTCTGCTGGGCTTGCGCATTCATTGTTGGGACCTTTACTTTCTCAGCACCATCTTCCTTGGAGTCTTGACCGGTGGTTACCGGCTTCGAAGTAAATTTCGTGGCTGCAATTGTCTTATTGATCTCAGAACCCATCTCGACAACACGATCTTGTAAGGCTTTCTTCAACAGTCCTTTTTGAGCGTCGATACGTGTAATGTGTAGATATAGCAAAGTAAGGTCATCATATCTATCATTTTCGATCATAGCCCTGATTCCACTACCTTCCATTGCCATGAAGTCAGCGAAATGGGTCTGTATCAGCTCAGTTTCGACAACACGCGCAATTTTTTGATCTGAGAGCTGAGAAATTGTAGTCCGGCAGCGGTCATCCTCTTCTACTAGGCGCTTGGCAGTCTGACGAAGCCATGTACTTGCATCTGACTCGCGGAGCAGAGTTCTACACTCCTTCTTGTAGAACTCCTCGCTAGCAAGTAGGAACGCAGGCTCAAAGACGGTAGTGTACAGTTTTTCGTTTTCATTCTCTTCATCAGTCTCATATAAACCCTCCAGCATATACACACAAGATCGTATGAGATGCTTATCGATGACGTCTCCTTGTCGTTCCATGTGGATATGATCGAGAAGAACAGAGTTCAGAATATCAAATGTGATCAATTGGGTATCAGTGCTGTCAAGCTTCGATCGGAGGATGTGATTGCGAAATAGACCCATTGTAGCCGTGAATATTGATGGCCTCTTGTGATCCGCGCAATACACTCTGTCCATGTACATCAGAACATCTGTAATCATGTTCATGCATAGGTTGTGATCCTCCCACGATTCCTTAAGTCCCTTCAAGAATTTTTCTCCTGTGATTCTTCTCTCGTTGGCTGTGGTACCTGGAACCCCACCCACAGCTATCGCAACCAAGTTGCTTGTAATGAGGTTGTGCATACGAGGCATCACTTCAGTAGCGAACCATTGTTCTTCGTATTCTTTGACTTTGTCGTAGAGATCATCGCCACGCTTCTTGAGCACAATCTTGTACGAAGCTCTGTACAGCTCTTCGAAAGAAAGCTTGGATGCATTTTTGGTGTGGATTTCGCGCAGAGCGTTTTGGAGCATATTCCACATCGTATCGAAATCATTTTGGTCGCCAGCGCCGCGAACACCACTCAATATATTCTAAGTGATTGTTAGTCTCTGTTGCCAAACATAGGAACTAACCAAGATGAGCAAATGTATCTATATTTGTCTGCATTTTGTATCACCTATAGTGATAAACTTGATGCGGGCAGCTTCTTCCAGAAACTGTCTATAAAATCTACCCTTGTCCTACAAGCACAGCTATGCAGTTGCTTGTAGTCGACTGGAGCCCGAGACCAAAACAGCACGCCATATAATTCCTCTATATTCATGAAGCGCCAAGATTTATCACGAAGTCATTTGCAGGTAGGTATGGAGTATGACTCTTCGAGATCTTGTTCTTGCTGGGGCAAATAGGCGGAACAGACTCACTCTTCTTGGAGGTCTGATTTTTCCTCTACCACCTCGTCCTGAAATCATCTTGGCGTTTTATCCAACTCTTTCCACCCAGCATATAAGCTAGGTGTCTTGTTGGTGCTGTTGTGCGTTTGGGCAACTTCGACTTCGGTTTGTAAGGTAAGATATCGAGACTATCGCAAGGCGGGGTGTTCCGGACTTCTGGGAGATGCCATGCACGCTAGAATTGTCGCATCAAGACGGAACAATCGCTAGAGTATAATTGAGAGATGTAGGAGTGCCCGGCAGCTTATTTTTGCCAATGGGTTGCACAGGAAAGAAAGTTGGAAGTGATACAAGCTGGTAGTGATATGGTAGGGCATTTCGAAGAATGTTCGGACTAACCTTTCTCCTTCGCCGCTCGGTTGAGCGGCCGCTAGCGTAATAAATTTATCGTTATCCGCCCGAGGGTCGTCATAAGCTGGCACAAGCACTGACAATGATCGCGCATTGTGATTCCTTGCCGTTCGTCAGTGAGTTTTCCAAAAGCAAGTAACAGATTCAAACATGCAGTCTTTCAGAAACACCACACCAACTTTTGCTAGGATATCTGGACGTTTTTTGTATAGAATACCAAGAACGCCACAGCCATGGCTCAGCAAACCAATTACCAGAGCTCTGCATTACCGCGCATCGCCAATCCTTCACGAAAATCAACCCCATAAGTCGAGATTATATGCGCCGGCGGAAGAAGGCGAAGAACAACAGCCAAAGCCACCAAGGGAGCCGGAGCCATCCTACGAGATCACTTTCACCTGTGTGCCGTGCTCCACAAGATCAACACATCGTATCACAAAGCAAGGATATCATAACGGCTCAGTCCTAATCCAATGCCCGGGTTGCCAGAATAGACATGTCATCAGCGATAATCTAAATGTAAGTTTAGGACACTTTAATGATGCCTGTAGAAACTAACTTGTTGCCAAAGATATTCGGCAATGAAGTTGTCAATATCGAAGGTATTATGCAGGCAAACGGAGAGTTGGTGAAAAAGGGAACACTGAGTGAGGACGGGGATCTTGAGTTTTGGGACGATGGCACAACTAAAGAGCGAGAGAAAAAGGCAGCTGGTGAGGAGAAGAAAGGCATTGAGTAGAAGCGGGATGATCAACATTGATTGAAGCCAAAAACAAATACAAAAAAGAGACCTTAGGATGTAAAATAGCACTGTTCCGTGTCAGCGATGCTGCGGGAAGTGTTGTACAAAAGGTTCATATAAAGCGAAGGGATCACGCTGCCACTTGTAAGATAGAAAGATACCAAAAGCTGTATTATACGCCTGGAAAAGGCTCCACCTTTTAAATTTTATACCACTAACTCCTCCAATATGCAATCATTTAAACGCCAGAACCATATCGCCCAACATCATGAAAATCAGTATCCTCGTCTCTGATCTCTATGCTCCAAGCCCCTCTCCTTACGTCTCTCTTTCTTCCTCTCGACCTTCTTTCTCTTATCCTTTCCAAACTTTTCTGGTGCGCTGACGGCATCAATTCTTCTCTTCATTGTTCTCTGATTTCTTCTTGCTTTTACAGCTTCTCTAACCTTCAACAGCTCTTTGGTGTATTCAGCGGTACCACAAGTCTTTTGCAAAACCGACATGATCTCTGTAGCAGAAGCCTTGATAGCTTCGTAGTTGGTCTTGAAGAGATCATCTGTGGAATATGGTGTCGGAATAGATGGGTCTGTCAAGTTGTGAAGTGGGAGCAAAATAGTTTGTAGTGAGCCTGATAGTGTTTCCGCAGGCAATTTGCTAGAAAGGAGATGAATCAATTGCAGTGCTGAAGTCTTTGGAATGAGACCTGGTGCCCTTGGTGGAGATGTTTCTTTGCGCAGGATGAACGAAAGTCTTGCAAACAAGAATTGCAAGGCTGTCTTTTGCTCAGGCTCATCAACATCATCCTCATTCTCAGATTCTGCGCCATCCTCGGTCTTTCCAGATCTGTATTTGACGTCATTGATAGCAGCACATCTGCCAAGGAAGAAGAGGTTCTTGACTGCTTCATTGGCAAGTAAGTCTGAAAGTCCTGGAGTCTTAAAAATACTGACTGTGCGCCAAATGAGTTCTGAGATATCCTCGTCGCGAAGTTTAAGGCCATGAGAGCCTGCAAGAGGCAGACCTTCCAGACCGGTTTCCGCATTGTTTCGACCAAAATCGGCGAAGTAAACACCGAAGAGTCTAGCAGAGGAATGCTTGACCCAGGCATGCGGATATGATAAACATGAAGCAGCTGCCTTCCAAAGATTGGCGGCTTTCTTCGCAAACATCACGGCTGGGAAATTGGTGCACATAACCGCGCTTAGTTGTAACGCTGAGTATATGAGCTCCCAGTCAGATTCTTCGCTGTCAATTGCGGCAGTCTGGAGCGCTTGAACAATGCTCTCCGTTAGCATGGCCACATCAGAGACATCGTTGCCACCCTGAACTTCATAGTAGAATCCATAGCTTTGAAGGGCAAGGCGCATAACAGAAGGTTTGTCGGTCTGCTCTGCCCATGATCTCAGTAAGTTGAGGAAAGTCTGTGTTCTTTCCTTATCAGCCTTCTTGAAAATCTCCTTTATGACTTCTCCAGCAGCCATTCTGCATTTCTCGATCTCGTCGTTGACCAATACCATAATTAGAGGTACGAAACATGTAGCAGCCACTTCTTGTACAAAGTCACTCGAGGACTTAGAGAGCAGGAGATGTATGACCTCAAGAATTGAAAGACGACCTCCTTCACGCTCATATTGAAGGTTTGCAACAATGAAGTTCAATTGTTTAGACCAACGATTCCTCTTCTGAGGGTACTCGCGAAGGAACTGGAAATAAGCACCACGCGCAAGATCTCTAGTATCCTTATCATTGTTGGTGACCATGATCGTACCCGTATAATCCAGAATATCATACACAACTGCAGTCTCAATCTTAGCATCGAGAACAGCTCGAAGGAAATTGAAGGTAACATGGCGGCGTTCTGGATCCGTCATATCCTCCTTGAGCCTATCAAGCAGCTGGTCGACAGAAGTGTCCTTGATTTGAACATCGCGACGATCTCGAAGGACGACTGAGATAAGCTTGAGAGCAGCTTGGGATATATCCGAGGTCGTAGTAGATGATGCCGCAATACTCTTCGTAGCTTCAGCAGCACCAAGGCGGAATAAAGTAGTGCTCTCCTCGGCAACCTTGAATGGAACTTTAACAATGGTCGTCAGAAGTTTGAAAGCGGCAACTTTCACCTCCTCTTCTCCTTGTGCCAAAGCGTCGCCGATAATGGGCACAAAGCCTGAAAGATTGGCTGAAGTGCGGAGATGGTCATACTTCTTGATAACAGCCCTTAGAACATCAAATGCAAATCTTACAAGCTTGTATGTGTGTACAGTGGTGGCTCCTCGATTTCCACTCTTCTTGGCGCCTTTCTGTACCAAATACTTCTTAAGCCTGTAGTCATCCTTGACCTTAGCCTGTGGCTTCGCAATGTTGTATACATCTTGGATAACCTCGTAGCAGAAGATCAGACTATCGCGGCTTTGGACAGAAGCATTCTTTAACAGGCCAGTACTGATACGGTTGAGAAGTTCGTCAATCTTTCTGACCATTCGGATATTGAGCTTCTCTTTTAGCAGAACTTGTATCGGTCTGACGAGATCTGTCAGACGACTTAAGGTAGCAGTTTTCGCGATAAGTTCCATGGAGTCATGACTTTTGCTGCTCTTCACTTCGCGCATTTTGCTGATGTATTCCTCGGCATCCTTTTCTTGACCAGTGGCACCAAAGATGTCATCCATGATGATGGCCACAATAGAGGGCAGACAATAGTCCAAGTCACCAGGAGCATACTCGGGGACAGTAGCTACTAGGATTGAATGCATTGTATAGGAGAGTACGTGCAATTGATATCCTCGAGCAAGTGCACCACGCAGCTCCTTCAGAACGAAACCAACACAAGATGGGCCCAGCAATACACAGATCTTGACGAGAGTGTCACGAGTCATATCACGAGACTCTTGCGCTTTACTCCTGAGAATATGACAAATGTCTGTAAGTACCGCTGGCAACCTTTCGGCAAGCTGTTCCTGTGGCAACAACTTCAAGAGTCTAACGAGAATAACGGCTACTGGTACACGAAGACTGACTGTCGACTCGTCTTTGTCGTGAAGGTACTTCTGCAATGGTGGGATAATGTTGGTAGTAAGATCGTCAGCGAGCTTGCTTTGTTTTGGCATTGTCTTTGCCAAGGTAGAGCGCTTGGTGATATCAATAGATTGGTCAATGTCCATGGCCTCTGCTTCATCTCCAGACTTTGGAATCTCCGCAGCTAAAGCAAGTGCATCAATAACTCTGCCAAGAAGCTTGATTATCTGTTTCTCGAGCTCTGGTTTCCCAGAAATATAACCGATAAATCGTCTTAGCATAGCCCTGTATTGAGGCCACTCGAGAGAGGCCGCAAGAATGCCAACAGTTGTCGTAGTCTCGGCAGCAAGGTTATGAGCGTCATTTCCTTCGGCTCGATCGAAAATGAAATGCTCTATTAATGGGATGAAGAAGTGACTAACGTTTTTGCTGCTGAGTTCGCACCTTTCGGAAGCAGCTGCCAGTTGACCCAGAGCGCTAGACTGACGTCCTTTTCCTGCAGCAATGATGTTGTTGAAGAAAGAGGACTCCAGCTCATCATCACCCTTCAAAAGACCAGTCATGTCACTGACTTCAGACCATGTTGGGAAAGTTCTCACGAGGTGTGCCATAACTTTCAAGTATTCACGACGGATAACTTCAGATGGCTCACGAACTCCACTATACAACGCAGGAATCAGGACATCAGAGAGCAAAGTGCGGAAAGCTGCATCATCAGAAGTATCGGTTGCGCTTCCAGCAGTATCGATGAAGCGGCAGATGGAATCGGAGGAATTTGTTGACAGAATACCGAATTCTTCATCGTGCTTGATGTAAAACAAGGCATTATAAAGCAGCGGTGTCCACTGGTGGGCCGTAAATGGTACCTCCCTATCTTTGTTGATCTCATTGAATGCTTTCAGGCGTCGATCGTAATCCGGTTCGTCCAGTCTTGTTCCTGAGAATGAGTTGAGCTCTGTGCATAACGCAGCGACATCGGCTAAGATGGGATCATTTCGAGAATAGACAAGCAAAACCTTCGACAATACCTCACGACTTCTTCGATCTTTAAAGAAGCCAAAAAGCGATGTCACAGTACTGTATACACGATCCTTTAATTTGGGATCTTCTTGAAGATCGTAGAGAGGAACGAAGTGTTGAAGAACAAGCAACAAACCGCCCTTAGTTTTAGGGCTAACACGTCTGGAAGGTTGATCCAGGAGGAAAATGGAAACATCGACCAGATTTTGTGCCTGAGTAGATCCAGAGACAAATGGTGCGAGTTCTGAAACCGTGGTAACGCAAGCTTCGAGCAAATCTTTGCTAAGGTCTTGTTGGCCACGGAGCACACCACCAATATGAGTCAGGAACATGTCCATATTAGGGCTAAGAAGATCCTCCATGACTCTTGGAATGACCTTCTGGGACTCGGCTTCATCATCCCCAGCAATCTTCAAGACGTTTCGGATGATGTTCAATGCAAAGAGCTTTACTGAATCTTTGGATGTTTGAGGGACCAAACATTCGGCAACTTTGCTAAGTATACGCTTATCCTGGGAAAGAAACATTACAGTCTTGTAGGATGCAGACCATGTGGAGATGAGTTGAAGGAGTCCAGACGTCCCCTGAGCAGTCTCGATAGGTAACTTCTCCAGTCTTGGACTTACCAGCTCATCAGTGATGAGACCGATGTAAGAAGACCACTCGAAGTCGACAGAGTTAGTGAACATTAGAATCAAGCACTTGAAGCCAGTCTGTCGAATGACTTTGAGCATAGAAACCTGACTAACGACATTGGAATCGTCTTCATCTTGGTTGCTCTGGTGTGTAAGCTGTTTCGACGCCCAGACCATACAGTAAAGTATAGCCTCAATGAGACTATGAGTAAAGGGGGAAGCCTTAGTGCCAAGCTCTTTTAGAACGTCCTCCATCATATGCATGAAACCGACTTGCTTTCTGACACTGAGAAGTTCCTGATCAAACTTCTCACCCAGAACTACTCCCTCGCTTATAAGATTAAGATCTTTCAGCTCGCCGAGAGCAATATCAAGGAAGCCTCCAATATCATGGGCAGTCAGATTTCGCAACACCGTAAGCCTTCTTGCTTCCATTCCTTGCTTTCCACTGGCAGCACCTTTTCGGGAAATTGTGCGACCGTAAAGGAGTCGCAAAAGAACAGGCATCAGCTCCGGTCTGTGCTCTGGCTGGATGAGCGTTTGACCTTGCAACATGATCGCAAGTTCGTCCTTGAAACGGGCTTCGTCTAAGAGATTGAGTAGGTTTTCCTGATATGGTCTGATGCTAGGAGACTTCCAAGTGAAGATAGCTTTTAAAGCGGAGCGTTGAATTTCCAGGTCACCATTTGCGACGAGTGCCAAAATAGCAGCATAAACCTCTTCGGCTCTAAACAAGACTCGAGGATTATTGAAGAGACCAAAGAGATCCAATTGACTCTTCTGGTCTTTACGAGTCCAATCACTAATGGATTGCTCTGCATCAGCAGACTGCTCATTCTCATCATCACGACTGGCCCATGACAAGAACATGGGCACAAGCTGGCGCGACTTCTTTTCTGCTATGTGAGGAGCAGCAGCCAGTACACGAAGTGCTTGACTACGTGCTGTTGCAGGCTTCTCTGGTACGAGCTCTTGGGCTTTTTCGAATCTTCCAAGCATTAAATTCTGTGCTTCCCGGACATTTGAATCCACGTCAGCTGCAAGATTGTTAAGCTGCAAAAGGTTGGAACACTCAAAATCAGTGAGTCCAGCATTTCTCTCTCTTTCGATATTACGTGCAGATCCATCCCACGCTGCCGAAGGGGTCTCAAGCCATCTGAAGACGAGCTCCGAAACTGCTTCCTCGCCAAACTTTGTTTCTGCTATAATTTTCAAAGCTGCGCTGGCATCATCCCAGATCTGAGCGAACTTCACAGTAAGCATTCCAAAGCAGAACGAAGGAATAGCCTTCCGGAGCCAAAATTCATTCCCATATCGAGGGTAGATTGAAGCTAGTTTGCGAATATGCATCGACGAAGATCGTGCTGTCTGAAGATCAAGTGGCGTTTGTTCGATCATGATCATAGTCGAGAGCCCTTCTGGAGCGGTCCCAGACTTGGATACTTTGAGGTATTCCAGCAAACGTAAGGAAAGCAATCGAAGTTCATGAGAATGGGACGCCAAGTTTTCGATCAGGGATAGAACCAGAGGGTCCTCTTCTTCTTTAGAATCTAGGTGGGAATCAACAGACTGTTCTATCGGCGTTTGAGCACTGATGTATGCAAGCATGGCCTGCAAAAAGTCCGGTAATCGAGAGTATCTAGGTGCTGCAGCACGAAGAAGGGGCTCCAACGAATTGTCCACAATGTTGGCAGCTTGTGCCATGCGAACGTAGGCGCTGAATCCGCGACCGACTATAAAATGGGCTTCGTGATCAGCAAGAGCTGAAGAAGGACGTAACGCAAGCTTCAACTTCCGCAATAGAATCTCAGCTATTCTTGCATTAGTAGACGGATGTACAGCTGTGTTTTCGAGGACCTCGAGAAGAGCATAATATTTCGGCAAGCATCTATCATGCCACACCTGTGGTCCCTTCTCGTACGAGGCTGGAGACGCTTGTTCTGGGAATGGAGATACTTCTAATTTCTCAAATTTGCTAACAATCTGGTCCTGCCATGACTGTGGCAAACTGAACTTTTCTCTGCTATTGAATGTACCACCAAGTACTCCTGAAGCAACCATATTCGGCAGAAGAATAAGCAGTGTATCCTCATTGTGACCATCAGACCAATGGGTAACCAGAAATCTCTGGAAATATGGTAAAACAAGGCTGCGGAACCTCTCTGATTCGACTTGAGCGAAGAGGGAGCAGAATGTAAGGAATTGGGTTGAAAGAGGATCTTTTGTCAAAGCATCCATCAAGCCAGAGATCACAGGAATCAGAGCGTCCATTGAGGAGTATTGCAGCACAATAGAGGTAGTCAAAACGAACGTCCTCCAATTGCGCTCATCATGCTCGCTCTTGAACATTGACGCCTTTGACGTCACTACTTTCATAATTTTGGCCATCGCATTGAGCAAAGCTGACCAATCTTGAATCCTTGATCCCATACGGACACCAGCAACAACTCCTATGCAACGAGCGGAAAGCATGAGAGACTTCAGGTTCCGATTATTGGCATCTTTCTGAAACATGTCCGCGTGCCTCTCGGCTCTCTCGATGACTACATCAACAATGTCTTTGAGGGTTTCCGCATTTGTGTGGTGAACCAGACTGGTGAGTACACCACAAATCACATCTTCCCATGGCTTGAAATCTTCAGCATCATCATCGGAAAATTCTAACTCGGACAAAAGACATTCGAATATTGATGTTCCAGAAGAATGGATCGTGAATCCGTTGCCCTTGATCGCCTCAGCGAACAGAGTCATCTGTCCATGAAAGTAGAGAACAAACTGCCTTGTATCGACCATGGATTCGAGATCCTTTTTGGCATGGCTCACAATGAGTTTCAGGCCTTTTTCCCGATGCGCTGGTGCTCCAGCCTTTTTGATCAAGAAACTCATAGCCTCCGCAGCAAAGCGAGCAATGTGTTGTTGCTGGCGTTCGCGTCCTAGCAGCGGAGCAACAACATCGTATGTAGGTCGAAGATCCGGAGCCAGGAGTTTCGAAAGATATTTGAATAAGAATGCTAGACAGGTAAAAGTCCACTCGATAACGTCAACATCTTGAGGCGTTCCAGCAAGAGCGGTAACTAAGGCTAGTGCTCGCGCATAATGTTTTTCAAATCTCGTCCCCAGATCATGGGCAAAATCAGTCAGCAATGACAATAGTGGCTCTACAGATTCTCTCTCTTTTCGTTCCAGATAGGTCGCAAGTAGGTCCATAATTTTATCTTCGAAATGGAGAATTTGTGGCAAGCTATCGCACATGGGCTGGACTTCGTGTGAGAAAGCAATAAAGCCATCTGACAGATTGAGATCTGACCATCTCTCCAAGCCATTTTTAAAGTATGAAGTCGTTGCTGAGAGGTCTTCAGCATCTAAGTCGTAGCGGCGAACCCGTCGTAATGGATCGAGAGAGTTGAGTTTTGCGATTTTCGCCGTAAATGACTCCCATCGATGGTTCTTCTGATGAGCGGTGCCCCCCTTGGCCTTCTTCGTCTTGACGATCCTCCCGGACGAAGTGGCCGGCATTTTGTTGAAGAGTATTAGAAAGTTGAAAATTTATGAAAATACTCTTAAGCAATCTCGAATGGCCGCTCACATTTGGGAATTCACAGTTCCACGCTAAGATAAGAGAATTTCCATCTCGCGCTAAGATAAGTAGCTAAATCGCGACCCGGCTTTCAAGCTCCATCGCCAACGTTCGCTGGGTCATTGAAGTACACACCCACTTACTTACACTTACAACCTATACTCGGACACCTACAATACCTTATATATCTTAAATCGCATGAATCTCTTTGCGTCAATCATACAACAATGTCGTCCAAAATGTACGTCCTGCACAGTTCATCATACACAGTCGCTTTCATTTAGACCCATTCTCTACGCATGCAATCACCTTCTGTTATTTATGCATTTTGCTCTTCATACTCTTGCTAACCTATTTGTTGACAGAGCTGTCTTGGGCGACGTCAATGGACAGCTGGCTCCTGTTTTCAAGAAGCTGGCAACACTACATGCAAAGAACAGTTTCTCTTTCGCAATCATTGCCGGAAATCTTTTTGCGGAGGACGATGAAGCCGTGGCAGATCTGTTGACCGAGAAGATTGAAGTCCCTTTCCCAACCTACTTCACAGTGGGTACTGCACCTCTACCACCACGGGTGATTGAGAAATTGGAGAAGGAAGAAGATGTGAGCTCAGCCAGATATTACACATAGATTTAACGCTTATTCATATCTGTCTAGATTTGCTCCAACCTTTACTTCCTTGGAAAGCGATCGACTACGAAGACGTCCGAAGGGATAAAGATTGTGACTCTAGGTGGCCAATTGGACCCAGAGATTGTAGCCGGATTATCGAAAGACAAGTACTTGCCATTCCATACAACTGGTGATGCGAAGGCTCTTCTTGGTGCCAATACCGCAGATATACTTCTTACAACTTCATGGCCCGCGAAGATTCGCACCGGTTCCGGCTACTCACTTCCTGCTTCAGCTGTTGAGCCAATAGGACTTGAGCATATTTCTGAGCTCTGTGCGACGTTAAAACCACGCTATCATTTCTCTGTGTCTCCAGAATTTTTCTACGAGAGAGAACCATTTTTCCATGCTGTCGAGAACGCCGGCGATCCTCGGCCCATCACAAGATTTCTTTCGTTGGCTGCACATGATAACGCAAAGAAACAAAAGTTTATGTATGGATTCAACCTCGTCCCAGGATCTGAACCACCCGCAACAATCCCACCAGGAGCAACAGCATCACCACTGATCGCTAAGAAGCGCGGTCGGGAAGCTCTCGATCCATCACCCTTCACACGCTTCTCAACTGAGGGAGGCAATCATCGAAAGCGTCGCAGAAATGGCCCTCCACCAAGACCCGACGAATGTTTCTTCTGTCTTTCGAATCCAAATCTTGCTCAACACTTGATTTCCTCAATTGGCGACGATGCGTACCTCACGATTGCAAAGGGTCCACTCACGACCTCCACAACCAATGCCTCATCCGGACTTGACTTCCCAGCGCATGTTCTGATCATCCCGCTTGTTCATTCCTCGACACTTGACCTCATTCCTGACTTAGAAGCAAAGAAAAACACCTTTGAGGAGATGAACAAGTACAAGTTCGCACTTCAGAACATGGTGGCCAAGCGCAGCGAGGGCAAGCTAGGAGCAGTGACGTATGAGGTCAGCAGAGCCGGTGGTGTGCACACACACTGGCAGTTCCTTCCGGTCGACATGTCATTCATCTCCAAGGGATTAGTAGAGGCCGCATTCCGCGTTGAAGCCGAGAACCTGAAATACCCAGCTTTCGAAGTTCGCGATCCTGGAATTGACAGCGATGCTGGTGATTTCTTTCGCGCGTGGATCTGGTCTCCTTCCGAGGACAGCGAGATGGATGGATCTGTTGATAATGGAAGAACAAAGTGCATCACGCTTCCTATCAGTGACGATTTCCGCTTCGACCTGCAGTTCGGTAGAAAGGTGCTTGCGAAGTTGTTAGGTTTAGAGAAGAGATTTCAGTGGAGGGATGTGGCACAGAGTGAGGAAGAGGAGAAGAAGGATGTAGCTGCATTCAAGCAAGCGTTTAAGGAGTTTGATTTCTCTCTCTGAAATGCCATCAGTGGAGGGGGTTTAGGAAAAGTCTGGCGTTTGGATTGGACATATGATTGCATGGTTTGCGGGTATGGAACTTTCTTTATGGGAGTTATCTTCTTCGGACATCTCGATGGGCGGTCATTTTTCAAATTACAAAATTACAAGACGGAAAAGTTAAAGAATATTCCAGCGAACATAGCACAGCGCGTCTCTTCACATGTTTTTGCCATATTAGGACTTTGAAAAAGAATAAGTTTTGCCAGTTCATTAATAGCGTTGCGTGGGTCGTGAGGGTATCTTTATCTTCTAAGCAATGCAAAGATCATTCAAACTATGCGAGAGTCAGCAATGCTGGTTTCACGCCATCTTAAGGGATGTAGCAAGCGTACCAATATTCACTTTCACCTTCCAGTCTATATCCGTTCCCTTTCCGACATGCTTGAGAACATCATTGGCTTCTTCCTCAGATGGCCCCAGATGATCCTGCTTGGCCACCTTTATCTTGATTTCGATACCCATTTTATGACCCTTCTTACCCATACTATGTGAGAATGTACTTTTGACATCGATAATAACCTTCTTTAAACCTGCTTCATCCTTTGGTAGTACGGGTATGAACTTGGTCAACAGCGCTCCAAAACTTCCAATGTAGTCACACCACCATGTCAATTCATCCCCAACGAATGTCCGCAAGGACTTGTAGAGCATTTTATCAGCGCCACTCAGATCTGCACCCCATCTTGCACACAAAGTAAGAGCTAGGACAGCTCGGTTCTGATGGGTCAGGCCTGGCAAGCTAGAAATGGCGCCGGAGATAGGCTCGTTCAACGTACGCGCAGAATTTGTATCTGACGATTCACCCATCGAGACATATATATTCTGCGCAATGTAGTGTAACAGCTCTGTCTTGAAAATGTGGGGAGGTTTGGCATCTGGGGGGAGGGCCGCGGAGAGAACACCGACGAGGGCATTGATGACACTTGTGAACTGCGGAGAAGACAGGCCTCCTGGAAGTAGGGAGAGAGGATTGCTCTCCCTGACTTCTGGCGAGAGCTTCATATACAGAACGCCTTCTCGGTTCCCACCACTGCAGAATGTGACTGAGTTAATCTTCGGGATAGCATCGACAAGAGCTTTTACTACCATTACGATAGCTGGGAATTGTTCTCTTCTTCTCTTTGATAGTCCAAAGATCTTCTCATCAGATTTGTTTGCCTTCAACATACGCTTCCAATCACTGAATAGCTCTCCTGGGACAGTAAATCCTCCAATAGACTGTATAGGATACGGCTGGAGTGGATGCTCATGCATCAACATACTCCCATATCCTCTGAAACCTCCACCACAGAAGTAAATGTTAACCCCTTCCTTGCCAACGCTCTTCTCAGCCAGCTCACTGAACTTGGCCTTCATTCCTTCAAATGTATTCTTCATCCTGACATCAAGCTCTTTCGCGATATCGTTATCATGACCCTGAGTTCTAAGAGCATCTGTGAGTCGCGCAGCGCCAAATGGAAGACTTTGTGCAGCACTGGCTGCCAAAGTCTCATATCCGTTCGTACGAGAATTGACATATGTCATCTGCACACTTCCACCACCCAAGTCCATGAACAATCCGTCGACATGATTGAAGCCACTCCGTGCGCCCATCGCTCCAAATAAGCTCTCTGTCTCTGGAGCCAGGATGTCCACTGTCAGCCCACTGGCCTCTTTGATTGCGAACAACATGTCGTGCTGATTCTTTGCAGTGCGCATAGCCTCAGTAGCAAAGACAGCTATCTGGTGATCTGGGACTTCGTATTGCGCACATATTGCTCGAAATCGAGACAGCGTCTTGGCAACTGCAAAAATGGTGCCTTCTGGGAAGTAGAAAGGTTCGGATTCGGGCGAGTGGAGAGCATCGTATAGGGAAATTCCTGCTCGCTCTTTGTATATGCAACGTAGAAGACGGGACGAGGGAGCTGAAAGGTCTGAGATAGAGAATCGTATCCCATTGCTTGGTTTTGTCAGTATATGAGCTTGCGGAAACATAGTTATTAAAGATTACCTTCCCATATCTACTAAAGCAAACAAAGCATTACCACTCACGTCAAACTTCGACATCTTGTCTTTGAAGTTATCGATAGTTATTATGTCGCCCATTGTGGAAGATTTGGCAGGTGTGGCAGAGGATGCGTTGTTGGGCCTCGAGGATTTTGAATTAGACACTGGTTCCGGAAGGTGCTGTTCTGAAGCTGGCGATTGGTCTATCGGCTTCTTATTCAAGGCGATCCTCTTCATGAATCGACGCATGAGGAAATATCGGATTGCTTCTATTGTGCTAGATAGTCAATATGGTTACGGGTCTTGTGTAAATATCGCGGTGAGTTCACTGTACACCGTCTGAGAAATATCGCGGATTGTCGGTAATACCCCACGCAAATAGAGCAAACATAAGACGTGAGTAATGCTTCATGAAAGTTATCTCTTCTCAGTATCAGACTCTGTGCAGCTTATCTATATGTTTCATCTTGTAAATATTGCAACGCATTGAAGACCGAGCAGATTTTGACGATTCCTCCCTTCTTTATCTTATCGAAGCATTTCGATTCTCTTGTTCCATTGGTGAAGCTTGGATACTTGGGAGCTCAGCGGCTGCTCCCGCGACAGCTGTCCGCATTGGTAAACGGGTAGCTCGTCGGTCCAATTCCAATGCTTGACGCGTGCTGAGACAAGAACAGATATCATTGTACTTATTCTATTTGTTTACCCAAAGTAAAGTAAAGCGTTAGCGACTTTTCCGGGAAGTGGCTCTGCGGGGACTCGTAGGGAAACACTCATATCATAGCGGTACGAAAGAAAATCCGAGAGTAACCGTCATCAATACAATGAAATCGTCGGTGTAATGAGACGCAGAGCGCAACCCACTTCAAATCCTTCTGAACTTCGAGATGTTGACGATGTGTGTACAGTCACCGTGGCTGGCGACATCGGATGCCATCTGCATCGATCCAGATCCTTCTCTTGTGATCCTCCGAAAATAAGCGCATATCACAGCGCCGACAATGGGAACTTGAGATTATTTTGGTCGGAGATCTGTGGTCCGTCTAACCACCAGCAGTCAACTTAACGTTTAGTGTATGGCACGGGAAGCATTAAACCACTTATATCTCCACAATCCTAGCCATACAGATGACACAGATAAATCAAGACGATCCAGGCCCATTCATCGGCCAATGAAAGCAAATATGATGATCAAATAGTTCGATACGTAATTGCATTCTATGTAGAGTACTTCACGTGAACGGACAAACTATGCAAGTGATGACATCTGTGATACGCAAAGCTGTTGATCCTCGAAAGGTCACCAATCAGAACTCAGCTAACAGTACAAACAGGGGTTGACCCAAACCAAACATCATGGAGTTGACTATCACACTTCGGAAACTTGTGCCCGCGCTACTTTGCTACCCCTCTTTCACAAGATCCTACTACGTGCTGTAAGCTTTCAATTGTTTGAGTACAAATATTTCCAACTTTCCTGTCATCTCTGTCTTTTCTCTGCATCCAAACTTATACAATCTTCGTTCATAACACAATCACCTTTGGTGAAACCCTCGCTCTCCTATCCATGTCCATGAACTAACAAATTGTAGCAAAAAACCTACATTAAGTACTTTCCACCATGAAAGACATGATGTTTCTAAGCTTGGGTTTATCCCCGAAGTATCAAGGTATTTTCAAGTAACAACTTGAGCATGGGCGGGTGTTCCGTATTATATAAACCTTCTTCCACCATCTGGACAAGATGAGAGGGAGGCTCTGATATAGTGCGGTTCTGAGATTATACCGTTATATGAACTTGATCTGGATAATACCAGCGAAAGGATCATGCCTTCCCTTCCCTCCAAACACCACTGACTCGGTCTAGGTTCCATTACAATTCTTGAAACAAAGAGTTAAACAACGTCAATCGAAATGTCTCCACCAGCAGCAATGTTTAATGAGCCCACTTCTCCCATCCAGTTCACCATGAAGAAGGATGTCGGTGTCCAGAAGGCTGCCTTTGACAACCATGCCAAGACTCTTGCCGATCTTGCCGGCAAGTGGGAGACTGACTTTACCTTCGCTCCCATCCGTGAGTCTCAAGTTTCTCGTGCCATGACTCGCCGTTACTTCAAGGACCTTGACACATACGCTGAGTCTGATATTGTTATCATTGGCGCTGGATCTTGCGGTTTAAGTGCTGCTTACCAGCTTGGAAAGGCTCGTCCAGACCTCAAGATTGCCATTATTGAGGCTTCTGTAAGCCCAGGAGGTGGTGCCTGGTTAGGAGTAAGTCCTGTTCATCTCAAAAGAATTGTAACGATGGCTGACAATAGTAGGGACAACTCTTCAGTGCTATGGTCATGCGTAAGCCGGCCGATACATTCCTCGATGACCTTGGTGTTCCATACGAGGATGAAGGAGACTTTGTTGTCGTGAAGCATGCTGCTCTCTTCACATCTACTCTCCTTTCTCGTGTCCTTTCCTTCCCCAACATCAAGCTCTTCAATGCCACAGCGGTTGAAGACTTGATCACTCGCCCATCCCCAACAGCTGAGGACCCTAACGCCGTCCGCATTGCTGGTGTAGTCACCAACTGGACCCTTGTCACTATGCACCACGACGACCAGTCCTGTATGGATCCAAACACCATTAATGCCCCAGTTCTGATCTCCACTACTGGTCATGATGGTCCATTTGGAGCCTTTTCCGTCAAGAGACTCGTCTCCATGAAGCAGTTGGAGAAGATCGGTGGTATGCGTGGTCTTGATATGAACCGTGCTGAGGATGCTATCGTCAAGAGAACCCGTGAGGTCGTTCCAGGTCTCATTGTTGGTGGTATGGAGTTGTCCGAGATTGATGGTGCAAACAGAATGGTATGTATTCTAATATAAGCAAACATGCATGGATGTTAATATGACCTTACGCAGGGCCCTACCTTTGGAGCGATGATGCTTAGTGGTTGTGTAGCTGCTGAGGAGGCTCTTAGAGTCTTTGATCAGAGAAAGTTACAGAATGATTCTGAGTAATGGTCTGTCATATGGCCTTAGCTTTCGTTTTGGAAACGATTGAGATTTCATGAAAACACTCTCTTAGTACCTACCAGACAATACACAAAGTCTATCATTGACCGTGTTTCACAAGTGATATTATTGATACTTATTTTGGTGATTCGCATCAGTTTCGTATGTATATAAAAATGTGTCCTGAAGAAATTCAGTTTGGTTCGAGGTTTTTGGAAAGATATACACGAATAGTTACAACTTCACGATGATTCAAACAGCAGCATGTGGAAAGCAAATACTTCCTTATCCCTGTATCCTATCACTAAATTATTTACATTCAGCACGGCGAAAGCACTTGTATCGTCCACTTTGATAGCGAGACTACTCAAAGCTTTTTGGTCGGCTCATGAGATCGGTTTCCATTTCTCGGGGAAATGGGAAAATACAAAACCATGTTCAGTGACAGTGCTGACGGGTCTTGCTCGTGCATAGCTTTATGAAGAAGACTACACAACGGACCAAGCATACCACGTGAGACGAGGAAAGAACTGGAAAAGAAAGCAAACGTGCAAAGATCAACCTGTTGCTCTGGTGAGGACCAACCTGAGGGGAGGACCTCACGAAGTCCGCCCAAACGGGTCTAGGCAGAGTCATGGAGACCTGATACTCAACTAAAATCACGCTCCCCTTCACCTCCCACAAATAACAAAAACGCAACCGTACAACCGGACAACCACACTGCCAGTACAAGATTCATGGAAAATAACATCTGTCCTGATATGATATGATACTCACTTTGTGAGTATCAGAACAAGTCGACAAACATATTAGACAACGAGCCAAGTCCACGGTGGGAGTTATAACTGTCAAAGTGTAAGTATTCTCTCACTACGAATGAGTTCACGCTAACAACAATACTGGAGACGGTACAAAGATAGTCATGATGATAGATAGGTGATCCAGAGTATCAAACAAGAGAAGCTTAACTCAAGACTTACTATTCTCTTGTTTGTTACTCTGGAACATATGTGCTATGCTGGCGCGCAACGATGAATGGGATGGATTGCTAACCACCATCATTGCGCGCCAGCATAGAACATATGATCAATGGGTTTACAACACTGCCACTCATGTAGTGATGCAAGTCGAGTACGCAGGGAACAAGAGAATTTGACTGACCTATGCAGAAACCAGATTGACACTACATCTCGGCATGAAGCCAGATGATATTGGCGACAATATCCGAGAGTAGAGTAGGATTTCACTACATCCAGAGATCCAGTACAGGAATGCAGAGTTTTACAAAAACTTTGCTTGCAATTTTTCTTTCTGTGGATGTAGGAAAGATGCAAGCAGCATCTCTACTGTGCAGTAGGGACCCGGAACTTGATAGTCAGCTTTGGGGCGCTGCCAGCCTCAACGGCCTTGACTGAAGATCCTGGAAGCATGCAGTCGTGGTTTCCTTTGATGCACCCATCACACTTTGCACCAGGAGCAGCACGAGCGCACTTGTGTTTGAACTTTCTGCATTCAACACAAGCTGTTCCTGGTGGGTTCTTTTTGTGCTTGGTGTCCTCTGCAGGAGCAGAGCCAACAGAAGAACCGGCAGTACGACTAAGAGAATTGCCAAAGCTCATGGATGGACCGGCGACGGAACCGGCAGCAGAGCTGGTGGATGGACCGGCAGATGAACCCGCAATAGAATCAGCAACGAAGCCGCCATGCGGAATAGCATTGTTTGAGACGGTTCCGGGGACACCAATGGAAGCGTTGGGATCAGCAGATAGGAAAGAAGGAAGATAGTCAGAAGGCGAGGAGGGTGGGTCACTGAGATCATCCTCAGAGGAAATTCCCAGCCAATTTCCTGTCTCTGGACGGTTCAGCTCCGCGTTTGGAGTTCCAACAGGGTTCTCATCCACAAGATCATCATGGGTACTACCTTCGACATCCGCCATCTCCTCATCTAAGTCATCACCTGGGTACAAATCGCTGATGTATCTGTTCTCATCATCTGTGCCCTCCTCCTCGTCGATATCGCCGTCGTTATCGCCATCATCGTCGTCCTCGCCGTCATCGCCGTCATCATCGTTCGCATCGTCGAACGCCGGGACCTCGTCTGGAACCCATTCCCAACGGCCATATCCCGCTGGGAATGGGACCAGACGAGTTATCTCCGGCTCTGGCTGTGTCAAGCGAAAGCCTTGAGCATCGGCGTCGGCCTTCAACTTCTCAATATATTCGGTTTTTCCAGCCAGATGAGCCTCAGCATCGGCAAGCTGCATGTGCAGCATGTTGCACTCCTCAGTCTTTTGCTGCAGCTGTTGCCAGTAAAGGTTTGTCGCATATCGCTGCCATTTCAGCTCCTCAGTCTGGTCCTCTGTAGCTTCAGCAATTACCTCATCTAAGTTGTCGACCTTCTTCATATTTGCCTGTGCAATATTGTTCAACTCTTCGACTCTAGTTCCTCGCTTGACAACTTTCTTGACCATCTCATCTTTCAAATTGAAACCAGAGATATTGGTCTGTTCAGTGGCGGCGGCAAGTGCAACCACACCGTCGTAAAGGGTCTGGTATTGATTACGGTCAAGGGTGAGTTGCGACAGCAGACCACAAAGTTCTTGGAAGGACTGAGTCTGTATCTGGACCTTCTGTTCGTAATCCTCAATCGGTTTACAGTTCACGAAGGGATTTTCTTCGAGTTCTCCAACCTTTTCACGAGGCTCTGCATCTGGTCGCGCGTCGAACGGCTGAGGGCGGGCTCTCTGAGCTGGACGCTGTTCCTTGGGACGCTGAATAACAGATTGCTTGCGGGGACGGCCACGACGGCGACCGGCAGCCACCTCTGCGACTTGTTTTGGTGGCATGATGAAACTTGTGGATTTATTGTTTCTACAGGAAGGAGTTAGCTTGCAACTTCAACAGCTCTGGTCAGACTTACTACGAAGAGACTGTGTGATGTTTCGACGGAAGCTTGAGCTACTGAGCTTGACAGCAGAGGTGACGAGCAAGAAAAGCTCGACGTTTGGACTTTGTTGCTGGTAGCTGTTAGCTTGCAACGCGTTATGTTCTGGTCAGACTTACTGTGAAGCAACTGGATGCTGCTAGGAGTACAGAATGTGTGTGTGATTTGGGTAAAACTGGTGAAAAGCTGCAATGAGATCGATTTGAGTCTCAGCTACTAGCAACTATTAGCTAAGACTCACGAAGGGGGTAGCAAGCATTTGAACTTTGATGGAGATTGTCTCTCTGGGCTTGAGAGGAGCTCTTGAATGACGCTAGATCGCCTTGAGGGAACCGAAGATATTTACCGGATCCAAAGTACTGCTCAATGATATGCAGCTACGAGTGATCGAGCTTGTCTTTGATCAATCTCAGCAAAGGAAAGCTTTGATAAGAAGCTTCGGTGAAAAGGAGAGCTTGGAAATAAAGTCGTGAAAGAAGGAGTAGCGAAAGTGTTTAATGGCGGAGCGAGAAAGAGGTTTTTGGCGATGTCTCGGCGATGGCGATGAATGTGAATGGAAGCGCGGAGGACCTGAAGAAAATTAATGCACCAGCGACGCATTCTCGCCGAGTCTCGCCGAGTCTCGCCAGAGATTGTTTGTTTGTTGTGTGTATCGGAAGGCTGGGAGCGCGGAAGGTGTGGGAAGCTTTTATGTTTACTTGCGCTCCGCGAAAGTGAGCGGGATCAACACTGCGAAGGTAATTGGGAGTTGAACACATCAGGATCTAATACACTGATAGCCTAGTGAGCTTCTATTTCACCTCAAGTATCCTTCAACTCATTTCTCTAAGCTCATTTGACATTTATCAAGCGGAACTTGTGAAGTGTTGACATGACATAAGTTATTATCACGTGACAAATCGCTCTATAAGTATCATCAACAACACTTGTTGACATCTTGCTTATGTCAGTTAGCAAGCTCTCCAAAGCTTCTTGAGGACTTTAGGCAACCTTGAAACGTTCTCCCAAGTACATTGTGCTCCTGTAAAGCCATATTTATGAAATAATATGTTTAGATGTTTGGTTAGTCTAAGAGAAGTTCGGCACCAATCCAACACCAATACCAACACCACTCAAGAGACAATATTTCGAACAGCACATGAGCTCATGGAGATATCTGTGGTATTTCATTGCTCTTTAGAAGTTTTAAATGATACAATAGTTCTAATTTCTCAATGCACACTATTATTATTAGCACTTTTAAAAGAACTACCTAACAGCAAATAATATAGACCTTTTGCCTTCAACCGAGGTTTTCTCCTCTGATACTTTTTTCCTTTATCTTTTCCTCCTCCCCACATAACTACCCAAACCTAATCTAAGTACGGCACCCATTTGTCTAGCCCTTCCAGAGCTGCATCTCTCGTCTCATAGCTTACGACCGTAGGCCCACCTTTCTCGACGAAAGATTCGAAGTCAAACGCTGAATGTCTGAGCAGCAGTGCTGCAAACCCACCAAACTGCTTTCTCAACCCAGTCACAGCATCCAAACCTTGAATATCTACAGTGAAGTTTCCAGGTCCACCACCTCCAATCTCGCCAGTAGAAGAGTCCAGCGCAGCATCGTACAGGGAACGGGCTGGGCCTTCTGTGGTATTCAGGTAGCTTCCAATGGCAGCAATACTGATAAGCTCTGAAGAGCGTTTGGAGAGATAATTGTTTGCGGCCAAAAGAGCAGAATAGAATCTGGTAAGCGGAGGAGTAGCAGTGCTATTTGAATAAGCCGCGGCAACCGTCGTAGCGTTGCTTGTAACCAAAGTCATGTGACTGTAGGGATTGAAGTAGTCTGATACTGAAGCCAGAATATTGAGATTGTTTTGTTCTACGAACAGCGTACTGTCTGGGTAGGATATGACAGTAGCGGAAGTCGAGTTAGCAGCTGTTAGGAGATTGTAGCGGTCCGCTAATGTTGGGACGACCTAGAAGGCTGTTAGTTCTTAACACTTGACTATAACATCTCCCCGCGACTTTATTCGTACCTGGATCGTGTAATCGTAAGAAAATAGTCCAACGCGCTCCAGAATTTCCTGAGTGAGATAATTGTATCCAGCTTGCAGTCCCTCAATGAAAACTGTACCATCCTCCAGCTCTTTCAAACATGTGACGCCCTCACTCCCCACCAAGACGAGCTCCGGACCAGCATCAACCTGGCCGATGACTTTAACTTGAACGTTCTTATTCAAAATGGCGTCTAGAGCCTCATCCATGGTCACGCTCATGACATCGTAGTCAGTGAGTACAAGTTCAATATTCCCAGGGTCCTCGCGGGTGATAATTTGGTTGTAAACTACGGAGAGATTGTAGTGCTTGAAGAAACCTAGTTCTTCCGCAATGATGAAAGTTGCGCTGGGAGCATAGGCGGCATAGTTGATCGTGTCACGGGTCAGGACACTAGTGACGAGGAAAGTCATGATAAGGAGAGTCCATGAGGAAGGCATTGTGGAGATTATTGTAGAGACACTGTGTTTGATAGATCGATTGCGAAATAGAGAGATTCTGGTCAGACCTCACGGTGAATTTTTGGAATCAATGCCGTGAAAACGAGTGTGATATAAGAAGTCAATGTTGGAGGCCTGGTACTGCGCTGCGTGGCACTGCGTGGAGAAATCCAGTCGTTCAGATCTGACGCAAGATTTGATTTCTTCTGTGCAATTCTGGGTAAAGTAATTAGCCACATACACAAGGTTTAGCCATTCGAAAATATAAAGTGTACTCGAAATTAATCACGTGGGTGTGATTGCCTCTGCAAGGTCTATTGTCGATTCCATCTCTCGGATTAAAGTTGAATCAAACTCACAATATAATATAGCTGTTGTATTAAGCATGGGAAACTGTAAGGGCCACGATATTTTAACCATCGAAAGGGAGAAAGTAGAAAAAGAGCTGCTGCGATCATGACCTTATACTACGTTGCAGAAGCTTAAGTTCCAAGTTCATCTATTATCATCAATATCATCACAACTCATGCAAACGAGAGTATCAATTCCTTGCATACGACAGCCAGGATTACTCGCCTTTCATGCAGCCGCCATGCGATGCCCACTCAACAATACCACACACCAAAAGTCCTTCCGTGTCATCTTCGTACATATCCATACATCGCAAACATCTCAACATTTTCGGCCAATTAATACTCACCGCAGATATTGTTGTTGTGCATTGCAGTCAATTGCGTCTGCGATGCGCGTCTAAGTCGCACCAATTGCGATCGAGAAGACAAAGTTCCCCTGAAGATCTCCGCAATTAACCTTGCAGGTTTTGCCACCTTAGTCCACTGAACCCCAAGATCGCATTGAAGGCCTTATCTCGATTAGGCATATTTTCCAAGACAATGCTACGCAGCTCATGCTGGCTCCCAAGGCCTTGCATTCCAGACGCTTGGTTCCCCGGTATTCGTACTTTGAGTAATAACTTGTCTTCGGTGCCCGTCAATTTAGCGACCGGGGACAGCATATTCGTGCCCATGTGGTGCTTCGACATTTCATCGAGTGCATCGTATGGGTAATAAAACTTGCCATGTCGATCGCTCTTTCGCGTCAGTGAGGGACGCCAGTGTATGCCTGTGGGCGTAAGTATAAGTTTCCCTGGCTGGTGATGGTATATGCAGCGGAAATGCAGTAATTCGAAATCGGATGTTTCCTCCAAGACACTTGTTGCACTGCAGAAGGACGCATCCGAGTCAGAACCATCACTGTTCCCCAGAATAGCTGAACTCGCATCTACGGGCTGCAAGGCTGAAATCCGCCCATTGGCGGTCGCCGAAGTCCTTGGTCTCGCTTCAATATTGTTGAAGGCATTTCTGGAATGCTCTTGTAAGTATTGAAAGCTGTGCTCCGCATGCGTTGGGATATCCCAAAATGCCCATCGGATGGGAGAGACTAGGATACGATACTGGGGATATAGACTTGCCACAGGCCAGCATCCAAAGAAAATTATCCCGAGAATAAAGTAGATCACTTTCAGGCAAAATTCTGCGCTACTGAGCAGGCATATCAGCATGCAGGAGGAAAACAAAAATAGCGTCGCACACGTCTTTAGCGGAGACTTCCAATGATAAAAGCTTCAAGAGTTTAGCGTTGCTCAAATATAGGTACGAAATACATACTTGTACAACACTTCGAGAAGATTTGCAAGATCTACAATTTGAAGTTGAATAAACGGACCGATCTGGAGCATGTCAGTGTGGCAATACATGCAATCATGCGTTTTTACTACTCACCTCATCTAATAATGGACCCAACCATTCATCGGACCCGTGTTTGTCCATCAACTCTCCAACTTTCAAGGCTTCAGAACCTCGATCCATTGTTCTCTGTATCGATTCTCGTATTTCGTTTTTAGAAGTTGGGTGGAAATAATTATCGATTACAACATAGATTATGTAGGAATACTATTTTGTAAGTTAAGTTCATGTTATGTGTGAAAGAACTTACAACAAACGTCATGACATGTGATACGTAAAAGAAGAAAAAGTATATTGTCAACCATTTACCAGTCCAATACGGGTCTTCCCATCTATAGATATGCCTGATAGAAGAGATCCATCGTTGTAATGGTGCGCTGACCGTAATCAGACGCTCTATATGTTTTCGCAATCGATCAACATCAAAAGGAAGCTCGTCAAAATCGTCAATATACTGAGCTGTGAAAGGACGCGAGCCATTTAGCAAAGACTACTGTCTGTCAGAACGTATCCCTCATTTTCAATTTCAAATATCCTTACATAGCCAATCCATTTTCCCCACATGAATTCAGGAGCACCACAATCGTCTGGTTTCTCGAAGAAGGAGTCATCGGGAAAGACTTCCTTCTTGTTCGATACAGCTTTGACTCTTGTAACGTGTCTTCTTGTCATCCACGCAACTCGCACAGCTTCCCTTCTGTCCTGTAGTCTACGGACGGTCTCTGCAGCACCATCCGCCTCCTGGTCCTTTTGATGCCTAGTATCTTCATCATCAACATCACATCTCGCATCTTCCGCAGCCTCAAGATCGTCATGGGCCTCCAAGAACTTCAGATCAGCCTTCCTGGATACTCTTGGTTGTCGCTTTGCAATCTTTCCAGCAGTGGTCTTCGTCGCACGTGACTTCAGTGATTCCTTTGGATCGATGATAGTCTCTCCAGTTGCCTGAAAGAAACTCCAGATCTTCTTCGCAGCTCTAGTTGTGCTTGGCCGCTTCTTGCCCCAGAATTTTGTCGGGTCAAAAGCAGGGCTATTGTTTAATTCATAGAACGGATCTTCATCTTTGCTGATCTGCTTCGGCTCATGTTCATGAACCAGGTTTTTGGCCTTTTCTATTGTACTTCTGTGTCCAGTATCTCGCGAAACTTCGGGCTTGGTAAAATCGTTAATGGTGGCATCGTCTGCTGAGGTTGGTATCGCGTTGTGGTGCATCCTAATCATATGAATTTCTTGGAAGAGGTCTTCGTCGTGTTCCAAAGCTTACGGGGTGTTTTCGAGTCATGAGAAATGTCAAATAATTATAGGAGTGTAGGTTTGGCTAGTGGGAGAATATGAATATGAAGAAAATTTAATAACATGGATAAAGGTACTTAGGACTACATATCAAGGAACATGAAAGAAACAGTTATGCGGCTCTTTGCCTTGAATGATAGTTGCCAAGCATTGGCTAAGCGTACTATGAAGGCATATCAGACGAGTCAGAACAAGAAGACCCTTGAAATCCTCCAACAAAATGCTCTAATTTCGATTGCGTGGAGACTGTCACCGCGTTGACATGTAGAATGACGTACCGACGAACTGACGAACCTTTCCTGGCATGAGGTGACAGAATTAGCGTAAGGCTGAAAAGCAATGCGCTAGCCTTGTATGTCTTTCTATCACTTTACGGACAACATCATCGACAAATGCATATTAACTAGGTAAGGTACCTATGTAGTAAATAGATCTGCTAAGCTCGATGAGAATACCAGTCTAACAATTCGGCTGTTCCTAAATGGGACTGATGGGACGGTTGAGACTAATAAAACTAATAGGACTGTTGAAACTATTAAAACCTCTTAAATTACAGTATTAATGTATATTTACACTTCTATAAAACTTCTTACAACAACACGTTAGTTGTTTTCCTAAAGGAATGAAAACATAACAAAACTACACTTTATTTTTATATAGATTCTGTAGCTAACAATCGAATATACTGATGTATATATCTCGTTGTTACATATAAATCCTATCAAAAGATTTATACAAAAAGAAAGAGTACAATTTGCTTTGTTTAGAGGTAGTTATATTACTAGATATTATAGATCCTTTTCGTCTTAGCAGGGATATCTAAGAAATCTATTACTTATTATAGTATCCTAGCAGAAACACTATTGTCAGTACCCAAGTCATCTTAGAAATATTCTGTAAAACTATAAATATATTTAATCAGGATATTGTTGTTTCTACCCGACTTATCTCTATAGATATAAATAGGGAGATCTAAGCTAAAGATTTGCCCTAGCCGGTCTAATATGAAGGTAAGATGTAGCCGGGTCATCGTTGCTTCGTCGATACTGAAGCTAATTTTTCTTAATATATAATAAAGTATCGAGTAGCTATTGCTCGACCTTCTACTCCCTGAAGATATTTTCCGATAATGCTATAAGTATTTTTACACCCCGAAAATACTTCCTGACAACACTTCCTAACAATACATCTTAACAACGCTATAAAGCTTTTTACTTCTCAACGACGCTACCCGACTCCTTTACTTCCCGAAAACACTTCTTGACAGCGCTATATATCTTTTTGCTTCTCAACAACTCTACCTGACTACCACCCGACTAGTTCCCGACAACGCTATATAGCTTTCTGCTTCTCAACGACCATTCCCGACAACTACCCCACCTCTATCCGACTACTCCCCGACAATACTATATAACTCTCAACTTCTCAACGACGCTACCCGGCTCCTTCACTTCCCGAAAACACAATATAAATCTTTACCTCCGGAAGACACTTCCCGGCCCTGCTTCTCAGCTTTTCATTTCCCGGTTTCAACTTTCAATTACCCTTCCGATACTATCCTTTCTAGGAGGCCGATGAATTGACATTGAATCAACATGCCGGACGTGTCGGAAGGGCCGGAAGTGGGCGGATGTTCGTGTCCAAAGGAAAGGGACAGTATTCAGGCTTTGAAAGAGGAAAACAAGCGTTGGATATCCAGGGTTGTCGAAGTACAAGACGGTTTGGAAGATGTATGCAAGAAAAGGACACAACTGTTACAAGAGCGACTAGACGTTGTCGAAGCCAAGTTAGCCCGTGAGCGTCGGTTGACGGCAGCACTGGAAAGCGACAAGGATCGGGAGATCCGGAAGCGCACGGCTGACCTTGCAAAGCATCTAGAGGCGCGTGTGCAGGAGAAGGTGACGGAAAGGACCCGGGAGCTACAGAGAAGTCTGGACAGTACCCGATCCGAATTGACCCTGAAGGCTGAGGAACTGGAGTCCATAGAATCGTGCGTAAGCGATATTGTGGACAGGAGAGCAGGACATCGTACTAAAGACCTCGAGAGGCGCCTCAAAGAGACCAAGGAGCAACTTGCAAGCCAGACTCGGCTGTACGACACAACTATCGAGAGCATGGCCCAGGAATATGATGAAGAGCTTCGTCTCATACGCAAGAGATATGCGCGTACATTGTACGCCCGTTTGCGCGCGGCTCAAGGCCCAGTGCAAGAAAATTCACAACCAAAAGGGGTTGAGGCGACACAGCCAGTATAGGACAGAGGAACTCATAGAGGTGAAGATAAGAGGGTTTAATATTTGACAGAGGCAGGATAGTTGATGGTGTGATGATTTATCATTATAGCATGGATTTTATACCCAATGAGATTATCCGATACTTTTCAATTACTTTGCACTGCTCGGTTTATTTTCGTGAACGTAATAACTAACGGAAGCTAGATATTCTGCTATGACGTGGAATCCTTATGCCTGATAAGTCATTCAGTGACGTTCATTTATCTGTGACCATTGAATAATTCTTGTAACTCTCATGTATCATGGTGCTCTTGAATATTCTTGATAAGTCAAATACTCAGAAGCATCTCTCTTGGCCACTGGAAACTCTGCAACACTACCTACATACAATCACTGTCACTCAAATGCACCCTAAATTAGGAAATGGAAATGCTGATTCATATCTAAAGTACACAGCTTGCAGCCTCAAAGCGCACAAGCCCCCACACTCCATGCCATAATGTGACAGATCCCCAAGAGCGCCCCTCTCTGTAATTCGTATCCTCATCGCACGCATCACCCTACACCAGATGACTGGTGACATTTGAGAACTCTCCCTTCTCCAACTTTGTCTTCCAGAAGATGGGGTTGGTATCACTGAAGCCATGCTTGACCCAGCCTTCCTCCTTCACGTGGTACAAGTTGATGTAACCTCCGGAGTAAGCATCTCTGTGTGTAGCGGCCAAGATACTTCTTCTACCAAGCTCCAAGGCCTCCTCCTCGCTCAAATCGTACTTATATTCTGCGTCCAACACTCCGTATGCAAAAGTCTGACCAGACCCTACACAGAAAAGGTTGCCGGCGAGACGAGTACCGTCCGAATCGATGTAGTAAAGTGCTGGGCCCTCTGAGGGCGTGACTCCCGCGCACATAGTTCCCATGGAGAGACCCATGCCCTTGTAGGAGTAGACTAAGTTTGCGAGGATTTTCGAGGCCGCGGCAACGGAGATACGGGACTTGTGACGGAGCTCGTGAAGACGACATTGCATTCCTAAGTATGCAAGCCAGTATTGACAATCCTACATAAATAATCAGCATTTTTTGCTAAACCAGTATACAATCTCCAATTTGGGGATTTAGGATGTGGCAGAACTCACAGCAGCACCTCCAGCCATGGTTCCTAAGAGCATAGGGTTGATCTCAATGACCTTCTTGACAGTCTGACTAGCAATCCAATTTCCAGCAGTAGCACGAGAATCGGTAGCGACGATGATACCGCCCTGGAATCTGAATGCGAGGGTAGTGGTTCCGTGGGCGATCTTGATAGGGCAGGCCATGTTGGCATTGTCGTCGGTCATAGCTCGTAGCCATTGTTCAGGCTATGTTACAGTTAGCTCACTTTCATAGCACATATCGCCGCTCTCCATCAAACTTTGAGAGGATGAAACTGGTGATGCAAGAATGATGGGGGATCGAACCTGTGCTACTGGTGGCATGGCGAACTTGAGCGATAAACCTGGTGCTGGACCATAGAGCTCTTGTTGTTGTAATTCATCCTGACCTTCGTTCTCAAACTGTGGTCGTCCACTGTACTGTGCCACAAGGGTATCCATCTTTCTCTTCGTAAATGGGTATCGAGGATAATGGAGGTAGGTGATGGGTGGTTATTGGAGTGGTTGGAGTTGTTTTGGTTGTATCGTGGACGTTGATGTTCCCAGCGTCAATGATGCACGAGAGCTTGAAGCTCAGGCAGCTATCACAGTCGTAACGCGACAAGCTACAATCATGATCTCATCACGTGCCTTAATCTCAATCATCGGTATCGCGGCAATTTTTTCATTGTTGACCAGTGAGTATTTATTTTCAAGGATATTTAGAAATATTGATCAGTACAGCTCGAGTAGGCACTTTATGGGAAAAGCAAAAAATAGCTAATGGTTGGATTTTGTCTTTCATGACAGTAGAGCTTGATGTATTCGAGAATGCATCAATATACTCAACAGCGGCTTCGACCATCACAATTATCGGTTAACTCTTTGAGTAAACCATTGGCAATACCTTTGTTTCTATGTTTTCCAGATACAAAGTTTCACTATAGAATTTGTCATTCTTTCTCTTACTTTCCAATCTTAGGGAAATTGATTTTCAGAAATGATAGTTTCCTCTTGTATTCCTACGTTTTTATAGTTTTTCTTCTTCTTTTCTTCTCAATATAGGGAATAAAATATCAAATACTTCCATTCCTTACAGAACGATCCAAGCGTAATAAACCAGCATGTTATATATACGCATATAGAAATTCTTAAGTATTGTTCTCACTTATTATGTTGGCTGATATGGTCCTCTTGCAAACACAATCCGATAATTATAGAATTTAATAGTAAACACATATTCGCACAAGAAAGAAAACATAGTTGAAACCCATAAGTCTTATACTGTAAGCCATACGCTCACACCTCAATACGACGAAATTTCGAGAAAGTCAATTACTCAAAAAACAAAACTATCATAGTATATCACGTGATGTTAAATTCAATATAAGACCCACAAACCCCAACACTACAGGACTTAAGCTTCGCACCAAGCTTTTTTCGTTTCTGAATTTCTTTATATTTTTTAAAATACAAGAACCCTTCGAGAGCGCTTCTCGTGTTTAGACTCTATGTCAGCTCTACGTGTATACATCGTATCGTATGCGAAGCAGGGGTTGGGGCAATAACGAGATCCGTGGACGTTAAGAGTTCAAGGGCGGCATTGTCACCGGAGCCGCAGGACATCCGAGAGACCGATTGTGTAGGCTCGTATAGCCTTTCGTTGCTTGATGGACCCTGAATGCTCGTGTTGTCTTATTTTTGAAGTCTGCGACTTACGTGGAAGGCTTCTATATATATAAAGTCGGTCTGTACGGTGAGCGAGGATGGGGGGCTTTCTGGAATGGAATTCGTACACAGATGAGGAATTGGGTTCAGTGTCGTAGGTGAAATTTCCTATCTTGGCTTCATGGTGATACACACTCTTAGGGAGGTCCAGAGTCGCGAGGCATTCTACCTCAAGATCAGATATTGTTGAAATTCAAGCGTTCGATCGATCGTGTAGAGAGACGGGGAAATGATATCAGATGTATGGAGTAGCTTTCATACAGTACTGATACATAGCTCGGTTCGGTCATCATGACCATAGACTACATAGCTTACAAGTGATGGACAGCATTTGGTACTCTGCTATTAACATCGAAGACAATGTATGAGTATCAAACGGCGGTCGATTTCCATTTCGAGCAGATCTGCTGAGAGGTCTTAAATAAGGATTGCTTTTAAAAGCAGAGATGATGTAAACTCTCATTTCATCTAAACACCAGGACATCTGGAGAGTAAAGGCTCCCTGGGAGTAGATGTGAGGATCGACAAGGACGGGAAATGCAATACTGTGCGGTTCTCTCTGGTGTGTTCGATCTGACACACTAATAAGAGCAAGAACAACCACACACACCTCCTATTCTGTGTTCTCAACCATTCTCATGTCAAAAGACAATGAAGCATGGATAGTTCAGGGTATTTTGTGCAATGTCATTGCGTACAATAAACGGCGCTGACAAGGCCTGTCGATACCCCTCGAGTGATCTTGAAGATCCCGGCAGCATACTCGTTGAAAGTTGTTGTATGTGTGGAGATCCTTCGAATGCTTGGCTTGGAATTACCTAATGGAACATGTGACTAGCGACCTCCTATGCGCATATCCAATTAAGTAGCCTGTAAGAGTCTCGTGCGAAGAGACATGTGCTACGAACTTCTGTAGATCTGTGCGCTTGTGAGTGTGAGGGATGATGAGGATCAATATTTAAGTATGAGATGTCAGCAGTATGGTGGCGTGTACCAGGGGAAACGCAAATGATGGAACAAATTCTGTGCTTCCACGCCGAAATGCCTTTGAAAGTCCTGACTTGAATAAATTAAATGGTGATTTGAAATGCTCAGTCATAGTGCAATTTGAATTTTTATGGGCGGATATGGCGCCGTCGGTACATTCGGTCAACTTCTCAGTTATTTTCTCCGATTCTTCTTATGAACGCTTCGGAGTTCATAATTCCACATGATAGTGTTGTTCTTCATCATTTGAAAGAAGCCTTGCTCTAACGGCTCATAAACTGCAAAATTCAGGGTAGACCTAGGGAACTCACCCTTGTACTTGTGGATAGGATGATTGTATCTCTGTATCCAAACATATTTCGTGATTGATGTCTGGGGAACCGGCGGGTTTTATGTACGTACTTGTACAGTATTGCTGTAAATATGCCTTGTGTGCACATATGCCTTGTTCAGCTGAAGGAATGGATTGAGGACCCATTAAGACTTAAGGTTCATAAAGATAAAATTGGGCCTATCAGCGTAGCTTTCTTCCGCTCATGAACATTTCGATGAAATTCCCTCTGTTCTCCCTCTCTTTGTGCTCTTCTAAGGTCAACTCTTTGCCGCAACACCCTAGAAAAATCACACAATCCAAAGCGCCGGTATGCGGTAACCGAAGCCTCGAGTCGCCGCGTGTCAGGTTCCCACAATGCCTAAACCCTTCTTTGTTCTTTACCTAATTTAGTTAGAGTGTGATGGTGTCTGCCTTCTCCACACAGGGGGGCAGAGACTGGTGTCCAGAAATAGTGTCGCCCGTTCAGTGGCCTCTTCTGCCTCAGCCTCCAAGTTGGCTTGGTGGTATGGTGCTACTCTGCACTTTTGACTTGTCCACGCTGTACGGCCGCTCGGCTCATCGATCTCTCATCTCTCCGTCACTCAGCTATGACTCCATTTGCATTCCTTTCAACGGAGCCGACTGTCCATCGCAACACCAGCGAAACAGACTTTTTTTTTTTTGCTGCGGTCCCAGCTTGAGCTCCCGACTCAGTTTGAGGTGAAGGCGGGGGCTTTGGAATAAGGACACCTGATGGCCATGCCTCCTAAAGCGTGTTGTCATCGTCTGGTCTTTGATAAGTACGATATGCAGATTACCCGGATAGGGAATATTTTCGTTTACAAAGTTATGCGGAGGTTGTTAAGTTGCGGGTGTATGTGTCGTGTATGTACGTTACTTCATGCTGAATCTCGCAATACACCATGAAAATTGGTCCGTGGTGAAACACCATTCAACCGACATCCGTCAATTTGCAAATATGCCAGCGCAGAGCAAGAGAGCCGTGAGAGCCAGAAAACCTCTATTCAGCAGAAAGATTCGCCGACAGAATTTTTTGATGCTGGGGGTGGCTGAAGTAATGAGTTTTTTTCTACCTTTGCCAGTGTTCGTTAGTACAATCCAGTGCTTCCGACTCCCCCGCCTCCACTGCCCAACCATCGTACTTACCAAGGACCCAAATGGCTCAAAATAAGTGTCTGGAATGTGGAAGTTATGAATAGCCACAGAAACTCGGATATTATTCCAGAATGTACCGGTAACGAGTAAGGCGAATAATAGAATAAGTCCAAATGCAAATGGTACAGTACGCAGTACGAGGTGCAACATTCAATGTGCCTCCTGCGTATCGTAGGATTGTCGGATACGAAGCAAAGGCCAGTACTTATTATGCAGAGACTCTAATTATTGGACCGTATCAGTTGAAAGCTTCACAATGCTCCAATAGTGCTCAGTTGATGTGATGAACATGACCTACGGCACAGTACCATAATTCTGCAGTGAATTGGTTTCGTGTTAGTGCAGCAGTCGGAATTCCTTCACTATTCAGAAGTCAGTCAGTGTTCTCTGCCTCCCACTCTGTCTACCAGTACGGAAAACATTGTCGTACTCTGTCATCATCCGCCTCATCGTGAACACCATATTTCTGTGGAAGATCAGCATCAGGTACGTACTTTTCACACTTGAATTGCGATGTTTCTGTGGCTTCTGTGGCTTACACTCTGGGTAAATTGATGTTTTGACGCCTGAATCTGTTCTGAGCCTCCTCTCTTGACAGTTATGAATGGAAGCACCAGAACCAATGTGTGTACACAGTAGTCGTTATTAGCCGTTATTAGTCGTTACCAAGACTTTTCTTGGAAGATCGTACCCGTGACGCTTACGAATTGGCACCGTTATGACGCCCAGGGCGCTTGACTACCGGACAAGCCCCCCTCCCCCCAGGGCGAAGCTCAAGTCTTGTCTGGGCGAAGTTTGGGTAGAGTAGTTGGGTGTGAGCGTGAGCGTGAGCTTCTCTGTGCTTTGGTGTGTTTTGGTGTGTTTGGTGTGTGATGCGACGCCTTGGGGCCCATGGCTTTGCATGGCTCTGCATGGCTCTGCATGGCTCCGGCATTTCCCACAGACGCCTCATACGTACTAGTGAACATCCGTCGTACATTCACACAGACAGACAACTCAAACAAACAACACACCGTACAATTTACACCTCTTCCTTTGTCCATGTCATTCATGTCCATCTCCATCATATCATATCAACTTCAACCAATCATCTTCGAGAACATTCTCCTAAACATTTGTCTTTCATAGTGAGATGTACAAATCTGTGCATAGCCAGCCTTTCATGATGGCTAGAATGATGGCCATGCCAAATGATACTCCAGCTACCGCTACTCATCTTCCTCCTCCTCCTCCTCCTCCTCATTCTCCTACTACTTACAGCTACTACCCCTACTACTTCACTTCTACAACTATCATCTCCTGTGCAATATGCATATATTGTGATCCCAGTCCGCCCATTTCGCTCATCCTTGATCCAACTTAAACACATCCCAGTCAAAAGAAAGAAAAAAAGAACTAGAAGGACGTCTCCACGCCTTCCTCTTAATCCATCCAACAAACACGCAAGTCGATTGTGCAAGCCATATCCCCACACCTTGCCGCGTAGCCCACATATCCCAGCACCTGACGACTTCCGATCTCTCCCTCCTTGCAACATCAAAACCTCTTTCGGAAACTCTTTCGTACGCCTTTTATACTTTATTCACATTCTTCTTACACATCGATCCACCTTTTGTCACCCTAAATCGAATTTCAAGAGCAGACAAAACGCCTGCCTTTCCTGTTGTGCAAACCATCTCTGTATGCTCACTGCACGTCGTCGAGATCTTTCAAGATGACGTCGAGTAAGTCCCAATCAAGGCGCCTTTCTCAAATCTTTACTTTCCTTATAACTCCCGAAGGGGAGAAGTCGCCAGTATTGCATTCAGTACCAGAAGAAGCAGACCATACCGCTCCTTCTGCTCCTAATGCTGTACCTGCACGTCCAAAATCAGCTGTTGAGTCCAACCCTGAAGCTTCAGCTTCTAAGGTAGACTCAGAGCCAAAGGTGTCTTCAACCACAAGACGCCTTAGACGTCTTTCATCCGCCTTCCCACTGTCAATCATTACGAATCATGATTCTAAACTTTCACAAGATGAGTCGCAGAACACTCTTCAAAAACCCTCTCCAAATACCCGCCCAAATACCAGCAGCGGCCTTCCTACTCGAACCTCGAGCCTACCAGTCGAGCATTCGCCAAACAGATTAAAGAAAACAACCTCTCGAAGCACATTGAAAGCTCTTCCAACCCCTCCACCCGGATCGGCAGCACCACCACTCCCACGAGGAAGATTAGGGGGACTTGCCCCTCCATCCATGATCGACAGTGGCTCACCAGTTACAAGCTCCCACCTCTCTGTCGATGGAAGCCCAGATGGAGAAGCAAAGGGTCGAAAGCGTATGAGTTGGTTGCCGGGTAGCAGGTCAAGACAGAGCTCAGCGGAACACAAGGTTGCCAGTGGGCCAAAGGCATGGATGATCGCAGGAACCTCGAAAATTGACTACGATACCTCCGCGTTGGAGCATGCTGAAAAGGTCAGTCCTTTTATAATTTGGAGAAGCTATAGGGGGCAGGAGATATTCATGACTGATCATGCGCTCGACCCGTTTCATGGAACGACAACGTTGGCGAATGCGAACCATGATGTACAGAACTGAAGGCTAATTCATTCACACAGGTCTCTGAGCTTTGGGATGACAACGCCGATACCTATATTTATCTTTTCCCTAGAACTGCCCATGACAAAGGAGCCTCATTCAAAGTTCCTTCGGTCGTGCTCGCCGATTCACAACCTTTAATGAACTTGGCGAATGCAGCAAATTTATTATCTCAGTCATCCCCTATTAGAGACGACGTGAGCCCTGATGGCCAAATAATGAGTCCGCGGGGGGTTACACCACCATATACACCGAAGCTTGGAGCACTCGATCTCAATTCCGAGGGTTCATCTGATAGCCTGCGATCCTTCGATTCCACACCAAAGGAAAACCATCTGTCCATCCCAATCAATCTTAGCACCGATCAATACATTGGTGCTGAACAGCCCGAGCTCACCAGGGACGACATTGAGCTTTTGGTATCGGTTCGCAACCTGTTCGCATTTTTGACAGGCCAACCACTGGTCGCTACACACAAAAACCCAACAATTTTCCAGGTTTTCTTATCTGTGGCCCAACTGTTGAAGCAATTTGAATTCTCAAACATGGACGGGACCACCTTCGGCGAAGCAGCAACTTCTAGCTTTGCCTTTTATATTGATGAGCTTAAATTGGCCGATGTCCGTACAAGCCCAGAGAAGACCGTGGAAGCTCTGGTGCTTGGAGAGAACATGCGATCACTTGAGTTGTATAATGAGGCCTTTGCTCATGGGGCTGGTAAATTCAAGGCCATCCAAGAATGCAACCCACATCTTTACAACATGGTTTTGCCCACCACTCGCAACCGCTTGGATCGTTCCTCGATGGATTTGTTCATCCGCATACAGAGCGTGAGCAATCGCTTGGAGGAATTCGAGTTCCCTTCTATGTTTTCTGGTACTGCAGGCTCCACATCCAGTGCTGAGAGTAAGATTGTGCACTTCAAGTCATGGAAGAATTATTTCATGAACTTCCGTAAGCATGTTCATACTTACTACAAGGATCTTTATGGATCATGGCCTCCGAAAGCCTCGTCTAAGAGAAATAGCCACACCGAGGGTGGCTTGAATCGCCTTGTCTTAAACGGAATGTACGCCGATTTTAGCATTCTCTACGACCTCCTTGTGGACCGCACTGCATTGACCGATCGTACATTGGATCAAACAGACACTCCTGATGCCGATCTATCGAACGCCCACATCTCCGCCCTCCGTCGCGTTCTTTCGGAGTATGACCGTTCCTCACCACCCGTCCAACCACCCGTACCATTCGACGTACCAATCCTGCCTTCGCGTGCCTCTATTCAAGCTAACTATGCTCTCCTTTCCCCCAAGGACCGCCACAAGGCCGACAACACTAAACTCAAGGATTACGAATCTCTCCTGTGCCTTGCCAAGTCTCACAACCAAGATATTGACTCTGCCAAGACTCAGAATCCATTCGTGAAGTCCTTCGTCGAGATGGAAGCCAAACTCGCCAAGGGCTGCACCGCACCAGAGATAGCCGACCAGCGTCTTGGCCACTGGCTGTTCCTGTACGCCGTACTCCAAAGTCTTCCAATGCTGGTTGTCGACGCCCCAGGCCTCATGTACACCGAGGGTGTGGAGTACTTCCTCTGCCAACCACCAAAGGGTGCCGCGCCATGGGCGGAAGATCAGGGTGTAAAGCGTGCATGGTACGGAGTAGCTGGTGGACACGGCATGGTATCACTGCCACAAGACGTAGTCGAGTATGGTGTGGAGGCTATTTACAATCGTTCGCACTGCTGGCAAAAGGCCGAGATCTGGCTCTCGGCACTTAACGGCCCCGAGCCCATCCCAGAAGGTCTTCCACAATCGCCTCTGACCCCACCACCGGGTTTCGGCAGCGAGAGTGCGCGCCCACCATCCTCCGCGGGCTCCGATGGCAGCCACTACTCCCAGGCCAACGACACTGGCTCCGTCCGCTCGCGCATGAGCACTCTTACCCCTCCGACGGGCATGTATGTCCGTGGCAACCGCTCCTCCGTTGCTCTTGGGCTTGAGCAGCTCCCTCTCCCAAGCAACTTTGGCAGCAGCGAAATGCGTCCTCGCGCCCACAGCCGCGCCTCTTCTGGCACCGGCTCCCTAGCCACCCCACAGACCAGTGGTATGAAGAGCTTTGACGATATCCTTGGCTCATTGGGTACCCAGGATGACGGCAAGAAGAAGAAGAAGGGAAAGAAATAAACGTCTTGATCGAGAGCAACTCTCGAGGAGAATTTTTGTGTTTTTATAATTTGAGATGGGATTTTTTTCTTCCGCCTCTCTTTTGGGGTTTTGGGTGTACACAAGCAAAAGCGAATTCGGTTTTATCTTGCATGAATGGTGGTTGGGGGCTAGGGTGCTGGCTGGAATGGGTGGTTTTCATTCCAAAAAAGAAAAAAGAAAACCTTAACATAGTCTGTCTAATGGCTAATGGGTCCTGGCGTATTTCTTCTACTCCTTGGTTTCTCTCTTCTTTTTTGGTCTTTTCCTGCGGAGATTCTCTTTTGATATTTTACCTTGTCGTCTGCTGGAATTGAAGAGCGCGGCACTTGCATTTTCGGGCTGGAGATTTATATGTTTCTTTGCTGTTTGTTTTATATACCTTGCCACTGCGAGTTGTTTTCTTTGCATTAGAGAAAGGGGGAGCGGTTGGCCTAATTAGCATGGCTTGCGAGCGAATGAATGAAATTGTGGTTGATGTGTATACTGCTTTTAGTTCCATCTGATGTGATACGACGTGATGCTTAGTTAAAACTGACTTGAATTACTCTATATATTGATGATGGACCAGTAGATAACCAACGAGCAAACATATACAGAAAGAGTGCTCTGAATAGTTGTATAGTTCTTGATTATTGTACAGTCCATGATGGAGCTAAAGCTTTTGATGACTATACAGCTGCCACCTACTGCACAGCTTACAATAACTACCGCCCCTCATATTTCTCTACATGTTTGTTTCAAGAATAGGATTGTGGAACTTGTCTTCAACCCCTTGAGTTCCCATAGCATTATGCATATGATAATCCTAAATAAATGCTTGAGGATTATGAGAGAAACAAGGTCTATCTAAACGATTGAGAATGATCTTGGTCGCTTTGATGTTGGCACCAACTAACACTTTTGGTGCAACTAGACTCACTAGAGCATGTGGGAACATGTGGGAATCAGGTGAGCATGAATCAGGGATTCGGAAGATATTTCATAAATGGTTCGACGTTCTGAATAGTTGAGTTTCTCGAGATAACCAGACTTTGTACATATCACTGTTTGATGAACAGTTGCAATGCAAACAAGCTTCAGAGAGATCTAAGTGCGTAGAAGTATATCAAAATGGGAATTTGATAGTGCATATATTTGAAGATTGTCGAATATGAATCTGTAGGATTTCCAGTGACATGTATGATTCGCATGTAGACTATTCTCTCAAAATCGATACATTTCGTGCAACTCACTACCGACTTCGAATATTATACTGCCAAGGACTCATCGAACAGATTTTTCCTGGCTGCTTACTTCGTAATAACTTAAAAAGTTAGTCCAATAGTCTCCTATTTATAGTTGAGCATAACAGTCCTAAGACATCTTGTCTCTGAAATATGCTTTTAATTTACTCGTTTATGCTTATTACACCCCTTATCATCCGAGACGCCCCGCTACGTATTATTTGTATCATTCACTACGTCAAATTTCCCAACTACTACATAAAATATCAAAACCTAACTGGTCGAATCTGTTGTATGTGCGTGTATGTCCCCCAATATCGAAAAGTTAACATTCTCATTATCAAACACCATCCCCACAACGCCGATGTTTTCATCATCATCACTGCCGCTTTCATCATATGAAAGCCCTTCGTAGTTGGGAAAACCTTATCTTCTTGACTATAGTTCCTTCGATGACCGCTAGGGGCAGGTGTTGCATAAGCAAGAGAGAATGTGTACACATTTGCCTATATACACTCATAGATGCTAAATGACACCTCTCTCCTCAAGCCCGCGAGTGGACTGCATTACACGATTCCTAGACTTATCAGAAGAACCCTTCGTTCCCTCGGCCACGTAAAAAAGGCATCTTATAGCTCTCTCAAATCTGCTTCGTTTTGACAGGATACTGATTGGACACGTAAATAGATAGTTTACATCTATTCCCCTGCTAACCAGCCCTTAACAGCTTGAGCCTTCTGGTTGAGCGTCATATTCAAAACCAAGTGTAATATCACCACGACCCACCTCAAATAATCCGTGCCGTTCAATTTTTCAGTTTGATTCCTAGTACCCTCTTCGCAATCTAAAAGTTCCTGTTTCTACACACGTTTGAATACCACACCAAGAAATGCACTCTTCGATCCGGATTCGTCTGCACATATCAGTGCATTAACTAATACCATAGCCATGTAATGGCTTATCATCAACTAGATCTCATCACCGACTACCTTTTTATCACCCATCATCACCTTTACCACCTTCAATATAGCCCATATATGGCATAGGAGACTCTATGCCTCGCCAACATAGGCATGGCTTGAATGTTTCAGAAACCATACCGAGTGAGGAGAAAAACTAATTTTCGTCTTTATATATACTATGGGAGGCCTATGATTCATGAATGTGAGCCATACCAGCTATACCCTGCAGGAAGCGCAACACGCCACAGCCTCTAGGACACATCAAATGTATAATTCAATCATGAGTGAGTAAACAATTGATTACTACTAGTAACTAAGCATAATTCGTGTCGTCATAATGAGCGAAGCCCAAGCTTTTCCTCCAGTCCAGTGCAATCCAGCCAAGTAAAGATAAATCAAACCAAGTCAAATCAAGTCAAGTGAGAGACACCGCACCCCATCTCTTACATCCTTTTCACGCTCTCCATTTCCTTCAATGCCCCCTCTTTCCCTTTCTGACCAACCTACTGCTGCAAACTCACGCCAATACTCTGCAAGTACTCACACCTCTCCAACTGCGCCTCAGGCACATCCTCCATACGCGTAGCATTAGTCTGCAAGACAATCCTCTTCCGATCCTCAACACTCCACCTCTCCCAAACAGGGCTACCAGGCGCACGATATACATTGGGATCATAAGCTCTGATGAAGCTCAACCAATACGAGCGGACGACATTAATCTCCGGGAAGTTAAGCGGCGTAGCATAGCTCTTTGGTGCAGAGGATACGTAGGTATCGTTGGGGCCCCAGATCATATAGATCTCACGCGTGTGGCCGACGCCAATGCCGCTTGCCGCCTCGGTGGGGTCGATGACGTTGAAGCGATAGTTCCAATTGCCGGTGATGTTGGCGCGGTCATAGACGTCGTTGATCTTCACGCCGGGACAGAGGTAGCGCATTTCACCGTAGGCGTTGGACGCGGTACGCCAGTAGGGAGAGGAATCGGGGAATTGCTCGGCTTTAGGGTAGAGGGAGTCAATCTTGTCTAACTGTGCATCCGTAAGGAAGTTGAATTGGTCTTTGAGGAAGATGTTCATGTCTTTGTAGGAAGAGGTGTTTTTGTACACGAACTGGGTGCCATCATTCGTTGGATTCCTACGCAAAGCACAAATCAATATCATCATCATACCTCTATCAACTGTTGAGAGTTCTGCTGAGTGATAGATAAGACTAACTCACCCGAAGATGACTGGCACTTTAACAAAATGCCCCTTTTCGAACTCGGCGTACGTGAAATCCCTCGAGAAATCTCCGTCAATGACGGTCGAGTACATGAAAAGCGGAGTGCCAGGTCCACCTCCCGGAGTAGGGATTTGGATATTGGCGCCCTGAAGCTTCTCGATGGGAAGTTTACGCAGGCACGCGAGGCTGTCTCTTGTACTGTTGCAGCCAACGCGTTGAACCAACGCATCGTACTGGTACTGCGCTTGTGGAACGGTGAACTGCGTGGCAAATGATTGAGACTCGCCTGCTGCTGCGTGGAACAGGTTGTCATCACGCCCACCGTACGCGGATAGGTGCAGATCGATGGAGGCGCCACCGGCCGAGTCGCCGCCTATTGTCACGTGGTTGGGGTCACCGCCAAACTAGGAGTGTTAGTTTGCGCGGTAATTCTGCTCTTGGCAGGGGTTGCGAGAAGGTGAGAAGGAGGTCTTAAGGATAAGATTGGGAATAGGGGCGAGGCATTTCGTCGTACAATACAATGTGGCTTGATGGCCCGTCGGGTCAAGAAGACTTGAAGTGTGGGGGTTGGGGTTTGGAAGTGGTGGTGACACAATGTCGCCTGCACGTACCAGATGGATGTATTTCTGGACCCAATGCATGACCTTACGTTGATCTAGCAAGCCTACGTTAAGATCGCCGTTCTCCACGATCTCCTTACTGGTCAGGAAGCCATAAGGCCCAACTCTGTAGTTGAAATTGACTATCACCACATTGTACTCCGAAGAGAGAATTAAGTTTGAGCCGTTAAAGTTAGCGTCACTGTTCTGGTTAAAGCCTCCTCCCTGTATGAAGATATAGACAGGAAGTAAAGGGCGAAACCAGTCTTTTGGATCTCGTGTGGGGGCATAGACGTTGAGGAATAGACAGTCTTCAGAGGTGGTATTGGGAGTGAGAGTCAGAGTTCCAGTCTTGAGACAGGGCAGGCCGACCTAGAGATAATGATGAGCCTCTTGAAAACCATCCAGCTATCCACATCTACATGAAGCTTACCGTGCTTGCATCTTGCAGTCTGTGTGCAAAGGGCGGATCTTGAGGCGCTCGGAATCGTAGATCTCCTAACGGAGGGGCGGCAAATCTGACACCCAACCACTGACTGACACCATTGGGTAGTTGAGTACCTTTGTACTTAGAGTATCCGAGGTCTACCACAGGGCCATCACGTTTCTCTACAGAAAGAGGATGAGAGTGGGTGCGACTTAGGAGAACACTCAAGAGAATAGTCAATATCAAAAGGGGAGTCATGACTGCGATGAGGATGTACGTCGTCCTTCGCCTGCCCTTCGGGGGCCATAGTGACTTATGAGGAGGTGGTGCTCCATCTTCCATGGCCTCGTCAGCGGTGACGGCAATGTCATCTTTGCTGTTGTTGGAATCGCTGCTTAGGTAGGCATCATCTGCGGGGAGCCCGAGGTGGCCCCGCCTATCTCGAGCAGGAATGTGGGGTAACATTGGTAATGGGGGTGAATATTGAGAGCTGTGATTAGATGATGCTGAATCCGATGCTCCCAAACCCCGCGTTAGATGCCCTCTCCATAACGACTTCCAGATCTTTTCTGCGCGTGACTCGCCGCCGAGCCCATCATCGTCGTGCATTGCAGGAGTCTTCCTCCCTGGTCGTTGGTAGCATCAAGGCTTGACATCCACAACAGGTAATATCTGGTACGATCTCTTGAAAGCCGAACGCCAATGACTGATGCCAGGATGACAAGATGACAACAAGAATGCTGATTATCTCACGCCAATAATGAGGGTGTACGATATCACTAAGAGAAGTGATATCGTTTCTAATCCTATGATTCTGCCGAGGTAAGTAAGACAAGAGTACCGTATTGGAGCAAACGTAGAGATCTGGAATTTTAGGAGATACAATGAAACATTTCCGGAAACGTGTATGGATAGGTTTTAGATGACAGGTAGAGAATGATATGAACGGAATACAAGAGTGGTTGAGTCTGTGTATAATGGAAATGACTGCCTCGCATGACTCTGTATAGTAGTCAGCAACGACGTGAAGGACAGGTGAGAGACGAAATCAGCGGAAGAGCCCGGGGATGTCGTATAATAGAGTACATATCATCGGAGCCTTATTTGTTCAATCTGGGGGATCTTAGTCTTTGATGTAAGAAGGAAACCAGGGTGCAATGCCGGGGCCATATGGAGTAGAAGTGGGTTTTGGTAGCCTGGTGCTTAATGCGTGCGGTGGGATCGACCATGCGGCTAAACATCCCAAAACAATGATGGCACTGCACTGCTGAGTCGGTGTATGTATTCTTAACGTCTTAAACGTCTTAACGTGGGATCATGGTAAGTTATTAAAAATCACTCATTTGTTGGTAGGTGGTTAGTGGCTGCGCAGAAGATGTACGCCACGATGAAGCAGCAGGCGAATGAAAGAACAGATCCAGGAAATGGCCCCCGCCTAAATGCCGTCTACGCCTCGATTGTTCATGGATCCAAGGTTAGTATTCGGAACAATTCAAGAAACCTACAAAAGAAAGAACAAGGCTCGATTGGAAATAAGGTGCATCAAAAAGTACGAGAGCGGCATATAATTGAAGCAGGAGTAGGAAATCCGTGGAAGCCCTTTGGTAGGAAGGAAAAATAAAATAACATGCCTTACGTCGTTTGCGCTGATCGTCTTACTCCGACTCCGACTCCGAGTACGTACATGTAAGAACGGAAATTGAAGCTCATGAAGGAGCGAAGACAGCCAGCGAGGTCGGAGTGTTTCGTATTCATATTTCTGACGTTGTACCTGTACCTGTACCAAAGTAGCCCTCTCTCGATCTCCTTGCACATCTATAGCTCGGTGAACAATATATTCTAAGGTGAGGCTTGAATACGAATAAATAAGCGTAAAGCTTACAAAGTCAGTTGCAATTTACGACAAGGCTTCTTTCGAGGTACAGAATGTTCCAACTGTAACTTTATCAATATGTATGCATGTCTCTATCGTATCGCTTAGTTCCTTTGGTACTCCATACTTCACCAGAAGCCGAGAACAGCATCCACTTTAATGGACTGTTTGATCAAGTGCCAGGCGTCTTTAGAGTGTAACACACCGTGTGTACTGGTACCTGACTGTGCTTACGATTTGGTACGATTGGGGGGTACTTGGCAGGTACATACGTACATATCTGGCCTTGTATCTTGTGTACATCTGCGTATTTTATGTATGCACATACGGAGTACGTACGTACATAATCAAGACACAACATGCAGATGACGCCCTTTCCTTCGAACATCTCTTCCTCATCAGCTGTCGAAGTGTCGAGCGATGTGACTCTGTCCATCCAAAAGCTCTAGGTCGTTTCTCGCATTGGGGAATCAGGGTTGTGCCTCAAGGGTCCTCCCTTATCCCTTATTCATTCCTGGTCTGAAGATGCTGTCGCAAAGGACAAGCTTTGCTTGGCACGCACAACCTTCACTGGCCCCACCACCTAAAATAATTGACGAGACTTCCCGACAGTCCAGGCATTGATGGAGGACGAGTCAGCGTTCATGGGCCGGCTGTTCCAGGCACTAACGCAAATCCAGGCTGAGTATGTGGAAGACTCGAAGAATCAGCGGAAAACAACACTGTAAGTCAAAGATCAGTAACAATGATCCTCCCATGCAACGCACAAGCAAAAAGCAGCCAATAATAATAATGGCAAAGTTTGGGCGGAAAAGACGCGAGATTATCAGTACCAAAGTGAGGTGAGCACACAACTGGCTTCCAAGAGACTTCAACTAGAGAAGCACCAGTGAAATGTCCCAAAGTATGAAGGGCATGAGAAGTATCCTCATCCAGTGACAAGCGAAACGCATGTGCAATGTGAGTATATAGAATACTGGAAATGTACCTTGAGCCCCAGATGCAACAACATTGTAGGATTCGCATACAAAAGGTGTGTGATTCTCGTACAAGTCGTGCAACACTTTATCGGAAGAAAATCTGCATGAAAAGCGACACGATGTAGCCTTACACCGGCTGTCAAAAATAGGATAAACCGAATCGAACGGAATCGAGTCAATACCAGCTGATGATGTACTAGCATTGACATTGAGATGGTGACATATCGTAGGATCGTGTCTCCACGGCGGCGAATATTGAAAGCGTGCAGCTAAAGAGGTCCAGAGCAGCAAGCACAGCAGCCAGTGACCCACTGTAGCGCATGCCGAAAAAGCGCCCTCGATCTCGCCATGCGCTCGTCTCTCTCTCTCTCTCTCTCTCTCTCTCTTCTCTGGTGCACGGCCATTGCCCAGCCGTGCCTTCACCAGCAGTTCAGCAATTCAGCAATTCAGCAATTCAGCATCATTTATCAACGATGTGAGACGGTGAGCATCAATAGAATACATAGCAACCTCGAGCAGGAGGATGGATAGTCGACGGTAGAAGATCTCAAGCCACACAATCATATTACAGCTGATATGGCATGTCGTCGACTTAGTCTTTTGCGAACAATGCCGTGCTTTACCATTCTTTCTTGGACTTTCTCTTCTAGTTGACTCTACCTGCTTCTCCTTCCTTTTCTGCAAATCACGTGAGCGAGATCTTCCACGGGTTTCTTCCTTGTATCACCGTTGAACCAACATGCAGATTGAGGGGCACGGAGGCTGAAGCTATTGATTCGATGGGACATCAGAATTGGATGCATTCAAGCACAAGCATATGACGCGGGGTGACTTGGGATGCGCGCATGGTCAGGTCTCTATGTACATACATACATCTTTCTTACAGCTTACATTCTACAGCCCAAGGATCACATACATACATACATACATACATACTCAACACTACATACGAGTACACACCACTTGATTCATCTAATGTATGAATGAATACATAGACAAACTCCTTTCTTCTTGGCAAGCCTCCATCTTATGTCCCGCACCCTTCATCATCTCACCCCACATGACTGCAATTACACAGCCCATATCTACCACCACTCAGCGCAATGCGACCCTGCAAGCCTACGTGTACAACTTTTCTGTCATATCGTCCTCCCCGCTCATCGCCTGGCGCAACAAAGTCACCAGATATATTGGAGCAGAGGTCCACAAGTAGAACGCAGCACCATCTGCACGGCGCCACTAGACGCCATAACGGCCAGACATGCGGGTGGCTTCAAACTATGCCGAAGTATATTCATTCAGAAGAGGCTATTTTGGGTACGAGATACGAAGCATGAAGTAGAAAACACATCCCACCAACACCTCCAAGGACCTCAACCAGGAACCACCACGGCTTGTTGTGAGTACACCCGTCGTCATTGCCCCCAATGACCCAGAGAATCTCGGAGTCTTCCCACCTATCCCATGTCCAGCTGGGAGTTACCGGGTCAGCTTCCCCGCAATGCAGCCCGCAGAGATCATCTCGTCTCTGGCACCCCGCAATGCCGCCGCGACCTCGATGTTGGATGTCTCTGCTGCCAAGCCCATCTCGCGCCTCTCCCCACGCGACCGACCGACCACCATCGAGGGCCGCCAAGTGCTTGGCAGAAGCAGCAAAAGCTTCGGTGTGTTGAGGTCGCACATACTACGTTCTACGTACCTGTACTTCACGGACCACCACTATATCTCGCATGATCTCAGTTTCGCTGGAACAGATGGAGTTACAATGGCGTGGTAGCGAGATAGGTCTAAGCGATATCAGAGCTCTATAGCAGTAGTTAGTAAATACAACCAAAAGCTATGCTTTTATAAAACACTGTCTCACCGAGTATCCGTCGCCTGGACGTCGAGCCATGCGGTGCTACTTACTTGATGCGTACGGATGTGGATGTGAACTATGTACTGATTAAGTGTATGTACATACATATACGCATACATGAGAATTACCTTCCTTGCCCAATTCAGTGCACGCGACCCATTGCATGGACGCGGAATCTGTTGGTGGCGGTTGGTACGTGGTGGTGTAGTGTGCTGGACGTCTCCATCGTAGCCCTTCGACGAATGACGATAATCTTACGAGCGTGGTACTCCCGGGACGACTTCCCACAGGACATGACCGCAGCTTGACTCTGCGTATAGTGGGGTTTATACAGGGTATTCGAAGCTTTTCTCCTCTTTCAAACTTCGTGCTGGGAGGGGCATGTGCAAAGGACTTGACCTATCGGTCTATACAGAGTTTTGGTGCCCGAGATACGGAGGTTAGAATTGGTAGATGCAGAGATGACGGTCGGTGCGTTTGGACTGTGACTGTTGTCGAGTTGGAAGGGATCGACTGTTGGAATGGGGTTCCGATGGAACAGGAGATCCGAAAGAATCTCTCGCAAGTCGCTTGTGTTTGGCTGATGTATGACTGGTTAAGGGGTTTTCCAGCTTGTAAGATTAAGTCTTTGCGAAGTCAACTGTATAGCTGCGGGAAATCGAGTTTCTGGGAGAGCATGACGTTAAATTGTTGGAAGTGTATGAGGATACGATGCTTCTGAGATATACATTGTATTTTCGAAATGACATTCAACCATTCGGGATTTATTAGTATATGGAGATTACAAACAATTGCAACGAGCATATAATTCCACGAGAAAGCTCTGATGATACATGAACCTCTAGCTCGAAGTAGTTTCTGCACACTTATTATATAGTCCAACTATGCGAAAACAAAGCGACAGCCTCCAAATAAGCAATTATGTAGAGAGTATTACCATACAGCTATTAATCCCTTGCTGATTCAATGGCCTCTTGAGAGGCAGTCATTCATATCGCCTCAAATCGCGCACGAGGCCTATGGTCAAGACCTGCTCTGCGTCTGCTATCCTCATACATGTTCGAGTATATGACCACATTCTCAGCCAACTGATCTTCTCCTTGGGTGTAAGAATCTGGAAATGTTGCGGTGATCATGATGAGAGCTCTTTAAATCCAGCTAACGGATTGAGGATCAAAGGATCGGGGCTATAATAATAATGAGGTAGATGGTAATTAGGATAATGACGATGATGACTATACAATCAAAACCCTTACATAAGCCAAGTTGCATATGCACCAAAAATGGATTGAACCTCACGGACTAAAAACGTGTCTGCTACTATTTGAACCAAACATGAGGTTGTGTGTTGTGGAGAAGACAAGTGAACGGGTTAACAGAAGGTCCTGCAAAGTCTACTTTAAGTATTGCGTATTAGATCGACACATAGCAGACTATTTATTGCTGGCGTCACAGAATATGAAGAGTGAGTTTTATACATTGTGTAAAGGAGGATAGGTACAAAATTCAACAGACTGAGCAAGTGTAGTATGATAAGTAAAATAAACACGTGGAAGTATAGTACGCTCTCGTTAACCAAAATATTCAAGTTGATATAACCACGTTTTAATCTGTTTATAGATGTTGCGATTTAGTTTACTTATCTTTGGATTTATCGTTATCTATTAACTTGTTGTTCTAGTAGGAACGGAAATGATGATAGGGGTATATGGTGTGAGAACTTCGCTGACGTTGATATGCTGCATAACGATGAAAAGCGACTACTGCAAAATTGTTTAGACACGCTGGCCAAAATCAACCAGCTTTCAGGCTTTACGATGTCACAGCAGTCGACAGGAAGCTATAAACAATATATGAATAAAGGCAAATGCTTTCTTTACCACAAGCCAAAAAGAAGAGAATAACAGAAAAAAGACATATTTCCTATCGTCTTCTTGTGAAAACCGCTTTCCATGTACTCACTCTCCACATCCATTATGTTTTTATGCATCTCACAACATACAAATAGAGGTTCAGTATTTCATACAGCGTTATAGATGAAGTTACATATGCTATGAAATATGACTGACTCCATGGGTGTTCTGAAACCACCATCCTCTTGGATTGTTGAGCTGACATACAGATCTATACTATAGAAACTTTCCATAAGAAAATAGCCCTTAACAAAACACATTCAATGATACCATAAAAGCTTCCACAAAATGATTACAGTACACAAGAACAAAGAAAGTAAAAGAGAAATTCCACCCCAAAGGTAGGCGTATGGGATTGCGACAACGAGAATAAGTCCAGGGTACATCAAAATGGCTGTAAGAGTCGGCGCATGTTTTTGGGAAGCCATATCGATATAAGAAAAGATGTACCTATACGTCTCGAGGGGCGTGAATGGCTGCGTCCACACGTCCCAATCAATTGAAAGTTCGGTGTTCTCTTTAGTAGTTTGAAGCTTCCAAAGCCATGGCCGCCTCAACTTCCCGCTACCTGTGTACGGAGAGCATCTCCGCATCCAGTTCCGCCATCTCCGCACATATTTCAGGGCATCCTCCGTAGTGATTTCATACCATTCTCCATGGCTCCTAGCTTCCGACGTAGCTGAAGACTTTCTGTCGGGCAGTTCTGTATCTTTGGTGACCAGCCTACTGTTGTTTGTGTGAGTCTTTTTGCAGATATCACACGGAAATATGCGTCGCTTATTCCAAAGCTGCAACTGGATGAGCCTCTCTGCCATCCGGAATGACGAAAACATCCTATCTTCAAGGTCTCCAATTCGCGTGCATTCTATTCTGCAACGTATCTCCCACTCCCTAATACGAACTGCAGGTGATTTCTTTGTGGAGCCAATTTTGACATGACCTGGGTACATAGGTGATGTATATATGTAAACATATCCCTCGTGATTGTCTTGTTCCTTATCCTTTTCCTTGCCTGGAAGGACTGTAAGAAGACTATTCCTGATATCTGCAGCTGATTTTTCTTCATTCCTCATAGACAATCCCCTTTGTTGAGTATCTGGTGACGTACTTTCTGATGATGATCTTTCTGCTGGCGGAGTATTTGCCGTGCCCGCATCGTTGTCATCAAATTCGGGATCCGAATTGTCTCGTTGTGCACTTTTCGGTGATGATGTCTCTTCCTGATTTCTTATGGCTCTTAGATCGTCACCTTCAGAATCCGAATTGTCTTGGTGTGTGGATTTCCGTGATGATTCTTCTCCTCGTCGAACCTTTGTCGGTTTAGCGTCGCTAACTTCAGAATCTGAATTGTGTGTGTGTGCTGAATGAATTGGCTCAGAAGCAGCACGCTTTTTTCTTCGATCCACATTCGAGCGACCTTCGCTTCTGCTTTGTGAGGATTGCTTCTCTGGAACCGACACACTGGAGTGAAGTGTTGCCTTGGGCCGTTGAGTTTGTTCTGACATTCTCTTCCGCTTCCCGTTTGGCGGCCTTCCAGGTCGAGTGGAATCATCGGCATCTTTGTTGTCTTTAGATGCAGACTTGGATGCCGATCTACTGCTTAAATCCGGAGGATCATTGCCATAGTCTTGCATAACGACGGTGCTGGAGCTTGTTCCTGCGGGCCGACAGGTTGAATCTTTTGAAATTCGCTTCCGTCCTTGATCAAGTGGTGGCTCTGACTGCTCGGCTTGCTCTGTTGTGTTTGTGGTATTGACAAATGGCTGAGCTGAGGTCTTTTCTGCCTCCTGGGGAACCACTTCATCGTCACTGACTAGATTCTCAAAGGCAAAGTCGTACTCTGGTCGGAGACGGTGGCTGACTCGTACGCTTTGCCTATCTGCAGCTATCTTGGCATCTGCAGCTGTCGTGGTCGACGCTTTGTTGCCTTTTCTTGACCGAGGCCTTTTTTGAGAAGGCGATTGTTGAAGCTCCGAATCAAGAGTTACTGCCTCATTGACAAGCGGTAATTCTGATGCTTTGAGACTTCTTCGATGAACCTTTTGTCCCAGAGATCCAAGAGAAGCGTTGGGTGTTGGTGAATTGCATCCAGATGGAGAATCTGGGGATGGTAGACCAGTGTTCTTGCTTCTATCCCGTAAGATTTTGGAAGCAGCTTTGACCCGACTTTTATCCACGACAAGCTTGGAGCTTGGGTCTGGTGCATCTGGGCGACCTGACTCACTACCAGGTGTGGTGAGAAGTGTACTGGGAGAGCTATTGTCTGAGCGAAGAGACCTGGGCGTCGATTGTCGCCGGTCTGGGGTTTGAGGTGCAGACATTCTTCAAAGGTAGAGACAATGGGTATCAACCAACGTAGAAATTCTTCCAGCTTTTCAAATGGGCGATCTTCTTGTGATCACGACTCTGGCTGGTGTGGTGGGGACTATCAAATAAATTTAAAGTATGTGTCTTATTTGTACCTGGGAAAGTTTGAATTGAGATTGAGTGCTGATTCGAGACATCGTCGAGTCTATGGCCAACTTTATATCTCCCCCTCGATGTGTTTCCTCGACTTGTATCTCTACATCTTTCCAGTGCTCAGTATAGAATTCGGCTATGCTGTCCGACAATCCAGGTCTATCGGAATATTAGAAACACCAACATAAGGCTCCTGGGCAGTTCCCGAGCTGTCTCCGGTCATTCCCAAGGGTGTTCTTGGGCCACTCCGGGGATATTCCTAGGTGGTTCCTGGATTGTCGCTGGGTTGTCCCCAGTAACGGCTGTGTCGGACCGTTGCATCAAGTGGGGCTTGCGAGACGATTCCCCATGTCTTCATCCGTGCTCCAGTGAGGTTGTATTGTTCCATACCGCCATAGCCACGGAGCATCTATCTCAATTCGATACCTACGTATGTACAATGATGAATTCCCTGTGACTGTAGATCTGATTTTGGATGGTACAATCACGAGTGGACTTATTCTGCCTTAGAGTCTACACCGTTGATACATGCTATGGATGACCTCTGTCACCCACCAGACTAAGCCTCACGTTATCAAGACTGCTTTGGCCCTTATCTTGTGGCAGGTACGTAGACATGATGCAAGCCTATGTCCCAGCACCTGCTGGCTGGAACGTGAAAGATGCAAGCTGCCTATTCTCAATGGTTCGGTGCATAACATCAGTAGCGGCTATGACGAAGGGCATAGGGTATGTCGATCCAACGGCTTCATTGTTCCCCGGTTCGATCTGGACATAAGATGTACGTATGATCATGGATAGACATATATTACTAACCCGCACCAAGGTCTTGCTGGAATAAGTGAATATCATATAGCTAGGCTAAATATAAGGTTATTGAGGTCATTGAGGATGAGTAGAAAGGTCAGCATGTATACTCCGCATAAGTCTGCAACTTAACTTGTGCACATAAATAAAATATACTCGAGATCTGGAAGACAAAGATGCAACAGCAGAGAAGCTGTTACTCAGGTCGTCCAATCAAATATCTGTGAATCTATTATGATGAGCGCACTCGGCGGCAGGATTGTCGAGCTAAGTGCGGGAGCTAAGCTACACAACCAACGCGGTGTGGCTTGTGGCTAACAGCACACATCCATCTCATGGATAATATCTACCTGCAGATAAATGTTAGCGCTTCTACCGGCTTTCCTACTCGTCGACCACATTTAGAATTCAACATTTCGACCTCAGCTCTCGCACAGATACTAACATATCTCTAACACAGTACCAATTATGTAGCTCTTTCTCCTCTACACATGCCTGAATGAGATGCCCGACATGGTTATTGCAGGGGGTGTAACATACGTACTCCGCCAAGTTTCAACGTGCAAGATGCTTCCTTGTACCCTGTCAGAATGTTGGTTCTGCTCTGAATTGAGCATAGTTGTCTTTTTATTCACAGCCTCTTCGTTCCGGACATACGATCTTCAGTAACTGCGCCATAGGCATGCAGATATCATGCGAAAGCTGACCTTCGCTGTTGGATGTGGAGATACGAGAGAGGCTCTTCTCAGATAAGGCTGAGCATTAATCTTGATCGGTAATCTGTATAAATCGAAGTCGTTAGCCTGTCTTGAAGCGTCTCGTTACTAAATCAAATATTCATACACATTAAACCGTTTTTCATCTCTTATTTTTCATTTGGATTTGATCCGTTTTGGTAGTCGAAATGTCTTTGACGGAATGGAAACCACCTAGCCTACACGATTTGTTGACACTGGAGGAAGTGTCAGCTCGAGAGTGTGTTTGGCACAACGCTCAAAGGAAGAATAAACCACTAGTGAAGTGCTCGAACCCTATTGGAACTCTCGATCGCAATGAGATACATGACTTTGTCAAGTCTATGAGAAAGCTTGACAAAACAAAGCCCAAATATGATGAAATCCTTACTAGTCTCTCCTCGTTGGTACTGTGCCGACACCGTCACAGATTGGAGGCCAATGCTCAAGCGATTTATAATACTTGGATCCCGAAAGATGGTCGTCCCGTGAAGTTAGAGCCAAAGCCAGAGTCCACAACAGCAAGCTTGAATACGACGTCTGAAATATCGGCATTGGGCATCAGGAAGCTGTTAGGGATACAAGGGGGAAATCGCATTACCTGCCACGGCATTACGGCAAGAGAAACTGTCTGTGGAAACTGGGTTAGCCAAAGGAATTATGATCTCATCGTGGCTATCCTGGAAGATCTGGCTCGCGCCTGGTGTCTGACCGAGGACTCGATCTCCCTCTTGAAACAACTTTCTCGCTCAATCATGTGTCCAAGGTTCCACCAAGTGCAATCCAAGGAGAAGCTCAAGGACTGGTTGGAAATCATTCCAACTAGAAAGCCATCTTCCATAAATGAAAGCAAAAAGCGGAGTGTTCAATCTTCGAGAAAGACGCCTGTCCGACCTAACATTGCCCAAGAAGCTACAACGCCAGCATCCATCGCTTCCACAGTCTTTACACCTCTTGGTAGCTCGAGAATCGAGACTCCGGATACAACCCCATCCACAGGCACTAGATTCAGGGCACCCGAAAACGAGACGCCAATAAGAATCTCAGATACTCAAAGGAACCAAGTCCGGAGTAGCAGCACAAGGCTGCGCACCCCTTCTCCAAGGACAGAACTCCTAAATCTGGAAGCAGATGGTTCTAGCTCTAGGCCCCTTCCAACTCGCAGAGTGACTAGATCCTCCAAGAACGCTCCTGTACAGGAGCCTTCAGAAAGACTGACCTACAAACGATACTCCAAAGCCTCACCATCCGACAGACTGCAGAAGATCTCCACAAAAGTCCGAAGCGCCATAACCAGCGCGCCGGAGCGCAAGAACGGCTTTGTATATGTTTACCGCCGCCCAAACGCTGTGGATGAGTCCCCATATATCAAGATCGGATACTCCAATAATGTGGAGAGGAGAATGAAGCAGTGGAGAGATCAATGCGGATACGTGCCTCAAGTACTACTCAAGGTCGAGACAGCGTATGCGAAGTGGGTTGAGAAGATAGTGCACTTGGATCTGCTCTCGGAAAAGAGGAAGGAAGTCTTGGTAGCGGGTCGATGTAACGGCGGCACTGGGTGCGCAACGGCACACGAGGAGTGGTTTGAGGTAGATTTAGCACGCGCGACGCGGATTATCAGAGGCTGGGCGGATTGGATCAAATGCCGACCTTACGATGAGGACAACGGCTGGGTTCTGAAAAGTGAGTGGCTCCCACGTGTTAAAGTGATATCAGAGGGCGGAGGTAATTTTGGGTTCCGGCTGTGGTCCTTGCGCGTTGATAATGTCGTGGTCAAGGAGGAAGACAGAGATTCTGAGGCTGAGCTGGAGGCTGTCCTTGGAAGGCGGCCGAAGAAACTCACTTTCATGGACTCATTGGGGATCAAGGGCGAGATCTCTATCAACACAGCCTATACTAAGGCTGGTATAGTACAGGGTCTGGTAAAAGGTCTGGATGATGTGTTTGGATAATAGTGTTAAACTTGGTTTATTATTTCCGATTATATAGGTTTGAAGATTCACTTGGTGAGACCCGAAATTTTATATTTTTGACAACGATACTTGAAGGACCTTGAGAACCCAAATGTAACTCAACGACTTCTCTGAATACTGAGAACTATGGGTCATCAGGTGCTGCGAAAGTATACAGCTCAAGCCCAGTACAGTTGTGAATGCAGAAACATTGGGATTCACAATTTCATAATATACAAGGACATCAAACCAATGTCTCCGCTTTTCATCAACCCCCATCTCCTCCATCTCCCCATCTTTTCGTATATGGTCCAACCCCATAAACCCCACTCTAAACCCCCAAATTCTCAAATCTGAAATCCCTCAATCATAGAAAAGTGAAGAAGAAAGAAAACGCCAAAAAAATGCCTCCTATCACGAAAAGCCATCACAAGAAAAGAATAGAACTCCAACATTATGTACACGAGGTATAGCCTGGGTACAGCAAGAACCTTTCATATATCCAAGCCAACAAGCAAGCATTCAACCCCAACTATGACGAACCTCCAAATCCTCGCCTGTTCTAATAAATCCCTCATAAAATAAAACAAAAAGGTCAAGAATTTCTAAAAAGCCCATTCAACCTCTCTAGTAACCCCTCCCACCAGGCATCAAAGCACTGGGCAAGCCCTCAGGACTCTGTGCCCTCTGCTGCGCCTGTGGAGCCGGCGAATAAGGTTTATAGCCGGGGTACGCAACGCCACCACTAGCTCTTCGCTCCTCAGTGCTTATAGAGCTCATCGCTGCCGGCATAGCCTGATACTGGCCTGGACTAGGACCCCGCGCAGGTGCCTGTGGTGGAGGTGATGCGCCTCTATATCCAACGGGGTTCAGTGATGGGGGTGGTGAGCGGGATGCGTAGGATGGTGGTGAAGTGGCGAAGGAGGCCTGCTGTTGAGGTGGTGAGGGTCGGCTGAAGTTAGGTGCTGCCGACGCGTAAGGTTGCTGTTGGGGCGGGTAGGTGAAGTTGCCAGGATCGTTGTTGAGAGGCGATGAGGGCGAGGTTGGTGGCATGTTACGGTAGGAATCACCTGTGTAAGCGCGCTGAGCACCAGGTCGTGGTTCATGTCCTGCTGGGCCACCGTATCCACGCTCCGAACCGCCGGTTAGAGAGCGAGGTGGGGGCATGAAGCCGTTAGGTCCCGGTGAATTATTCATGGCACGTTGGGGGCCGGGGGAGTTGTTCATATTGCGCTGAGGACCAGGACCGTAGCCGGATGGCGAACCATTGGGGCCTGGCGAGTTGTTCATATTGCGGTGCGGACCAGGACCATAGTTAGATGGCGAACCAGTGAGTTGGCGACCAGGAGGGCCGAAGCCATTCGGACCAGGGGAGTTAGTCATTAACCTTCCTGGACCGCCGGGACCGTATGGACGGCCACCCGGACCACCTGGACCGCCTGGACCACCGCGGTTAGAGTCACCCGAATACTGGCGTTGCGGGGGGCCGCGGCCTGCGCCCGCAAAGCCGCTGTTGGATGGATATTGGCCTTGTGGGGACTGGCCGTAGGCGTTGATCGGGGTCTGGCCTCGGCCGAATTGTTGACCTCGGTACTGGTCTACTGGAGAGTTGCCTCCTGGACCTCGTCCGTACTGATTAACTGGCGATGGTCCTGCGCCGGCCATGTAGCCTCCCTGAGCCATACCTGCATGTCCATCCATGGGGCTGGCAGCTGGGGATTGTCCATTCATCAAGGGCATGCTTTGTCCAGCATGATTCAATTGTCCCAATTCCATACCCTCCTCCTTGGCATGCATTGCGGCCTCCTCATCCATGATCCTCTTCTTAGCCGCTCCATCCCAGCTGGGCATTGGTGGCAAGGCATCATCGTGAACTACGGACTTAGGAGGTTCCACAGCAAATCCAGACTTTCCAGTCTCAAATTGCGCGAACTTTGGCGGTTCGGGTGCTGGGGTGGTGTATCCCATGGTCTGCGGAGGAGCTTGGTAGCCCTGATTGATAGGCGCGGTGGCAGGAGGGGTAGAAGAATACGGCTCGTCCAAGTGCTTGTGTTTCCGCTCTCCAGGCTTCGTGCAGCAGCCGCAACAATCTCCGCAACATTTCAGGCAGCTGAAGCAAGTGCAGCAGCAGGACAGTCCACAGCAGGCACATCGGACGATACACCAGATGATCGACAGCAAAATCAAGGCGCCAACAATGATGATGGCGATAACGGGCCATCTAATATAATTAGCACACGGGTGCGCATGAGATCATGAGAAACTAACTTGCAGTATGAAGCCTCCATACAATTGTCCCAACTAGAGAAACTATTCTTTACGCTCGAGGCCTCGGAAGCAATATCGCGACGGAAGAGGTTGTGCCTCTGAACAAGGCTAGCTGCCATAGCAGCATTGATACGAGCCATAATGTCTGATACTGTCAAAATAAACAAACAAAAAAACAAGATCGTGGTAAAATTTGATATCGTGAACGAAAGTGCACCGAGAAGTACCCAACGAATGGGATGATATCGGTAAAATGTGAAAATAGAAGGCAGGTCAAATCAGGTCAGGTCGTGAGATGAAATGTCTACACCATATTCGAAACTAGAGAGTCAATTTGCTGTACTTCGGATGGATGTATTTATCTTCGGTAGCGTAGGAATATGTTTATTTGTGGAAACGAGACGTGGAGTAATCCCGTAGTAAGTAGTGGAGTTGCTACCAGAGCTGGTCTCTCGAAATATTCTACTTTTCGTAATCTTCTGGCTGACCGAAATCGAGGATCGGGAATGTCGAGGCAGCAGGATATGAACAATGCGGAGTAAGTCCTCGTACTCCACTCAAAAAATCCCCAAGGCGCAGACTTTCACTGCTGCTGGTCACGCAGAAAGAAGGTCACTCGATTCCTGGGCGTAGCGACGATGAGAGACTTTAATAGGCTGAAAATTGATGTGCAAGCAGGCTGTGCAGATGGTCGCAGGTCGTAGGTCGCACTACAAGTCCAGTACAACAGTACAACAGACAACGATTGTCGGTCTTATGCAGGTTTTGTGCGTCTGCTGCTCCTCTTGAGCTGGGCGTGTGTGATAAGAAGGATTGACTGGGTTAAAGCGCTGGAGGCAAGGGAATGAATGAGTGTCGGTGAAAGGAATGACTGCAAGATTGACTTGCTTGCGTATCGACTGCCACTGTTGTCCGGATCATTCCAAGTACCTATGTTTGTTCCTCTGTCCTCTGAAGGTATAGGAAGAGGAAGATGGTGGTGGAGGAGGAGGAGGAGGAAGAAGAGGAGAAGAAGGGACGGAAGGAGGTGGATAGACCAGGGCGCACACTCACGACGACCTTGACAGGGTCATGTATGTAGGACTGTGTACTTAATTGATGAAATGCGTTGCGAGCCACCAGGAGGAGCGTTGATCGACCCCTCGTCCAAGCACCGAAATGCACCAAATTGCAGCCAAAGCACCCAAAGCGACAAGACTGGTGGTAGATCCAGGGGGTGCTAACCGTGCTACGGAGGTAAATTAACAAGCGACGCCATGTTTCGTATCAGATTGGAAAGTGACAAGCCGATCACGTGGGTTTGCTTTAAATTGCTTGCCGTCAATGCTTTTTATCGATAACAACTGCGTTTTTTTTCACAATTGTCCCAAAATGATCTTTAACCGTTTTAAACTTTCTAAAATTACGACTAGATAGTGGAGAATGGCCGTGTTTGTGCTGTCCATCGAAATTATTGTATCACCGTATACACTCCATATTCAATGATCAGAACAAATAGAAGTACAAAGTCTATCCATTAGAGACTCGTGGATATGGCTTCTCTCTCACGAAGTGCAATGAGAACGCGCGTACAGAGCACCAAGTACGCCATAGAAAGCAAGCTTACTGGACTTAGACTTATCTTACCTTACTATGTTGTAAGTATCAATCCCATGCCATGCTTCACTAACCTGAGTATATATTCATAGATACAGATTCCAATTGAGATCCAAGAAAATATATGTCGCTACTAAAGCATAACCTGACCCCAAATGCGAGATGTTTTCGTATCTCTCGTAGCTAGTTATGTATATAACTACGTACATGTACTTTGCCGTTGAATAAAACGCCGCCTAGAGAGGCTACGCAAAGAAGTCAAGAAGAACTCAGCCAGAACGCAGCAAAGGACCAATGCATATGTCATTCGATTCAGATCAGCCTATCGAACTGCCCATCATGCTAACTGACGACCTCGTAGCTGAAGGTTGTGCTCGGATCTGTCGTTCTGTATCACAAAGTACTCCAGTTAATTCTCCGTACGGAGGCACACAAAGGGAGAGACTGCACGTCTAGCATCAGCATAGACGAAGAATCAATGCCTTGCAGCTAGAGTGTATGCACGTAGAGTTCGATACTCGCATTCGCTCACGGCCATCACAATTTCAATCCCCCGAGATTGTCCTCGCCAAGCCTGCTTCTGCTCATCACTGTCAATGACATTCCGTGTCGGTGCACTTTATGAAATTCCCACTTTCATATCACCTCCCTTCCCTTCCAGACGTTGTAAGCGAGAGGATCCTTGAGGGATACAAGGTACGGAGTATGGGCTCCGCTACCTTCTGATATGAGTTCCACTGTGTTGAATATGACGCACGGACAAGTCAAATCGAAAAATCTTGTTTGCTTCTCAGTTATAGATTACCGTTTGTACCGCGTACGTATAGACTCATAATAGTGAACATCAAGTGCTCGTACACGGACTTAGTTGTTTCATTTCATACTGAAGACCAGTGAAAAAGGAGAAACAACTTAGAAGCTATGATTACGTAGTACTATAGCAACTAGTAGTTATTAGCATCAGGATCTTAAGTATATACAGTACTAAGTTATCACGTTTACCAAATCATACCCAATCACCAGCTCAAACACTCTCAATCTGCTTTATTCCCTTAGAATCAATAGGAACGAAATCTCAAAGGCGGGAATTTTCGACAGTATTCAACATGAAGCCGATCATATTGTAGTATTTCGTTGTTGAAGCCATTTAGTGATTAACGTTGTTGAAACACCTCCCAACACTTCTTTCCTGTATATATATATATATATATATAGATTTCATGCTTTGCGTTACAGAAATACGTTAGTGCTCCACTTCACCACCGCTCACGATCTTATAATATCATTCATAGACCAAGTGTTAGTACTATATTTGCTTGTTATCGTTTTAATATATATACTCTCTTTTCCAACAACAATTTCCTATGCTAAGTAAATCACAGTCCTGTATATTTTCTATGCAATTTTGCCTTGTCTACATACAAAAATACCAGATGAAAGAGAGCAATGTTTAAGAACTAAGATATGTTACAGAACACTTCTATTGTGTAGCAATTCGTAGTCTCTATCAAGAGTTTCGTCGTAGAGAATAGATCCGAATTTTGTTATATGAATACTATTTACTCCTCTTACAGAAAGTAATATACAATAGTTTGAGTATCTATCGTAGCTTATTGACGCCGACAACGATCACAATAATGCATATGAACTTGGATTATTCTTTCTACTTAATGGTCACGATATGTACTATCAAAAACAGTAGGACACCCCAGCAACCAGTGCTACTGCGATACTTGAAGAATTCCTGTGATACTCTGGATCAGCCCAAATGAAACGGTCAAGACAAGTACAAGCGCAGCAATCCAAAAAGTCCACCATTGTACAATGTTACGATCGTCTCTCCATAATTGAAGTGAACTCTGCGGCTGATGCCCATCATAGGCATCTTTCAACTCTATAAGTCGCTTGCTCCAGTACTTGTAGTGCTCCGTTGACAAAGCCTCTAAATCTAGGGGACCGCACTCGATAGAGTCAGGATCGAGTTGGTTACTTTTCTGTAGCTCAGAGAACCACTGCCTTACGCGCCTGTCCCTTTTTGGAAGAAGAAGAGCAAGCGTCTCTTTTGTCTCTTTGATCAGCGCAGGCGACATAATTGGCCTAGGTATTGTCAATATGCACTTGGAACTGAAGAAGTATTAACCTCGTGAATGGAGATAGACTTACATGCTGCAATCAGAAAGATGATCTAGCATTGTCACTTGATGAAATATGTGTACTCGAACAGTTTCGGCTGCATCGTCGATGCGAAGATGATCCAGAAGATTGCTGGTCCAGACGATGTCAAATCCAGCAATCCAAGCTAGTTTGTAGGCGCTGAAACTGCGAGGGAATGTCACGGCTACTATATCAGAGACTTTGTTTGAAATGTGCTGCGCAACATCATGACGAGTGATGCGTATAGGATCACCACATGTTGGACAAGTCGTCTCCTGATCACAACTCGTCTGGATTGATGATGATGGAAATTCGCGGTATACAACATCCCCAAGCGGTGTTTTCAGATCCCATAAGATCGATCGTCCTAGTCGCCTTCGTCCTATTCCCTCAAAGTTCAAAGGCAGTAGTAACGCAGCTGCTAGTCGTGTGGCTCGTTTTGTACGTGAATCGAGTTACCCCAAGCCAGGAAAGAGAACACTTGGATCTCCTCCAAGGTTCTGTAATTTGATAGCTATGTTTAAAACATCTTCATGCTTCAAATTCTCTCTGGCCTGTATACTTTGGTCTTCATTACAAGCATTCGAATAAAGCTCCCAATATACATGTTTAAAATAAGCATTGTATCTTTCTGAGGCTGCTGGCTTTATACCCCATAGTTTGTTAATAACTGCCGTTTGAAATTGTGAAGTTTCGCTCGTACTCTCATTTCGGAGTAGCGTTTGAAGTTCGATGTTATCTTGAGACATAACCGCTATCACTCTTTTTTATCTTTCGCTCTGGTATGGCACAGTCTTCTATATATAAGATCTAGAGCCCAGCTGTTGTAAAGTGGCGCAGTGCATGTTACCAGTTCCGCATAAGTTGAGTGCCAAGGATTAAAATTATGGGTAAAAACTGGCCATACAGGACTACAATATTCTCACGAGATACTGCCTGATAGCGATTGCAGCAGCAGGGATTGACAATGCCTTCGACTAATTTTCGCTTTACTTCGCTACCTGATTGCGAGAGCAGCGCCATACTGAGTCGCAGAGTTTGAGATCGCGGACAAAGCCTGGCTTTCGGAATCAGTAGGCTACATATCACCCTAGAGCTGCAACATGCCAGTGAAGAAAATCCCCCAGCCTCAAAATGCAACAGAATCAGCCCCATTCATATGCTAGTACTTGCTTTGCTCATTTACATAAGTCCAATCGATTGCACCACCATGCAATCCGATTTGGGAATGTAAACTACTCGAGTCTTGCAAAATCAATGAAAGAATCAGATGAACAAACTTTCCCTCGCAAAAATGTTCCTCGGAGACCAGCCGGGTTGGAAAGATCCGGATCGAATTAACTCGATCATCAAAATTTTTCACTTCGTGATCCCAGATAAAGTACCTCTTCTTTCTTTCGGACCATTCACAATGGGCTCTACTCGGAGGGAATGCTAGGGCGTAACGTCGCCAGCAAGAGACTTTCTCCAGAAGCCCTTCGATGAGATCCTCATTTATTCGCCAACCCTGACATCCAAATCGACCTGCAGGAGGGCGAGCAAACTCCTCCGGGCTTTTCGCTTGATAGATATATGCACGGCAAGGATATAGGAGATGCTCAACCAACGATAATATTGAGCTCCAAAAGCACATGTTTCCAACGGAATGCGAAAAGGATCTTGAAAATGCACCGGATAGGAGTTGATCATCGTGGTGTTGGACTTGAATTTTACCGCAACGGACCGGAACCTGCGGCTGGAATAGAGAGCGACGACCTGTCAGCTAAAGAACCCTCACAAAGCTCTTCCTCAAGTGACGTTCGACATACTATGGGAGCTTCTGTGACCGTTGGTACTGCAACTTGTACAATTGGTGGACTGATTTCAATCGATGGAAAGTTATTTGGTCTGACTGTTGGCCATGTATTCAAAAGCAGGGATACAGGTAAAGTGCTCCCCATGATCATATTTTGAAGACTCATTTTCATTGAGACTTGCAGAAGCCTTGACCGAACCATCTAAGAGGACCGAACTACCTGAAGGGACTGGACCACATGAAGGGACCGAACAACCTGAAAAGGGAACCTGTACTCCCATTCTCATGAGTAAGAACAATTACAACCGAGACTTAGACTGGGCGGTCTGTGTTGTTGATTCTCCAACGTTTTCTGTGCTCTCTGAGGGTTACAAGCAAAGCTTTTCTGAGCAAAACGATCTTGCAGTGGCCGAAAAGGAGCCTGATAATGCTTCTGTTTCTGTTCATTTTGGGACTGGAACTGTTGGTGGTGTTATTATAAGTGAATACTCTTTAGTTGCACTTCCCGGCCAAAAGTTTGCCCAGAAGATGTGGATTGTCGTTTTAGCTGAAGAGCCTGGTAAGAAAAGTGATGCTATTATGCTTTTTTGTATGTATTTAGCTGATGCAAAATCCTTATAGTTACCGGAGCCTGTGGCGCTTGGGTTATCGATGACAGCAGCGGCAAAATCTATGGCTATGTAGTGGCTCGCAAGCCGCATACAAAGGTTGTTTATATAGTGTTACTGCGTGATGTGCTCCATGATATCGAATATCAATTCGACCATGCAGATATCAGGCTTGAAATGGCGTTTCGCACAAAGGATAGCTCTCTTGCTACGCTAGAAGAAGGACATCATACAGCAGCGAGCTCAAAGAACATCAGCAATCAAAGTTTATTCTTACGGGCTGCTAAAAGAGGACATAATGCTACTGTCGAGCATCTACTTGCATACGGAGTTAACGTCGACTCGAAGGCTACGAACGGTAGCACGCCGCTCGCTTGGGCTGCCTCTCAGGGACACATTTATATAGTAAGGCTGCTGCTTGAGAAGGGAGCAGAGATTGACTCAGAGGGCTTAAATGGTAGCACACCACTCGCTTGGGCTGCCTCTCAAGGACACAGAGATGTAGTGCAGCGGTTGCTTGAGAAGGGAGCTAAGGTTGATTTAAAGAATAAATATGGTAGAGCACCACTGTCTTGGGCAAGCTCTCAGGGACACAGTCAGATAGTAGCGTTGTTGCTTGAGAAGGGAGCTGAGTTTGACTCGAAGGGCGAAGATGGCAAGACGCCACTCTCTTGGGCAGCTTCTCGAGGGCACAAGGCTATAGTAGAGCTGTTGCTTGAAAGGGGAGCTGAGGTTAATTCAAAGGATAAAATTGGTAGAACACCACTCTTTGAGGCAGCCACTGGGTCATACGGGGATGTAGTAGATCTGTTGCTTGAAAAGGGAGCTAAGGTTGACTCGAAGGACGGGGGTGGTAGAACACTACTCTCTTAGGTAGCTTCTGGAGGACTTACAGAAGTTGTAGCTCTGCTGCTTAAGAAGGGGGCTGATATTAATTCGACGGATAATGATGGTAGAACACCACTCTCTTTGGCAGCTTCTCGAGGGTTTATAGACAGTGTAGAGCTACTGCTCAAGAAAGGGGCCGATATTGACTTGAGGGATAAACATGGCATGGGACCACTCAATCGAGCAGAACAACGCAGAGATACAGATATGGTAGAGCTTCTTCATAATTATAAGAGTCGTGTATAGCGTATGGGTGTTACAAGGGCAGTTGAGTACTGTAGTATGATTCGAGCATTGAACCACCAAAGACTGGCAGCCAATATATTACATTGATAGTGATAATTTTCGTGATAAATCTTAGTTCGAAGAGAGACGGAACAGATAATAAAGAAGAACTTCATGTAGTACTGTCTACCTCTCCGTTATATTATTTGTATAAGGTAGTGGCGGACACTAGCTGCATCGAATTCTATAGGAATTCTATAGGAATACACTAAGCAGGGCTGACTTTGTAATTAACTTACAAACAACGGGTTTCGAGTTTGAGAGTATCCTACACGTTGCCCTCTATAATTGAAAGTCAAATGACCCTTTGTCTTCTGACACGGCGATATAACCATGTAGAGTTGATATACCTAACATAGGTTGCATCTATTATATTGCTACAAAGTTAGACTTCGGGCAAATAGCATATAGGTATTCAAGAGCCTTACAAACACACACATGCATATTTTAACACCTTCTATTTTTTCCATACAATGGGAAAGTGCCCTCGAAGTAGTAGCTCGGTTCAATTCATAGATATTTACTGTTTCGTTGGAATTTACTCTGATATTTGATAGGTGATTAATATTCATAAGTATTTGATGAAAGCGCACGCGTGTATTGTCGCACTAGTCGTGTCTCTCGGCGCCACCCTCGCACGGCTGGGGAACGGAAAGCAGGACTTCTAGGGTCTTGAATGCGACGGATCTATCATCCATTGAATTTACAAGAATATTGTACTTCAGCACGTCAGCAATCTATAGTATGTAATACACAAGAAAGAAGAAAACTCACAATCAGATCAAATCACCCGTTCGAGCATCAATCAATACTCACCACAACAACAACAAAAATCATCGTCATCACCCTCACTCAACTCACACAACCTCCAACGAATAATCCGCAGCCTCTGTCTGCATCATATCCCACCAGCATCAGCACCAGCACCAGCACCAGCACCAGCACCAGCACCACGTACCGGCAACACCACACACAACACAAGACATTTCACTGGGACACCACCACCGAACCACACCACAAACCGGGTCCACGGCCAGCGCAAACCCGTCCGAAAAAGCACCCTAACTCGTCAACGCAACCAACCAGAAGCACCAACGAGGCCCAGCACCAACGCAAGGGTTGACCTGGGCGATGCCAGCGCATCAAGTGGTCTGTGTGTCGTGAGAGTGTTTGAAAAGTAGACTACGACTACGGGCCGGCCGCCAGCGCAGCCCCATTGCTCATATTCACGTTCATATTCATATTCATATTCATATTCATACCATTCTAGCAATACTTCAGCCCATTGATTTTACCTCCTCTCTCCCCGGGCAGAGCAGATGACTAGCGGCCAAAGCCATCGAATTCGTGTTTTGGTCAATCTCCTCTCCTATTGTTGTTCTTTACGACTTGGGTGAAGATGTTGCCCGCGGTGCCCGCCAAGGTGCCCCGGATACGTCACTTCTGTGGCGGGAGAGGGATCGATGGGTTACTCCGGTTGCGCTCGGGAACTTTGTTATGGTGCACCTATCACGAGGGTGTTGAATGGTGATATGGAGCTTCTGAAACGACCGAGCAGCTTACGATCAAGTGCATTGTTATGGTAATTGCAACAACGATGTCATAGATGCTGATATTTCATGCTCCTACATTTGTTCAACACCACAGCCGATGAGAATTCGCAAAGCTAGAAACACGGGAGGGGCCTCGGCAGGAAGATGCCTTACAGACAACAAACAGATGAAATGACAAATGGACGGCTTAGACGCTGGAAGAACACCATGGGGGTAACGTATAACAATAACGGGAAATGAAGTGCTGATTCGTCCGAGAGCAAGATCGAAGACGAATAGAATGAAAGGACAAAAATTCGAAGAAGAGGAGCGATCCAGTTCCGAGTCGACGAGCAGAAAGACAACGCAGAAAATGAGAATGGAGAGATGAGAACATGTGCGCCCGAGCTTTGGAGATGTAAGTTTTCGCTCGAATGTCGATTGCAAGGCCGTTATGTACTTCCGTGACTTCGTTATTATGATCATTAAGCTGTTTTGGTGCCAGAATGCACCAGGCCCCAAGCGCCGACAGTATGCCCAAAGGTAAGGGCTCTTTCACAACTTTTTACTTGTTTGCTCGCGCGACAAGCCATTGGAGGACGGCATCGAGATTCGTTTCCTCTTTTGCACTGATACCATAGCAGCTCACTTCGCGATGGGAAATGCTCTTCAGATCCAGAGCATCGATCAGCTCATCGACCGAGAGCTTATCCTCGAGATCCGACTTGTTGCCGAGGACAAGCAACGGAATTCCCTCCAAGACTGGCTTCTCGAGAAGCGCATGCAGCTCTTCCTTTGCAACAGGAAGAGCAGCTCGGTCGGCCGAATCGACGATAAAGACGATGGCGTTTACACCCCGACAATATCTTTCCCACATCGATCGAAAACGTGGCTGTCCTCCAAGATCCCAACATTTCAATGTGACGTGTCCCTTTTGGACGCGCTTCATGTTGAAGCCTACTGTGGGAATAGAGCTACATTATCTGTTAGTCCTGTTATATCGTCCGGGTGTATCGTGTGTTCTATGGGATCGGATTCGACGACTTATATAGATTTAGGACTCACTCGATGGTAAACTCGCCGCCCTGAAGAACAAAATATGGATCAGCTTTTGGAGAACAACAGGATCGTTATCAAAGACGTCATCATGAACATACCGCCAACACTCTAAGCAAGGAAGTCTTTCCAGCATTCTGCAGACCGATCATTGTAATATCCATCTCGGTAGCCCTATATCCAGGAGTTTGTGGTCAGCACATACCTCAACCGTTTTTCCGATAGTCCGTCCTGTGGATGATAATCCCAGAGCATCATCGTTGGACGATAATAACTAACAAAACAACCGCCTTACTTACCAGAAAAGCCTGAGTAGCCAGTCGTACATCCTCTTAAATATTCCAGCCATTTCGATCGATGTCGCAAACCAACAAGCTGCACGGAGGTTTTGCTGAACACGAGTGTGTATACGGGATGATTTCCTCAAGTTCGAAGGGGCAAGGCTGCGAGGTCGTTGAACGGGTCGGCTCGTAGCTTCGCGAACAGACTCTAACTTTGCGCGGTTACCTAAGGTAGTTCGGGAGGGACTCGGGCTTCGAAGCGCCCTTTGGTGATTTCGTTTTCGGTTCAATCGTGATGCACAAATGCGCAGATGCTATTCGAAAACGGGCTTATATGATTCTCGTTCCTGGTGAGTTTCGTTGGGTAAGATGTGTGCGCGGTGACAGATCGCGCTTGTAAGAGGCTGAAGCGCGAGCTCTTTTTCAAAGTGGAGTAGGATAACAATACAAGAGTCTTGAAACAACACAGCTTGTTATTTAGGAACCAGGGGGGTTGTGTGGTGGTATGGGCAGATTTGTGGATATGTGGATGGGTGGATGGGTGGATGCGCGTGGATGTGCAGTGCATGCAGTTATGGGCTTTGTTTCGATCCAGCTGAGTTTCGTGATGCTGTCGTAGATACTTTATTGCTATTGTTGCTTTTGTCTGATGCCGAGGATGATTATGACTGCTCTTCTCTCTCTTTTTTTTTTTTTTTTTTTTTTTTGGGTGTTGTGGATGCGTGAAGAATTATTCAGGGTATAGTGTGGTAAGGTAGGTGGGTAGGTAGGCAGGTAGGTCAGGCAAGGTAAAAGGTAAGGTAATGTAGGTAGGTAGTAAGGTAATGAACGTGTGAATGTGTCTGACTGTATGCGTGAATGTCCGTTCGTATGTGCGAGGATGAATAGTGAAGATCAGAGTTGAGTTGTGCGCGCTTGAGCTTGAGCTTGAGCTTGTGCTTGAGGTTGTGTGCTTGATCCTCTACTGCGTAATGCCTCTGCGTATGCCTCTGCCTGTCTGTGCTTGTGCTTGTGCTTGTGCTTGGGCTTGTGCTTGTGCTTGGGCTTGTGCGTATGAGAGCTCTGTCAGTGCTTCTTCATGTGCAGATGCAGTTCCAGTCTTTTTTGTCTTGACTGAGCAGCCAGTGAGTGAGTTTGAGTGAGTGATTACTCGTGTAATGTGGAGGTCAGGTAGGTACAGGTAGGTAGGCAGGTAGATAGATAGACAGATCATTCGAGAGCTTTGCGCTTGATGCTTGGTGCTTGACCACCTCTCTCTCTGTCTCTCTCTGTATGCGTGAAATTGTTGTGCCGAGCAGGTGAGAGTTGCGAGATTGTGTAGATGTAACTCAACTCGCAAGGCAAGCAGTTTCAAGCGGGTGCAGCAGCTGGTCAGACAGATCCCGAAGCGCCTTTTTGCAGATCTCACTTCTTCACGCGCCTTCACCTTCCACCCCTCACCCCTTCACCCTTCACCCTTCACCCTTCACCCTTCACCCTTCACCTATCACACACAGCGCAAGATGGAATAGAAGACAAGGAATATGAAGAGAGAGTAGAGAAAATAGAGAGAAATCAAAGAGTCGCTTGTATTGTATTGAATATGGTGTGAGACGAAGTGATAATGGGGTAAATTCAAAAGGCAAAGAGTCAAGTGTTCAGGTGATGAATGATACCAGATTATGATTGATTATTCGTGGTATCGTCGAAACGTTTTCCTTAGGTGCTGAGAAGGGAGTGACTAGTAACTAGTAACTTGGTAAGTATATAAGCATCTAAGAAACAAACAATATGTAGGTAAGTAGATAAATACTCGTGTTACAGAAATTGTGTAGGGCGTACATCCGAGAGAACACTCTCTCAACACCATACATATTTGAGCTCAAGCCGACAAGTTAGAGCAAAGAAGTTTCAGTTGCACAATCCAAGGTGCAGCGGGTGTAGCGAAAGACTCAAACCATGCAGCATCATTTCCCTCCAACCTCCGTCCGCCCCGTCCAGCTCCACCCGATAACCATTCGATAAGAGAGCACGTGACCTTTCTTCAGAGATCTTTTTATTTTGAAGCGAGAAATTGGGCAGGACTTTTTGATTATCAAGACTAGAGGGAGGGAAGCTTTCAACGACCTTTGACTGGGACAATTTTCTTGTGAGTACTGTCCCATGGTATTACATACGCGCAATGCGATCGTCAAAATTATCATAAGCACATACTGAGTGCGCCCTCAGATATACAGTTCCCAGATCATCATGGCGCCCTCTGCGACTTCTACCGATACGAAATGGGACCATGAGTTCCATACCATTCGAAGAGAAAAGCTTTTCCGTGAACCTCCAAAAGATCATTCGGCATACCCGGCGCTGCAAGCTGCTATCGCGCCGCACATCGAATCGTTCAATGCTTTACTAGAGAAGGATGGCTTGATCGATCAAGGAATTAAAGATATTGGGTGGAAGACCTTTCTTGATGGAGACGACAGAGCGGCTCCTCTTGGCAAGAACAAGCTTCAAATCCGAGTGAAAGAGGTATTCGTAGAGAGATCTATGTTGCCAGCATCGAATAAGTTTTCAACGAGGAATCGAGAAATTTTCCCAGCAGAGTGCAGAGAAAGACATGTCACATACCGTGGAAAGATGAGCGCACGATTGGAGTACAGAATCAACAATGGCGATGTCAAGGAATTCGTGCGAGACCTTGGACAAATGCCCCTCATGCTCAAGGTAATTGCAGACAGCTCTGTTGTTGAGACTTATTGCTGACTTGGCAGTCCAACCGATGCCACTTAGAAAACAACAGCCCGGCTCAGCTCGTTGCACGAAAGGAAGAAGCCGAGGAACTTGGAGGTTATTTCGTTGTCAACGGAATTGAGAAGCTTATTCGTCTGCTCATTGTCAATCGAAGGAACTTCCCAATGGCTATTATTCGTCCCTCTTTCGTGAACAGAGGCCCAACCTACACCAAATACGGTGCACTCATTCGATGTGTAAGACCCGATCAAACCTCCCAGACCAACGTTCTTCACTACCTCGACGATGGAAACGTTACCTTCCGATTCTCCTGGAGAAAGAACGAATTCTTGGTGCCAGTCATGATGATCATGAAGGCCCTTGTCGAGACAAACGATCGCGAAATTTTCGAGGGACTTGTCGGCGCAAGTGGTTCAAAGGGCTCCGAGAACACGTTCTTAACAGATCGCGTTGAGCTTTTGCTCAGAACCTACAAGGCATACGGCCTCTACACAAAGACAAAGACTCGCGCATACCTCGGAGAGAAGTTTAGAGTCGTTCTGGGTGTCCCAGACAACATGTCGAACTACGATGCTGGAACCGAATTCTTGCGCAAGATTGTCCTCGTCCACCTCGGCAACGTTGATGTCACAGAGTCTCAGGATATGGATAAGTTCAAAATGCTTATCTTCATGGTTAGAAAGTTGTACGCATTGGTTGCTGGTGATTGCGCTGTTGACAACCCTGATGCCGTTCAGAACCAGGAGATCTTGCTCGGTGGATTCCTTTACGGCATGATTATCAAAGAGCGTCTGGATGATTGGCTTTCAACTAGTTTGAAAATGGCTATTAAAGACCATCTCAGAAGAAACCCGGAGCAGGATTTCTCTGCACCAGAGTTCCAGAAGGACTTCCCAGTGAAACTCTTCTCTAGAACGAATGAAAACATTGGTGGAGCTCTCGAATACTTCATGTCTACTGGAAACTTGGTTTCTCCCACTGGATTAGATTTGCAGCAAGTATCTGGATTCACTGTTGTTGCTGAGAAGATCAACTTCTTGCGATTCATCAGTCATTTCCGCATGGTTCACAGAGGTGCTTTCTTCGCTCAATTGAAGACTACGACAGTCCGAAAATTGTTGCCAGAGAGTTGGGGTTTCTTGTGCCCAGTTCACACTCCCGATGGATCTCCCTGTGGTCTTTTGAACCATTTGGCACATAAGTGTAAGATTCTTTGCCATTCAGTTGATGCTTCTGCTATTCCAAAGCTCGTCGCCGAGCTTGGTGCTGTTAGCACCGGGTCCTCATCTACTGATGAGAGTGTCGTTATCCAACTCGATGGTAAAATCCTCGGATGGTGTACTCCAAAGCAGTCCAAATTTATTGCTGATACTCTTCGATTCTGGAAGGTTGAGGGCACCCACAACGTTCCTAAGGAGCTTGAGATTGGTTATGTTCCAGGAAGCAATGGCGGACAATACCCAGGTATCTACCTCGCCTCAGCTGCGTCAAGAATGGTCAGACCCGTCAAGTTCCTTCCTCTCGACAAGGAAGACTATGTAGGACCACTTGAACAGCCATTCATGTCTATCGCCGTCACTGAGCCCGAGGTTGTCTCTGGCGAGTCAACCCACGTCGAATTTGATCCAACCAACATCCTCTCTATTCTTGCCAACATGACTCCTTTCTCCGATTTCAACCAGTCTCCACGTAACATGTATCAATGTCAGATGGGTAAACAATCTATGGGTACTCCAGGAACAGCCATTCGCTACAGAACCGATAACAAGACCTACCGATTACAAACTGGACAAACGCCTATTGTTCGTGCTCCACTCCATAACGATTACGGTTTCGATAACTTCCCTAACGGTATGAACTCTGTTGTTGCCGTCATCTCTTACACTGGTTACGACATGGACGACGCTATGATAATTAACAAGTCATCTCACGAACGTGGCTTTGGACATGGAACAATCTACAAGGTCAAGAAGATTGATCTTGAGGAAGGTGGTTCAAGATCTCGCTCTTCTACAAGCATCAACAAGCTCTTCGGTTTCGCTCCAGGCGGTCTCATCAAGGCTGAGTGGAAGGCACTTATTGACGAGGATGGTCTTCCATTCATCGGTCGTATGGTCAAGGAGGGTGATGTCATCTGTGCTTACCACACTGTTACCAGAGATGCCCAAGGCAACTTGGTCAACCGTGATGGTCAAACCCACTTCGAGAAATACAAGGAGCAAGAAATTGCTTTTATTGAGGAAGTAAGACTCATTGGTAATGAGAACGGAAACGAGCCTGCTCAATCCATTTCTATCAAGTTCCGTGTACCACGTTCTCCAGTCATCGGAGACAAGTTCTCCTCTCGTCACGGACAGAAGGGTGTAGCTTCTCAGAAGTGGCCTGCTGTCGACATGCCTTTCTCCGAGTCCGGCATTGTACCTGATACTATTATTAACCCCCACGCTTTCCCGTCCCGAATGACCATTGGTATGTTCGTCGAGTCGCTGGCTGGTAAGGCTGGAGCCCTGCACGGTCTTGCGCAAGACAGTACGCCTTTCCGGTTTGATGAGCAGAACACCGCTGGTGATTACTTCGGTCATCAATTGATGAAGGCTGGATACAACTACTACGGAAATGAGCCAATGTACTCTGGTATTACTGGTGAAGAGCTGCACGCAGATATTTATATCGGTGTTGTTTACTACCAACGTCTTCGTCACATGGTTAACGACAAGTTCCAAGTACGTACTACTGGACCTGTCACACAGTTGACCGGACAACCCATCAAGGGAAGAAAGAAGGGAGGTGGTATTCGTGTAGGAGAAATGGAGCGTGATTCTCTGCTTGCTCACGGAACCGCTTTCCTCCTTCAAGATCGTCTCCTCAACTGCTCCGATTATACCAAGTCCTGGATCTGCAAAGAGTGTGGTACTTTCTTGTCTACTCAACCTACCGTCTCGGCATTTGCTTCTAGAAAGAAGGGCACTGGTGTAGTCAGATGTAGAAAGTGCGCTACGCGTGCCGAAGGCTGGGAAGGTCAAGGCGAGATCTGGGAAGATGGTGAGGGTCAAAGATGGGTTGGTGGTGAAGATACCACTGTTGTCGCTGTTCCGGGTGTGCTCAAGTACTTGGACGTTGAACTTGCCGCTATGGGTATCAAGTTGAAGTATAATGTGGATGTGTAGAGAATTTGGGTTTCTTTCATGAATGTATGGTTGCTGGGACAGGCGTTCGGCGGGTCTTGGTGTATAGGATATCGTAGAGTAGCATATTTAGCAGCCGGGGGAAAAAAGTTTGGTTTTTCTCGTGTTTGCTTCGTGGCATTCTTAAGAAGGCTTGTGTGTGTCGGTATGTGTCGGGCTGATGCAACATTCGAAGCTTGATTGTTGAACATGCCGATTTTCCACCTCGCTTTTACACTATCGCTTGTCATTTAAAAAATGTATCCTTGCCGTGCTCCTTGCCCTCTCATATAAATGTTTCAGAATATTGCTCTTCTCGTGGTTGCTATGCCTCCCTTGCCGACGGTATGAAATTTCGCTCCCCTCCCGACTCCTTGGACAAGCACGTGACGCCAATTCCGGTCGACTTGCCAACAACATTCACTCCGCACAGCCAGAAGTCATTCATGTTGAAACGGAAATGTCAGCTCTCCACTCCCATCCATACTCGACGTTCCTGCATCCAGCCAATATCAAATTCCACGCTCTGCTGCCGTGCCATCCAACCCGCATCATTGTCATTGCCGGTCTATTCCCCCCATTTCTCATCGCCCTCCTTTGTTCTCTTTGGACTCTTTGCTCAGCTGCTAATTTATTTACCCGCCTATCGTCATGCAGGGAAGCGTCTCTATGTAAGGCGAATTGTCTTCATCTACTTTGCCGGCGCCGCCTCTGCGCCTTGGCATGCCACTTGCGCTTGCTCTTCGTATCTCCGGGTACGGTGCTGTGAGCGTGTGAAGGAATCCCAGGTCACAATGTACAACTGCCGCTGTGAGTGTTGTGCTCATGGAATATACCGATATGAAAGCAGTTCTACGAACGAACTTCCTTTAGGTAGCACAGATGCACATTTCCTTTGTCCAACACATCATCAAAGCAAAGATCTAAAGCGCTCATAATATTTATATCGATGGGAGGGCAAGCTAAGTACCTTCTCCACTGGTTCCATGGTTGGCCCAGTGAGAAAGTCTGGGCAACATAGTTACCTTAAATCCATCTTGGCCTGGTCCCCTAATGTCCAGAAAAGGAAATCATAATATATCTTCCTCTTCATGAGGCTTGGGCTTCATATGCAGGTACCATATCCGCCTTGACATGGACGTGCATGTATCTATGTTTGCATCTATTTACCTTATGCACTGTGTACCTGGCCGCGCAAGCTCTTAATTCTCCCTCGCTCCCTCCGGTCGGTTTATACTTTCCAGCTCTTGTTACATAAAGGCAGGAACCGCCACGACACGCGTGTAAGATGTTCAAGGTAGTCATTCCCTCTTCGTAATTGTACTTGTTTGTGCAACGATTTTCTCTCTGTCTTCCTTTATCTCCAAATCTCCGTGGCCTCTCCGTCTCTTGTCTGTCTTTACTGTTCCGAAGCTCTGTTTGAATGCGAAATCTCAAATCAGCCACTCTTTCGAGGTGAATATTCGGTGTGGTGAGTTACTGGTTTCAACCACTTCCACCGATCACCGTCAGTTACTAACTTGCACTTCAGCTTGACCATCAAGACATCACGTTCTGCGGGAATTAATATAGATCTCGGGCCTTTAAATCGAACTTAAACTCCATCCACCAAATCCCATCACGGTTGTAAAATCAAACTTCCTTAGGGACGTCCACTCGTTTGTTCGCACCGAGTCTCTTGTCCTTCAAACCCCCCGATTGCTGTAGCAACAGCATATTTCTCTCAAATACGACGAGAAATTCTTATGAAATGGCAATCATTCATCTCCGCACTATCTTTGCGCTATTGCCACTATGTAGTTTTCTTCTACATGTTCCCTCTACCATAGCTGCCCCAGCTCCTGGCTATTCCGATAATAAAAGACTTCCTCATTACAATTATGGCGAAATCAACCTCAACCTCCCAAAGAAACGACAAGCAAGTGATGCTCCGTTTATCGTTACTGGCGTTCAAACCAATCTACCTGCCGATGGATCAATACCGCTGAGACTGGAGATTCGGCAATTGCAGCAGCTACCAGAGCAATGGAACATGTTCCTCTTGGCATTAGATAGGCTGCAGTATACAGATCAGACGGAACTCTTATCGTGGTATGATCTTGGTGGTAAGTGTACTTGGCGAATATCTTAGATAGCTCTCGCACTGACAATCTTGACCACTAGCTATTCATGGTAGACCATTTCGTTCATGGAACGGTGTCCAGAATTCAACAGTTTCGCAGGGCCAGTCAGGTTTCTGTGCCCATAACTCCATTCTGTTTTCCACTTGGCATCGTCCCTACCTGGCCCTCATCGAAGTTGGTTCCTCCAAAATCGTACGATTAGAAGAAAGCTAAAAGAGAACAATAGCAAGTGGTTTACGATACGATGCAACAGATCTTGTCTTACTACGCAAATGACACACAAAGAACAGAATTGGCTGCCGCCATTGTAAACTTCAGATTCCCTTACTGGGACTGGGCAGCTCAGCCAGCTGATGGTCAAAGTATACTGCCAGATAGTGTTGGAGGCTCACCGGGAGTTGTGGTGGACGGACCTGCTGGTGCACAGACTATCGCCAATCCTCTTTATAATTACGTGTTCAAGCCTTTCATCCCGTCTGATCTTCCCGAACAACCTGTGAGTAAACCATATTTCGTAAACTCTAATTTCCTCAGATATTTCATTATAGCTTGAGATCTCAATCTGTTCATTTGATGGAGACTCTTGATTTGATCTTGACCGCAGAAACTTGCATGGCTCTTCACCTTGAATACGTTGTCGATATTCATGTTCTCAATTTAATCCGAATGTTGCTGACGACCTCCGCAGTTGGTCAATTGGGATGCTACTGTTCGTTATCCTCCCAATCCAGCTGGATTACCAACTGTTTCTCAAGACAACCTGGTAGCAGCTGAGTTTGATAACAGTGCTTCGACGATTCGAGATCGTCTCTATAATCTCTTCGTCAACTATCCTGATTTTAGCAAGTTCAGCAACGCAGGATGGATTACCTACGGTGAAAGTGGCAATACTTACGATTCTCTCGAATCATTGCACGATATGATACATGGTCTTAGTGGAAGTGGTGGCCATATGACTTATATTGATTACTCCGCTTTTGATCCAATTTTCTTTCTTCATCATGTTATGGTCGATCGCTGTTTTGCAATGTGGCAAGTCCTTTACCCACAGAGCTATGTTGTCCCTACAGTAGCATTGCATGACACATTTACAAACTCCCAAGGACAAATCCAAGATGTGAACAGTCCTCTCACACCCTTCTATCAAACAGAAACATCGTTCTGGACATCCGCCACATCTCGCTATACCGAGACATTCGGCTATGCATACGCAGAAACAGCAAACTCATCGTCAGACACCTTCGGCGCTGTCATCTCCGCAATCAATAGGCTCTATGGCACCACCGCACCAGCCAATACCATCTCAAAGCGCGAACAACCCCTTCGACGAGCCCTCGACCCTCCCGTCTCCGCGCTGGTTGCTCGCGAGCTAGCCACAAATTCCTCCGCAGGCCTTCCAGCTAATCTCGCCCCCAGCAACGAATACAACGAATACATTGTCAATCTCCGCGTCAGAAAATACGCCCTTGCCGGCCCTTTCAGCATTTATGTCTTCCTTGGCGACGTCTCTGATGACCATACCCAATGGGGCTTGCAGCCAAACCTTGTTGGCTCACATTGCATCTTTGCGAAAGTAGTTCCGGATCCCAGCGACGCGGCGGGCATGAGCGGCGAAGTCACGGGTACTATCCCTCTCACTAGCGCTTTACTCGGCGTCGTCTTAAATGGTGGTCTGCCGAGTCTAGGTCGGGATGATGTTGTAGCTTATTTGCAAAAGAACCTGCATTGGCGAGTCATGCTTGTAAGTACTATATTCCTAATATGGGGTTTTGCGATGTTGCTGATATGTTTGATAGATTGATAAGACGCCTGTCGCTAATGCGGCAGTCCCTGATCTTATTGTTAGTGTCGTTACTGCTGTTGTTACCAGATCGGATTCGCTGCATGCTTTCCCTGTTTGGGGACCGCTTAGTGTGGTGCTGGATTTTGCGGGGATGAATGTTTCGAACAATACTGGTATCTGAGGATTCGAGGGGTCGAGGGGTGGTATTTGTTGCATTTTTGGAAGCATATGGGGACACTAATTGATGTGGAGTACGTTTCTTGCAAGTGAGTACGAAACTGGGGAGATTTGGGATTCGAAGTTGTGTTGAGATGCAGAATTTGAGGTGGAGATTTGGAGGTGGAAGACAAGGGCGTTTATACCTCTAGTGTTTTGGACTTGCTTACGTGCTCTTAATATCCTCCTTTGTTTTATTTTATTTTAGATTTCTTCTGTGGAGACGATAATACGCCGGCTACCTAGGAGAAAAGTTATAGATTAATGAGTGGAGTTGAGATGAGTCTTGAGACCTTGAACAGGGTGATAGTGTGCGGTATCGATGTGAGGAAGTGAGTTTTTTAAGCAGACTTGCTTTAGTTATGAAATTCTGATGATTGTTCGTGACCTTTGTGTCTCAGTGTGTATGTCTTTGTAGTCGTACAACTAAGAAATTTATATTCCATATTATAATGTACTTAAAATAAGACCTTTAAAAGAATAATCTTTTGTACGATTGCATAGAGAATCCTATAAAGTGTTTGTTGTGTCTGAAGCAAACAATAAAAGATGAAGATCTAAATAAGAAACTAATTCTAATTTTCATAAGCAAGTACTATTCTTGATGCCTTCGACCTCCTCCAGTACTATCCCTCTACAAAGCCAATTCCGACGCTTCTTATAACCCCCTGCACAGCGTATTCATCGCTCTGATTTCTACTTCATTTCTTTGATGAACCCGTTTATCCCAGCAAAATGTTCATCTTATATACATAGGCTGTTTGTATGCGAGTCAACATATATTCCATTAACATGAGTTGTCAACCACCGGGAAAGCAAATTTGATCTGCTAGTCCTTCATCACAAAACCCATGTTTACCGTGCGCTCTCATCTACGAGGTTCTTACTCCGGGGTGCCTTCATCAACTTCAAGACTTGTATTGGCTATCAAGAGTTTGATTCATATACAGATAATTTCCAAAATAAAGAGAAAACAAATAGCAGCTCCTTTATAGGCTTAACAAGATTCTGCTACTAAAAAGTAGAAAGGCGAACACCAATGCTCTTCTTGGGACACTAACAGAAGAACTGGAACTCTGAGTAGAAGCTGCCTGAGTAGAGGTTGTAGCTGCAGTTGTGGCTGTAGCTGTATCTGTAGTTGTAGCAACATTGTTTTGCTGTGACGAGGCAGCCGAGCTAGTCGATACAGATGTGGTAGTTGGTTCAGTCGAAGTTGATACGACACCAGAAGATATGCTGGCTGACGATACTACCGCGTTTCCAGGCATTGAAAGCACCGACTGATCCTCGACGTCGTTTCCACTATACGTGCCAGAGCAATACTGTTTTCCTGTTGTAGAATCAACATTCCCTGCCTTGTTGATTTGAGGGACATTTTCTCCCTCTAAGTCGCTCCGTGCTAAGCAAGTATCGCGATCTACCCAGTAAAAGGCAGCATTATTCCCACTGTCGACACATGCTGCGTAGAAATCATTGTAAGTGTCTACGTAAATGATACAGGAACAGCCAGTCGTATCTGTATAGCTATTGTAGGGACATGTCTTCTGAGAAGCACGGTATATTGGTTGGTCCGCACCTGGTGGAGTCACAGCTGTTGACTCTATGTAGTTAGTTGCGGCTCCTGAATCCGTGGATCCTGGTCCAGTTGGGCCTTGGCAGTAGCCTTCAGCGCAGAAGACTTGACGTAAGCTTAGCATGTTGATGGAGGTAATGTCTAGCATCTATTTCTTCAAGTCAGCCAGACTGAAGTTATATTGCTGAAGATACTGACTTTTGACAAGTTCAATTCTGATCGTGATAATGATGATTAAATAATATGACTATATATGCCAGAGGAGAAGACAATGTCGACAAGACCAATTTTGTAAAGCTCTTGTTCAAGAAAATGCTTCAAAGGTCCTGCGTCCATGTCAATACATATATAGTTACAGCGGATGTATTGCATCGACATGCTCTAGTCGTTATATCACAACCTTAAGGCGAATCACTTCATTTGGTGGGATTAGACTTGAAGCCATTAGAGATTCAGCCCAGCTGAATTGACTTATGTTCAGATTTGAAAAGCTCTACAATAACCTTCAGGTAACCCAATGGACTGTGGAAGAACATGGTGGTCCCATACAGCCTATTTTCCCCATAGTCAATTAGATCACTTGACGGTTACTGTAAATCACTTTGAAACTAATTTTATCCATTGGCCAGTTCGTCCTCAGAATATATAGAGTTTACTATCTTTTGGTCACCGTAGCCCAGGAAACTTAGTCTTCATACACAAGATCCTCTCACAATGCCGGATCCAGTTTGTTGATATTCAAATTCTGACCCACCATGTACACGCTTTTTGAAAACATAATTGGTTTACACATAGGTATAGTAAGCATACTCTACCTAAATGATAAATCTACGTTGCTCGTTAGGGGTTACGATATGTTGACTTTGGGAATCTTATTGCTATAGGTCGGTTATGTCGATGGTTACACCTCTCTCCCTCTTTCCACTCAACATTCGTCGCTCTACCGCATACGCGCCTACTACGCTTGTGTCTACTGTAAATGCTTCTGCACCCAAGCATCCCGTTGATCGGCATCGGTTTGGGTAAACATAGGCCTTTTAAGGCATCTCCCCTTATGCTTGTCTGTAGTCCTAACAAAATTCAAGACTATACCGCGGTACATGCCCGGACATATCTCCTAGATTGATTTAGCGTACAACATCTTCGGGTCACATTTGTAGGTTCGGATGATAAGTCTTTTAACTCTAAGAATTAAGACCAGAGGTCTTCTAGATCGTGGAGCCGATCGTACTACATTTTGAGACGGTGCTTTGTTGATTGTATTTGAACGGTAAATCTAGCTAAACCAACTTGATGACTTATCGCGCTGCAGCTCATCCTAGACATATATAATTCGACCAACCGATTACGAGTAGCTAGATAAAGCAATGGCCTTCAGCCAAGTCGCTATACTATTGTCGCTATATTCATAGTACGTAGTATATTCACAAAGTGAAATGCGGGGATGTTTGCGGCTCTAAGGATGTTCGCTTAGCTGACCATAGACTTTTTATGCACCAGTGTAATTGTTAAAATACGGCATCATCAAATCTCTTCTGCACATACTCGGCTACGGTGATCATGAATACAATTTACTAATTAAGGACAGATGACCTATAATGATCCAGAATTGTATGCGTTTGTGATAAAATTCTGAACACAATGTACTGTATTTATTCGTGTATATAGTATAAATCTTATCCAAAGACAACTTATGAGGAGCTGAAGCCAAAAGTGGCTGGGTTAATGATGAAAACAGCAAAACTGTATGGTGGCATGACCTACCTTCAGCTTGAGTTTTCTTCCACGCATTGCTTGATGGAGACATGCGTACAACTATGTTCTATGGTAGCAGTAGCAGCACAGATAAGGCTGGCCTTCTAGGCGTATGGGGAATCCATGGCATTACTTGAAGAGGGGCAGGAGCTTGATTACGGGACAAAGAACTAAAATAGTAGTTGGATATGTATTGAAGCTCGGTCGCATAATATAGTCAGGTTTGGAATGAATACAGTCATTTGAGATGGAGAAAATGAGTCCTATTCATATGCCCCAGTGAGTTTGCTAGGTAGGTTCACTTGTTAAGATCAAAGGTTCCTACTATCAGCCTCAGCCACCATTGAGCATGTGAGAGCACTGACTCATGCGAATCGACCCGCGTGTTGAAAAGGGGCGTAGCGTGTGGGCGAGAGGTTAGTTGCGGGGATTTGGAGATCTCAAGTTCAAGTGGTTTTCTGGAAAGGCTCCAAAGGGATAGGGAGGGTTAGTGTAGCCCTATATTGCTATTACACGTGACTTATTATTGGCAATCTCTGGTTGCAATCACTTTCTTTTGTTGCAGTCGTGTTCACTTCACTTGCCCAGTATCTGAAGATATACTTGGAACATCTTTGATTCCGCTATTGACATACCGAATCTCCGAGAGATTTAAGTCATCAATCATATCTTTGTCGTTGATTGTACACATGTCGACTATGCTCTCGTAGTAATGTTTTTCTCGCTGACAATCATAGTGGCATCATTCTCTATAGGTAACAGGGTCGTCAGCAGAACGTGGTTGTTGGAAAAGGACATGGAAAAGATAACTACTGTTTATACGTGGCTCTAAGACATCTAAAACAGATCTCGTTCCTATTCTCACCTTATTTCTGTTTGGCTTTTTTCCCCACTTTCCTTCTAAAACCCAGCCAACAATCTAAACCCTTGATAGATTACCGATACAAATCCCCGTACAAGGTTCTCTCGCTATCGTATTCATCCATGCTACTTCACCTCGAAGAACACTTCCACTACAAAAATAGATTGTAACCAGAGCAATAATAGATTGATGATTGTGAAAAGAAATTCTACTGGTTATTGCTAGCATGGAGTAGAAAACATGTATATGCAGTAGTGAGTCCATTGGAAGGGTCGGCTTGAGTAGGGACCTGTGGAGCTCTCGCTAATCGCTGCACGTTGACGTCGTTCGTTGTTATGGTCCATGCTCCCTGCTTCCTGTTCCCTGAGAATGCACGCATCATGAATCCAGGACATGAGAATACTCATTTCATGGCTACTCTTCTCTACAATGTGCTCGGACACTTCGCTCGTCTTCCGTTGCAAAG